>OY720429.1:240938867-242138867 GCA_963082735.1 Pocota personata | reverse complement strand
ATAATATACGGATTGAGTAACCACACTATAAAGTGGTATACAAACGGCTCGAGGTCTGAAGAAGGAACAGGGGCAGGTGTATTTGAGCCAAGAACAAAATACTCAGAACATATGGGCAAAAGTACTAGCATATTTCAAGCTGAAATATACGCTATAGATTTATGTGTTCAATTCAATCTCGATAGAATAATTCAGGAAGATAGAGAAAGAAAACAGGGCGAGAACCTGGATCAATACTCCAGGTCTGTGGCAAGCTAAGAAACTTCTGGGACACTACAACCGGAAGAGATTCGAAGCTTGCATGTGTTTAACAAGAATAACCTACGTATTCTAACAGGCTTTCTAACGGGGCACTGAAAACTCGGGGAGCATCTAAGGAAACTATGTATAACAAACGAAGGCCTTTGCAGATTTTGCAATGCGTCCAGTGAGACTCCAGAACATTTTTTAGAGTCTTGTGGGGCACTGACCTACAAAAGAGTAAAATGTTTGGGCAAGTACCAAGTATCAGATGAGGATATGCCAACCATAGACCCACTTCTCATTCTCAGTTTCCTAAGAGAAACCGGATTAGAGAGGGTGCTCTAGGGCGAAGGGACAATTCATAAATGCAATATCGCGCAAGATGTACTAAGCAGAGAGTTCACAAATGCACTATTGTGTAACACTGCTAAGTAGAGAATTCATAAATGTAGTAGAGTTTTATCCATTGCGCAATTTTGAGCGCAATCGTGCAGCTGTCAGAATCGTATTGCATTTACATACCTACTTGTTACTGCGCTGTTGTTTTTCGTGTTTTCGTTGATTACTTTTTGTTAAAAATGGGTGAAAAAACTACAGATAGGTAAACATCTGATATGTGCTTGCAGTCGACTTAAACTTGCATTTGCGTAGCTTTTCCTGCTTTGCATTGCGTTTGATTTGCAAAGCTTGCATTTATGAATGAGCCCAGAGTGTTCGACCCTCGATAATAATTCTGAGCGAAACTCTAATGAGGGAATAAACCTTTCCTAGGTATTAGCAGGGGCACAATAGACAATTAGGTCGCAGTCAAGAATGGTAGAATACAAGATTGCGCAGTTAGGTATAAAAAAAATCGCACGTTCTGTGCGATTTGACAGCTGTTTGTTTTTGCTGTAAATATCACAGAAAAATACGAGAATAAAAGTTGGCAGGTCGCCTGTGACGTAACACAGTTGTCAGAAAAAAACAAAACATGGCGGACATGCGCTATGCCTAATGTTGTATTCTATTATTCTTGGGTCGCAGTGTAAGATAACCCTACACAAATAATAATAATAACCCGTGTGCACTTGAATTAGGGGGGCTATAAATTATACGGAACCAATTACAAACATGGTAAATGAATTTAATGCATATGAGTTGATCAATTTTAATTTGAGTAAGTCCCGTTTAAAAACAAAATTGTATATTTCAATCTCTAGAGTTATAACTTGTTGGTTGATTTAAATTGTATTTTATATGAAATTATATCCGACTAAAAGTATGATTAAATCTTCTCTGTACTGAATGCTTACCCTTCTGCTCCATCAGTCTTTATTACGCAAACCAGTCTTTAAAAATAAAATAAATGGAACATGGAATTTCCAATGCGAAATGCGTAATGGCATTTGTTTTTTTTTTTATTTTTTAAACTTACAATGGTAAAGGAAACTTTCATCCTTTTAAATTTTAAACGCGCCTTAAAGTATGTGCGTCTAATGGTGCTACCCATACTTTTCCCTCTTCTAGAAGGGACTTCATTTTAGCAATACGCGGATCACAAATTTGTCTGTAATAAATTGACTGTGTACTTTTGTAAATTTTTCGTAATTCAGTCTTCAGTTGTTCTACATCGTGCTGCCATGTGAAAGGCTTCGAAAGCGGACGCATTTCGCTAATCTCTTCAACTCTGTTATAGTATGTCCTGTAAGTTGTTTCATGGTACTTGTATCTAGAAGTATCCAGCTTACTACGCGGCCATTTTAGTCCGTCTTTTCTTGATACGTACTCTTCGGGGGAATAATTTGATTGATATGTTGTTAATTTCGCGTCTTTATGAGCATTCTCCAGTACATTGATATCCACATCAGGATTTGTGAAATTTTTTTCAAACATGTATTTGTTGGATATCTTTAATCTCGCCAATAACGCTTTGTATTCTTCGGGGACATTGTCAATTTTTGGCTTTTCCCATGTCTTACTTTGGATAGGTAAGCCATTAATTATAATGTTGTTAGCAAAATGTCCAGGTGCGAGATTTGGATCTTTCTCTGGTATAGGCGGTGCTAAGGGAGCGAAATGATTTCCCGGCCTGCGGTAGAAATTTTTTCCATATGTGGTATCATAGAAAGCAGCATCACAATCCATTTTTTCCAAAATTATTTACAATCAAATTAAAAAAAAAAAAAAAACAAACAATTATTAATTTTGATAAACTCTTTTTAGTGATCTAAAAAATGAACTAGTACAAGTGGCTGCTATGGAGTTAGGTCTCAAAAATGCGCTCTTTGATGAATGCCTACTTACGGATGGATGGTTAGTGGCCTTGGGCGGTTTCTTCGTAATGGTCTGCATGTGGTTGTATACGTCGTCATTATTTGTAACCGCCATGACATGCATTGCGGTGATGTTTTCTCTAGGATTAGCCTATTTTCTTTACACTTTAGTATTCGAAATGACTTTCTTCCCATTTATGAATCTACTTGCTGTGGTTGTGATTATTGGTGAGTATGGTGTCGTTGGGTGTGACGATTTGATTTGTTATTTTTTTTTTTTGATTTTCTTCAGGAATTGGTGCCGATGATGCATTTATTTTTCTAAAGATATGGCAGTGTATATTAGCGGAGCGTATAACAAAATCTTCCAGTATGAATTCTCAGTCCATATCTGTGATGGATACAGAGTATACGGAAACGTTGCAGTATTTGATGGCATCAACACTTCGTCATTCGGCGTTGTCAATGTTTGTTACATCGCTGACAACCGCTGGCGCATTTTATGCATCTTATGTTACTTCTATTACATCGATAAAATGTTTTGGGTAAGTAAACCGACAGTGGAGTACAGTACAAATCTAATCAAAATTTGATTGTTTAGTATTTTTGCTGGAACAGCCATAATGTCGAATTTCGTTTTAATGGTGACATGGTTGCCAGCTTCTGTTTCTATTATGGAACGTATCTCGTGTGACTGTGGGAAGTTTATTTCACAAACTCTCCATCAAAAGATCAACAAGTCAATTAATCGATTGAGTACGAAGTTAGAAGAGTTTATCATTAGTGCTGTTCTTAAATGTCCCATTGTGTGGGTCCTTTTATTTGGTAAGCAAGTAGCCTGTACGAGGGGACTAACAGATGTTCGCTAAGTTGGTGAAATTGGCTACCGACTCTATTCTAGTCAATTTTCTTCAAATTCCAAATTAAATATCGTGAGGCTATAAAAACTCATCCACGACCAATGTTTGTTTCTTCGAAAACTAATAAATTAACCTCGACTTAGCGAATTTTCTTTCAGTCCCTCATTTTTAAATTACATTTGTTGATGGTTTGTTTCTTAGGTGCGATTGGAATTTGCAGCGGAATTATTGTTTTATATTTTCCTGGCATTCAGCTGCCCGAATCATCCAATTTCCAGCTCTTCGTTAGTTCACATCCATTCGAGTTATATGATTCAAAGTTCAAAAATGAATTTTGGTTTGAAAAGATGGTTCCAGTGAGTATTAGAAGTTGATGGTGTTTGATTTTGAAAAGGGTTAACCTTTTGATTAGTCCATAGATAAGCTACCGATGAGGTTTGTGTGGGGCATTCTGCCGATAGACGATGGTGACTACTCGAATCCATACTCCCATGGGAAACTATACTTAGACAATAATTTTAATGTATCGTCGATTGCATCACAACAATGGCTGCTAGATTTTTGTAAACACATTAAGCAGCAGCCCTTCTATCAGCTCACATTGGGCATGCTTTTGCCAAATTGTTTTATCGAGAATTTTATCTCCTACATGAGTCGGATGTAAGTGAACGTAGTATGTACACATGTGCCGTAATAAACTGAATTCTGTTTTAGGTGTATCGACAGCATGGATGGTACGGATCGAACACCTTGCTGCGACATTTCGAAATTTCCCTACGATCCGGAAATCTTTGAGTATTGCCTTCCACTAAGTATATCATCGCTGTACGCTACACCGAGAAAATACTTTATGCCCGGAGTTGCGGGACCGAAATTCATAGCTCCACCAGATCATCAGCAAGATGAAAACTCTACACAGATTCCACTCATAGTGAAAGCGGTTGTCATTGAATTCGAGAGTAATGTTTCTTATTCGATGGCTTATCCAACTGTGAAGGGTTTCGTTAATGCGGTCCAGAAGTGGTTTGATGATGAATTAAAGACTGCACCACCTGAAATGCAAGGAGGATGGTTCATTAGTGAACTGGATTTCTATGATTTGCAGGATACACTCTCGAAGGGTACTGCAATTGCAATTGCTATGTCTATGTTTGCTGCGCTGTTAGTGTTGCTATTTGTTACGCTGAATGTTTTAATAAGTTTCTATGCAGTAATAACAGTCACATTGACGATCTTTACAACAGTGGCGATTCTAATTCTACTCGGTTGGAAGTTGAATATTTTGGAGAGTGTATCAGTGAGCACAGCAATTGGATTGGCAGTCGATTTCAGTTTACACTATGGTATACATTATCGTTTGTCAGTAACCAATGAGCGGGATGCGGCAACTCGTTTCGCGTTATCACGAATTGTAGGCCCAACTGCAATGGCTGCCATAACTACTGGACTGGCTGGAGGACTAATGTTGGCATCTAATGTACTGCCGTACATACAAATCGGAGTCTTCTTGGTTGTGGTAATGACAGTCAGTTGGTTGTATGCAACGTTTTTCTTGATTAGCCTCTTAAAACTGATCGGGCCGCAATATGGTTTTATGCAGTTTAACTATCCGAAGTTCAAGAAGAGACAAACGAAAAGTGGCATCGGATACTATGAAAGGTAAGTGCTGTATTTGTTTGTGGAAAAGTTCTTAACCTTTGGTAGGTATCCATAAATTTTGTTCACGTATTCTTTTTAAATTTATTACAAGCACAACTTTAAAAAAGTAGCAGTGCTTGATATTTTTTATATTTTTACGATGGGCAGCTGATAAGTTCGTGGCCTGAGATACTCAACAACGAGTAATCTTCTCATTAGTGATAGAACTAGCTGCGGCACTCTTTAGTAGTATAAATATCACCTCGTGTCAATATAAATCTCATTTTGTTACTATCTGTGGTAGGATAAACATCACCGAAACCGGAAATTCGTGCAATTTTGAGCACCGCGCAATTATAGAGTACCTCGCTTAAAGAAATTTTCGAAGACATGTCATCGACTCTTCAAGATTGTGGGTCTTCGTATATCATGGTCAAAAAATGGGCTCACTTATTTCAACAAGGGTGAGAGAGCTGTGAAGACGACCCCCCGCCCAAGGCGTCCTGTGTCAGTGGTCACTGAAGAAAACGTCGGAAAAGTTGAAAAAATAATTCTGGCCGACCGAAGAATAAAATATAATTTATATTAATATTTTTTCGGTCGGTTTTATCACACGGGTAGCAGTAGTGTAGTGGGTTGCTTCTTTGCCTGTTATCGGATTAAGTACCAACCGGGTATAACAAATTTCCTGGTTGAGACCAGACTGTCAGCAGTGGGTGAAAAGCACAGCGATCTGAAATATCTATTGTGTTCTCTCCTTGTTCTAGCTGAGCTATTCTTAGAATAAACAACTTCTTCCTTTTTACACTTAATTATCTGGGGTGAATCTACAGGAGCTTAGTTAGTCGATGTCGTCTCTTTGCTAGACCCACAGAAAGTTTTCTGTAGATCAGTACCTTGCAGTTTCTTGCATGATTGTATGGAATCTTCACTTTCTAGACTTAGCGTCTTAGTGTGTCTTGAGTTTCAGTTTATGTGTGTTTTAGTTTTTGGATTTATCTGCAGAACTAAGCTCTTTCCGGGTGATGTGACGTGAACTTACCTTGTCGATGGGTTCTGGTTCTACTTATGTAACCCCCTCTTTGAGAGCTTGTTACCTTCCACATTAATGCGGCCTAGCATCTAGTATAGGGTGACATTTTTCAACTTGCTCAGGTTCTTGAGTCTGTTTAGGTTTTTAATAAAAGTTTTATATTCTCATGACAGCTTAGTTGCCTGAGGCCAACCGTACAGCAAAGCAGTTTGTGATCTGATAGCGACGTGGCTGTGGCATGACACAAACCAATGTAAAATTTGTCATACAGCGTCATTTTGGTGTGCGTCGACTCATGTGTATTATTCATTATTTTGTACTGGAATCAAAGCTTAGTAGTTAGCAGTCATTAGCAGAAAAATATTGTGCTAGATGAGAAATTTGAGGTTACAAAAAAAAAAAAAAAAAAAAATTAAGTGTGTGATAGAGAAGGAAGGACCCAATGTTCTCAAGCAAACTTTTTATTTAGCTGTAAGCTGTTTTAAAGGACGTTTTACACTTTAGCACGTTTACTGAGAGTTAATTTGCATACATGTGAGATGCCCTACCTGATGTCACGCCACCGTCGTGACGGTGTGCGTTGGTCCTAACGTAATCGCAATAGTTGTTGTCGAGCTTGAGATTGTATTTCTCATAGAATTAGTGGGTATTCTGTGATAAATTAAAATCCACTTCGAATCATCCAGTGCTTTCATAATTTGTTTTAATAGTCGTAATATACACAAGTTAATCGAAACTGGCCATGGTTAGTTCAATTGGATTTGCATCTGGATTTACAGGACGTGCAAAGGCGACTTCGATATTTGGGATCATTATCAACTTGTAAGATGCAGTCATCATTTTCCTCTCCGTATAATAATTCGGCAGACTGTAATGTTGTATCTAATTGAATCACTTCTTGAACGCAACTTTTTTTTTTACAGGTATGTGGCCACGCCCAAATGACCTGTAGGCACTGCGACCAGAAAGATCTATTGTGCCAGAGGCCACTTTTAGGGCAGCAGTACTTCTACTTTCCTTATGGAAGCTGAAATTACGGCTGCGGAGGAGTTCCTTCAGTCGAATGGAGATATGATCTCCTTAAGGAAGAAGCTTCTTCTACTTCAACACAGAGCTACACACTCACATAGTACGTGTTCTGCGGTTTCGTCCTCTTCTAGGCAGAAGCGGCAGGTGATATCCTCTGAAATTCTCATTTTATTAAGGTGGTAAAATAATTGACAGTGACCAGTAAGGAAGCTCAGAAGCCTTCTTATGTCGTTTCTGCTATTTTTTAGGATATCAATTGCTTTTTTTTGGAAGGGTTGGATAGCTCTTTTAGCTTGTCTGAGAACTTTTGAGCTATTCCAGTGGGAAATGCACATGTTGCGTTCCCAACTGTTTAGGATCAGTTTAAAGGCAGAATTAGATATTCCGCAAAAGGGTTCAGGTCCAATGAACTATTAAGTCTATTCAATAAATCATCCACCGACCATAGAGAGATGCGTCCTCTCGCCGCCCCCAGGGCGGTAGTAGTAGCCCATCTGGTAGTAGGTTCGTTCATTCCCCTGCGTCTCATGCCACAAGTGATGGATTCATAACCCGTGTTATCAAAAGCACCTTCTATATCAAGGAATGTGCAAATAGCGATTTCTTTGCAACGGTAGGCTGATTTGATCTTCGTAACCTTGTATGCATATTGATTAGAGTGCAGAGGTGTAGCCTTTTCAAAAATACCTCTAATGTGAATGTCTAGCAGTCTTTCCATGGTTTTCAAGAAAAACTATGTCAAGCTGATTGGACGGTAGGATTTGGGTAGCTCGCTACACATTTACACACCTACACTACACACCACACACCACATTTACCTCCCGCCAAGTTAGTGGAATGTATCCCAAGTTGAAACTTGTTCTAAATAGAGCTACCAAGGCGGGCAGGATGTATTCTAGATCTTTCTAAATAAGGGCTGGAAAAACACCATCACTGTCGGGTACCTTAAAGGGTTTAAATGAACCGATTGCCCATTTAATTTTTTCTTGACTGAACAGATTTCCAGACAAGCTGTTGATTCTTCTGGAGGTGCCACATGTGGTGCCTTCAGGAGCAACAAGTGCGTAAATTTGTCGAACTAGGGAAGAGTACCTCGAGCAAAGTTTCCAGGGTTTCCCTTCAACCAGATGTATAGGTGCCATCAGGTTTGATGAGCGATCCCACTCCGTTGGAATGTTCCTTTGAGAGCACCTTTTGGAGACTTGGAAGGGATTCTATGTTTTCGCAAATCTTTCTCCATGCTGTTCTCTTAGATTTCCTCAACTCTATGTTGAATTTAGTCAATGCGGACCCTATATTCATCCCAATTTATATTGCGTTTTACTGTGTTAAAAAGTTTTCTCGCCCTCTTACGGAGTATCTCTAACTGGTCATTCCACTCATTGAACGCAACTTAGTCATGTGCTAAAATTTTAGCTATTTCTGCAAAAAAAAGTGTTATCATGCTAAATAAAAGCAGTTAGTTCAATATCTTATTTAGTTGCATGTGTTTGTTGAATCATAAATAACTCTGTATGTTTATGTAAAAATATTTATGCTTCCAATGTTTTTCTTGTTTTCATTGTTTTTTGTTTTTTTCAATAGAAAACCAAGTCAGGCCATAGCCAGCGAACAACTTCTCACTCCGTCTAGTTCGGCAGTCGGCGATCTACTTAACTCTGAATCTCATGAATTAGATTCTTTGACATCGAATTCACTTATAAAACCCATGTCGGAATGTTCCCGTCCGCCAATCGACTTGGATCGGGCATTTATTCGAACAGCATCAACCACCAGCAACTGTAAAGATTATCAAAGTCCGTCAACAGGTAGTGCAATAACTGTGGTCCTGTCCGATGATCCCACTTATAAGGTGTAACGACAGCCCGTAATCGGTACGATTAAAACTTTTGTTGCATAAAAATAATTTTTAGTATAAACATTTAGACGTAATCTTTATACAAAAGAGAAAATAAAAATAATAATATGATAGTACTTGCACTAACCTATAAATATTTTTACTGTTTTATATGCAGAAAACGAAAATGTCTAATAATAGAAATAACTTAAAAATTCAGGTTATACCGTTATTCAATTAGATGGTAATTAGTATAAAAAACAAAAAAATATATACATATACATTGTGTTTGTTACATATTTAAACAAAGTTTAAAAGTAATTTAACAAAAAAAAAAAAAAAAAAGAGAAAAAGTCGATAAATAAAATTATATTGCAGTACTTAATGTTAATGTTGATGTTTGTAACGAAAGCAACGGTTTATTGCGATAATATTTGCTGCAGAAAAATACAAAATATATTTATATAAATTAAACTTAGTTTGATTATGCTAAAAAAAAGAGAGGAGAAATACTTAAATTAATTTAAATGACAAAAAATATTTATATTTTATTTTATACACCGTGCTGAATACGGTTAGTTAAATGTTAAGTAAAAAATTAGTTATACATATTCATACATAATATTGTAATATTGTAAAATGTAAGTGTCAGTTGGTTCTTTTTTTTGCAAAAACAGAGAGCATACTAATAATTATTGAATAATACTTAAGTGTTTATTGTGGTAAAGCATGACAGTGAAATATTTAAATGACATAATTTGTATTATGTAAATTTAACTGTGATAAATAAAATATGTTTCATGTAAATCGTTATAGTGTTTTTTTTTTTTTTTTTTTCTTGAATAAAACTTCAGTGTTTGGAAGATGAGAACGTCAACATCTTAATAGACACAAAGAACAAATTAACTATATGGGTAAATTACATTAAAAAGCTATTCCATGACAGCAGAAGCGAGAGGTGTCCTCTAACTGCAACAACAGGTCCTGATATATTGATGGAAGAAGTTTGTCAATTCATACGAAATGCAAAAAAAAAAAAAACAGTCGGCCCTGATGAAATTCCAAATGAAATTATTAAGCTCATAGATGAAACCAATATTGCAGTGATAACCGATCTTTTCAATAAAATATACAGAAATTTCCCCATTTCCAAGCAAATAGCTTAATTCTTCCTTTACAACACTTCCAAAGAAGACCAATGCCAAATGTGAAATGTGAAGATCACAGAACAATAACCTTGATGAGCCACGTGCTCAAACTATTCCTAAGAATAATCCACAAGAGGATATACAAAAAATTCGAAATGGACATAAGTAAATCGCAATTCGGTTTCAGGGAAGGCCTCGGAATGCTAGAGGCTCGTTTTTCGCTTAACACCTCGGCGCAAAGATGTATCGAATGAACAAAGAAATGTACATTTGTTTTGTTTAGTGGTAACATCATCACTTGTTACGCTGTTGATTCACGGTTCGAATCCTGATGTCACGAATCATCTATTTATTTCGCATGAAATAAATAAAGAAGTCGATCACTTGCGAAAGCTAAGTCATCTCTACAGTGAAGGCATAACACTGGCAGTAGGGTGGTCATATGGCTAAAATGCAACTTGATCGTGATGATGACATCAGGGGGACGGAAAAAAATACTGTGAATCATAAGCAACGACAATAATAGCGAAAACAAACAAAATATTCCCCAGTTATCTGGACAGCCACCCTTGGAGTTTACAGAAACTTAATACCACCTGAGTTTCAAACTACACCACTCTGTCTTTCTCTCTGTCTCTTCTCCTTCCACAAAAAACGCACGTGTTCTAAAAATTAGTATAAGGGTATTCATATCCCCTTTAACACGTGGAAATTATAAAAAAAAAAAAAAAATTATGAAAAAGCCTTTGATAAAGTTCCCCATCAGAAAATGTTCGAAACACTAGGAACAATCGGAATTGATTCCAAAGACTACAACATCATCGAATCCTTATATCGAAATCAGAAAGCGTCCATTAAAGTAGATGGTGTAGAATAGGAGGAAATAGACATTTTAAGAGGCATAACACAGGGTTGCATTCTATCACCAGTTTTGTTTAATATGTACTCTGAAAAAATATTCAAAGAGGCACTAGAAGATAACGTAGGAGGAATTAAAGTAAATGGAATTAGAATCAATAACTTGAGATATGCAGACAACTCGATAATCATAGCGAAAAACGAAAATGAACTTAACTTAATGATGAATAAAGTAAACCAGACAAGTTTGAAATATGGTCTAAGAATTAACACCTCCAAAACCAAGGCTATGATTATAACCCGGCAGAATACAATTCCGGAAAATCCTGAAAATTCCGTGGGCAGACAGAGTATCCAAAGAGTTCCTGAACACAGTAAAGATATGGAAACTGGAATACGTTGGAATATCTTGGAAAATATCAGCTTCGAAGACGGGAAAACTGTTGGCAGACAACGAACAACGTAGATGAAGAATTTCAGTGAAAGGTACCGATAGTTGAACTGTTTAGGAACATCGAATCAAGGGAAACAACAAAAAGAATGATAACCAACCTCCTGAGGGGAGAGGCACCATAAGAAGAAGAAGATATATTCCTGCGAAATAGCTTGCACAAATTGTCCCATTTATAGTTCTCCCAAAGGGTACTGTAGTTTGTTTAATTTTGAAAGTACGAATCAGAGAAAAATAGTAGTACCTTCAAAGAAAGAGTAGTTCAGGGTGGCGCAAAATGACCTTTATGGTTTAAATTCATTATAACTTTATTATTCCAATATTTTTTATTTTGCAGTTCGATATTTTAGCATTGATTAAAGATAGGTACGATAAACTTCATGAAAGTTTATGAAAGTCGGCTATAGCTATACTGCTGGAAGCAATATAATTTAAGTCCCTTGCAGAGGATGACCGGATAAAAATGATAGGAAAATAAATTTAAATTAAACAACAACGGTGTGAGATATCAAATTGATTCTGGCTTTATTTTGATTAAGTCGCATGATCGCGGCGGCCAATTGATGAACGCTCGCCATGAGATGACCCAGTCGCCAAATTTCTCCTTCACCACTTCGAGCGTTGCGTGGCTTGTATGGCATGTAGCGCCGTCTTGTTGGAACCACAGCTCGGATATATCGATGTGGTCGAGCTGTGGCCACAGAAAGTCAGATAACATCGCTCTATAACGAGGACCATTGACGGCAACCGTGTCTCCTTTCTCATTTCGAAAGAAATAAGGTCCGATGATGCCGCCGTCCCATAAACCGCGCCAAACAGTCAGTCTTTGTGGATGCATTGATGCTTGGTCGAACACTTGTGGATTGTTGTCGTTCCAATAACGGCAATTTTGCTTCTTGACATAGCCTCGTCCGGAAAAAGTATTTTTTGGCCAAAATCTGGATTTCCAGGCAACATTTCCAGGGCCCAATTAGCGAACTCACGGCGTTGTCTATGGTCGCCCGGCTTCAATTCTTGCGTCAGCACAATCTTATACGGATGTAAGCCCAAATCCAACCGCAAAATAAGACTGGTTGACTCTCTGGCGATGCCCAATTCAGCTGATCGGCGCCGAATCGACATTTCTGCATCTTCTTCGATACTGACCGCTACGGCGGCACCGATCTCTGTCTGGTGGGTGGCTTAAGTTCCAAAAGAGTATACTCACGCTTAAACTTTTTCACGATGCGTCGAATTGCCTGCGCACTGAAGCCATGATGACAACCGACCTCACAACGAAATTCACGTTGCTTATTTACAACTGAACCGTAATTTTGACAGCTGCTGAAACATAACAATTGGAAAAACTATCATTGCAATCTGGTCAACCTTTATGTCAATATCGTCTAATTGGTGCCAAAAATAATAATGTCCCAATAACGTTCACCATTGATTATCACGGTAGCACCACCAGCATTTTCGAATATAATCACGCCGCCGACCGGTCCAAAATCCGCAATAAAATGACTTCTTGTGGATGCATTACTGTTCATTGGCCATTCAGTTGAAAGTGAGCCTCGTCGCTGAAGATGATTTTATTCGAAAAATTGCCATCAATTCTAACACTATATCAACGAATTCCTGAGTCAATTGGATCTTGTAGGAATACAGATGCAGATCTTTCGTTCAAATTAAATTAAATTTTTATTCAGCAGTAAAATGTCACCAAGCAAATCCTAGCTTTATTTGCTTTGCCAAAAATATATATATTGTTCTTTATTGTTGTTTAATTTCAATTTTGTATTGAATGCGTGCGTTTAATATTAAACGCGAAGATACCAAGTAAATTACAGACGTTAGGGATTGAAACTCACTTGCCTTGAACCTCCTTATTTCAGTCATCCCCAAAATTCATACCGAATGACCTCTCTCTCATGTTGGAACAATCTAGTATTTTGGGGACATTCCTTGCCAGAGTCAAAAAGGGTACAGAGGCCAATATGCATCCTGTTACGATAGCTAAAAGTCTGCGACTTTTTCGAAAAACTTTCCAAAAAGCCTCGAATCAATGATCGTATTGGAAATATTTACATACTTATCGAGTTTCCAATTCATGAAGAGAAGAAATGCTACTGGGTCAGGTCAAATGTGGTTTTAAAATGGCGCACTACTCACATTAATTGGGCTTAGATATAGCTTGAATCACCACTTCCACCTATGTACCTACCTATACATAATTGATGTCTTACTGCAATTAAACCAAAGACCTATTAGATATACATTGAAATTGATTTATTTATTGCACTCGCCAATTGCTTTACTTAGTTTAAATTATACACGGTATTTCGTAAATAGTTCTGCACTCCTCAAATGCAGTATTTTAAGAAAATCATCCTTATTCTCATAGTCATGCCACCCTAAAATAAAGTGACAGGTACAAAAGTTAGGCTACAAAGGGCCTATTCTCGCTTTGAAAGTTCGTATAGTTTCGCAGGAATTTTCACGTACGGGAACAGGCCGGAAATGAACTGAGATGACAATTTGTCACTTCGACTATGAGAATAAGGGTGAATCTCTCCTCACTACAAATACTCAACTATATCACATTTAATGGATATATTTGGGCAACTCTGTCCAACTACACTGCGACCTCGGTAATGTGGTTGCTTTTCTGTAAGTAGTTTCCTGAAAATTGGCAAGATTGCAGTCTCGCCATCCAACAACTCTGACTCTGAACTGGCGCCAAACATTGAGGACTCGGTCTTGATGCGATGCTTACGCTTATCGGGGGCCACATTTGGTGACGAATGATGATGGGCGGCGTGTTGAATCGTTTTGACAAGCTTTCGTTGTTGCACGCATTGAGTAGCCGGTGGAGTTGGCTCCTTTTCACGTTCACTATCCGTTTCACTTTGGCAGATTGTACCCTTCTGGGGCTTGTGCCGATGTTTGTTGCGATTTTTCTCAGACACCGACCGTTGAATTGGAGATGTAGTTTGATCGTATGGGACAATGTGACTATGCTCTGTACAGCGTTGAGGATTCGGATAGTTGCGTGGTGATTGTCGCGAATGTTGTTTAGCATGCGAAAGAGTGTGTGTATCCCAGAGGTCACTTTGTGAAACTACGAAGCCGGATTTGAGTCCTGCACCCATGCTAACGCGTCTGTTTTCAATTGGTGCTGAAAAAAATCAAATAAATAATTTAGAGAAGTTAGGAGTATACTCAAGTTTAAGAACGAACTTTTTGAGACACTGTTATTCTTGACGTGTGGTCCATGTGGGCACACATTGTTTAGATCTGTGCTCGATGTAGAGAGAATATTTGTTGAGGAGTTTCGTTGATTCTGATTGTGCTTTGCCTTTGGAGTAGCAGTTTGACTACCGTTTTCCTAAGAAGGGAATTTTCAATGATTTGATATTGGAATGTTTGTCGGTTAGTCATACCCTTATGTCTCTTGTAGAATCTGAAGTAGATAGGTTTGAAGATGGCCTTCGTTCTCTAAGACCGGATTCTTCTCTCTTAATGCTGTTACATTCTTGTTTCTTGGCTGTTGTTATAGCTCCAATATTAGCATCAGTTTGAGCGGAAACTGAATTTCTTTTTTCCACAACGGTGGTCCTTTGGTGTAGAATGTTCTCTTCGGGCTTGGTATTTTGCTGGGTATTCAGAATGGTCTGCAATGGTTGCTGAATCGGAGCTGTTTCTTTTAAGGGGGTGACAGCCTGAATCTTTTTCTTCCTGAAATGTTTAAAAAAGATGTTGGAAAATATGCTACAGCATTCTGTTTATAGGACACGACTAGTGATGTGGTTCCATCACGTGCTAGTAGTATCTTACAAACTCAACTTCCCCTTACGGTAATGATGGAGCCACAGTAGTTGATGAGACAGAAACCATTGTATTATCCATTTCTACGTGTGTGGAGGTAACACTATCTACCGAAGTTAACTCAGTGATTTCTAAATAAAAAAAAAAAAAGAAAATATTGCTACTTTTGTTAGATACCCCCATTCCCTATGTCGTTTAACCCAGGATGAATCGACTGTGAGTTTTAGTTTTGGCAGTTTGTCAAATTGTCTTAATCTTAGTGACACTTCATATGATATTTTCTCAAATACCTGTGTAACACGATTTAGGGAATAAGGGTGACATGTTCCATTCAATTGTTCTCACCAGTTGTACTTGGCATTTCTCTTCTCACAGGTGGCGCTGATAACCTTGCTGAATCAGTTAAAATAGGTTCAGTATCGCCTGTACAAGTAACACCATCAATCCACTTTCTTGCTTCCGGTCCTAGCTTTCGTATTAATGCTTGAAGCTCGGCCTCCTTTTCCATTAAAGCCTTCCTAAATCGGCAATTTGTATTCTTAACATCTCTGAGCCTCTGCTCTAGCTCACACACCGATGAGTCGCGACGATTCTTTGACATGGGCCTTAAAGTTGCTCTTACTCTCTTATCGACAACTCCCTGGGGATTTCGTTTCAATTCGACAAGCTTATGGAAGACATAAAAAAACCTACATTTAGTTCAAACATAGCCTTAAGAAAACCAATTAAGCTTGGGATAGATGTGAAAACTCTAAATTTTATAAAGAAGAAGAGATTAGGACATCTTGAAGTCTTATTTATCCAAATCGGACAGAACACCACTAAAATGCATTGCAAAACATTGAACAGCTAAAACTACAAAACCTCCTTACTACCAGTCTTACTTTCGGTACGAACACCAAACACAATGTTGCTGTTGTACAAAAAATTATAAAAAATGAGAGCAAAACAAAAACTAAATCCTTGCGATCGGATAAGACCAATGATATGGCAGCACCAGCTATGCAAGTGATGAAGACGTTGTAAACGGAGAAGCCAATGTGTTTGGAGTCATTGAGGGCTGGAATGGATACGTGACGGGTTTCCCAAGCCAAAAAAGCACCAAAGACCTGCAAAAGTGAAATCGTTTCTTAAGACTTTCAGAAATCATATCCTAGGTTAATCCTACTAGCAGAAGTCCCTTGTATGCGTAGATAATTCCAACAAAGATGGTTATATGTTCCGATTGACAGTATTCATTCTCTGGAATCACTAGAACATCTTCCAGTGTTTCATGATGCTGTAAAATTAAAAAAAGAGAATGAATATGTATAAAAAAGGAAGTTATTTCTGAACCTACCCTCGGTTCCAATTGTTTAGTATCCCGATAAAAAGGATCAGCTACCTGCCACGTCGTAATTATGGCTACATCGAGGAATATCAAAATGCCTACAACCATAAAAAGTTGATAATCCTTGATGACTTTTTTATTCAGTTTTAAATCTGTGAATATTGAATGAACACGCCAGGTTTTTGAGAACATCGCTCCAAAGGCTAAGCTGAAGCCAGCCATGAGAAGCCATGCTCGGGCAGTACAAATGTATGGGAAGGCTCCAATGCTACTTAAAGTTGTATCTAAGCCAAGGAAGACGACGCTTAAATATGTAAGCATACATCCAATAATAATCAAATTATTAAGATGGGGACTGGACATCTTTATGTATCTTTTGAGAAAAAACGGTTTTTTTTTTAAGAAAAGCTTGGATTGTTGTATGTGAAAGTTTATATTACCTTTGGTTACGATACTTAACGTTAAAAGCTAGAAAGATTAACGCTATGATAATACCAACAACGGAAGCGCTGGCCGATACCACATAGATAGTGATGTTCACTTGACTGTGCTCAATATAGATCAAGGTCCGATCTTTTGGCGGAGTTTTGCCAACCTGAAAAAGAAAAAAAACTTTTAGTAAAGGCAGTTTTTTTAAATAAAATACATTGTGGGATTTTAAGTTGGTTGGTTGGTTAAATGTATGTGCATGCAAAAATTGAAACGACTTAAGACTCAGGACAAACTCATCTACGAGAGATGTCAGATGAAAGGCTAAAGCTAAAGGGTTTTTCAATAGGGACATAACAATTTTATATTTTAATACAATCGCACCCTTAAACTTTTTTGTGATCTGTCAATTTCAAAACGCCAGTCAAGGTTTATGTTTTTATCATGGTGAAGTTCATGAACGAGCAACTTTTGGAAATTATTAAAAATTACTACCGAAATTCTGAGTCGGTGGTCGCAACTTTAAGAGCTGTTATTCCAATTTTTAGTCGTAATAATCGTTCCACCAGACAGACTGTGCGTGCTATAGTGGATAAATTCGAGTCAACATATTCATTATTGAATGTTCCTGTGTCAGTCGTATGTACTCCAGTTCAAAATTAGCCAAATCAGTCCATTCCACGCCGGTCAGTCAGTTCCACGTCGTTCACAGGAATTGGGAATCTCTCAGTCGAAATTGTGGCGAATTTTGGCGTAAAGATCTTCAAGATCAAATTAATTCAAGAACTGAAGCCTCTTAATCATTTGAAGCGCCGAAACTTCTCTGATTGGGACAGATGAAGAGACATGGCTCTATCGCCTTCTCAGGTTATTTTTCGAAGAACCAAATTTACCAAAATTTAGTTAAAATTCTTACAAGAATTAATTCATTAGTGTTTCGAACCAGAATGGTATAAACAAAACACTAATGGATTCAACACGGTATCTGGCTGTCTGTCAGTATTTATGTATGTTTGTACATTTTTAAACAAAAAAAGAAATAATTTTCACTTCATATCTGGGATCTGTGGGGTCACAATTCGAGGCGAAATCGAATTTTTCATTCTAACTTTCTTTTTTTTAAACATTACAAATACATTATATATATATTTTTCAATTACTACCTAAAATACTGAGAAAAGCATTTAAAAATGAGCGTGCCTATGGGGTGATTTAAAAAAAAATATACACTTATTCTGCTTCGAAATATCAAAAGTGTATATACAAATTTATAAGTTATTTCTTTATGACACAAGCTACGTGTCAAAATTAATATAGGTAAGGTAAATCATTAGACAGAGAATAAAAACCATCTGATTTAAGTTAAATGCTCACCCAACGAACAGATTTCCCAAGCGTTAAATCTAAATGACTCAACTGCGAGTGATACTCTCCAATTTTTTGTTCTTCTCCCAATTGAAACTGCTTGATGAGTATATTTGCTTTACGTTCATTATTATAGAAGCGCACTGGACCCTGTGAAATATAATAAATATTTTATATCCATTTATTTATATTATAAATCTGAGATATTCTTCAAACTCACAGTAACTCCCTCGAAGCTTGTGTTACGTAGCGCCTCTAGAAAAACACTTTCCCAGTCCTTAACCCGGTAGTCGAATTGCGAAAGAAAATCATCACGTCGTTGAGCCACATATTGAATTGCTAGGGCAGCAGCCCATATACCATCATATGTGTAACCATGAAATCTGGAATACTCATTCCCTCTCAGGCTGTCATATTCCGATAGATATTCATCTGCAGTCTAAAATTAGTACTTATATAAATTTAAGCTTACTTCGATATAAAAAGGAGGCTCACAATTCCAGCAATTGTAATATCTCCACTGGTCGATAAGGGTAGTAAATCTACGAGAATTGTTCCCTCCATAGCCGAGGTAATCTCTTCAACCGAACATTCAGAGTCCAAAGTGGAGTTCCACCAATCAGTAGAGTAAGTGGCCATAATTAACCACTGATAGGATCTTCCATACATCTCAAGTCTAAATGGAAATATTTAGTAAGCCGTTTGAAAGTTTTTTACAGCATTCGTACTTATAAGCTTCACAGAAGACTTTTCTGGCAAATTGTTCATTAAAATTACCCAAAATAATTCGCACATCCTTATCTCGGAGCTTCCTCAACGATTCATTGACATCATTAACAAAACTTTGTGTTTCCACAACATCGCATCCCATTGCATCCAAGTCAGCCACCATATGATTGTGTGGCAATGAGTATCTAGGCTCATTTTGATATATGGTTCCAACACGAGTCCAATTGAACTCCTTAAGGAGTGCTAAGCGGGGAGCATTGAAGGCATTTTCTGATGGTACGACTCTAAAGAAATTTGGAAAAGCATCCTTGGTAAACATGGGATGCGTATCGGCATACGATAATTGAGTGAGATGCCAATGTTTGCTTGCTTTCGCAATTGGATCAGTTACATGGGTGCATGCAGCACCAAACAACATTAGCTTGTGCGGTCCTGAGTGCATCATATCGAAGAAGGATTTTACTCCAACGGCAGCATTGCACTAGAGAGTGTTACACATATATAGATGATTAATTGTTTAGAGGAGATGGTATGTATATAATGCTTATTCAAACCTCAGTGTCATTCCACCACATATGCAGGCGATAATTAGTCAGAATTCTCGGATGCTCGTTTACATGGGAAAGTGCTAGTTTCACGCTGGGCATAACACCTCGACCAGTGTCGGAGTTTTCAACTCCATCACCATATGGGAAGAAGCCCGCAATGTAAACGTCTGATCTTTTATTTGAGCTGGCTCGAGCCGCAAAGGTTAGATTGCATACTGTTATCACAAATGCCGACCATACAAGATTCATAATGATAGTCCTAAAAGAAAAAAAGAAAAATACAAATTTTAGTGTAATTCTCAAAAACTTATGTTTGGATGAGAAATTTAAGATATTTTAATCGACAAATGGTATTCTCTTTTCTTATCGGACCCTTAGTATAGTTTTAATATTGTAAAATGAAATATCTGTGTGCCTGTATGTACGCACTTACGTATGTACACGATACACTCGTAAATTTTCTAACAATTTTCTTATATCAAAAGCAGTCTATATTTGCAGAAGTTTTTCATGAAATTGCTGTAGTCATCGCTACATACTACAAAATACCCTAAATCAATGTAAAATACCATCATATACCATATATACCAACAGCTAGATAGTCTGACATACTCCAACGTATACCACATTCCCTGTTTACGACTAAATATCTTATTATACTTTATTATACCATCACAGATCCTGTTGACCAGCGAATATCCTAATGTACTGTGACCTACCAACATAATTCAGCTTAACTTAATAAACATAAAAGATCACAAAATACACTAAAATACTCTAAAATACCAGCACATGCCCTATTTATAACCAAATATCATAATACTCGTACCAACCAAAATACTACCGCATACCCTGTTTATCACCAAATATTCTAATGCACATCTTAATAACTGTCACTAGTATACCACCATATAGCCTTTTTAATAGCTAATATTCTTTTAATATACCCTAACATACCCCCACGTATTCTTTGAATAATCACATATCTTAGAATCCCTAAAAAAACTGCATACACGTATAAACTACCTATAAAAAACTACCGCATACCCTCTTTACTACTCAATGTGTTAATACACCCTAACATACATTAATTACCACCAAATATTCTCGTCACCTTGTTGTTAGCGGGAGGGTTAATAAAAACAACATAGCCCTTCCTTTTCAGCTCAATGCATCAAACGAATTTTATCAATGATGTATAGTTCAGTCACGCACGATGTATGTACATACATATGTATGTACGTATCTGCCGATATTTGGTTTCATCCAATCTCATCTCTATATCTCTATATGTTCAGCCCAATCTAGCTGACTCTATACAATTCGACAGCGATGTAATACTGCCCGAACACAATGGTGAAGCTGAAGCTGCAGTACGCAGTGCTCTCAAAGTTGAAATACACTCCCTATTACACGAACACAATACGAAGCTGCAGCTGAAGTACGAAAAGTAGCTGCAGCAAAGGTTGAGTCAACTTCAGCTTCAACTTCCGAGCGAGCAGTTTGTACTACATCGACTACATCTGCTGTAGCGCTTTTCCATTGTGTTCGGGCAGTTATCCATCAATACCTACTTTGCGCTTCCTGATTGCAGGATATGTTTACAGCATGTGTTTTGATCTACCTGATACCGGACAAGTCATGTAGCTGGAAATGCTGGGAAAGTCTCCATTGAACCCTTTTCCGGAAGCAGTGATAATAAAGCACGCCGATGGTACACTTCTTCGATGCAATGGTAATTCATTTGCTGAATTCACCGTAATGATGCTAAACTTGTTAAATAAACTGACGGTCCTCTTGACTTAGTGCGTCAAAAAGCGGCATCGAAAGCCGTCATTTCTAGGCTTTTAGCACAGTCCATGAGCGCTTCATCACATTCACATGAAGTGTATTTTCCTATTTTATTGTCAAAAAATAGTGTTTTATTAAAACGCAGTTGTGGGCAAACTGTTGGACCGATTTCAAAGTCAAACTTCACAGAAACTCAATCGGTTCAGTGGTTTCAGAGACCATAGCATGCATACGAACATAGGTAGATTGAGTTTTATATACAATAAATAGATTTGATATTTGCAGTATATACCAACAGGATATGCCAGGTTTTTGGCTTGTTTTTCAAAATTGAAGAGATCAACTACGAGTATAATGAAATAGTCGATTTCGGGGCCTTCTCTTATGTCATCCCAAAAGTTTCTGATTTGCTGAATGGCCATAGCAATGGAATCGATGAATAGGTTCAATTTGTATAGTATTGAGACGTTTTTTTGGCGCGCATATTTTCTAAACGTTGCTATGGCCAAAATAAAGACAGCTAGGTCATTACCCCTCTATCAAACTGATTGTCAAGATCGAAAATTTGTTGTTATAGGGATGAAAAGGTACAAGATACAAGAGTACTTTTAAAAATACACTCATTTTCATTTTATGTTAGCATACGAGACGAAATTATTTAAAAGAATTATTTCCGAATACAGTAAATTATCGATTCAAAAATCTTATAAATTATATTTTACATAGTTTATTAATTAAGGTTTTAAGATATTATGTTTGGTTTGGGGATGGTTCCTACTGCTTACTACGCATTTTATTAAATTAAATTAAATTATATTTAAAACTAAAAGTTCAGTCTATTTTAACTGACTTTGACAATCTTTATAAAACTCTAATTTATTGGCTCTGCCTGTAACTGAATTTTCCGAGTCAAATTTCATACAATTGATTTTTTTCTTAATTTTTTTTACAAATGTTGTCGGGATACCGAAAGCACCTACCTACTTCGCTTCTTGAAATTCGACCAGATCCAGTGCACATATTGAGGAAGCAAAAACTCAGTTGTAAACAACTGAATTACTATTTATAGTAAAAATTTCGTTAAGGGTGCTAATAATAAGGGTCTTTGCAATTCAATCCATTTCAGTATAATTCATTTTTAGTTTTCAGTACTACTGGGAAGCCTGTCGTCTTTCATCCCTAGTTGTTCACCGCATTTATTTTTGTTTATTTGTTTGGAGCGGATGCGGCTCTTTTCAAATTGTTGTTGCCTTTGGCGGTAATTATTTTTATTTACTTTTGATGACGGCTTTCGAAGGGGTTCTCACAAGTATTCACAGACACGAATTGAAGAAAGAGCAGTCATATATCTTTTACGGGTTGTCGGGGGCATGGCAAGTCGTTTGTCTCTGGTCATAGCATACTAAGTTTTAGAAAATAGTGAAAAAATTGTTTTTTTTTTGAATTTTAATGGTGTAAAATGCAGATAAACATGATATACTACCTTGATCAAAAAGTTTCAGGAATTTATTCAGAAAATTGAAAATACAAGTTTATTCTTGATAATCGATATTATCCTCTTCAAAGTACTTTCCATTGACTGAAACACACTTATGCCAGCTCTTGATCAAATCCTCGAAACATTTTTTTATAATCGGACTTTGGTATAGCCATCAGAGCCGCCTTCGATTTTTTTTATTATCTCCTCTTGGCTGCTAAAACGCGTTCCCCGGAGCGGTTTCTTGAGTGGATCGAACAGGAATAAACGGCAGGGAGCCAAATCAGGCGAATTCGGTGGCTGTTGGATGGTATTCGTACTGTTCTTGGTCAAAAACTCACGAATAAGGATGGCATTGTGCGACGGTGCATTATCGTGGTGCAATACCCACGAATTGTTTGCCAACAAATCCGGTCTTTTTTAGCGAATTCCTTCACGCAAGCGGGTCATAACGCCCAAATAATAAACCTTGTCGACCGTATGATCTTGTGGCAAAAATGCATGATGCACTACACCGTTGTAAACTGTGATTTTTCGACTGAAAACGACGTGGTTTTTTCGGTCTTGGCTCATTCGGTGTACACCATTCACTCGCCTGATGCCTGGATTGCGTTTCGTACTCATAAACCCCGTCTCTCCTTCAGTAATAATTCGTTTGATGAATGTTGGCTCGGATTCAGCCGTTGAATCCGTTTTTAACACAAAATTTGTTGCAAACTCGTTGTTGCAAAGTTGATCTTTTTAAAATCGTAAAAAATCGAAAACACAAGGAGGCAGATGTACGACAGCGTAGCTTTTACAAATGTCAAGCTCCGACGTAAAATTTGGAAGGAATGTTGTTGACACAGATGTGTCAACCTAAAAAAAAAAAAAAAACACGAATCAGATGACTGAAAGCGCCACACGGTAGTCATTCCTGAAACTTTTTCATCAAGGTAGCATGTAGTAGGGACGAGTACCTAGCTAGAAAAGTTTTCTCAAATGGAAGACTTTTTGTAATCTTTGGTCATTATACTGAATACTAGTTTTAGCAATTAGGTATTTAAAATACACATCAAAGTTTCACGATAGGTTTGTGTAGGTTAGGTACTCATTAAAAAAAAAAAAAACGTTTCTTCCAAACAAATATGTACACTCGTATCTATTTCAGTATTTTGAATTCAATTTCAAGTAATTTGGTCAACAGTAGAGGAAATATTCTTACAAACTTCAAATGTAATACGAGTATTTATATTTGATATACCTGCCTAAAGAGATTTACTTCACAGATAACATCACAGATAGATATTTACCCAACACCCACCTCCATCTAATAAAGATTGAGTTTCACTATTAACTGGACACCAGTTCAGTAACAAACTAATCCTCTTCAAAATCTTTACGTTACACATGCACAGCACCTACACCAAGTAGACTATTCAATTGCATTAAGGCACTTCAGACATGTCGGTTTCCACCATTAGCACTGTAGGCATTCACTTGGATTGGCGGATGTACGCATAAGCATACTTATGTTGAAGGTATGAGGGCAATCGATTTTTCACTACATATCCTTAAGTTGAATAAAACTAAAATTTTAGCTTATTAAACAAAATATTGTTTAGAAATAATTAAATAATTTCTTTCACTCATCTTCTTATAAAAAAAAAAAATATCTTTAATAAAATTTAAAATTTAACGAAATTAACTTTTTGTGCTTTGACTCTGTAGATTTACAGAGTATATTACTTCAATATTATAAACGAATTATCCTTTTTTTAGATAACCAATCTTAGTTTTAGCCTAATCTACATCCAGTAAAAATATCTATATTTGTGTTTTTTTTTTCTTTGAAGAAAAAGAACGTTTTTGCATAGGTTTATCGATTTTTCCACAATAAGAAATTACTTTAATTTCAGAATAGTCCCCTGTGAAATGTCCATCCTTTATGTTGTTCGTTTTCCCAAGGCTTCCTGTTTATTGTTTTTCTTAATAATAAATTGCTTTTAAACACATTTTTAATTACTATTTAGTTTTAACTTTTTACACTAAAATATTTTCTGGAAGAGATGTTACACCAAAAGAATTCCAAAATAAACTGATAAAGGATAAAATTATATTCTGTATCCTTTTCAACTAAATACAATTTTGAAATAAAATTGATTCCGATTTTATGAATGAAAAGCATTCTCTTTACACATGCGTTGCAGTTGTACGATTTTGAAAAACAGTGAGTACTAGGAATGTATGTAAATAAAAACATTATTGGCTTCTTATCAGGCGTGACCTTAAATCACAAGGACGTTGTGAAGTTTTGTTGATATCGGGAATAACAAAGCAAAAGTGAGTGGAGATTATTCAACAAGTGGTATCGTAGAGCGCATGTCCTTGTTTGATATTAGTGTTTATATCGGACATTGTATGATATAATATGTTTTGAATACATCAGGGTTAAGGTTATGCAAAGGGGTTTGTTTGAATGCCCTTCAGGGTGGAAATTACAAGCAAAGGTAAATTTAGCGGAATTAAAAATAAATTTTGTACAGGATTTCTCGATTTATATGTATGTATTTGCTGAAGAGCACCTTTTTTGTCTTTTCAATGTACTGCCTCTTAATTTGAGCTAAATTACAATAAACAAAGTGTCCTGCGCTTTGAGAAAAAATACTTCGAATACACCAAAGCCGTAACCAACAACAGTATCCTTAGCAACAGTCGCCACAACAAAACAAACAAAACAATTGCCCAAAGCAAATGAGTCAAAGGAATTGTAGTTTTTTAAAAGTATATTTGTCTTTGAAATCACTTTTACTAAGCTGTGAAGTATAATGGAAGAATATACTCCTAGTCGGTATAAAATTTTAGAAAAAATCGGTGAAGGTGTTCATGGATATGTTTTCAAAGCCATCGACTTGCATGCGAATAAAACTGTTGCAATCAAGAAGGTTGCATTGAAAAATAAATTTGGAAATATTTCCTTGAATACATTGAGAGAAATTAAAGTCTTGCAAATGTGTAAAAATGATTATGTGAGTCTACCTAATTGTCGAAGAAATTAGTAAGTTTTAATGGTTTTTTTTTTTTTTCAGATCTTAGCATTAAATGATATATTTCCCGATCTTATTGGATTGTCTTTAGTATTGGACTACATGCCAGAAACTTTGTATAGTAAATTGAAGAATGATCTTAATCCCTTAAGCCGGCAACAAGTTAGAAAATTTTCATTGATGATGCTAAAAGGAATTGAATACTTACATGGAATGGGTATAATGCATAGGGTAAGTTGTATCTATATAGGTTTATTGGGTGCATTTCAACAGATTCTAAAGCAACCATAAGAACGGTGTCCCCAGTGTTCGATAACGTCAGAATAACCCCTCTAAAATTGAACGTACGGCAAAAGATGTTAAACCCCCGACAAAATATCTTAACGCTTTCCAAAATGTCATTAACTACACAAAAAAAACAAACAAACAGCAATCGACTGTTGCAAGATAAAATACTGGGAATTTAAAACATCTGCCTCGAGTGAAACGAGCCACACTCCTCAACTGACTTACCAATAAAATCGATTTTATTTTTCTTGGGTCGGCTTATTTGTTTACCTAAGCAAAACAGAGATTTCTGAAACACCGGGGAAATGATGAAGGATCAAGTATTGATTAAGTAACTCATCTACAATAAAGGAATGTTCCTGTTGCTAAAATTTTACGCAACTAAAACAAAACAAACAGAATTTTAAGCCTCATTTCAGGTACAGCTTTCATATGATTCCGACGCCCTTCAGTACAAACAATGGTTTTTGATCTTTACTGAGTTGAGTAATTTTACCCAGCAATCGCAGTTACAGCTCCCCTTGACTCGCGAATGATTTTCTTGTGCCAGTGAATTGAAAAAATAGTTTAGAAAAATAGTCGTGCGTTACGATTTTTCATCGTAAGACTGGTCGTAGGCGCAGAAAGAATCAAAATTGGAATCATAGTTGGCTGTGATGCTAACACTCACCACTCCGCTTGGGGTAGCTCTTACATCAACGAAAAGGGGTGAGTCGCTTTTTGACTATATTCTAAAAACTAACATCATTTTGTGCAACATCGGTAATGAACCTTGTCTCCGACAATATTAATCAAATGATCAACAACTGGAAAGTATTCTGACCACCGATACCTTCAGGTTAGTCTTGATGACAATTCTCCAAGTCCATTGGTTTACAGAAATATCCGTAAAACTGACTCAAATATAGGGAAACTAAAGAAATTGGTCACCTCCGATACTCTATAGTCCCCGAGCAATCCTCAAGAGCTTGATTGTATGGTTAAAGACCTTACATTGGCCCTCAATAAAGCGATGTCTTTCTCTTGTCCTTTGGTTAAGGTTAGGGGCAAGAAATAAATCACACTGGCGGATCTCAGATCAAGGAACACTGACAAATAATTTTAGAAAACTTTTCAACAAAGGTAAAAGCACAAGAGTTGCAAATGACTGGGACTCGTACAAAGAATCCCAAAAAAACATATAAAAAAGAATTGAAGAAAGCTAAACGTAATTCTTGGAGACTCTTTTGTGGCAAAATATAAGAATCGTAGACATCTAGGATGAGAAAAATCCTCTCAACAAATCCTTCAACACCCAGCTGTTTATTAAAAACAGGTGGGTCTTGAACAACTTCCAGTGTAGATACGTTAAATTTACTAATTGATACACACTGCCAACAATATTGACCGTAACAAGTCAAATTCTCAAAAAACCAACTTCTCAGGACAAACTCCTTTGTGTGCAGCTTTAAACCATACAAATCTGCTGGACCAGATGGCATAACACCTGCCGAATTATAAAGTTCATCTGATATTATCCTGTCAACTCTAATTCTTATATTTCAGAGCTGTCTTGATCCAGTCCATATTCCGCAATTATGGAGAGAAGTTAATGTGGTTTTCATAACCAAAGCTGGAAAATATTCACACGCTAGTCTAAAAGACCTCAGACCTAAAAGTCTATCATCATTCCTTCTAAAAATACTAGAACGACTGATTGATATCCATTTACGTGTCAGTATTGACACACAACTGCTGTCCGCGGCTCAACATGCATACTGTAAGGGTAAATCAATAGAAACAGCATTACATACTTTAGTTACTAAGATCGAGTACTCCCTTTATCATAAGGAATATACTATAGCTTTCCTAAATATAGAAGGCGCTTTCAACAACGTCTATTCCTCTGCGATAACGGAAGCATTGTCAAATCTGAAGGTAGATAGCTCACTTGGCGAAGTGAGTCCCACCCACTCGAAGCTGGATGGGACATCTGTTAGAGGATACGTCAGGAGGGGAACCCCACAAGGGGGCATCCTATCCTCACTTCTTTGGAATTTATTGGTTAATGAACTATTGATAATCCAGGAGGCTGAGGGATGCGAAGTTATCGCCTATGCGGATGACGTTGCTATAGCAGTCTCTGGTAAACACCTTATTACTTTAAAAGAGCTCTTATAAAACGCTTTGAATAAGCTATCTAGGTGGACAGCTCGGTGCGGTCTAGGAGTCTATCCCCACAAAACCGAACTAGTCCTCTTCTCAAGGAAATACAAAATCCCACCCATTGACCCCCACTTCCCTTAATGGAAAAAGCTTAACCTTCTCCAACGAAGCAAAATATTTGGGTCTTATTTTGGATAGAAAACTAAGCTGGAAACCTAACATACAAGAAAGAGACACATCCATACTTCCAGACAAAAGTTCACTGGGTATGCCGATCGCTACATGCAAACTTTAATTTTAATCTGGATGCTATTGAAAGGACAAATTCTAGGTAGAAAAATGGTACAACGTGTCTAGCGACAAAACAGATTTGGCCTAAGCTGGATCTGAAACACTCTAAGAATTTGAGTTCTCTCAATAGATTGCATATCAGCGCTGTAATTGATGTCATCATTCGATACTATCTAATAGGCAAGCATGCAACAAGGCTTGGCGTATTATCAAATGATTTCTGCAGAAGCTGCATGGGCGAGGAGTAGGAGGAGACTATTCTTCACCTTTTTTGCACCTGCCCACCTCTCTCCCAAAGAAAGAAACTGCACTTAGGACTGGTCTGTTTCAACGACCTAAATGATCTGAAAAAATAGACGTTAGTGACCTCCTACGCTTCATCAGAAGCTCCAAATTGTTTAATCAGTAGGCTGGATATCGCTTTCCAAACCCATGTGGTATCACAATGGACCTATTATTGCTTTAAGTGCTAACCTAACCTAACATAACCTAACGTACGATAAATCGTTGTTTAGGATTTTAACAGACCACAATGCTTCCTCGATGGACGTGTGAATGCCGCCGCTAACTACAAACTGCTAATGGAGCCTGTCATTCAAAATAAATCAGTTAGCCTATAATCAAATCAGTCAGTCTGTATTACGGCACCAAGTGCAAAAGTTTCTCCAGACGGGCTAGAAACGACCTTAATGAGTTCAAAATTTCTCTGAAATCAGGGCAGCAAATCGTTTTGGCCTTTCGTTGAATTAATAAAAGGTTATGCTTCATACTCATAGTTTACTCGCAATGTTACAATCTGCATGAGTTTTCCAATCGCCTTCTTTGAGATCTTCTTCCAATGGGGTTTGCTATTAGCGGTTTCTGCAGTTTGATGTTGTACGCTTTTCTCGACTTTGCAGGAAGGAACGTTCCGAATTTTATTTATATCAAATCGAATTCGGAACGTTCCTTCCCGACAAATTGAAAACGCCATACAATATCAAGCCGCTGAATTTTAGACAGACATTTTGGCTTGATTATTGTTATATTTATGATTATTGCTACATTTATATAAACCAGAGGCTTGATTTGGTATGGCTTTCTCGACTTTTCGGGAAGGAACATTCCAAATTTTATTTCACACATTCACTATCAAATCGGATTCGGAACGTTCCTCCCCGACAAGTGTTTTTGAATTTCTCTACAGTTCGTCCATATATTGGATTCTCATTAGAATCCGTGCGTTTCGGTCACAAATGGTGACAGCCATGCCTATTTTCTTCTAAGAAAAGCCACTAGAACAGTTTTTATAATAAAATATCTGAAAAACCGTGAAAATATTATCAGAGTACAAAGATGTCATTGCATTTGAATTAAAAAGTTCACAACGCCACGCCCACTTTATTACGGATGCGTTAGATAATAAGGAATAGGGTTTCATACGATCATACTAAAAATGACATCGAATGAGACTGTTTCAAATTTCAAAACCCATGAGGGGTCGTTAAAGTCAATTTGTTGGGTTTTTTTTTTAATTTATTAAATTATATTGCAGGACATCAAGCCCGCTAATTTACTAATAAGCGAAAATGAAATATTAAAAATAGCTGACTTTGGATTGGCGCGTCTGTATTTTCCGGAAGAAGAGACGAAATTATACTCTCCACAAGTTTCGACCAGATGGTACAGAGCTCCGGAAATCTTATGGGGTAGTCAAAAATATGGACCTACAGTAGATATGTGGGCAGGAGGATGTGTTATTGCTGAAATGTTAAGAGGTGTTCCACTTTTTGCGGTTTGTATTACTGAGATTTTTTATTTATTTAATTTACTATAAATAAATTTAAATTATAGGGAACAACTGACATTGAACAATTAGCTTTGGTAATAAGAACTCTTGGTACCCCTCGACAAAGTGAGTGGCCTGAGTTGCCATCGCTACCGGACTTTAACAAAATTAGGTAGAACATTTAACATATTACAAGAACTTTCATAGAACCATGTATATATTATGTGTAGATTCCCAAATGCAGTGGGAGTACATTGGGATAATCTATTTCCTAGTTGCACGAGAAGTATTGAAATAAATCTTGTATCAAATTTAGTTATTTACAACCCTAGGAATCGACTTACTGCATCCGAGGTATGTTTTTCTTTTCTCATATTACAATATTTAATGTGTTTTTGCATTTCAGGCTGCACGTCATGATTATTTTTGTTAAGTTCTTACAAATATATATTTATTTATATGAGAAATAAAATTGTCCTCTTTAACTTAAAAATAAAAATGGAATTTTTCACATGATATACACAATTGACATGTTTGCCAAGAAGTTCACGACTGCTTTATTGTTTGAGGCGGCATTTTTAATGTTTCGGTCTTCAATGCGGGTGGCAAGCTTTTTTTTTATCCATCCGATGAAAGATGACACTCTCGTATAGACAGCTGGTGGATTACCAGAACATGCTTGACCCACTGATGTTATACCAGCGACATATACATTATAAATTAATAAGGGGCCTCCGGAATCACCCTTTAAAAAAAAGAAGATAAGCCGTGTCTCTGTTTAGGCTATCCAATATTTATTCGCACCTGACAAGTATCTCGATAACCTTCAGGATCACCAGCACAAATATGAGACGGCGAAATTCCAGATTTAAATCTTCTTTTTCGCTTAAAGAATCGCTGACAGTCTTGCTCTGGCATGATTGTTAAGTCGACCCTCTGAAGGACATCGGTTTTTAATCCAGCTGAGAAAAGTAAATGAAATGTGAATTTTTACTTAGTTCTAATGTTATTTATAGAAATTACCAAATTGTGTGGTTCCATAACCGATGGCTGTTACCCTCTCCGCACTAAGTGATGTGTTCCACAGCAAAGCTTTTTGTTTCCTAAAATATTATTTTTTTTAAGATTCCTTTTTGACTACGGTTTAATAGCACCATGAAATTTCTTTTAATTGTAATAATGCTATGTCATTATACGCCTGAGTCTTGTTATATTCTGGATATATGAAATGTGCTTTTACGGTATGAACCTCGTTGTGCGTACTGTTTAAGTAGTTGCCGCCAATCTTTATTACATCTGGAAGTTGGCTACAATTAAGTTATTAAAAAATTAAAAGATTATTCGATATTAATAACGAACCCGTTAAAAAATAGGCAATGTGCAGCTGTAAGAACAAAGTCCTGAGCGATAAGGACTCCTCCACATAGAAAATCTTCCATGCCCGTCGCATTGTTTTTCCATCCGAGAGCTGCCTGTTAAATGTAATTTTTAATCGATTTTTGTTTATCATATGATATAGCTCATACCATGAATGGAAACTCATTAAATTTACTAGGCATACCATTAACAATGGCCGTTGAATGAACTTTAACAATCAAAAATATTACTAAGAACAAAGCAACTGTGCCTAAAGGTATTAGCCATTTCATTGTTGGAGGACTACTAACCTGATTTGCATTTAAATTATTTTTTTATTTCTTCTTTTTTGTTTGCAAATTTAACGATCATTCAAAGCAGGTTCTTAAATAAGTGTTGTTTGTTTAACAACTCTTGTCACAAGTTTTGGTATATAAATAAACATTTTAAACGATTATTTGAATTATTGCCTACACGATAGATATTTTCGACCCCAGGAAAATTTGAATAAAATTAGCATAAACGCGCTTTTTTATGACTATGGGGGAATTAAAAAATGGAACATTACCGCAGTGATCGGCAATGATTAACGTCTATACATTTTATAGCTCGAAAGGCTCTTACTCACGTTATCATCCACAGGCTCATCATTAAGCACATAAAAAGATAAATAAATACAAATATTTAAATAATGCTAAAGCATTAAGCTCGTACAGTTGCAGGAGTACTCAAAGATCTTAACATACACAAATCCACTGGTCCAGATGGTTCCCCCCATATTTCTGAAGAGGTATTCTTCTACTCTGGCAAAACCTCTGCGTAAGCTTTACCGTCTATCCTTCTTTTCAGGGCTCTTTCCAAGCAATTGGAAAATAGCATTTGTCCAGCTAGTCCTTAAAAAAGGCGAATCTTCCTCCCTGTCCAATTGCCGACCCATTGCACTTACGTCCCTTCTTTCCAAGGTCATGGAAACGGTGATAAATCGTCAGCTTACGAAATATCTAGATTCATGAAAACTCCTTAGTGAACGGCAGTATGGTTTTCGTAGCAACAGGTTCACTGGTGATTTGATGGCATATCTCACCGAGAAGTGGAACCGATCTCTCCATCACTTCGTCGAAACTTAGATGGTTGCGCTTGATATTTCAAAAGCATTTGACAGAGTTTGGCATCGGGATCTTTTGTCGAAAATGCGTGCATATGGCGTCGATGAGTCTCTTCTTCAATGGATTAGAAATTACCTTTCAGGGCGTTCAATACAAGTTGTCTTGGACGGCTTCAAGTCTGCAATTCACCAAATAAATGCTGGTGTTCCCCAAGGCTCTGTTTAGTCTCCGACTCTATTTCTTATTTTTATAAATGATCTCTTGTCTGTAAATTCTAATCCAAACTATTCCTTCGCTGATGACAGTACCCTTAGTTGTTCATTTTCATTCCCTAACTCACGTCCTTGCTCTTCGACCGTAGAAGAGGAACGGCAACGTATGTTAAACACATTAAATTCCGACCTGGTGGAATTTAATGCTTCGAAAGCTCAATGCTGTCTTCTGTCTCTCAAGCAAAACCAAAACCCTCAACCATTATCCATGGATGTTACTTGCATCATTGAAACCGAAAGACTTGCCATTCTCGGTATGTGTATTAATTACCATCTTCGATGTAATGCAAAGTCGCCAAAAATGCTGGAAAATGTCTAGGATTCCTTAAACGGGGCAAGAAATATTTTCATCCGTCCAAAGCTGGAATATAACGCCCATATCTGGTCTGGTGCATCCAAGACCGTTTTGCACATTCTTGATGGGGTACGCGCGTTAAAACTTATAGGTGATAGAGACATTGTGAATTCTATACATTCTCTTGAACATCGGAGAAATGTCTCATGTCTCTCCCTGTTTTATCGTATTTTCTATAAAAAATGCTTCAGCGAAATAGTCAGTTGCATTCCTTCCCTTCAAAATTTCACCCGCAATACACGTCATGCTTCGAATGCACATCAGTTCACCCTAAAGCCAAACTTCGGTCGTACTGTCAAATAATAAAATTTTCGTTACACAGCGCGCACAATTTTTTTTCATGTTTAAATGCTCGTGCAAAATTTCTCCAATCCATTCTTTGCTGATGTGCAACTCGTTCGCAATCTGTGACATTTTTATTCTTCGGTCGGCCAGAACTAATTTTTCAACTTTTCCAACGTTTTCTTCAGTGACCACTGACACAAGACGCCCTGGGCAGGGGTCGCCTTCACAGCTCATGTCACATGTCTTCGAAAATTTTTTTTTGGCAATTTTTCTTTTTTCACGAGGTACTTTATCACAGCGCGATGCTCAAAATTGTGAGAATTTCCGAATTATACATATATATATAATAACAAAATGAGATGATATTTATACTTCTAAAGATTGCCGCAGTTAGTGATATCACTCGTTGTTGAATGTCATAGGCCGCGAACTTATCAGCCGCCCCTCGTATGTGATCGCAATCGCAGATGAGACTTTTGTTCATGTGACTGAGGGTACAGGATCTTCACGAATGAAGTAGACTCTAAGAGATGGTGTGAGACGTTTGCGACAGTAGGTAATGGGATAACATTTATTGACATTAAGCTCTAAGAAATTTGTATTACACCAGATGGAAAAACTATTTAGATCATCCTGCAGAAGGCGGAAGATGATATGTCTAAATATTTTCATATCATTGGAGTAGACCAGAAGATCGGAGCTCTGGATGATACGTTCGGCATCATTTATTGTAAGAAGAATGAAAATCAATGGTCCAAGATGGCTGCCTTGAGGGACCCCCGGGTTGCTGTGATAGGGTCCGATACTGAAGATCTAAAAAGAAATTTGTATTGGCGGTCCACTAGGTATGATTTGATCCATGAGATGAACTGAGGTTTGGATCCAGGGGCTTTTAGCTTGAGACGAACAACTTGGTGAGGAATTTCGTCAAAAGCCTTACTGAAATCTGTGGCTGTGACATCAACTTCATTGCCATCTTCCAAAGCGTTCAACTAGATACAAATTCGGTTAAGTTGGTGGTTGGTGGTACAACTCCAAAATAAGCCTGGTTGACTCTCTGGCGATGCCCAATTCAGCTGATCGGCGCCGAATCGACATTTCTGGGTCTTCTTCGATACTGGCCGCTACGGCGGCTATGTTTTCTTCACTTAATACCGATCTCTGTCTGGTTGGTGACTTAAGGTCCAAAAGAGTGTACTCACGCTCAAACTTTTCCACGGTGCGACAAAATGCCTGCGCACTGAAGAAATGACGACGACCGATCTCACTATGAAATTCACGTTGCGTATTTACAACTGAGCCGGAATTTCGATAATATTTTTTAATAATTTTCACACATTCGGGAAACGTCAAACGATGCATGATGAAATGGCAGACCTTACTGAATATTTTGACAGCTAGATGTTATTTATAACTTTGACAGCTGCCGAAATATAATAATTGGAAAAACTATCATTGCTATCTGGTCATCCTTTATTACTATGACCGAAGGGTTTTGCAGTCCAGCATCCAGACTCTCTGAGTCTGATCGCGCTTTGTACTGTAATGTTTGTTATGTGTAGATCTAAAGGTAGGAGATGTAGAAGAACCGTTAGAGCATCTGATGGTGTTGTTCGTAGGGCGCCTGTGATGCCTATACATGCTACTCTCTGAACCTTGTTAAGTTTGGTTATGTTGTAGCCTTTTAATAGAGCCAGACACCATACTATGTATTGAGCCATTCGTGAGGATGGGACGTACCATGGCTGTGTACATCCATAGGGTCAATTTTGGTTGCAGGCCCCATCTTTTGCCAAAGGTTCTGTTACAGGCATATATCTAAACCTATAAATGCTTTCCTTACCCGTTGTTCTATGTTTAGTTTCCAGCTAAGTTTAGGATCCAGGATAACTCCTAGATACCTGGTACTGGGTGATAGGGACAGTGGACTTGGCCATTTAATCGAGGAAGTCAGGTATTTTGGTTTTTGTGGTGAAGAGCATCAGTTCATTCTTGCTCGAGTTGATGCCAAGACCACACTTATTGGTCCAGGTGTTTACCTTACTCAAAGCATTTTCCATGATTATGCTTATCACGGAAGGAAACATTCCTGACACCAGTATCACCACGTCGTCTCCATATCCGACCACCTTGATTCTTTCTGTGTCTAATTTTAAAAGGATTTTATTTATGACTATGAGCCAAAGTAGAGGTGAAATGACACCGCCCTGAGGTGTTATATTGCTATTTCCTAGTGTTGCTTGAATATAGTGCCAAGTATAGAGACAATCCAATGGCGAAAAGTTAGATTTTATTTTTTTATTTCATGAGCAGAAGTGTCCTTATTTTTCAAGTACAGGTGCGTTCATTGATAGTCTTTTAAAAATTCCAAGTTACGAGTACATTTTAGAGCACATCTAAAAACTTTAACAACTCAATTATATTTTATTAATATTTAATGATTTATAAACTCTCTTGTAACCGTTTACTTTTAAAATCCCGGCTATCCAATCAAGGTATGTTGCTATTCTTGTATACACTGATGGCGGACTACCACCGCACGCTCGTCCACTCGATGTTATGCCAGCTGCAAATTTATTCTGTACTAATAATGGACCACCGGAATCACCCTAGTAAACAAAAAACAATAAATATTTAAATTATTTACACTTTTATGGATTTTCATACCTGGCAGGTATCTTGTTTTCCATCGGGATCACCTGCACAGATATGAGAGTTCGCGATGCCTTTAGGAAATTTTTTTTCTCGCCTAGAATGTGGTTCACACTCGGCTTCTCGCATCACAATCAAATTCACTTTTTGTAGTATTGAAGTTCTTGATCCAGCTTTAAAAAAAAACGTAATAAATACTCAAGCCCTTTGTTCAATAGCAAATAAATTCTGCAAGTTATTGTCCAAGATCTTGCAGCCAGCTCCAGTCGCCATGTACTAAACAGTTACAGTAAGTCTACTCTGCAAGTTTTGTTTTCCATAGATTTCAGAGCTTTCTGCAAGCGAGAAACTTGCAGAAGTAAGCTCGTGTACACCCACTAGTGGCCAAAGAGCTGTCAAAAAATTGTCGGGAGTATGTCCCAAGTCTTGAGAATGCAAACGTACCGTATTGTATGGTTCCATAACCAATAGCAACGACATTCATGAACTCGAGATTTGGCCCCACCCATAATGAAGCTGGACGTTTTCTGTTAAAAATTTACATCTGTTTCTGCCCTTTCACACTTTACGGTTTATGCCCTAGCAGTTTTTAGAAGTATAAGTGTTAGTGCATAAGAGCTAAGGAGTCTTTGTTTTTCGTATTATACAGGGGCCAAATCGTGACGACTTATCCGTTCACGATGAGACGTTTTGGCTCTAGGTATTTAGAAAAATAAATAAATAAATATTTTGGCGCTAACAGCTCAATGCAGGGCCTGGCCTAGCTTCTCGCAGCCACTCGTGTTATGCACCGCACGAATGATTGAGACCTATAGCTTTATGCCATTTCCGAAGGGCAATTTTTTCGTTTGAGAGAAGCTTTTCATCACAGTTTTACTCATGGCTTCAGTGCGCGGAGGTGGAACTGTGAGAAAACTTTTTTTTTTTATATTTTCTTGGATTCGAACCTTGAACCTTTCGCTCAGTGATCGTGCACTTAACCACTGAGCCACGGCGTCCACCAATCACAGGATTAAAATCGAACCCGATTCATGTACATAGCTCCCAGATTCCTTGTCCTCACTTGACAGGATGACTCGTAGTAAATTGCTAGAGGACATCATAGCACTTTTCACAAGTTCCGAACTAAAAAGACATCCGCTCGCACTCGTACAGTAAAAAAATGTATGACATAAATCGTAAAGTGTGAAATAGCTCTTATTTTGAAATACGATTTTAGTTCCCAACATTATGGTTCACAAAAACCCATCTTGAATGTATATTCATTGTAATCTAACCTAGAATTTTTCTTCAACTTCAACATCGCTATATCGTCATAGGCATGTATGCTTTTGTATTCAGGAAACATAAAGTAGGCTTCTACGGAATGGTCCTCATTATCGGTGCAGTTCAAGTCATTGCCACCGATTTTTATTATGCTTGGAAGTTGTCTAAAATAAAACGGGTTAAGTGAAAAATGTATTTCAAGTTTGTCGAACAAACCCCTCGAAAAATAAACAATGTGCGGCTGTAAGTACAAAGTTCTGAGTAATCAATACCCCTCCACAAAGAAAATTCACTTCGCCTGTGTCATTATTTGTCCATCCCAGAGCTGTCTTTTGAATGCATTTCAAAATTAATTTTTATTCATTAAACAATTGAAATATACCATAAATGGAAACTCATCTGGTTCACTTGGTATACCACCGACGGCACCACGGTGAACTCTTTTTACATGAACGTAAATAAATTTATTCAAAAACAGCAGAGCGATAATAATTACAGATACCATCCAGTTCATCGTCGACGAATTACTAACTAAATTTGTTCAATTAATTGTTGTCTGATAATCCCAGTTGAGTCGTTTTCGTTAATAAAATTAATGGGCCACAAGTCATAAGTCTCAAAACTTGTGCAGAGTAATTTCAATAATAAAAGAAACCATTACAAATTAAAATGTACACTGACGTCCATAAGTTTCTGGACAAACCATTTAATTATACGTTTATCTATCAATGCAGGACTCAAATGAACAAACATTTTTCAAGTCCTGTTAAGGTTGATAGTAGACTTTATTACATCTCAAAACAGGTAAAGGGTTTTAAGAAAAGTAGCGGAATTAAAGCATAAGCCACTATAAAACCGAAATAATTTGGTTTTTGTAAAAAAATTTCCCAAAAAAACTCCCATTCAGGTATTTATTTGGAAAACTAGGTTTGGCGTCAGTTAGTCTTGAAACTTCAATATTTAAAGTTAACCGATAAAGAGTCAAAAAAAACCTCAAATGGGAGAAAACAAGGAAGAAAGTGCGTGCTATTGCAGATAAGCTTAAAATGTCGAAAACGACAGTGTATGGTATCATACGTCGCTTTAAATAATCATCGACTCTTAAGACCGGGAAGAGAAGCCGAAAGCCCAAAATAACATCAACACAAGAGGACCAGATTATAAAATTAATAAGCAAGAGGGATCGATGGATTACAGCTCCAGAAATCTAGGCAGAGTTCAACCGTTCGCACTCAAAGCAGATATCAGTAACAACGACAAAAAGGCGTTTGGATGCCGCAGGCCTTCACAGTCGATTTGCAGTACGAAAACCTTTGCTACGACTTGAATCATTGCTTTTGCGATTAATAGGCTCTGGATTCACATTAAAGTAAAATAATGATCCAAAAACAAGAAGAACAAAAAGGAACATTGAAAAAATGAAATAGCCTGCCTAATCACCCGACCTTAACCCAATAAAGCTGCTTTGGGAGGAACTTGACAGAGAGGTTAGAAGACAGTGTCCAACATCGAAAGACACACTTTGGAAGATCCTTCAAGTAGCCTGGAGATCAATAATATTGGAAACTATTCATAAATTCAGCGATACGATTCAGCCTACATTGACGACCAAAGTGGTGCAAGTACGAGGTGGATTTTTCGACGAAAAAGAGGTCTAGCTCTATTTTATTAACGCGTTCATTTCATCATCATTTGACTAGATAAATATAATATAGATGAAGCTATTTACAATAAATTTTGATTATAAAAATGAAAAGGCAAAGAGGTTTATATCAATTTCTTTGACAGAACGTATTGTCCGAAAACTTATGGACGGCAGTGTAGAACATCTCGAATATTATATAAATGCTCATTTGCATATTGTATAAATATAACAGTTCTTGTTTTTAACAGTTTAAGAATAAACACATTTGTGTCGTTTAAAAAGTTAGATTCTGAGCTATTCAAAGCTACCTGAGCTGCAAATCGTACTGTGTGGTGGGGCTTCAGAAATAAAACTGGTGAAAATAACAAGTCTGACTTGAGGAATACAAATCACTGGGTAGTCACAAACCTAAGCAATGGAGACATTTAATAAAAAACTGCACGTGCCGCTAATTTGCAAATTATTCCGATTTAAGTTTTAAGTAAAATTGTTAAAATTTATTTTTTTAAAGGTCCACTAAAAAACAAAAAAAAAACCTATTTTGATAATTTTTCAATACTTTACATATTCTGCATATACCAAACATTGATTTTAAACCAAATAGCACTATCTGTATTTAAGAAATAGCCCCTTTTTTTTCTTTTCTTTATAATCTGCGCGCGTCAAAGGGATTATGAATAACCTTATATTTTTTCAGGACACGAACCTGTGCATGTTGGCTTTAAATGTTTGAAGGTTGTAGTGATGGGGAAGTACAGAGGCTGGAAGATCATTCCACATTCGTGTCGTTCGGCTTATAAACGAATCCCTATATTTGACAGTACGACTGAAGTTGGGCATAAGAGTAAACTGATGTGCATTCGAAGCATGTCGCGTATTGCGGGTGAAATTTTGAAGTGGAGGAATGCAACTGGCTATTTCGCTGGAGCATTTTTTGTGGAAAAAACGATAAAGCAGGGAGAGACAGGAGACATTTCTCCGATGTTCTAGTGAATGAATGGAATTCGCAATGTCTCTATCACATATAAGTTTTAACGCGCGATTTTGTACCCTATCAAGAATGTGTAGAACGGTCTTGGGTGCACCAGACCAGATATGGGCGTTATATTCCAGCTTAGGGCGGATGAATGCCTTATAAATTGAGGCCAGATCAGACGGGGTAAAATATTTCTTGCACCGTTTAAGGAATCTTAGACATTTTGCAGCATTTTTGGCGACCTCGAATATGTGATCATTCCATCGAAGATGGTTATTAATACACATACCGAGAATGGCAAGTCTTTCGGTTTCAATGATTCAAGTTTCCATGGATAATGGTTGAGGGTTTTGGTTTCGCTTGAGAGACAGAAGACGCATATATTTTGAAGAACTCTTTTCTCGATTGCAGGTTTTTTTCAATTCCAAGCCCACTGTGAGCGATTTCCAACAAAGTTAGATGATTTTCGGATCAAGACAGCTACACGTTGGACTTAACCCAAATTTCATTAAAATCCTTTATTAATGACTAACCATAATGGATTTGAATGAGCTCAATCCAGCTTACTGAAATGCTCAATACTATAATATATTAGGACTAAAGATCGTCAAGTTTTCGTTAACTTCAGTGGGTTTACTGAAACTGTCAATGAAATGACACATTTCGTACAAAAATTTGACAGCAGTTGGCAAAAAAGAAAAAAAGAGAAAAACAATTGCAGTAGAAATAAATTCTGAGTACGATTTTGAAAAATATATTAATTGCAAGAATTTAAATTTGTTTAATTTGTTTAGCTTATTTTCCATGATTTTTTTTTCTGCCAAACCCATTGTGATTACATTTTGATCGGTTTTAAAGTTTACTTAAAAGCTGAATCATAATGAAATTAAGCCAGATGAATTCACCTTTAGCAAGTATGCGAATACACAGAGATTGTATGATACAACCATAATGATATTATTATTGTCGGTTCCGTCCAGCTTCATTACTTTTATTATTGCTTAACCCTATTATGGTTGGGCCTTAAGTCAATCATGACCTATGTAACTAGATCGTTTGACAGAAATTGCGTGGGCTTTTCGTTCTATTTTGACATAAGGTTAAGCCAACTGAAGTCCATTATGGTTGCCACTTTACACCCACATAGTCCTATTTCAATCATTTTCTCTTGAAACTACTGGTCATATACCAGTAGTTTCAAGTGAAAATTATTTACCTTAACTAACGATTTTATAAAAATCCTTTCAGGCGTTCTTAAGTTGAGCGAATACTCGTAACAAACAAGTTTAAAAGATTTTTTTTGTAATAAGGTCTTTTTGAAACATCGTTGAGTTTGAGCTCTGATCTCTAAACTTATAAGCAACAAGGTACTAAATACTATTTCGTCAGGAAGATCGAACATCAAAAACGAATGGCAATTAATAATTTGAATGTTTTAGTGAGAAGAGTATCCGGTTCCTTCGTGGCTCTGACGCCCGATTAAACTACAGTGTTTAGTGAAGTAATCAAAACTGCAAATGTGTTTTGGTCCAAATCTAATTTCTGATTTTATATTAAAGCCTGATTTGTACGTCATCCTTCGGACGGATCTAAAATACCCATAAATCATTATAATTTGCATAAAAAGCTTTACCAAAAAACTCGATGTTCATACGTGTTAGGTACATTTTCTCTTTCTTTTTGTAAGCGTTATTGTGAGTAATTTATAAAGTTGACCTATTATAAACGTTGTCAAAAATAAAAACCCATCTAACAACAATATTTTCTTAAGAACTTGATTGAAATCATAACAAACAGCATTTATAAATAAAGTGCAAACGTTATTAGTTATTCTTCGAACATGAAAGTGAAAGTATCGGTAATAAATTTTTTACTGTCCTGCAATTATTGTTTATGTATTGATCTTTTTACGTCCCTCGATTATGAAATATATCCGGAGTCCGCCACGTTTGGCGTATCGAGTAGACATGATGAATTTCCATTTATGGTATAACAGGGAATTTTGAATTTGAATCGTATAAAAATAAATCGATGAATACTTTTGTAGGCAGCTCTAGGTTGGAGAGATAACGTAACTGGTGAAATAGATTTTCTTTGCGGAGGAATGCTGATTACTCCGAACTTTGTGCTTACAGCCGCACATTGTTTATTCTTTAAACGGTTTGTTTTTTAAATTTAATTTAGATTCTTTTTATAATGTCTCATTGTAGAAGAGTTCCAAATTTAATAAAGATTGGCGGCAATAGGCTGAACAGTACACACAATGAAGACCATTTCGTAAAAAACTTTATTATACATCCGTGGTATGATAATAAGCAAGCCTATGATGACGTAGCACTATTGCAGTTGGTATTCGCTTCAAGGTGAGATTTCAGACAGAATTTTAAAGCAACTTAGAAATACTCTGCTCTTTAGAAAAATACCTGTTTGCTTGTGGTCTAGACCAATCCTCAAAACATCAAGAGTAACTGCTATTGGTTATGGAGCTACTAAATTTGGTATTTATTTATTTTTTAATTTAACTATTTAATTCACTTAAAAATGTCTCAATAGCCGGATCAACTACTTCAGTACTTCAGAAGGTCAAGTTGATTGTAGTCTCAGAAAGGGTATGTAGATATTATCATGAAAGAAAGAGAAAATTTCTATATGGAATATCAGATGATCTACTTTGTGCTGGGGATCCAGATGGACGTCAAGACACCTGTAATGTAAGGAATTTTTAAATACCCTATATGTGCCTTTTAAATCTTTTGAATTTTTAGGGTGATTCAGGTGGTCCTCTAATTGTAGTTTCTGATCATCAACAATATGCCGTTGGTATTATATCGAATGGACAAGCCTGCTCTGGATTTCCACCGGCAGTTTATACCAGAATATCATCGTATGTTGAGTGGATAAATTCTATTCTTCGAAAGTATGACTATTCGACACCAAAAATATGTAATTGACTGTAAGAGTTGGAATAAATGATTATTATTATATTCAACACATCTACACTAAAAAAAAAGTATGTATACGCCTCAGTAGAGTTTTATTAAACGTCAAGTGTCATTGTTATAGAAAAAAATAACAGTAAGTCAAGATGCGTTCTGTACTCCAAATTAAATTTTGATTTTTTCTAGAGTATCCCAGTGTAGCCATTTGGGTTCGTTACTTTCTCTCCTTTTTAATTAACGATTTTACAAGTCTGTAAATCAATGTCTGATGAGTTTAAACTTCAAAACTACATTAATATTTTAACGGAATGGTATGTATATCGCTAATCTGAAATTCAATATTGATAAGTATACAATCGGAACGTATTCTAGAATTAGATTTCCTATAATATATGATTCTACGATTTTGAGCTTTGAAAAGGGTTACTAGTTAAAAGGATCTAGGATGTGCCTACTCACATTGTCTACATTATTTCTATAGCTAATTCTATGATGGACTGTGTGTCTCGAAATTCCAAAGATTTTTAGGATCATATTCAGTTGTGGACAAACTTTTTTTTTTTTTTTTTTTTTTTTTTTTTTTTTTTCCGAGGGTAGGTAAAAAATCTTCATGAAGACACTATGAGGATCGGTAGCGCGTGCTCATAGTAGTGTGAGATTTTTACTCACTAAAAAAACCTCCCTTCGTGATAAATTTCTTTGATTACATACTACAACTAAGTTTTGACTTATCCAGCAGTTTTTCTTTCACGTATTGAGATCGTTTGGCAGGTCCCTTTCCATTGAAAGTTCCTGCTTGTTCCGCAAATTAGGCGCGGTTTCTTGCTATCGCGTTAAATCGAAAGGTTTAGTCCTTTGTAGACGACGCAGTAGATTCCTCTCATCTAGAATTCGAAGGACTTCATTGTTAACGTGTCCTTGTAATCTGTCTTTATGCTTACGCGCGAAGTTTTTGATTTCATATTCGACTGTCGCAATTCCTAAATCTCTATGGATATCGCTATTTCTAATAAACCACGGTGCATTAACTATTGATCTTAGCACTTTATTTTCAAAAGTTTGTAAAATATTGACATTACTTATTTTGGTACAACCCCAAAGTTGTATTCCATATGTCCATATCGGCTTTAGCACTTGCTTGTATAAAAGCAGTTTGTTCTCTACATTAAGCTTGGAATGTTTTCCAAGTAACCAGTACATTTCTCTGTATTTGGTTTCGAGTTCTTTACGTTTTTTCTTCACGTGCGATTTCCATTTCAGCTTAGCATCAAGTGTCATTCCAAGATACTTAGCTTCGTTTGCAAACGGAATTTGAACCGAGTTTGAAAAGATGGGCAAATTATTTATTTTCTTATAAGTAAAATTGACATGAACAGATTTGTTTTCGTTTAGAGCTAGTCGCCAAATCTTTGTCCATTCATTTACTTTATTCAATGATTCTTGCAATTTTTCAGTCGATTCTTCGATCGTTTTACCCGTTGCCAGGATGGCAGTGTCGTCGGCAAATGTAGCTAAGACGGTGCCTTCTTCTTGCGGTATATCGCGAGTATATAATAGGTACAAAAGCGGTCCAAGGACACTTCCCTGCGGCACCCCAGCCCTTATTTCTTTAAATTCCGAATATTCGTTTCCGTGTTTGACTCGGAAAAGTCGATTCGTCAAGTATTTTTCTAGAATATTATATAAGTGTTCCGGCAGAACTTGTCGTAATTTATATTTCAAGCCTTCATGCCAGACCTTGTCAAAAGCTTGAGAAACATCAAGGAATATGCTCGAGCAAATCTTTTTTTCTTCGTAAGCTTTTTCAATTAAATCAGTTATTCTATGCACTTGGTCTATTGTTGAGTGCTTGGTTCTAAACCCAAACTGGTGATTGGGAATAAGAGATCCTTCTTCTATAACCGGCTGTAATCGCTTAAGTACTATTCTTTCGAAAACTTTAGACATAATCGGCAGCAGCGAAATAGGTCTATACGATTTTTTATCATTCGGTGGTTTTCCTGGCTTCAGAATCATTATTACTTCCGCGACTTTCCATTGACTCGGAACATATTCTAATCTTATCGCTGCGTTTATAATGTAAAGAAACTTGACTAACGCTTTTCTAGGTAACGATTTAAGAAGCTCTCCTGTGATTAGGTCGTATCCAGGAGCTTTATTCGGTTTCAGTTTCTTTATTTCTTGTTGAAGTTCGGTCAGCCTTGCATTTCTTACTGTGTAATTGTGAAATGCTATATCCGACGCATTATCATTTTCAGCAAGCGCTTGCCCATCAAATGGTTTAAATGTTTCTTCTAAATGGGCGGCAAAGACTTCTGCTTTGTCTTTATCATTCTTGGCCCATTCGTTGTCATTTTTCTTGATTGGGGCCGCTTGTATTCTCGGTTTTTTAATGCCTTTTATAGCTTTCCAGAGCGAATAATTGGAATCTTTGTCCGCTGTTAAGCTTTCAATGCTGGTTTGTATTGTCCGGTTTTTAAAATCAATAATGGCCTTTCTTAGCAAGTTACACAAGCGATTCAAATGCGATTTATGTTGCGGAGCACGAGTTTGTTGCCATTTTTTACGCGCTTTTCTCTTCTCCCTTACCATTTCTTTTATTTCCGGTGGATATTTTTGGGCATGATTGATTGGCGTTTTCCTTTGATAGGGAGTATTTTTCCACGCGGCGCGCTGCAGAACTTCAACAAAACGATCAATTTCGATTTCGAGTTCAGAAAACGTCCTAAGTGATACTCTCAGTTCGGTATGTTCTTCAACGTCTTTTTTAAAGCCTTCCCAATCAGTTTTTCTGCTAGTTAGTCTAGCAGGTACATCTTTTTTAATTAGGCGTTCGCTCATCGTTAGAATGATAGGGGAATGATCGGAAGAGAGATCAAAACTTTCATCAATTTTAATACATTTGTCTGGTATTCCTTTTACAACAAAGAAATCGATCAGATCGGGTATTTTGTTGTTATCAGTCGTTGGTATTATATCGAATGGACAAGCCTGCTCTGGATTTCCACCGGCAGTTTATACCAGAATATCATCGTATGTTGAGTGGATAAATTCTATTCTTCGAAAGTATGACTATTCGACACCAAAAATATGTAATTGACTGTAAGAGTTGGAATAAATGATTATTATTATATTCAACACATCTACACTAAAAAAAAAGTATGTATACGCCTCAGTAGAGTTTTATTAAACGTCAAGTGTCATTGTTATAGAAAAAAATAACAGTAAGTCAAGATGCGTTCTGTACTCCAAATTAAATTTTGATTTTTTCTAGAGTATCCCAGTGTAGCCATTTGGGTTCGTTACTTTCTCTCCTTTTTAATTAACGATTTTACAAGTCTGTAAATCAATGTCTGATGAGTTTAAACTTCAAAACTACATTAATATTTTAACGGAATGGTATGTATATCGCTAATCTGAAATTCAATATTGATAAGTATACAATCGGAACGTATTCTAGAATTAGATTTCCTATAATATATGATTCTACGATTTTGAGCTTTGAAAAGGGTTACTAGTTAAAAGGATCTAGGATGTGCCTACTCACATTGTCTACATTATTTCTATAGCTAATTCTATGATGGACTGTGTGTCTCGAAATTCCAAAGATTTTTAGGATCATATTCAGTTGTGGACAAACTTTTTTTTTTTTTTTTTTTTTTTTTTTTTTTTTTTTTTTTCCGAGGGTAGGTAAAAAATCTTCATGAAGACACTATGAGGATCGGTAGCGCGTGCTCATAGTAGTGTGAGATTTTTACTCACTAAAAAAACCTCCCTTCGTGATAAATTTCTTTGATTACATACTACAACTAAGTTTTGACTTATCCAGCAGTTTTTCTTTCACGTATTGAGATCGTTTGGCAGGTCCCTTTCCATTGAAAGTTCCTGCTTGTTCCGCAAATTAGGCGCGGTTTCTTGCTATCGCGTTAAATCGAAAGGTTTAGTCCTTTGTAGACGACGCAGTAGATTCCTCTCATCTAGAATTCGAAGGACTTCATTGTTAACGTGTCCTTGTAATCTGTCTTTATGCTTACGCGCGAAGTTTTTGATTTCATATTCGACTGTCGCAATTCCTAAATCTCTATGGATATCGCTATTTCTAATAAACCACGGTGCATTAACTATTGATCTTAGCACTTTATTTTCAAAAGTTTGTAAAATATTGACATTACTTATTTTGGTACAACCCCAAAGTTGTATTCCATATGTCCATATCGGCTTTAGCACTTGCTTGTATAAAAGCAGTTTGTTCTCTACATTAAGCTTGGAATGTTTTCCAAGTAACCAGTACATTTCTCTGTATTTGGTTTCGAGTTCTTTACGTTTTTTCTTCACGTGCGATTTCCATTTCAGCTTAGCATCAAGTGTCATTCCAAGATACTTAGCTTCGTTTGCAAACGGAATTTGAACCGAGTTTGAAAAGATGGGCAAATTATTTATTTTCTTATAAGTAAAATTGACATGAACAGATTTGTTTTCGTTTAGAGCTAGTCGCCAAATCTTTGTCCATTCATTTACTTTATTCAATGATTCTTGCAATTTTTCAGTCGATTCTTCGATCGTTTTACCCGTTGCCAGGATGGCAGTGTCGTCGGCAAATGTAGCTAAGACGGTGCCTTCTTCTTGCGGTATATCGCGAGTATATAATAGGTACAAAAGCGGTCCAAGGACACTTCCCTGCGGCACCCCAGCCCTTATTTCTTTAAATTCCGAATATTCGTTTCCGTGTTTGACTCGGAAAAGTCGATTCGTCAAGTATTTTTCTAGAATATTATATAAGTGTTCCGGCAGAACTTGTCGTAATTTATATTTCAAGCCTTCATGCCAGACCTTGTCAAAAGCTTGAGAAACATCAAGGAATATGCTCGAGCAAATCTTTTTTTCTTCGTAAGCTTTTTCAATTAAATCAGTTATTCTATGCACTTGGTCTATTGTTGAGTGCTTGGTTCTAAACCCAAACTGGTGATTGGGAATAAGAGATCCTTCTTCTATAACCGGCTGTAATCGCTTAAGTACTATTCTTTCGAAAACTTTAGACATAATCGGCAGCAGCGAAATAGGTCTATACGATTTTTTATCATTCGGTGGTTTTCCTGGCTTCAGAATCATTATTACTTCCGCGACTTTCCATTGACTCGGAACATATTCTAATCTTATCGCTGCGTTTATAATGTAAAGAAACTTGACTAACGCTTTTCTAGGTAACGATTTAAGAAGCTCTCCTGTGATTAGGTCGTATCCAGGAGCTTTATTCGGTTTCAGTTTCTTTATTTCTTGTTGAAGTTCGGTCAGCCTTGCATTTCTTACTGTGTAATTGTGAAATGCTATATCCGACGCATTATCATTTTCAGCAAGCGCTTGCCCATCAAATGGTTTAAATGTTTCTTCTAAATGGGCGGCAAAGACTTCTGCTTTGTCTTTATCATTCTTGGCCCATTCGTTGTCATTTTTCTTGATTGGGGCCGCTTGTATTCTCGGTTTTTTAATGCCTTTTATAGCTTTCCAGAGCGAATAATTGGAATCTTTGTCCGCTGTTAAGCTTTCAATGCTGGTTTGTATTGTCCGGTTTTTAAAATCAATAATGGCCTTTCTTAGCAAGTTACACAAGCGATTCAAATGCGATTTATGTTGCGGAGCACGAGTTTGTTGCCATTTTTTACGCGCTTTTCTCTTCTCCCTTACCATTTCTTTTATTTCCGGTGGATATTTTTGGGCATGATTGATTGGCGTTTTCCTTTGATAGGGAGTATTTTTCCACGCGGCGCGCTGCAGAACTTCAACAAAACGATCAATTTCGATTTCGAGTTCAGAAAACGTCCTAAGTGATACTCTCAGTTCGGTATGTTCTTCAACGTCTTTTTTAAAGCCTTCCCAATCAGTTTTTCTGCTAGTTAGTCTAGCAGGTACATCTTTTTTAATTAGGCGTTCGCTCATCGTTAGAATGATAGGGGAATGATCGGAAGAGAGATCAAAACTTTCATCAATTTTAATACATTTGTCTGGTATTCCTTTTACAACAAAGAAATCGATCAGATCGGGTATTTTGTTGTTATCAGTCGGCCAATATGTTGGTTTACCAGTCGAGTGAAAATCGCATCTGTGTTGCATGCAGGCGTTGTAAAGTGCTCTGCCTTTTTGTGAGACACATCTTGAACCCCAGAAGGTGTATTTTGCATTAAAATCACCGCCAATAATAAAATTCGGTCCAAGAGAGTTGAAAATATTTGTAAAATCATTTTTTTCAAGCCTGCAACGCAGTGGACAATAAATAGACGAGACATTGAAAGAGTAATGCCCATTTTTCACGCGTACAGTGCTCACTTGCATTGTTTCAAGCTCTATCATAATCTCTTCAGAGTGTTCGATGCAATCTTTTATGATTAAAGACGATCCGCCTCTGGCTCTTTCCGACGGGTGATAAGCGTGATAGGTACCGTATCCAGTAATGTTTACACGCGATAGTTTCGTCAGGTGAGTTTCACAGATCAAACATATGTCAATGTCATTTTCCCGTAGAAATATTTCTAGCTCTTCTAGTCTTTGTATGAGACCGTTGGCGTTCCATGCAACAATTTTAAGAAGTTTCGTCATGTTCGTTTTGAAATGCTCCTATTGTTAAGCTTATATTCAAGCTTCTCCAACCTTTCGACAATTAGCGTGTTTGTTTTTGTTTGCTCCTCAAGCCTCGCAAGGATAATAGAAAAGACGTGAGATACGGGGTTTTCCGAATTATCAGTGTTCGTTTTTATTGATGTTGATGCTTGAGCACGCGTCTGCATGTCAGAATCTGATGGCTTTTCTTTAGGCGCTTTTACCTTAACGCGGTGTGGAATTTGATCGGTGTTTGATGTCGCAGCTTGAGCGTACGTAAGCGCGCCAGGGTCGGCTCGGTTGTCTCTAGTCACCTTTCTTACAGCAGTTTTCGACTTTTCCTTATTTACCGGTTTTGAGGGTGGGTTTTCCGGCTTCATAAGTCGATCTCTTCTTTTTTGTAATTCTTTGGCTACTTCACAGCCTCTGTAATTAGCCGGATGCTTACCATTGCAGTTAATACACGCTGCAGGGGTTTTTTTGTTTACACCACACTCTTGACTAAGATGTTTACCGGCGCATTTGACACATCGCGGTTCTTTTCGGCAATATGTTTGCGTATGGTTGAATCCTTGGCATCGCTTGCACTGAGGTATCAACCTTGTATTCTTGCGCATGGGTTCGATTTTGACTACGACATTCAGAATTGTTCTTATTTCGTAAATCTTTTCTAAACTCTCAGCCTTATCAAAGGTTAGCATAAAAAGAGGAAGCTCGCGCTTAACCATCGTTTCCTCGCCTTCAAATTTTTGCTTTTCCCGTTTAATTAAGTTTACCGCATCGACGATTTTAAAGTTTTTGTTCTTCAAATCGTGAACAACGCCTTCCTTTCGGCATGAGGCATGAAGTCCTCTAGCTACGACTCGTATCGGTCTTTCAGATTTATTTTCATAAGTATACCACTGGATTTTTTCAGTATTCAGTTTATTAGATACTGAGCGGTAACTGTCTGAGTCCTTTACGTTTACTTTCCATTTGTTGTTGTTGAGCGATGTTACTTCAAAATCGGATAGCAACAAAGGTTTGAGAAAAGAATGCAGTTTATTATAGTCTGCAATTCCGATCACGTATATTGGTGGCGGTGGTCGTACCTTATTTCGTGGATTTTCATCGGCACGCGTGATTATTTTGTCAGGCTGTTCTTTACCTTCTCGTTTATTTTGCGTGTTTTCTTGCCTCGTTAACATTTCGGGCGAAGAGCCAGCTTTTCGTTTTTTGACAGGCCGTTTTTTTAGAATCCAATTGGTTTCCCGACTTAGTTCTTCATCATCCGTTTTATAATCCGTGTTATCGGGGACGATTGAACTCGCAGCAGACTCATTACGAGGTTTCGATGTATCATTAAATGCTTTATTTTCTGCTTTAAGTACATTTAATTCCTTTCTTAGTTCTTCGCAGAGAAGTTCCATTTTACTTAGCCTGGTCCGGAGTTCCATATTTTCGTCCGTTAGGCTTTGAATTTTCGCTGAAGTCCGTTGTTCGTGCGCCGACACTATCGATGTCGCCGGACTTCTAGTTCCGCACGTTTTCATGGTAGATCTTGATGTTGGAGATCTAACTACCCTAGTACCTTTTTTAAAAGGGTCAGATGAACGCAATAAATGGCTCTCCCCAGAATCCGTAGAGCCGACCTCCGAAGAGGGTGGATTTTCCAGTGTACCTGGACTGCCACCTGGGGTATTAATATCTTTCGTTTTGTTCATTGCATGTTTTTGTATACGCCATACTCGGTATACGGAGGGTGGATTTTAGTCGCCTCTTACGACAGGCATGCCTACCTCGGGTATATTCTAACCCCTACCCGAAGGGGGTTGTGGACAAACTGCTGGACCGATTTCGACCAAACTTCACAGAAACACTCTCGGCCAATACCAAAGATTGCCTGAAAATTTGAGCTCAATCGGTTCTGTGCCTTTGAAGTCCATAGCATGCATACAAACAGAGGTAGATTCAGTTTTATATACATATATAGATGAAAACATTTTATGTTTCTTCAATATGCTCTATACTTAAGTAGTGCTGTCTGGAACCTTTACTATCGCATATTGAAAGAATTCAAATAAAATTTACAAGATTTGCTCCCAGAACGTTATCGTTGGACAATAATAACATTCACACTTATGAAGCCAGATGCGTCTTAATTAGCCTTAATAAAAGAATAATTTATTATTCCGTTCTTTTGCTCAAGATTTTTTAACTGCCCTCTACCTACTGCCTACTGAATCTCCCGCTCAGTGATCGCGTAGTTAACTACTGAGTCACGGTGCTCAGATATCCAGACATAGAACTAATTCTATAAACACAATAAATGTGGATTATGTTAATTACAATGAACTTGAAAATCTCATTGACTTGAATATGAATAGATTTGTTTGTAAAAAAATATTATATGAGTTCCTTATAAATATTAATGCATATTTTTATATTTGATTCGAAATATTATATTTATCCTGATTTATAGTCTAAAAAGTTTAAATGCTTGGAGGTGATAAATAAATAACCCTACATTAGCCAGAAAATTTTATTGGTTGAGAAATTGATGAATTTGACTAGTTACAAGGAACAGCAAAGTTACCAAAATAAATAAATGTAGTAGGTTTTTAGAGGATGACATATAGATAGTTCTATCAACTGTATCTATTATTTACTAACTGACCAGTTGTGATGCAAATCTTTTGAGAGAGTAGGCTCTTGAAAGAAATTTGCTATTTAATATGTTTACGGGGTATACTCGAATATATGCATATCTTCTAAAGTTCAATATTTGTATAGCCTAATACCATCTGAAATGGATTATGAATGGTATGGTAACAAACGTAGTACAAAATATATATTTAAATTCTTGAGAACGTGCATTGTGTTATTATTATTACATACTTACTTTACTTTATATGGGCCTATAGTCCGGGGTGGACTTATTCGTCAACCAACATTATTATTATTAAGTTTGTGTTGTTCTTTCCAGCAAATAAGCCGGGTGATCGTATCCTGGTCACATTTAGCTCATTTGGTTTAGTAGTTAGTGCGTTCCAGGTTGAAGCACGAGAACATGTTAGGTATGTAACTTGAAATCACTATTTTTTTTTATTCCTGCTATAAGAGAGCTATGCGTCTCTATCCATTTGTAAGTGCATTCAAAACCCCATTTCGCAAAGCTGACCTTTCTCGGGTTTACATGTGCATAAGATAATAAGCAAGTACTTCTTGGTCCTTGTTTAATTATTACTTTGAAGACGTCAGAAATGACACTGCAAACAAAGCCATTTTTCAAATGTTTGAACATGAAACGACTTTCAAATGTCACAATTTATTTTTTTACCGTTATTTTTCCCATGTTTGAACATGGAATAACCTCTAAATATCACAATTTATTTGTTTACCATTTTTCATTCAATTATCTTGCTGTACTTTGTTTTGTACTTATTTGAAATCTTATTTGCTATTAATATGATCGTTCGCAAATGAGGAAATGTAGGGGAAATAACATAATGTGTTGCTGTAATCATGTAGCGGATTTAAATTCGTGGCAACTTATTGATTATCCTAATATTCTGTGTACAGATTGTTATTCTCTGTTTTAAAATTTAAAATATATTTAGCTTCAAACTTTTTGCTACGTTCATAATGCTTTATACAAAACTTTTAGATGTTATTTAAGCAGTTTATTTTATTGACTAGACCAGTCTATTATTATTCGAATATTGTACGCGTTTAGTACAGAAAATATAAGGGAAAGAACCTAAATCTAAATTGAAGAATAGAAATCGGTGGATAAAAATTTATTGCATATACACTTTTTCTTGTATTTCAAATAAAAATTATGAAAAAATGGCAATGGATTACTAAGTTCATATTTACTACAAGTTGCTGCCGCGGCCTTGCTCGCGTGGATTTTGCTATCAAAAAAGTGCTCTTATCAAAGTTTAAAAACTGTACGCTGGATTAGCCCCATACAATGTCTTTGAATTTGGAGAATTGAGTTTGTATCTGAAATCAGTGCGAAAAAAGAGTTAGGCTCCGCAAGGAGCCTCGTGAGAGTTATGTTATAACTTGGGCTGAATCGGCAATAAAAAGTCACAACTTATTATGAAAACAACAAATAAACAGATCAATTCTTAACCGTTTTCTTTAGTTACCTACTATGCAAGATTTTTTAACTTGAAGAGTGTGACGAATAATCACAACCATTTAAAACATTTAAAAACAAAAATCTTGCCAAATAACCAGTTCACTCCAAAAATTCTACACAAATAATTAATCGCAAAACAGATGTGCAGAGCTTTGAACACACATTCAAATGATTTTTTAGCGGCCGGTTTCAAAGAACGGTGTAATATCAGATAGCACAGAAACAACATTCGAAGTTCCTCAAGGATCTATACTTGGAGCATTGCTAATCTCCATAAATGACATTAAATTTGAGCTCAGCTACTTCCAGATCGTCCTGTTTTCTGATGACGCCCTTCATTACAGGAAAAAACGTCGACGAGTATGTAACAAAATTTAAGAAGGCTTATCAAGATTGAGTATCTGGTCCAAATCAAATAAGCTAAAATTTAATGTTGAAATTTGAGCTTTGATAACAAAACTATTGAACAAGCTGAGTATATACAATATTTAGGATCGCAATTGATTGTGAATTAAAGTTTGACTCCCATTTAGACTATATCTTCTCTTATCTATAAATAAAACACGATTGCCGCATGTATAAAAGATCATCACTTGAGAACGGCTCGACCGATTTGGCAGATTTTATTTTGTTGTGTTCGTAATTGTAAAGACAAGGCTTGTATGAAAGAAAATTTTTGGAAAATCCACCGTAAAAGTCGGAAATTTGAATGGTATTTTTGTATGAAAATCTCAATTAAAAAAATGTGAAGTTCAGTTTGACAGTTCTGCTGTCACATGAAAAATTTGACGTTCAGTTTGACAGTTCTGCTGGTACATATTTTCATAACAACAACAAATTCCGCATTGAATATTGAAAGCGATATTTCAGTATATTATCGGTGGTGATCATATCTTTGGTGCATTCAAAACCGTAAAATTCATCAATTTGGTTTATTGCAAGTTCTTGGTAATTTGGTGTATAGCAAACATTCAATTGACTTCAGTTCGTGGTTTATTTCTTTGGAAAAAATACCACCAGTGAGGCGTCGAAATATCGGTGGGCGTACACGCAACGCAAGTCAACAACATGATCGTCAGTTCGACTGACGAAGAGCGTAGGCAGCGTTTAGACTCCGGAACAACGGATGAAATGCGAGTTCGACTCGCTCTGTTGGAGTTTACGCACAAAATAATTTAGAACGTCGACAAAACAGACATCCCAACTTAACAAATTGGAATGAAAAAACGTTCAGATACTCAACCGGTGGTGTGCCATTAGTCGTGCGGTAAAGCGAGAGATTATTGCGCAACTGCAACTACTCTTTCATGAATACAATCAATTGGTCAAATTGTTATATTTAAAAGGAATCGATTAGATCTATTAAATGTAACTATCCATATAATAATTAAGCTTCTTAGAATAAGTTAAAAAAAATAGTTCTAACTGAGTCAGCAGCACTGCTCCATATCTCTATTCCTAAATTTGCTTATATGCATTCGTCGATGTATTTCTGCACACCTGTTTTGGGTTTTATTCAGTTTAGGAATTTTTACGTTTTCAACTTATAGCAGATGAAGAAATGCCATCATTGAGATCTTTTCAAGTTTTTTTTTAAGCTTTCCTGTAAAATTACTTGGTTTGCAGAAGATCGGAAATTAATAAAACGTAACCAATAGGTAGTTGTTCGAACTGCCTCGACTGTTAAATTCACATTATCGACATCATCCGTGTTATCTAACAACCCTGTTATAAAAATATAAAAATCAAATCGCTAGGTGGCGTAGTCAACGGCCGCGAATTGTGTCAAAATTTGAAAACAAATTTTCAATTGCAGAAACTTGCATTTTGATTCAATTTATGTTATTGCTTGTAATTTACCTCAATCATGGCTTTTTCTGAGTCATTTGGTTTAGGAAATAGTACTTTTATGGATTTAGAAAGCGAAGTGCACAAGGCACTTCAAGTTAAGCCAAAGAATCCTCACAACGCTGGTGGCGCAACAAAACGCAATGCGAATCCTTTGGACATAATTGACGAGTCTCCAACGAATTCCAAAAGTAAACCAAATAAATCACGTTCCCGCCATCATGTTAGTCAATTCAGTGTGCAACGAAGAAAAAAATTCCAAAAAAGTAAATCAGATTCGACGCTAGACGACAAACCACCGAAGACGATACCCAGAGTGGGTGAATCCAGGTACACTTCCAAAGATGATAACTATTCGGTGTTTTTTAAAAGTGAATTTAGCATAGAAGAGGACCGAAATATTAAAATGAAACCAATGTCATTCGTTAGTACTTCACATATTGAAGCTGCAGTCAATTGCATCGCTGAACAGAATAAAGCAGATCCTGCGACTTTCGGCTTCGGCGATAGTCGAATGTTTTCTGAAATGATTGGTGATTTACAAAGCCAAGACCAAGAAGAAAATCAGGCTGAAGTCCTCGATGTACCGATATTCTCTGAAGATGTACATGCTTTACTAAATGATAATGAAAAGAGCTTAAACGAGTCGGTAATATCAGACGACAATTGGAAAGAGTCACTTAAGTTTTCTGATTTTCAAGAAGATCCTACACTCGAAGTTGAGAAAGTGGAAAGGAAAAAACGTCGACGAGTATGTAACAAAATTTAAGAAGGCTTATCAAGATTGAGTATCTGGTCCAAATCAAATAAGCTAAAATTTAATGTTGAAATTTGAGCTTTGATAACAAAACTATTGAACAAGCTGAGTATATACAATATTTAGGATCGCAATTGATTGTGAATTAAAGTTTGACTCCCATTTAGACTATATCTTCTCTTATCTATAAATAAAACACGATTGCCGCATGTATAAAAGATCATCACTTGAGAACGGCTCGACCGATTTGGCAGATTTTATTTTGTTGTGTTCGTAATTGTAAAGACAAGGCTTGTATGAAAGAAAATTTTTGGAAAATCCACCGTAAAAGTCGGAAATTTGAATGGTATTTTTGTATGAAAATCTCAATTAAAAAAATGTGAAGTTCAGTTTGACAGTTCTGCTGTCACATGAAAAATTTGACGTTCAGTTTGACAGTTCTGCTGGTACATATTTTCATAACAACAACAAATTCCGCATTGAATATTGAAAGCGATATTTCAGTATATTATCGGTGGTGATCATATCTTTGGTGCATTCAAAACCGTAAAATTCATCAATTTGGTTTATTGCAAGTTCTTGGTAATTTGGTGTATAGCAAACATTCAATTGACTTCAGTTCGTGGTTTATTTCTTTGGAAAAAATACCACCAGTGAGGCGTCGAAATATCGGTGGGCGTACACGCAACGCAAGTCAACAACATGATCGTCAGTTCGACTGACGAAGAGCGTAGGCAGCGTTTAGACTCCGGAACAACGGATGAAATGCGAGTTCGACTCGCTCTGTTGGAGTTTACGCACAAAATAATTTAGAACGTCGACAAAACAGACATCCCAACTTAACAAATTGGAATGAAAAAACGTTCAGATACTCAACCGGTGGTGTGCCATTAGTCGTGCGGTAAAGCGAGAGATTATTGCGCAACTGCAACTACTCTTTCATGAATACAATCAATTGGTCAAATTGTTATATTTAAAAGGAATCGATTAGATCTATTAAATGTAACTATCCATATAATAATTAAGCTTCTTAGAATAAGTTAAAAAAAATAGTTCTAACTGAGTCAGCAGCACTGCTCCATATCTCTATTCCTAAATTTGCTTATATGCATTCGTCGATGTATTTCTGCACACCTGTTTTGGGTTTTATTCAGTTTAGGAATTTTTACGTTTTCAACTTATAGCAGATGAAGAAATGCCAGAGATCTTTTCAAGTTTTTTTTTAAGCTTTCCTGTAAAATTACTTGGTTTGCAGAAGATCGGAAATTAATAAAACGTAACCAATAGGTAGTTGTTCGAACTGCCTCGACTGTTAAATTCACATTATCGACATCATCCGTGTTATCTAACAACCCTGTTATAAAAATATAAAAATCAAATCGCTAGGTGGCGTAGTCAACGGCCGCGAATTGTGTCAAAATTTGAAAACAAATTTTCAATTGCAGAAACTTGCATTTTGATTCAATTTATGTTATTGCTTGTAATTTACCTCAATCATGGCTTTTTCTGAGTCATTTGGTTTAGGAAATAGTACTTTTATGGATTTAGAAAGCGAAGTGCACAAGGCACTTCAAGTTAAGCCAAAGAATCCTCACAACGCTGGTGGCGCAACAAAACGCAATGCGAATCCTTTGGACATAATTGACGAGTCTCCAACGAATTCCAAAAGTAAACCAAATAAATCACGTTCCCGCCATCATGTTAGTCAATTCAGTGTGCAACGAAGAAAAAAATTCCAAAAAAGTAAATCAGATTCGACGCTAGACGACAAACCACCGAAGACGATACCCAGAGTGGGTGAATCCAGGTACACTTCCAAAGATGATAACTATTCGGTGTTTTTTAAAAGTGAATTTAGCATAGAAGAGGACCGAAATATTAAAATGAAACCAATGTCATTCGTTAGTACTTCACATATTGAAGCTGCAGTCAATTGCATCGCTGAACAGAATAAAGCAGATCCTGCGACTTTCGGCTTCGGCGATAGTCGAATGTTTTCTGAAATGATTGGTGATTTACAAAGCCAAGACCAAGAAGAAAATCAGGCTGAAGTCCTCGATGTACCGATATTCTCTGAAGATGTACATGCTTTACTAAATGATAATGAAAAGAGCTTAAACGAGTCGGTAATATCAGACGACAATTGGAAAGAGTCACTTAAGTTTTCTGATTTTCAAGAAGATCCTACACTCGAAGTTGAGAAAGTGAATAAAAGCATGCAAGGAATGGAGGACCCCGAAGAGATTATCAATATCGATGATGCTACCTTCATTTGTCCAGACGAAGATGGCAGAGAATATGTGGAGAAAACACTAAATGACATCAAAATTGAAGTGCAGACTGCTCTAAGGGAAGAACAGGGTCAGGATTACGATAGAATGGGAAATTCCTTCATTGCGTCTGCAGCGGAAAGGAGTGTTGTAAAGCCCAGTTCAGAGTTGCACAATGATTCAATGGGTGAATGTTTATCAGAATGTGTGAAGCTGGCACCCCCTCAGCCTACATCAAGCTCAATGAAGCCATTCGAAGTAAAAAGCGATCTTGAGGAACTTAAGAGAATCTCTGCATGGAATCTACCATCGTCGGTTCTAAAGGAATATGAGAGGAAAGGCATTAGCAAGATGTTCGACTGGCAAATTGAATGTCTTAGCAATCCAAAGGTAATATTTTTTCCGTTTAATATTCAAATGCTTACTGCCAATTCGTATGAGAAATTCGGCCGCAGAGTTCCTGTGTTTTAGGAAAAACACTGGTGTTTATCGTTTCTTATCTCTTGCACATTTCCTTTCGCTTGTATACGAGTAGTATGCCACTGATTGAGGGGAACCACCTCTAGGACGTTCCTAGGACTTTTTACATGAATATGCAGTTCGACTACTGCTCAAATTTAAAGTCGGCTTACCTCGCGTTCAGGACTGACTTTGACCAGAATTTCAGCCAGAAATAAAATGTAGTCGAATTTTCACGGATAGCTCCAAAAATAGTCAAGGGTCCGGTGCTGGTGTCTTCTTGGAGAAGGATAACATTAGGTTGGTTTAACTTCTTATAAGGCAAATATGCGTATTGTCTTTGTCTTCCAAGCGGAGTCATATGAACTCACTATCTTCGTATGTGCTGACAGCCAGACTGCGCTTAAACCCTTACACAACCCTTTAAGAACTTCCAAAACATTTTGAGAATGCAAGAACTCATTGATCTCTGTCACAAGGTTGAACTCACTGAGTTTTAATTCGGTCTGCTAGGCTTGTAACCTGACCTTCGAGAAAGATCATTTCTAAAATGAAAAATTGTTGGAGAAAAATAAAATGGGGTCCTAATGGTGGCCACTCTACTTAGTTGAACCGATTCCAACAATAAAATAGAAAGCAGACTGGCTCGAGTCGTATAAGTCAGTTTAAGGTAATTGTAATTTGATGTCTCTGGTTTACATCCTAGAAGACGTGCTTTGCTTTTAATGATAAGACATACGAATGTCTGACATAAAGGATAAACTACTATGGCAGACCAAAAGAAAAATTGTTTATCATTTACATACAGTGAAGCAGTCGATTAGTAACAAGCTTTAAAGCTATTTACTTTATTTTACTTCACTTTACTTATGTCCTGTATCCTTTTGTGGGTCCTAAAGCCTCTACTATGCCTACGTCCCATCGTGTTTTTAGCAATGTGTCTCAGCTCTAGACTGTTCTGCGCCATGTTCTCCTCGGACCGCCAGGTATTCTGCCATCCCGGGTTAAAAAGTTCCATTACAAAGCATGTTTTGCTATGGAACAGTCGCCTGTTCGGAACGTGTGACCAATCCACTGCCAGTTTCATCGTTAGATGGTTGTGCCTATTAGTTCCTGGCCCGTTCTCTCGCAGAAGTGTTCTTTATAAATACGATTGGGCCAGAAAATCCTTAAGATGTTGCACAGGCACCTGTTAATGAACGTTTGTAGCTTGGTTGGTTAGTTGGTTCTAGAGTGTGCTCTTATGTTTTTCACTTAGGACTCCATTGGGCCATGGAGAGTATCAAAAGGAAACTGTGTCGTATAGTGATCAGGGAATTGTCTTGTTGGTTTAGCGAACTCCAATATATCACCGAATCCTTTCTTACTGAGCTGTGATCTCAGTATCTTCAGTCTTAACCTCGCTGTTGCAGGGCAGTGGCAAAGGAAGTGTTCTATATCGTCCTCCTCCTCCTCACAGTTGGCACAGATTGTTGTATCACCTAGACCGAGTCTGAAAGTATGTTTATTGAGATTGATGTGCCCTGTTAAAAGTCCCACCATCACTCTTAACTGTGTTCTGCTTGAGAAAACTCTTTTTGATGTGTGATGTGGTTCTATTACAACAGATCTGGCCACTTTACACGTGTCTAGATTCGTCCAGTAGTTATTGAACTCCTGTCGTATCTTCTCATTGATTATCGTTTTAATAGTTGTCAGATGGGGTCCATTGTCTTATCAGGATTCAGTTCTATGTTACTTACCTTGCCAGTTCATCTGCCTTTTCATTTCCCGGTACACCTTCATGCCCCGGTACCCGTGTAAGACGAACTCCATTGAGCCTGGCACGTATGTTCAATTTAGTTTTGCACTTCCTTACTAGTCGTTATTTTGACATGGGGTTTGTGATCGCACTAATAGGTTCTTTGCTATCCGAGCGGATGTCGATTTGCCTCTCTTCGCTGGTCTTCTGAGAGTATTTCAGTTGCTTTCATAATTGCAAAGACTTCTGCTTGGAACACCGTTACAAATGGTTCTAGGTGAATAGCAATTTCAATCGGTGGGTTAGCACAAAAGATGCTAGCCCCTGATTCCCCTGATATGTTTTTTGCCGTCTGTATATACCGGGTTATCGGTATATATTGGAGTTTCTTGTCGTTCTTTCATACGTTCAATATTCTCTTTTGGGGAAAATTGTTTCGAAGTTGTTGAAGAACGTATACGTATACCTTGAGGCTGAAAGACCGGCTATCTTCTTCGTTTCGAGGTGCACTGGTAGGATGTTTAAGATCGCTTCCATGGCCATTGTTGGTGTTGAGGATTGTGCTCCAGTGATACCCAAACAGGCCATACGCTGCACCTTTGTTAGCAAGTCTCTTGCATATTTTTTGTTTGTCACTGGCCACTATACAACTACTCCATAGAAGATGATAGGTTGTATTACCCATTCGTATATCCAGTGGACTTGTTTCGGTTTCAGACCCCATGACTTCCCCTCCTGTATATCCAACCGGCCCTTTTAGCATTGGTAAGTCTTTTTTCAAGGTTCTTCCTCCAGGTCAGTTTCTTATCCAATATTATGCCCAGGTACTTGACGCTGTCACGGAGTTGCAGTCATGCTCCTCCAAGTTGTGGAATGTGAAAGTCAGTAACGTTTGTAACTTTCTCGTGATAGTCACTACCCACGTACTGCATCCATATAACAGCACGGATACAATGTTGGAGCGGAACAGTCTTAGCTTAGTGTTCAAACTGATTGTATTGCTTCGGTATATTTTGGACAACATACCGAACGCGGACTTTGCTTTGGCGATCCTGTTGGCTATATCCAGTTCGATTCCACCATCGGTCGAGACAATACTCCCAAGATACTGGAAATCCTCTACTCTCTCTACCGGTTGTCCAGCAATGCATATTTGAGCTGATGAGTTTGTCCCAAGGCTGAAAATTTTAGTTTTTGTCGTATTAATTTTCAGCCCGACGACGCCTGCCTCCCTCTCCACATCTGCTGTCATTTGGTGAGAGAGAAAGTATACATCGTCAGCGTAGACAAGATGTTTCAAGATGTAAGAGTCTATCGAATTGCTCTGTTTTCCGTCAATAAAGTTGCACGAAGCACATCGCTAATGACTAACAGGAATAGTATTGGTGAAAGAACGCAGCCTTGTCTTACTCCATTTGGGATCTCGAATTCCTCAGACAACATTCGTCTCTGTAGTGTGTGTAGTTTTGTTAAAGCAAATTTATCGGGAATACTTCTCCTGCGTAAGGCACTCCAAATAAACTCCCTGCTGACACAATCGAACGCCTTCTCAAAATCGATAAACAGCAGGTGAAATGGCGATCTATATACAACGCACTGCTTAAAGTTATTTGGGGAGCTGCTAAATTTCTTCCAATTGAATTGAAATTATTCACTAAATTTAGCCCTGAACTTTCTTTGGGTCCTCGGTCAGGGATTCCTATGAACATAGCCATGGGTGGCATAACTCTCCAGAATGTAGACAGAGCAAACGAATGCTCCCAAATATCTATAGAAAATCCTCGGTATTCTTGCTATATCTCAGCAGAAAACACGGAACTGATCGCTTTTCTTTGAAATGGATATTCAGTTTTAGGGCTAAGATTCAAAGTCCTTCTTTGCTGAGTCGTGGTTTCCATTACTACATACTCGGCCTCCTGCTTCGGTGAAGTGCCTTATTATACGGACAACTATCTGCATCTATCAACTCGTTTTTTTCTTTTCCAGGTACTCTTCGATCATTGCAATTTGGTGTACAGTGCACCCACCTCGGCTGGAAAGACTCTGGTCAGTGAAATTCTTCTTATTAAAACCATTTTGGAGCGTGGAAAAAAAGTCATCATTATTCTACCATTCATCTCAGTTGTGCGTGAGAAGATGTTCTACTTACAGGACCTGTTGACTCCATCTGGCTACCGAGTTGAGGGTTTCTTTGGAGGCTACACACCTCCAGGAGGATTTGATAGTATCAATGTTGCCATCTGTACAATTGAGAAGGCCAATTCGATTGTGAACAAACTTCTGGAGCGCGGAAAACTTGATGAGATTGGAACCGTTGTAGTCGACGAGATTCATTTAATATCAGATTCTGGTCGCGGTTACATATTAGAACTACTTTTGGCCAAAGTGTTATACATGTCGAGGAAGTACGCCTTACAGATTCAGATTATAACGATGTCTGCAACATTGGCGAATGTTGAATTGCTGAAGAAATGGCTTGATGCTGAGTTGTATATTACAAATTATCGTCCTGTTGCCTTACAGGAAATGATTAAAATAGGAACAAGGATCTATGATAACAACTTGGAGTTTCTTCGAGACATAAAAACTGATGTGCTTGGTGGAATTAACGATCAAGATCATGTTGCACAGCTTTGTATTGAGACATTAGTTGAGGGTTGTTCGGTGGTTGTGTTCTGTCCGTCAAAGGATTGGTGTGAGAATCTTAGTGTACAACTAGCCGGAGCGATTCATGCGATTGGAAGGAGTGGTTCTGAAATAGGAAATAAGCTCAGGGCGAACATTAAACGTGATGCAATCGAAGAAGTGAAGAAACAGTTGAAAGATATACCAACGGGTTGGTAAACGTTTTTTTTTTTTTTTTGTTTTTCATTAAAAGAAAAATTTTAGAATATTTTTATATTTTGTAGGTCTTGACTCAGTGCTGGAAAAGACAATAAATTACGCGTGTGCATTTCATCACGCAGGCCTAACAACCGAGGAGCGTGATATAATAGAAGCCTGTTTTAAGAGTGGTGCATTAAAAATTATTGTTGCGACTAGTACGTTAAGTTCGGGGGTTAACTTACCCGCCAGACGGGTTATTATAAGATCTCCACTTTTTGGTGGAAAACAAATGAGTTCGTTGACCTACAAACAAATGATTGGACGTGCTGGACGAACTGGAAAGGTATGTACCTACTTTTTGTGTATTTTTTTTTTCTGTTTCTGTTTCTGCATGGGGACCTAGTATGGTCACCATCTTGCTTAATGTGCTACATTCAACAGAAGCACAGACTTATTACTTGTGGAAATCCGATGCAGGTTTATAAGAATTCGCAACAATAATTTGCTCATGGACTATGTGTTTCCCAGCATTACACGGCGTAACTGCTTCAATTTGCTTAGATTCCAAAATCAGCTATCGCCTTGTAGAGCTCTGAAGCATGAGGAATTTTATTAGCATCATGAAAATCGATTGTATAGGTTATTTCAATTGAAGTATAATCAACTTCAGACTGATGTATCTTTAGAACGTTAAATAGAAATGTCAAACGCTCTTCACCGTTTATTTGTCATTCAATTGCCTGTCAAACGCAAATAATCTTTTGAGAAATAAACAACACCAACCAACGCTATGGACTTGCAAACGAACCGTATTTCAGAGTTCGTACTTTATTTGGGAGTTTATCAAGGTTGTGCATGCAAACATATAAAAAAATAATTTCTTCATTCTCCAGCAGGACTCTGCACCCGGTCACACAGCTCTGGCTTGGCTTAGAAAAATCGTTCTTTACTTATTTTCAACGGCAGATTGGGCTTGTCCTTGCCCGACCTCAATCCGATCATCAGCAACAAAATATACGAAAGCATTGAAACCTTGAAACGTGCCCAAGTCGGCATACATACATATGTCTTATTCGAGACATTTAAAGGTGGTCATATTGAAAATTCAGTGATTGTATTTTCAGAAATTTTTTTTGCCGAAATTTGAATAAAAAAAACCAGTATTATCAGAGATAATTGCATTTTTCTGTAGTGCAATTCAATTGAAATATTCTGTATATAGATAGTGGATTTCGATTTGGTCTATTGCCGATTGGCCGGGCCTGAGGTTTCAAAGAAGTTTCCTCAAAATTCCTCATCCTTCTACACAGAGACGCTGCGCATTGATACCGTTGCATATGCCCAAATATGTCCAGCGGCTTAATTTTCAATTTTCTTATTTAAAGAACTTCAATAATATTCTTTCAACCGGAAGAGCTCGCGAACGACATATTTACGGGATATGGTTGTGCCCGGCACCCAGCATACGGTTGCCGCTTTCTGTTGATATCTCGCTTAGGTGCCGCTTGCAGACATTATCTGCGATCATTATCTTTCATATGTAATTGATTGAAAGACTTCGAGCGTCTTGAGATAGGACACCGCTTAAGGAATTTTCTTTCCTCCCTCATTTTTACCTTCTCACGCTTCCTTAGTTTTGCGTTGTGCACATCATTTCTGTCTTTTTTCTTTGACGATGGATAGCCCAACATATCTTCGGTTACCTCTTTAATGATGATTGTTTTTCGATGGCAATGGTATACTGGAAAGCTTTCCAGTGATGCCCTACGTTTAATTTCATCTTTTGAAATAGTTCACAGATATTTTTTTCCCCTGAACAGCTGAGCTAGATCGTACCGCAACCCAAAAATGTTTAGATGCTTGCCTTACCTGGAGACAGCCTGGTTGCTCTGCTACTTGCTTATCCGTCAATATTCAGAGCAGATGTTGTCTGTTGTTCCAAGGAACCTGCCAAAGATGTTTTCCATACCGGATTGAAGTTTCATCGTATTATGTTGACGTCATAAGTTAGGTTAGGTTAAAGCCATCACACTTAGGCCAATAATAGGTCCATTGTGATACCACTTGGATTTGGAAAGCGGCCTCTAGCCTACTCATTGAACCATTTGGAGCTTCTAATAAAGCGTAGGAACTTCTATTTTTTTCAAATCATTTAGGTCATTGAAACAGAAGGCTCCTAAGTGGAGTTTCCTTCTTTGGAAGAGAGCTGGGCAGGTGCAAAGAAGGTGAAGAATAGTCGCCTCCTTGTCCATGCAGCTTCTACAGAAATCATTTGACAGTGTCCAATGATGACACCAATTACATCGCTGATATGCAATCTATTGAGAGAAATCAAATTTTTAAAGTGTTTCAGATCCAGCTTAGGTCAAATCTGTTTTGTCGCTAGACACGTTGTATCACTTGTCCACCTAGAATTGATGCTTTCAATAGTATTCAGCTTTAATTTAAGTTTGCATGTAGCGATCGGCATACCCAGTGAACTTTTGTCTGGAAGGATGGGATGTTGTGTTAAGCCTATCAGAGAAGACATCACCACCCCGTCGTTAGTTTTTGAACCGTCGGTGTAAAAATGACATCTTAAAAACCACCTTCTTCCCAGAATGCTCTGGAAGGGAATGGTAACTTGGAAGTTTTTGTCAAAATTTAATTTGGGTATGGAATAGTCAATAGTTTCAGGGAAGATTTAAAATGGAGGCGTGGCAATATACTTTACTGGATCACTGAAAAGTAGCTTTAAGGCTCATAGCTGAGCTAGCTGCCATTTGCCTACCATAAATGTCGAGGGGTATTAAATGAAATAGAGTGTCCACTGCTGCAGAAGGTGTCGTTCGTAGTGCGTGCTCCGCTAATATGCAGACAAGCTGAACGTTGGACTTTACTATCCGCATGTGCGATAACTTCACAACCCTCAGCCTCCAGGATTATCAATAGTTCATTAACCACCAAATTCCAAAGAAGTTGGGATAGGACACCCCCTTGTGGGGGTCCCCTCCTGACATATCTTCTAACAGATGACCCACCCAATCGGAGTTGATAATCCGACTATTAAGCAGTAAATTAATCAACCTTCACATTTGACAGTGCTTTCGTTATCGCGAATGAATAGGTGTTGTTAAAAGCGCCTTCTATATCCAGGAAAGTTACCAATGTCTACTCCTTATGATACAGGGAGTACTCGATCTTATTAACTAACGTATGTAATGCTGTTTCTATTGAATTGCCCTTACAGTATGCATGTTGAGCCGCGGGCAGTAGTTGTGTGTCAATACTGTCACGTAAATGGATATCAATCAGTCGTTCTAGTATTTTTGGAAGGAATGATGATAGACTTATAGGTTTGAGGTCTTTTGGACCAGCGTGTGAATATTTTCCAGCTTTGGTTATGAAAACCACATTAACTTGTCTCCACAGTTGCGGAATATGGACTGGATCAAGACAGCTCTGAGATATAAGAATTAGAGTTGGCAGGATAATGTCAGATGAGCTTTGTAATTCAGCAGGTGTTATGCCATCTGGTCCAGCGGATTTGTATGATTTGAAGCTATGTAGCGCCCAAAGGAGTTTGTTCTGCGTAATCAGACTTGAGAAGTTGGTTTTTGACTTGTTAAGGTCAATATTGTTGGCAGTTAGGGAGTTACTTGGGAAGTGTGTATCAATTAGTAAATTTAACGTATCTACACTGGAAGTTGTCCAAGACCCATCTGTTTTTAATAAACAGCTGAGCATTGACGGATTTGTTGAGAGGATTTTTCTCAGCTTAGATGCCTCAGAAGATTCTTCTATTTTGTCACAAAAGAGTCGCCAAGATGTTGATGTCATACTCTGAACAGGCTCGTCAGTGAACTTGTTTGGCTGATGTAGAACATGGTTTTGATGAGGATCACAGTTAGGCGGTAGGTGACTACAATGCTTTCAAGCTGTCTTCTAATTATCAAGCTGATCAGTGTATCTTTATCCGTGGTTCCATACTGTAGACTGTATTTAGTTGTTTCCCGATCTTCGCCACCATTAACGATGTCTGATTTCTCTCTTTCATTTCATACGACTGTAAGGGAGCCTTACCATTTCTTGCTATTTTTCGAACCAACTTAACATTGCGTAGTCGCATTCTCACAGGGAATACAACTTATCCATTTATTTTTTACTTGACAGGACACGCTAGGCGAATCAATACTCATATGCACCGATAGTAATGCAAGAATCGGAAGAGATCTGGTCAGTGCAGCTCTCAGCCCAATTTGTTCTTGTCTAGAAATGGAAAGCAGTGTAAGTCTAACCACAACATTATACTCCTTCAAAACTATAGATGTACACTTTAAAATTTAATAGACTCACTTAAAACGAGCCCTGCTGGAAGTAATTTCATCAGGCGTGGCCACAACTAAAACTGACATTGAAAACTTTTTCAAATGCACTCTACTAAATACTCAAAAGGAAATAACAGAAAAGGAAAAGAACGACGGAAAGGAAGACAACTCTAATCAAAATTTCATATTTGATTCAATAGAGTTTTTAATCGAATACGAATTCATACGACTGCAACGCGATGAAGAACAGAATGAGGATAATTATGTGGCTACTCGCCTAGGAATGGCTTGTTTAGGTGAGAAAACGAGTATCAATTTGAATTTGAAATGTGTATCTATCCGTTTTTCCAGCTTCCTCAATGCCACCAACGGACGGTTTGATTCTATTCTCAGAGCTTCAAAAATCACGCCGTTGCTTTGTTTTAGAGTCAGAATTACATGCTGTCTATCTAGTCACTCCATATTCTGTGTGCTATCAAATGCAGGACTTGGACTGGTTAATGTATCTCGATCTATGGGAGAAATTGTCTCCTGCCATGAAGAAAGTCGGTGAGTTGGTAGGAGTCAAAGAGTCATTTCTAGTGCGTGCCATGCGAGGTCAAATCAAGTTGGACTACAAACTTATGCAGATACATAAGAGGTGGGTTATGTCGTACCGTTCTTACAGGAACCTAAGATGTAAAGTTGTTTTTTTTTTTCCAGGTTCTACACAGCCTTAGCACTGCAGGAACTAGTCAATGAGACTCCTGTGAATACAGTTGCAGTGAAATATAAATGTACTCGTGGAATGCTGCAGAGTCTCCAGCAAATGGCTTCAACTTTCGCTGGTATTGTGACTGCATTTTGTAATTCTCTAAATTGGTCAATGCTTTCGTTGATTGTTGGCCAGTTCAAGGAACGTCTTTTCTTTGGTGTACATCGTGATTTAATTGATCTCATGAGATTGCCCGATTTGAATTATAAAAAAGCTCGTGCGCTCTTTGATTCTGGAATTGAAAGTCTCATTGATTTGGCAAATGCTGATGTTTTTACAGTCGAGAAGATTTTGCACAATAGTTTGAGTTTCGACACAGCAAAGCAACTAGACAACGAAGATGAATATGAGAAGAATCTAAGGAATAACATGAGAAATCTTTATATAACCGGTAAAGCTGGACTTACGGTGAAAGAAGCTGCAAAAATGCTCGTTGATGATGCACGTCAGTTTGTACAGTATGAAATTGGCGTGGGTAATATCAATTGGAGTCAGGAGAAAACCAAAGCGGAGGAGCGTGATGAAACTAGTGGTTTGCAGATGTCCTGTGAGGGTAGCAATTCAAAAAGGAAATCAAATATGGATTCTAGTGATGTATCACCAGCGAAATTAAGAAAGGTAGAAAGTGGAGAAAGAAGCAAGCAAAATGAAAAGACAAATGCCTATTCAACTGATAAAAATTCAATTCAGCGTGATAAGGACGTGAATTCTAATAGTCTCCCTAAGGATTCAAATGATACATTATCCAAATCTGAGGGGAAATGTACTATTCAGCAGGAAAATAAAAAGAATAGTTACCACTTACAAGGGAGAGATATCCATTCTGGCGAAACAGCGAATAATCTACAAAACAACCAAATAGGATCGATGGGGAAGGTTATCCACAGTAATTATGATGAAATAAGAGGTCCTAGTGCCAAGAAAGATAACAAAAATTCAAATGAATTACCTGTTGGTGAAAATCATGAAAGTTTACCAGCTTGTGGGCAGAGTAGTGGTTCGGCTCCAGCCACAAATAAAGGAAGAGCAATCGAAGGAATTTCGAAAGAAAATAAGGTCCATGCAGGAATAATTGCTACAGACAATACGAATTCAGTTGGTTTTAAGACCCCACATGCCGTAGATCATCAACCAAATCAAGTCCTAGAATCCAAATATCAAGGAAAATCGAAATCATTAAATAAAAAGGAAGGTGATAGTAAGGTAAAGGACATGAAAGACGTTCACAACATGGAACCCAATTTAAGCAACAAAAACGCCAAAGCTATACAATCCAGAGAAAACGAAGTCAGACGGGAGCCGAAAATAGAAAATAAACCTGTTTTGCCACTCAACAATGAGAATCAGCTTGAAACTGGCCGCAACAAACCCATTCCGTCTTCTAATGCAGATACATGCGTTAATCCCCTTAGGGAGAACAAACCAAACAAATTTATTCCGCATTCACATCTCACTGGAATAGAAAGTAAAGCATCTCCATCAATTCGTCGTAGTCCGCGAAATCATTTACCAAGCTCAACAAGAATTGAAAAACCTTTTACATCCGCAAAGGCTCCAACTGCTTCCCCCGATAATGATCTTTTCATGGACGATACTTCTTTCGAAATGAATTCAGCTATCACAAATGCCATGGGTGAGAACAAGGATGTTAAGGTACAGCCAACTCGTAAGTCTCTCAATAAGAGCTCAGATGAAATCGCCTCATCACAAGAGATGACTTTCCAGCCTAAAACGCAGAGTACTCGTTTTCTACGATCCTATAAAGATCGAACACAAAATACAACTAAAACCCCACCAAAGCGCACTCCTTTAAGAAGAAAAAGTGAAAAGGATACATCTCCTCCTCCTGCAATACCACCAGCAAATCCACAAACAAACCAGTCCAATACTTTAGAAGTCTCTGATATATCGCTGGGAAATTCTCTTATGCAAAATCCCATTCAGTTGAACTCATCTCATATTTTAAGTACATCAAAAACTGAGCCTGATGCTTTGTCCTTAAAATGCATTCAGATTGTTGATATCTGTGGGAGTCAGATGCTTTTTAAAAATGTGATCAAAGAGTTGACAGAGGCAAAAACACTTGGGTTTTCAATTGGAATCGAAAAACAGGCCAACAAACGGAAACCACTGATTGGTGCCAACTTATTGATCAACCAGGTGGGCGCTAAAGAAAACAGTAATGAAGCTGTGTTGGACTTTCTTGTTGATGACTCATCATATGTATCTGGTGTTTCGATGGTAATGAACGAAAATGTTTCCTTTTTCTTAAATTTACAAACAGAACACACCGGCAAAGGTGTGACCAGGGATATGAAAATCGAGGCTGTGCGGAATTTGATTGAAAATACCGAACTGACACTACAAATATTTGATTCGAAGGAACAACTAAAGATTTTACGAAAAGCAATACCAGATATTGAAAGAATACGATGTAAGATAGAAGATCCTAAAGTTGCCAATTGGCTTTTACAACCCGATAAGACAATGAGTTTTGCCAATATGGTAAGTTTTGTTTTTGTTTAATTTATTTTATTTAAATTTTTAAATTTTGTGGTGTCAATTTTGATGTTCTTCATTTGTTTTATACATGAAAAAAATGTCGAAATTTACTTCCTTTATGTAGGCCAAGTAAATATTGGTTTCATGGAAAATGTTAATACCTATGTATTCGTTAAGCCTGGGGTGAGAAACACATTTAAATCATATTGGAAATGCAGCACCAAGAACTTTAGTACCCCTAGAGATTTTATGCACATTTACTTACTTTTATGCAGCTTCTTCGAAATGGAACCCTGAAAGATAACGAGAAATTCATAGACCAATTAATCGGCACTATTTAGCAAAAGTAAGTTCAACTATATGGTGAGCAATCATTGCGTGACTAAGCTTTCTCGGCAGGCAAAAAGTAGACTTTGCGTATGAGATTCATAATCCTATTACATTTTTCTTTCCCTATGCGGCCTTAAGCGGCACACTCTATTTTTTGTTTGTTGCGCCAATGGATGTGGTAATCTTCTAAAGATACTAGTAACCCGAGCTACTAGCATGCATGATTCACAAGCCCGAATAATCGATGCCAGGAATGCGCCTACGAACTAATCCACACCCAGCACTCTTGTACGTCTTGAAAAATCATTTCGCCGGCCTCTGAGAAATACATTTACATTTTTTTTTATAGGTTTTTATTAATTTAAATTCATTTATAAAGGGTGGTTAAATTTTAAGGGCCGATGTTGAATGTGAACCACACCTAAACGTCAAGTTTTTTTCTGCATTTTATTTGACATTTCTCAATTTCAGACTAACTCAATTTAAACCAAAGATACACAATCGAGCAACGCGTTAAAGTTATTCAGGCTTATTATGAAAATGGGCGTTCAAATCAAAATGCATATCGTGCATTTCGTGATTCTTTCGGTCAATTAAATCGTCCAAATGTGCGTACAATCGGAAAAATTGTGCAAAAATTTGTGCAAACCGGGTCTGTAGGAGATGTGAAAACACCAGTGCATGCTCGTACAGCTCGTACTGCAGAAAATATTGCTGCTGTTCGCGATAGTGTGGCTGAAGAGCCGTCCACCTCAACTCGTCGTCGTGCCCAACAATTGCACATCTCACGCTCGTCGTTGATGAACATTATGCATAAAGACTTACATTTACGCGCTTACAAGGTGCAATTGACTCAAGAACTAAAGCTTCTTGACCATTTCAAGCGTCGTCAATGGTCAAAATGGTGGCAAGAAATGGCAACAGTGGATGATCAATTTTCGAAGAAAATCATCTTCAGTGATGAGGCACATTTTCACCTCAGTGGATTCGTCAATAAGCAGAATTGCCGCATTTGGGCGAATGATAATGAAAGAGTGATTGTCGAAAAACCGATGCACCCACAAAGAGTGACTGTTTGGTGCGGTTTATGGGCTGGCGGCATCATCGGGCCGTATTTTTTCCAAAATGAGGCCGGTCAGGCAGTTACTGTGAATGGTGTTCGCTATCGTGAGATGATGATAACGAACTTTTTATGGCCCGAATTGGAAGATATGGATGTGGACGATATGTGGTTTCAACAGGATGGTGCCACTTGCCACACAGCTAACGAAACAATGGCTCTTTTGCGCGACAAATTCAATGGCCGTGTTATCTCACGTGGTGGCGATGTCAGTTGGCCGCCAAGATCATGTGATTTGACACCGTTGGACTTCTTTCTTTGGGGTTATTTGAAAGAAAAGGTGAACGTCGATAAGCCAGCAACAATTCGAGAGCTAAAGGATGAGATAATTCGGCACATTAACGGCATAGAACCTCAATTATGCCTAAGCGTCATCGAAAATTTGGACCATCGGATGGAGGTGTGCCGCCGAGGTCGCGGCGGCCATTTGGCCGATATTTTGTTCCATACATAATTGAACCATACCAATATTATCATAATAAAAAGAAATGACAGTAATTTCCTAAATAATTTGTGTTTTATTCAAAATCAACATCGGCCCTTAAAACTTAACCACCCTTTACTTACGAGGGTGGGTCAATAAGTCCCTGAAAATAAACACAAATTGTGTCGTCACCTTAAATTTAATTTTTTTTTGTCAAGAATCATCTTTCAAAATAACGCACACAAATTTTCAGACAGATCTGTCAAATAGTTTTGTTGTGGCAGCCATTTTATATAGACGCTTACTAGCATTTTCGTTAAAATGGAAAATAGTGAATTTCGAGTGCTCATTAAACACTATTTTTTGCGAGAAAAAACTATCACGCAAACCAAACAAAAGCTTGGCAAATATTATGGGGACTCTTCACCATCGATTGGAACCATTCACCACTGGTTTACTCAAGTTAGGTGCGGTCGTTCAAGCACAAGTGACGCCGAACGTTCTGGTCGCCCAATTGAGGTCACCACACCAGAAATGGTCGACAAAATTCATGGTTTGATAATAGACGATCGGCTAGTGAAAGTGCGCGAGCTTGAAGAGGCTTATCACATGGCTCAGTGATTTCGATTTTACATAAATATTTGGACATGAAAAAGCTTTCCGCAAGATAGGTGCCGCGTTTGCTCACAATCGACAACAAACGCATTCGTTTGACAACTTCAAAGGTGTGTTTGGCGATGTTTCGTAACCGTGGATGAAACCTAGATTCACCACAACGCACCAGAAAACAAGGAACAGTCAAAACAATGGACTACTCCTGGTGAATCGAAGCCGAAGAAGGCCAAGGCGGGTTTGTCAGCAAACAAGGTCATGGCGACAGTTTTTTGGAATGCGCGCGGCGTTATTCACATCGATTACCTTGGAAAGGGTAAAATGATCACCGGCGCATATTACGCAGAGCTGCTGGATCGATTCCAATCCGATTTGAAGCAAAAACGGCCGCATTTGGCGAAGAAAAAAGTTCTTTTTCATCAGGCCAACGCACCGGCGCAGAAGTCCGCAGTAGCAATGGAAAAATTGCATAAGTTAGTCTATGAACTCCTCCCTCATCCAGCATATTACTCTGCAACTATTTCTTGTTTCCAAACATGAAGAAATGCTCGGAGGTAAGAGATTTGGGTTGAATGAAGAAGTCATCGCTGAAACAAACGCTTATTTTGAGGGGCTCGAGAAATCGTATAATTTGGAGGGCATCAACAAATTGGAGAAACGTTGGATGAAGTGTATATTATACCGAAAAGAGTGTTCCTTATTTCATTTTTCAGGGACTTATTGACCCACCCTCGTATATATTGTATAGTCAACTCCGAAAATAACGTACCGAACTGATCTTGTTTGTTCCTTGAGTTTCGTTATAACCGGAGTTGACTTTATAAAGAAAAGAAAAAAAAAACAAAAACAAAATTTAAGTTTAAATAATCTTGTTTGCTTTTATAATGACGAGTCTTTTAAATTGCTCGTCTGTTAAATTTTGCCTCCTTTGGCTATTGACAATGTCAGCGAATGAAAAAAGCATTTCAACAGGTGCAGACGAAGGCAGCGGTGTGTTGTATTTGATAAATACTTTTTTGATGGTAGGATATTGATCGAGGCAGCTTAGGTTATAATCATCGTCCTCTAAATATCGTTTGAATTCCTTTTGTACGTCCGATTGGTAAGATATTTGTTGATTTTCGATTTCTAAAGAGATAAAGCAGTTTGAAAATAGTTTATTCTTGAGCTTGTATCAATTACCTTGAACACTTTGATCAAAATCGAAGAAAGCGGGCACTGATGCAGCTTCCTGTTTTATAGATTGCAACGATAGAACATCTCCTTCTTGAAACTCTTTAGCATATCGAAGAAAGAGCGATTGCAGATTCTCTGCAGAAATATTTGGAGCTGTCTCGCTCAGTGGTTTAATAAATCGCATTTTAATAGCCGGGCAGGATAATGCAGCAATAACAGAATCGTTGCAATCTTGATTCATTTCGAAGAAATTTTGAAATCTTTTCACTAACGCTTTTTCCATTTGCCTAGCTATGTCCTTCAGATAGGTCAGTTTACCGAATTCATGCAGTTTGTGCAGTTTTACTTTGGTTGTGACTAAAGTTGGCAAAAAGTAGCCATAGTACATAGATGTCTCTTTTTGAAGGAAATTCAGTGCACTAGCAATTGGTTCCATTAGGGAACAATATTCTTCCATATATTCTAGTTCAGTTAAATCGAATGTGGTGACATTCAAAGATACACATAGATCGTCAAGCGTTTCCTTGAAGTGCAGCAAATGTTTTAGGGAATCATATAAAGAATTCCAGTGTTTGGCGGTTGGAGCTTTTAATGAACAAGTAAGCAGATTTCTTATAATTTCTGCTGTATGTGGACTGTTGCACATGCTCCAAATGCTTGAGCACCTGAAGACAATATACTTCTCTTATATTGTTGTAATGAGCAAATAAGACTTTCTTACCGGTTTAATGAACTTTGGTGTTTTTCATACGCCCTCTTATTGCCTTTAAGTATATTAATAAAATCTCTTGTTGCCAACAGATTTAACGTATGGCTACCACACCGGTAATGTTTTGGCAATCGGGGGGAGAAGCCAGTCAGGTCCGTAACAAATTCGAATTCTTCATCCGAATCGAAATTATTGTAGTCATCTGCGTTGAAGAAAATTATTTGTATAACATATGCAGAAAGGAAATCAAAGTTCAACTAACTTCTAATTCCAAATTCCTTAAAAGCCTTTAGAAAGTTGTTGCCATTGTCTGTAATAGTGCAGACAATTTTCTCCTCCGGTATACCGAATTCCGTATTCAGAGAATGGATAAGGTCTGCTATTTTATCAAATGTATGTTCGGCAGTAAATCTACAGCAAGCCAAAGCAGCAGATTGTCTGCTGAAATCAAGATCAATCCAATGGCAAGTGTAGCAAAAAAATGATTTTTTTCGATCAGTCCAAATGTCTGCGGTGGTGCAAATGTAAGGAACATTATTCAATCTATCCTTTAACTTCGTCATCAGGGATGTGTATTTTGTGTCCAGGAGGCTTGTGATATGTTTGTGACTGCACACTTTTAAACTAGTACCCTCAAATAAATCCACGAACGAAGGCTTTTCAACAATCGACAGTGACGAAAAGGAATCGACAATGAATCTTAATAACTTTTCGTTAAAATTGGATAGCTTAACAACATCTGCCCTTGTAGATGCTCTCCCCTTATTTCGTTTTTCTAAAAGATATTCTTTATAATGTGAATGGTGTTTTGTTTTTAGATGTTGTAGGAAATTCGAGGTAATTTTTATAGAACCCTTAATGGTCTTCACTTGGGTGCATAACTGGCAAGCAGCGATAATACCACTTGCAACTCTTTGATGATCTGTTTCCCTAATCTATTTCGACATAAGAAAAGAATAAAACCCAGATATATCACTATACGTATACTTACTTGTTTTATAATTTTAAAATATTTCCCGTTAAAAATCAAAGGCGTCTTGCTTGAAGCCTGTAAATATGCATTCGCAGATGAACCAGCATGAGCGCTATAAATAATACAAGTAAACTGGAAGATAACACAATTGAAAAACTTTGGTTGGTTGGTTTGAAGAGGCCATCATTAAGAAACACTTAGGACGGGTGATTCACACCTACCCTTGGAACCAATTACTTTTCATAATAAAATTGTTAATTTTAACAGTGCAAGCGTTGTTGAGATCGTTAAGATCCTTGAAAAGGTATTCACCTAGTGTAGCCTCTCTAATGCTCAAAATTTCTTCTTCCTCATCTATGCCGCTCCTGCAGTAGTCATTGTTGGGGATGGCACAACCTTTGAGGATGCTTACCTATGATAGAGTGCCCTGTTGTTAGGTTGGTTAGTTTTGAGAGGATTCCTCTATTGTGTTTCTGAAGTCCGTAAAGTAGGAAATACACGATACAATCGTTGTACAGCCGTTGGGCCCAAGTTGCGGTTGTATGCGACCATTGTATAGTTTGTGTCCACCCAACCGACGGCTGTACCGATATTGTACGGTCGCATGCTCTTGAGTATACAACGTGTGTTGCATGCGACACATTGTATGGAAATTGTATAAAGTATTTTGGTTGTATGGAAATCGCATGAATATTGTACAGTGTGTGTGCTACATACAACGGCTGTATCGATATTGTACCAACCTAGGTCGGTACAACGGCTGTACAACGATTGTATCGTGTATTTCCTACTTTAGACGTCTTTTGATCTAGTACTGGCCACAGTATTCTAGCGGTATTACAATAGTCTAGAAGCTTCCATCTATGGTTCGCCTTGTCTAACGCATCAGCGTGAATAAAATACTTAGGCATTGGCACCTCGATGTCGGTTACGTCTACGCTGTTCATTCCAGAAGAACCTTGCCGGACTAGTACATCAGTTTTGCAGTTCCCCGGAATGACAATGTGCACAACCTTACTTAAAACAGAAAAAGAAAAACTAACCTTGTATTGGAAAATGCTTCCATTGATGATGAATCATTTGAATAATCATTAATGTCCATTTCTTCCTTTATAAATGAAGGTCCAACGAAAATTGAATCAGCTGCACAGTCGTCTGAATCAAATTCCAAGTCAGTCATATTGCTTTGGTTTTACACTATTCCGCCTGTGAGCATTTAAATCAAAATTTAAATCAAATTTGAATGTGCCAAACAATCAATTTTCAAATACGTCTACTTGTACACAGTGCGAAAGGTTAAGTAATTCAATGATAATGAAGTTTATCTTTCATTAGCATTGAAAACTTCAATAATAATGAATTTGGTTTTTCATTAGCATTAGCTTTGTTCGATGTACTTAGCACCAGTTCTCCTGAGTACTGTCAGTGAATCTTCTTAGCTGTCAAAAAAAAAAAACAGCAATCCTAGTTCACTGACAGAAGCAAACTTTACACATATTCCAGTTTAAACTGTTTTACAGCGGAAATTAATAGAAACTCAAACGTCATTCGATTATTCTATTGGAAGTAAAACATTGTGCGAATTCGAAAATGGTAAACAAAAAGTAATAAATAAGTGCCTTAAATATTTATATATAAATAAATTTAAAATGATGAAAGAAAAACAAAGAAACAAACATAAATTTTAAATTAAATTCATTGGCGCAAAATTATAGTCGCGTAAAGTACACTTGAAAAAGATTTTTGCACGTAACAAAGTCAAGATTAGAGTTTTCCTGACAATGGAAGACTGCGATTTTCAGTTAAAAAATGATTTTGATTGTTCTGCCTTTCTTCCTTGACTTCAACACACTTGGTCCAGCGTTTCTCCAATATCAGTATTCCTTCTCGGAAATGAGAGTCTGGAAGGCTGTGAAAATATTCATCTACGGCCCTCTCAACTTCTGCATTGGATGCGAAGCGCTTCCCAGAAACAAATTAGTTCAAGTTTGGGAACAGATGGAAGTCTGAGGGTGCCAAATCAGGGGTCGAATTACCGCATCAGTTATCGAGCAACACGTGACTGATAAATGTTGATTTGACATGACCGCTTAAGAGATCGAGTATCGAAATTTGGCATTCTCTCATCAGTGATCGTGTATTTATTTATTCGATATGGTTTCTGCTAACGAGCTGAGGTGCATTTGGGAGAAAATGTGTGAAAATATCTTTGTTTATTGTTATTTTTGCGTTTGGTTAAATTTATTGTTTGAAATTTATTTCACGTTGAGTCTAAATAAAATTAACCCTCTGCAGAAGGAGATTTCGGTAAATATTATGAGCTGGGACAGCGGTTTAGGTGCATCCTCTAAAATTTATCTTCTCCATTATAAATAAAAATGCACTCTTATTTGCCCTGACTGTTTTGATAGAATTGCAATCAAAAGTATGTTGTGAAAGATATTTTCAGAAAATTATAGTTTTGTATACGTACGCTGAGTCTTGTAAAGAGAAGGGATCGCTTTTATCTCTTAAACGTCCTCGTTCAATACACTCATAGCAATCATCCTCTGAATCAGAAGATGAAAAATAAAGTAAATATTAAATTTTTAATTGAAGACGATAAATACAAAAGTTTTCCTCACACAAAAATAAATAGTTTTGACATTTGTTAGCCATCTCAATTCAATGTAGTAGAATTGTACTAGTACAATCTTCAAAGTGCACTCGATACGTGACCATTCTTATGTGATCATCCCAATGTAGTTACTCGATCACTCGATAGCGTATGGATTTCATTCACTCGTTAACTGATGTCGTAATTCGACCCCAGGTGAATATGGGGAATGACCGAGCAAATCGTACCCCAAATCCTGCAGTTTTCCCATCGCCAACGCACACTTGTGTACAGGTGCATTATCCTGGTGAAAGATGATTTTTTTCTTCTTCAAGCCAGGCCTCTTCTCGAGAATTTTGGCATGCAGCTGGTCAAGAAAATTGGAGTAATATTCGCCTGTAATTGAAAATCAATTAACAGGATCCCTTTTGCATCCCAAAACACACTGGCCATCACCTTTCCGGCAGATGCGATCAACTTTGCTTTCTTTGGCGCTGAACCACCGGCTTCCACGCACTGCTTCGACTGCTGTTTCGTTTTTGGCGTTTAGTGGTGGACCCATGTCTCATCCATGGTGACAAATCGTCGCACAAAATCGGTCGGATCTCTATTGAAACAGTCCAAAGATTGCCGCGAAAATCGTTTGCGCATTTGCTTTTGATCGGCATTCAGCAAATGCGGCACCCATCTTGCGCAGAGCTTTCGCATCCCCAAGTTTTTGTGCAAGATATCTCGCACCCTCGCTTCCGATATACGCACAGCCTCAGCTGTGTCACACACGATATCATGCACTTTTTCGATGGTTTCGGGTGTGGTTGCGGTTTTTGGCCGTCCTTCACGTGAGTCATCTTCGAGGGACGTGCGACCACGTTTAAATTCAGCTGCCCACTTTTTAACTGTTGACATGGAAGGACCAGAGTCCCCGTAAACTTTTGTCAACTTTGGATGAATTTCCTTAGGGGTTAACCCATCCATAACGAAGACTTTTATCACCGCACGATATTCAAGTTTATCCATTTTAATGAAAAACACGGAAGACGTCTAGTGCAAAAATTCGTGTAAAGAAACTACTTGAGAGAACAAGTTGAAACTTGTAATACGAACTAATGAGAAGTACACTCAGGCAGGAAACATAAATGTTTGCTGATTGGAACGCCATCTCTGCGTCAGGTCGAGAACTTTTCACTTTGCCCTCGTATAAATAGTCGACATAAATTCACTTTAAACCACTTCCTATTCCCCATTCACTTTAGCTTCGCGCTAACTTTAAAACCACCAAAAATACCTTTTAACTTTTAGAATGGGCTTTTAACAATATGTCATCTGTCATTTTTTCAAATTCAAATTTCAGCCAACCAACGGATGTAAACAGTCAAGAAATGTGTTCGATCTGTCAAATTCATTTAAATTTGATACAACATTATCCCTTAAACTGTGTTTTTGTTCTCAAACTTTAAATTGTTGGCTGTTAATTAGTGTCTAGTAAAATTCTTTAAAATCAGATGACTATAATTTCGCGCCAATGAGACTACATACTCAGTTTTTCGCTAAAAACTAGAAAAGCTTAGTACCACTTAGGACCCAGTGAGGTATAGAGGAGGGTCAAAAATTGACGAAAGGATAGAGAATGAGGTGATAATGAGCTTTAATTTTAAATCTTTGCAGATTATAAGTATTTGAAAATATTGAGGAGGCAATTCAGGCATATGTGAAGACATGGCATTCAAATTTGGACATGCATATGTTTAAAGAAAGGCTTTTCAGCCTTTTAAAGCATTTTTCAAAGCAAATAAAGAGCAAGTACGTGCAATCCAGTCGTGCTCAGATGAGACGATTTAGGACACGAAAGGAAAAAAATCCTTCGAATTGCCACGAATAGTTTGTAATTAGTAAGGGAAGAACCATCAATAAGTCTTTCTAAGATTTATCGTATGCGTAAACCACATGTCGACAAAGAGATGTCGCGAAAACTGCACATGAATCCCATGCGTTTCTGTTAGGAATTCTTCTGGTAGCTAACCTTCTGTCAGCCTACGACTGAGTCATCTAATCGGTTTTTGACTGCTTGCTTGAAGTGTGATCGTAGGGTGCTAGTGTACACAAGTCCGCTTCCCTAAGCTTGAGTGTGGTTTGTTGCCTTGCTACTGTAGTGAATATCAAACGGAATGAGATTCGCTGTGTTTCTCATTTTTATGGATCATGTTATACCGATGCAGGCTGCTTTCTGTACGATTATATAGAATCGAAAGATAGTATTTCTTCTCAAGAGTCCTCCACCAGGCCATTTAGCCGTATGTCAATGAGTGTTTTCAACCGCCCTGTACAAAAAATATACCAATTGTTTGGCACTGAGAGGTATCTGGCTGATACCAAGATGACAATATTGTCAGCGTAGGCCGTCACGTTAAAGCCATCTTCTGCTAATATTTTTAATAACTCGTCAACCCCATGAAGCCATATCCTACTTTTCAGTGTCGTATTATCAGTCTGAACGCACTTGTAAAAGTTCTCTAAAGCTATTGTATGTCGAGGACCATTTTCGTTTGAAGTTGTTCACAGAAAATTGTTTACAGGCCCAACAATTCGCACCAGAATGCAAGGCACTCGTAACACTGTCAGGAAGTGGTCGCGGCTACAGCAGTATTGGCATGAATTCAAATAGCGCAATTTTTGGTAAAGTTCGGTCTTCCATAGAAGCATGCGTAACAATGCACATATTAAGAGGACAAGTTGAGAATTTAGAGCGAATCGGAACTGGTCAGCTTCATAAATTCTTCATTGGTAAGTAATCACTGGCCATAAACACCCTGTCGTCATGAATAACTCTTTTTATATGCAGATCTGGAAATGCCACTTCAAGTGTCTCTATGTGACATGGAAATCTATGGTTTCCCAGCCAACGAAGCAGCCCTAAGAGAATTATTTCAACAAATGATGGATGCAATGAAAAAGCTTGAAACGAAAATATACGAAGCCCATGGATCTAAATTTAATTTGGGATCAGGTTCCGCTGTAGCGAGGGTAAGCATAAGAAATATTACAAACAATGGTAAATTATAAGACATTGGTTTACGTAGGTTCTGGGATTGCATCGCAAAGGCGGCAACGGTCGAGTGTGTACGTCTAAACAGATTTTAGAAAAAATTGAGTCTCCTATTGCGCTGATGATTATTTCTTATAGAAAATTAAGTGTCACATTGGCTAAAACAATTCAACCGCTGCTACGTTCTATAGTTGACAATAGGTAGAACTTTCGAATGGTCTTCGATTGAACTTGATTTTAAATTTGTAGTTCTCTTTCCAGAATTAGAGGTCAGAGTATTACATTCACTTCTACCGGCCGAATTTCTATGCAAGAACCAAACTTGCAAAATGTTGCAAAGGATTTCGAAGTGGCAATTAGTAGTAAGTTGGATAAGTAAATAAGATTATTCAGCTGTTAACCATCGTATCTTGTAGCATCTGAGAAGATAAACATCTCATGTCGGAGTTCATTTTTTCCACCCCAAGGGCGATGTTTGATCTCCGCTGACTTTTGTCAATTGGAGATGAGAATCTTAGCTCATTTGTCACAAGTAAAAGAAACCTTAAGTATGTTTCTAAAGGTATTTCAAATAAATGTCTTTTTTAGGATCCTCCCCTCCTTCAAGTTATGAATTCAGAGAGAGACATCTTCACAGCTATTGCAGCCAAGTGGAATAAAGTCCCCGAAGAAAGTGTCTCCGAACAGTTACGAAATGGAACAAAACAAATTTGTTATGGAATTGTCTATGGCATGGGTATGCGGAGCTTATCTGAATCACTAAAATGTAGCGAACAGGAGGCGATGACTGTTTCAGAACAATTCCATGCCGCTTATCCTGGTATACGGTAAGATCACTACAAAGTCTATTCCTTTTTTAATTGTAATTCATAAAATCTTACAGATTATATGCAGAAAAAGTGATGAGGTTTGCAAAGCAACATGGATACGTAGAGACTATTACGGGACGAAGAAGATATTTAGACAACATAAACAGTGGCGAACTGCAGTTAAAGAGTAAATTAATTGTTTCCCATTCCGAAGTTTGTCCAATTAACTATTTTCCATTCTAGATCAAGCAGAACGTCAGGCTGTTAACTCAACAATTCAAGGATCCGCAGCTGATATCGCAAAAAGTGCAATCCTTCGCATGGAGAAGAACATCAGTAGGTACCAAGAGAAAATGGGTTTATCGGGTAATTGTGTCAGTCTGATTCTTCATTTGCATGATGAACTGATTTTCGAAGTTCCCGAGGAAAAAGCAAAGAAGGTAGCCAAAGTTCTTAGTATAACAATGGAGAACTGTGTTCGGTTAAGCGTTCCATTAAAAGTGAAACTTAAAATTGGCAAATCCTGGGGTGATTTGCGGGAAGTTAAATTGTAAATAATTCATTTTATTATTATCTTTTAAAAAAGGAGACTGCCTTTAGTTGTTTGAGTTTATTTAAATAATTTGTTACTGTTTCTACAAATAAATGGATTATCTTATAATCGTATGCAAGAGAGAACTGTTTAAAGTGCTGGGCATTTTACAAGCCTTCCTTCTTAGCCCATTCGGTCCAGGAACCTTTGTACGGTTTAGCACTAAATAAAAACAAAACAATAAAATAATCGTTTAAAATGCAATATAATTTTCAAACTCACTTGACGAATCCATACGATATTGCTAGATCAGCAGCACGTTGTGCTCGTCCACCAGCAAGACAGCTAAAGATTAAAGTTGCTCTTTTATCAGGCTTAGTCCGATTGAAGGCGGTCTTAAAATCATTATCAGACATCTTGAAGGCTGCATCTAGTTCTGGCACTAGAAAAGTAGTAGGTAAGTATATTGTACATACATATGTTTCATTTATTAGAAGCAAGTCATATGCCTGTAATCTCTGTAAATATTATTGTTTTCTATCGAATTCATGAAAATTTATTGCAAAATGTGATCAATGTCGAGTGTATGGCATTAATGTATCAATCAATAATAAGACATGACTAACGTTGTGATAAAGCAAATGGACTAAAATAGTAATATGAATCATTCCGTGGGGGAAAGAACAGAAGAATAAAAGTTTCCCATTATCTTTTCAAAAATTAAAAGAAAATAAATAGCAACTCCGGTCTACTACTACTACTACTACTAATATATAACTTAATAGGGTTCCTCGTTTCCTGGGGTTTTCGCAATCCCGGGATTCTGGGAAAAAATCAGAACGTGGTACTGTGCATGTTGCTTAATATGCTCACCAGTAGAAAGTTCGTTTTGAAACATGGCAATGCGACTTCTGCTGGGACGTTCGAAATTAAAAATAGTCTGCAACAGGGTGCGGTTAATTCGCCGATACTTTTCAATATTTACACGGCTGATCTGATAGGATCTCTTCAGCACGTGATAGCGTACGCGGACGATTTGATTGCGTACAGAGCAGGACCTAGGATTGACATCCTTGCAACACTCTTGCAGGGTGACTTCGATAAGATTCAGCGATATTGCGATAACTGGAAGTTAAAGTCAGACACCATTCTTTTCAGAACGCTGTTGTCTCTGGCCTCTAGGAATACCAGAAAGAATTGGCGAATGTTCTCTATCGTTGGACAGCACGGGCGTCTACTTGCGTGTCAAAATGTGGTCAGATACCTTGGACTTTGAATAGACCAATATCTATATTTTAACAAACATGTAGATGCCCTCATTCGGCCCATGCTCGCATATGGATGCCCCGTGTGGTTCAACATAGGGGCAAGTAGGATGGAAAGGATTCGGGTGTTTAAGAGGGCCTGTCTTCGGGCTTGATAGTCTTAGTAAAAAAAAATTATATTCTAATAAGGGCCTATACAACAGGGCGAATCTGATAAGAGTGGACAATTTCCTGGTCAAGATGACTCGAAGACACATTGCAAGAGCAATGACCTCGATGAATAACCTGGTCTTCGGGGCTTATTACCCCAACCATAGGTACCATGAGAGGGTGTGCCTTAACGGCTTTGCCCTCCCATAAGCATTCCTCTGTTTAGATCAGGCAGGTCTGATCCAGGATAGATCAGCGGTGCCGTTAATCTTCCACGTTGCCCGGACAACTGTAGATAGGCGGCTCAACTACAACCGAGATGTCGCACTGAGCACTGAGGAGCGTCTCCGATTCAGTAGATCGGTAAGCAAGCAGCACCAGCAATTCCGGTGGCTAGAGGGAGCTCCCTCGTCGATCCCTTTTGATCCGGGGTACGTGTCTAGTACGGCAAAGTTGGCGGCCATATTTTTGCATTGGTCGGCTTACATAGTTTTTAGGTGTCTAGGATTAGGTAGTCTAAGTGTAGGTTTAGTATTTTAAGGCACAGCACTTGGATAAAAAAGAAGTGCATATTTAATTATGCCTGTAGTTAAGTTGAGATTTATTTTTAAAGTAGCATTTAAGTTTTATATAAAGGGTGGCTAAATTTTAAGGGCCGATGATGAATGTGAACCACACCTAAACGTCAAGTTTTTTTCTGCATTTCATTTGACATTTCTCAATTTCAGACTAACTCAATTTGAACCATGGAAAGATACACAATCGAGCAACGTGTTAAAGTTATTCAGGCTTATTATGAAAATAGGCGTTCAAATCAAAATGCATATCGTCCATTTCGTGATTCTTTCGGTCAATTTAATCGTCCAAATGTGCGTACAATCGGAAAAATCGTGCAAAAATTTGTGCAAACCGGGTCTGTAAGAGATGTGAAAACACCAGTGCATGCTCGTACAGCTCGTACTGCAGAAAATATTGCTGCTGTTCGCGATAGTGTGGCTGAAGAGCCGTCCACCTCAACTCGTCGTTGTGCCCAACAATTGCACCTCTCACGCTCGTCGTTGATGAACATTATGCATAAAGACTTGCATTTACGCGCTTACAAGGTGCAATTGACTCAAGAACTAAAGCCTCTTGACCATTTCAAGCGTCGTCAATGGTCACAATGGTGGCAAGAAATGACAACAGTGGATGATCAATTTTCGAAGAAAATCATCTTCAGTGATGAGGCACATTTTCACCTCAGTGGATTCGTCAATAAGCAGAATTGCCGCATTTGGGCGAATGATAATCCAAGAGTGATTGTCGAAAAACCAATGCACCCACAAAGAGTGACTGTTTGGTGCGGTTTATGGGCTGGCGGCATCATCGGGCCGTATTTTTTTTCCAAAATGAGGCCGGTCAGGCAGTTACTGTGAATGGTGTTCGCTATCGTGAGATGATAACGAACTTTTTATGGCCCGAATTGGAAGATATGGATGTGGACGATATGTGGTTTCAACAGGATGGTGCCACTTGCCACACAGCTAACGAAACAATGGCTCTTTTGCGCGACAAATTCAATGGCCGTGTTATCTCACGTGGTGGCGATGTCAATTGGCCGCCAAGATCATGTGATTTGACACCGTTGGGCTTCTTTCTTTGGGGTTATTTGAAAGAAAAGGTGTACGTCGATAAGCCAGCAACAATTCAAGAGCTAAAGGATGAGATAATTCGGCACATTAACGGCATAGAACCTCAATTATGCCTCAGCGTCATCGAAAATTTGGACCATCGGATGTAGGTGTGCCGCCGAGGTCGCGGCGGCCATTTGGCCAATATTTTGTTCCATGCATAATTGAACCATACCAATATTATCATAATAAAAAAAAATGACAGTAATTTCCTAAATAATTTGTGTTTTATTCAAAATCAACATCGGCCCTTAAAACTTAACCACCCTTTATAAGATAACAAAAATAAGTAGTTCTGGTACTAAGTTTTTCTTAAAAATCAACATTTTTCTTAGTCATAATTATTCTCAAATAAAATATGAAGTAATAAGTATTTAGTCGAAAGACATAGTTAAGGATTAAGTTTAGCTTAGAGCGCCCGCAAATGGCTAGTAAGTTAGAATAAAATAGTTAAGCTAGTTTTAAGCGTTTTTGTCTAGTATGTAAGTATAAATGAATTTAAATTAATAAAAAGCTATAAAAAAAAAATGGAAATGTATTTATCAGAGCCCGGCGATATGATTTTTCAAGATGACTCTGCTCCGTGCCATCGTTCCAAAATGGTAAGCCACTTTCTTTGTTCACTTCTACTCTAATCCCTTATTAATTATACTCAAGAAAAGAAAGTAAATTTAATTTATTTTTTTCAGATTAGAATTTATGATCATTTATGATCGAAAAAGGAATTTCCATACGGCCGGACCTTAACCCAATCGAAAATATCTCAGGCACATTATAATAATAATAATATATTGGCGCTAACAGCGCAATGCAGGGCCTGGCCTAATTCTTGCAGCCACTCGTGCTGTGCGGCGCACGAATGGTTGGGACCTACAGTTGTATGCCGTTTCCGAAGGACAATTTGTTCGATTGAGAGAAGCTTCTCATGACAGTTTTACTCTCGGATATTTGTCAGACGTTCACGAGAGGTGGCACCGAGAGAAAACTTTTTTTTTTTATTACTATTTTTGTGTTTTCTTTGATTTGAACCTTGAACCTCTCGCTCAGTGGCCGCGCACTTAATCACTGAGCCATTATAGCACATTATGGTTTTTAAAAAAAAAAAAAAAAAAAAAAAAATGCCTACGTCGGTCGAAATTTAGGTACAAAGAAATATCAGCAACATATTAGGAACATCTTTATAAATTATTGGATTCAAAGCCAAAGCGAATAAATGACATGTTGTATGTGTGTTACAAATCTCCAGCTTCACTATGGACGAGTAATGTTCTGCGCACAAACAACCAACTCACTGTGTGTATTGGGGATTTTAGCAGCCATCATAACCTCTGGAAATATGCAGTGAAAGACAAAAGCACTAGCTGAGTGGCGGATGCCAACAATATCCATCTAATCTTCGATGTTAAGGATCGAGGGGCATTCCTGACCTGTGCTTCGTATCTTGCCACGAACCTCCGCGCACTTTCCAGCATCCAGAACCGTTCTGTCGGACTTCCAGCATAGCCAGACCCACTCATGAATTACGTACTTAAACTCAGCTGGACTTCAACAAAGCGGCTTGGGTACAGTTCTCCAAGCAGCTTTATCCGTTTTATTCCGCCTAAGATATTCAACTACGGACGGTTTTCTGGACTGGTAATATCTATTGCTACAAAACACATACCACGCGGATACAGGAAAAAATACATCCCTGGATGGAAAGCAGAGAACACTCAAATGTACAAGGAGTTCGAGGAACATGATGATCTAGAAATTGTGGATAAACTACTCAGGACATTTTTGACAAAAATCACCTGGATAAATGGCAAACTGCGATGGAAGGCCTTGACTTTACCTACTCAAGTCGAAAAGCATGGAGTCTGCTGAGAAAACTTAAAGGCGGAAATATAGCCAGCATGGGAAAACCACATATAAATCCCATCGATATTGCCAACCATATTAAAAAAAATGTCTCGAACACCATCAGACAAACGGCAGACGATTAAAATCAAGCGGGATCTAAAGAGGTTAATAGCAAGGTGCCCAAAAACATCTCAGTATTCCAACCCAATCACAACGGATGATAAGTAGCAGCTGGGTAAAACAGCTGGTTTCAATAATTTATATCCAGAATTTCTGAAGCAAGCAGGGCCCAATACCCGTCGAAGGCTGGCGGCATTATTCTCGAAAATATTAGAGATGGGAGAACTTCCAAAATAGTTTAAGGAAACAAAAATAATTGCTCCCCTAACATCTGGAAAACCGGCAAATAAACCCGATAGCCACCACCCTTCTAGTTCATGTTGCAAGCTACCAGATCGAGTTAATTTCAGTCCAACCATTGTTCCCATTGAACAAGCTGGCTTTCGAATTGGCCGCAGGTGCACGGTACTTGCCTTAACAACACACATCGAAGCAGCGTTTGAAAAAATGTTCAAGATATCAATGGCATTTATCCATCGTACAGCAGCTTATGACGGTATGGAGACACAGCCTTCTCTATAAGCTCCTAAAGATTATACTCACAAAATAATTCTACTGGTGGCTTTCAGTGCTAAGTCTTGGGCAAAACACAATGGGGCGACCGCGCGGTCGCGCGTTTGTCAGGCATTCTACCAACTTACTATAATATTTGTCACAACGCGCGATATCAAAATTTGCAACACCAAATGTGGCTTCAAGACGGTCGGGCGTTAAGAGGTTAGGAATACGACAGAATTATGTTTTGTTCCCTCAAATTTCCCACACATGATTTCGCGCCAGAAAGAATAATAGAAATGTACTCTTTTTATATTTAGGGTTTGATTAGGAAACACAAATATAAGAAATAACTTCGCAAACAAATGTGTATGAATAAAAAAACAAGAAAATAAAAACCTCTGCATACTCTAACATAATTAATTCGTGTTAAAAAAACATCAGTTAGCAATTAAAATTGTTTACATATTAATTGCTAACAATTCGGAGTACATACACGACACAATGACTTACCTTGTTGTTAAAATCGTACAAGACGAAGAATAATGTCAATCCGAAACAGCTGTGAGCTGTCAAAATGCACGACAATAAGGTTGTTCACACAAGACTGACGGACTGGATTTGAAAATTTTTGTGTGAATAATTGGTGAAACGAAAATTTTAATAATTAAAATGAGGTGTGCGGTATTCAACTGCGATAATAATAAGGACAATGCAAATAGCATTCGATTTTATTGCTTTCCTAAAGACAGTCTTGATGAGGTAATGCATTCATTTTTGCCGACGAAAAGACCAGGTAACTCTTTCGACCCGGAATGCAGTCAGTGAACTTACATCAATAATTTTGTGTTGATCTGTTCAAATGACTTACCTTTAGAACATTTCTAGCACTAAATTTGAAAATAATCCGTTAAAAATGGTTAAAATACGTCGTGGGACGTGATTCACCCATTTTGGAAGCAAATTTTCGATGTTAGGGCTATGCGAACATTGAGTTGGACATATGTGTCCCAACAGGTGCGAAAGAGTTAAATATGAAAACGTCTCAATTTTGTTGTGTTCATTTTACTCCGGATGATATCGAAATGAATCTCCAATTTGAAATGGGTATGTTATTATACTTTAGTTTAAGATTATACAAATCTTATCATGGAAAATTTACAGGACTTTGTCTGAAAATTGGGTATAGATTGAAGCCGGGAACTATTCCAACTATAGCCCCAACAGCTGAACCAGTTTCTGTTTCATCTCGCTCCAACCGAGAAAATTTGGAAAATTAAGTGTAATCCACATTCTCGATCAAATGACGAAGGTGATGGCCGATATGAGAGTAATTGGAAAGAATAACTTACTACCTTTCCAGAGAGGTGGATATATTTACGATTCACTAACTCGATTAAATACTTATTAAAATTATTTTCAGGCATTATACGGTCCAACAATGCAATTAAAATGCTGCTTACGGACTTGAAGAGCCGCTTCAAGTTCAATTACATATTGAAATATCGTCTTAAGCAAGATATACTAGAAAACTTCTTCGGTGTCATACGTGCCCAAATGAGGCCTTCACAACCATCCAGATCGCCAGGAATTTAAGTACAGGCTGCGATCATACATACTTGGGTACAATGAAGGTGTCCTATGGTATAGCGCTAATGTAGCAGTCGATGATACGCCCGATCTAGAGGGGTTGGATTATACCCTTACAGGTTATTTTTCTTTGATTGATTTGAATGATATTCTATTAATTTGCTTAAATATTTGGTATAGGTACAATTCTTAAAAGCGCAATTATAAGGCCTGAAAACATTGATGTGCATCAACCGGAGGAGAAAGAACTCGAATCCATAGTTCACGACGGCTTAGAAAATCTGGCTGGCTACATTTGCCACAAGTTGCGTGATAAAGTCCTAGACATTCGAGTTAACTCCGAAAGGGAAAATATATTTACGTGGGTAAATCACCTCAACGAAGGAGGTTTATCAAAACCAACGGCGAATTTGATGCTGCACATGAGTGCACTTGAAAAAATCTTTGAATCCGTCAACGTTGATGATTTACCCATTTCAAAGGATTTTTTGAAAACACATTTAGAGCTAGCGGCGGACATAAGTTGCGAGGAAAAAGTGAAAAAACTGTTTTTTAGAGCATGAATGTTCTTTAGTATAAGAAAGCAGAATAGGGAAATTGCTGAGAATTCTATCAAAGAAAACGCAAATTTAACAAAATATTAAATTAAAAAATCGCGGGTCCACTGTGACGTCATGCGCAGAACGTGTGATTTTTTTTTTTATACCTAATGCTTGTCCTACTTATACCTAATCTTGTATTTTATCATTCTTGGTAGAGAGTAACTCTACTCCGACGTTGAGATGGCTCTTACGATATTTACGATCAAAAGCCGACCAAACGCCTGAGGTCACATTTGGTATTATCCCATAAGATCCCATTGTTTCTACTCATTCTGTCAACGCGCGACCGCGCGAGCGCCACATTGTGTGTCTACTCTCACATAGCAAAATCAAATATCCGTCGGTTTCATGCACTCTTCCGAGAACATGCCAAAGTAGCAAACAGAAACCTGCTGTCGGTTCACAATGACATCTCCATTCTAGATCACCCTTTAAGACTCAAATTTGACGTAAGCAGTGAATGGCTAACCCAATGAACGAATAGTCATTCAATTGAATTGATCCAAATTGTAATTCCTACGATACCTCTCGCTGGCTTTAACTTACTCCGAAGCGCTCTGGTGCGACTCAACCGCATACGATCCAACTGCTGCGTATGTGCTGATACACTTTGAATCTGAAAGACAATCAGACACATTGCCTCTCGGAAACCTCTCTGATTTCGTAGACGCAACACCTAGCTCAAAGAACTTGACATCAATTTTCAGAATTGTTAGGTAGTAAAATTATATCGTACAATCCCTCATGTAACTTGTCTCTCTATATTTTTGTTATTGTAAACTCCATACGATCAATTCTATGCTCCCTATTCCTATCATTATGTGGAGCCGAGTCAAAGGGGGTGCAACAGTGCTTCAAGTTGTTGTTTCGTGTAAATAAGGTGGCAGTGCACAAGTTGCTCGACAGTTTCCATCGTTGCAATTTGATTTAGTTTGAACTACAAAATATTCACCCTACATAGATTCCTAAGGATTTCACAACACTAGAATTGAATTAACTCAAAGTTCTATTCCATAAAAAAAAAGATACGTAATTAGCAAGTAAATAAAGAATCAAAAACATTTTAGAACCCAAACCAGTTTTTTTTTTTTCTTTCGCGGAGTAAATACATATGTAGGCACCTACACATATACTCCCTAATCTAATCTTTAATGACAAAAATGTACAACAATATCTAACATAACGCGGGTAACTAAGCAGGTGTGCAAAACAAAACCAAAAATAACTTGGCCCTACCGTAGCGGGTATGGTGTCCAGAAATCGATATCAACTCTCTGCTGGGGTCTGTGTATTTCACAATCTTCCCAGATTCGGACTTTGCTCTCACTCATGCATTAATTAGTTTCTATGATCGTCCACAATACTTATTTTATTGTCTTACTTGGAATGTTGATGCTGGCTGGAATCACCCCGGTCTTCTCCAATTCGTCGGGATTCCTTACATCGATGAGATAAGCTTCTGGATGGTTTGAAATATCCTTGATATCTTCGTAGCATGCCATTTTTGTTTTATTGACTTTGAATTTGACCAACAACGAACGGAGCTGAACTATGACTATTAAATTTATGGAATCGACGTGGAGTTATATTTGTGCAAAGTATTCTACCGGCTTTTTTGTAGATAAGGTACCAATACGAGTTCTTGTTCAGTGAAATTGAATAAACATAGACTGACGGCAGATTCCGTTCCGCTGCCGACATGTAACGTAAGGTAACGTAGTGCAGATATTTAAATAGAAGTTAGCGTTACAATACAGTAGAGGTCATAGTAATTGACATGTAATACTAAGAAAGGTGTGTGTGGCTTGTAGATTTTTTTGTTTTCGTATTCAATTAAATTTTATTAACATTAAACAAAATTTACAGTTTATTATTATTCTTATTGTAGTATATATATATGTATTGAGGGCGGTCGTGGTGTAGGAGGTAACATCATCGCTTGTCACGCTGCAGGTTCACTGTTCACATCCTGATGGCAAGGATCATCTATTTATTTCACAAGAAAAAACTGGAACACTGGCAATGGAGTGGTCATATGGCTGAAAATGCAACTTGACTGTGATGAGGACTGAATCATAAGCAACGACAATAACAACAACACAAAAATGCTCCCCAGTTATCTGGACGTCACCCTTGGAGTTTACCGAAACATTTAATACCACCTGATTTTCAAACCCACTACATGCCCGATTCACAATGCAGCGTGCTAGCGAGACGATTCTAGCGTGAGTTGTCAAAAAAGGTTTCGATCTATGCAAATATATGAAGCAATACACAATGATGCGAGAGTCGTTCTATCGCAACGCATTCTTTTTAGAAAATTGAAAAACTCTCGCGACGAGATTGCCTGTCAGCAGGCTGATGCGACTTTGTTATGTAGCCAGAAAGAGAAAGATGGTGTGTTGCCGTTGTTGCTTTTTCACTTTAACACAGATAATACATGCTCGCTGTATCGCCTTCATTGTGAACGGGGAAACGATTTTATGAGGATGAAGATTTCTCGCCTCGCTCTAGTCTCGCTCGCACGCTGCATTGTGAATCGGCAACACCAATCTTTTTTTGACACTTTCTACAAACGCCATGCCCTGAAATAATTTAAAGGTATTCATATGCCATACAGAAAAAAAATACACTGTTATTCAAAGAACTAGTGTCGAATGTATCATAAGGAATGGGGTGATGGAAGAAACAAATTCTATACATTTAACAATATTGTAACGTAAATTTAACGGTGCCATGAAATAAGGCCACATTTTAGCGTTTGCATTTATTTCACTTTGTGTGAGTGAAAAAAGGTCAAACGAATACACTAATCCAAAGTGAAATAATGCCAAATGCTCTTTCATGGTGAAATCTTTAAAGTATTTAAAAGCGTTTACTGAACTTCACGCAGCCTAGCTGCGCTCTGAGTGCATGCATGTGAGGGCCGTCTGGTGTATGAGTCGAAGAGATGTCCATATCGTTTTTTTTAGCGCCACCCAAGTACTGTTTGATTCACATCGAATTTTAATTTATTAAGCAAAATTAAAAACAATTGAAAGTGAAATAATGCCAAATTGGTCCTATTTCACTTTCGCAAGGTGGAATAAAGCCAAATATTTGAATTTAGCCTTATTTCACTTGGCCTTATTTCATGGCACCAAACTTAACATCACAAAATAATTCATAAAATTCCACGCTGAGTAAGTGATTTACTTCACTTAAATTGGAATTAAAATACCATTTTTTAGTCTCCCGATTGAAAAATAGAAAATTCCGAGTACATCTTGAAGCAAGTAGTAACTTATTGTAAAGTCTTGGTGCTTCAGAAATACAAGGTAATAAAAAATGAGTTGTGTTATGCGGTGAAATAGCGGCCAGATAACGACCGTTGCTACAAGGTCCATGGACATTTGGAATACGATTAAACGAGTATCCACTTCTTAAAAGAAATGGTTTTAGAACTTTATAAAAGTAAAGTAAGGGGTAGTATCTTTGAGTTAAAAATAGCAAGAGCTATTCTCCATGGGTCCCTTTCTACAAAAAAATATAATAATATGTTTCTGGACCAAAAAACAATAAGAAAGGATATTGGCCTATAATTGTTTAAATTTTTACTATTACCTTTCTTCAAAATAGTTATGACCTCAACAATTTTTAGAGAATTAGGAAATATATTCGAATAAATACTTTTATTACAAATGTGAGCTAATATATCAACTATATTACTCGTAAATTATTTGTTTTTTTAATAACATTGTTGGACCAACTATTCCTCGTCAACGAGTTAGAGTTACTCAACAACTTGATTGCTCTAAACAGTTCAAAAGACGAGATTGGCTCAAAGAAGAAACTACGTGCTTGGCTTCTTTCTCTGTTGAAATAGTCTTCCTAGCAATGATTGGAAGTATTGTTAAGGCCCGCATCGAAAAGTGTAGTGGAGGCAACACTAGTAAAAGCAACACGTTAAAAGCATTTGTCATCTCATTGGAATTCTGAATGACTCAGAAGATGGTAGATTTTTATGAAGAAGTTCATTCACAACTGCCCATCCTTTTTTAAAGTTGTCTTTGGCTAGTTGAAATTTATTGATGTAGTAGTTTTCTGTAAAAATCGGAACATCCGTAGCAACTTTTTACAAACTTCTTACGAACATTATTATAACGATTTTTATATTTCATTCGAAGTTTATTCTTAAGTTGAATTTTCATAAGCAAGATTTTTGACAACCATGGCTTAAGTCTCTTTAATTTACTACGTCTTTTTGTTACATCAAGACATGTCATGACATGACCTTTTAAAATCCTAGAAAAAATATTGAATACAATAGAGGGATCACTTTCAACGTAAACGTCTGTCCTGCTTTCTTACAGTAAATGGGCGTTAGGAGAATTAAATTAATGGATTCTACTTTCTCAAACGGTATTATCACACAGAAAGATTAAACCTATCATGTAATGATCACACTTCCTATAGTCAGATATGGAACTAATGAGGGATAGTTTTGAACTGCGATCAAGTCTACCAAAAATATGATCAATACAGGTACACGTAAAGTGAGATAGCCTGGTAGGTTTGAGGAAACAAGTTTCTAGTCCATTTGCCTACAATACGGAGATGTTAGCCTAGACACAACAGATGTTAAGATATCTAAATTTATATCGCCATATATATATTTACGTTTCTATATATTGTAGAGTGATAAACATAGCAATTTAATTAGTAAAGGGTGATTCAATTGGAGATTAGAATTTAAATCTGGTACTAGTATGGCTCTGTCAAAAATAAAGAGCTGATCACACGAAAATATCGCGGTAGTGAGTGACAGTGTTCGTATCAATCCATCGAAATCCATTCGTCATCGCTCCTAGCAATTGAACCTTTCGTACAGCTTCACGTAACACATTTTAATAAAAGCATATGCATGCCTACAAGATCCAATTGAGTCAGGAATTGAAGCCAGAAGATCATGAACAGCTTCGTGAATTCGTAGATTGGGTGTTAGAGAAACACCAAGTTTATGGCGATTTTTAGAACAAAATCATCTTTAGCGATGAGGTTCACTTTAACCACACTACGTAAACACACACAAAATTGGGGTCATGAAAATCCACGGGCCATTTACAAACAACCAATGCATTCACAAAGTCACCGATTGGTGGGGATTTTGGGTCGGGCGGCGGCGTGATTGGGCCGTACTTCTTCGTAAATTCTGGTGGTGCTGCTGTGACAGTCAATGGTGAAAGTTATTGGGATATGATAACAAATTATTTTTGCCACCAATTGGACGTTATTGATGTGGAAGATATGTGGTTTCAACAAGACGGTGCCACCTGCCACACAGCACGAAAATCAGTTATTGCTCTCTCTTGTTTCGGCGATATCATGCCGTTGGATTTTTTCTTTTTAATTATGTGAAGCAGAAGGTTTATGCCAATGACCCCCAAACGATTCCAGAGCTAAAGGACAATATTCTACGCATTATTTATGAACTCTCGTAGGATTTATGACGAAATGTAATGGTAAATTTAATCAAAAGGATGCAAATCTTGAAAACTAGCCATGGCGCCCATTTGGCCTATATCATCTAGGTCTAGGAGACTGAAATAACAATGGCGAACGGTTTGTGGACCCCTGAAATGCTAACCGCTTAATCGTTGGATGTGGTTTATCTGAGTTCAAGGCCTGCTACAAGATCATCTTGATCTCATTTAACTTACAGCGACTATATTGCGATTTGCGGCTAGGGCATATACCAACGCAGGCAGAAGGTAGAAAAGACACAGCATATGACTATCCGGCAGGCGCCTGGAGACGGGTCAATGAGCATATTTCACTCAAGCCCCGGATTGCAGAGGGCTTCAGAAGTAGATAGACCCGAGCTTGAAGCCCAGAATCAAGTAGGGTTACCATACGTCCCACTTTAGGAGGAACAGTACACTTTGCACTTTGATGCCTTAAAAATGATTAAGGTCCTCTTTTTTTCGAAATAAGAAAGATGTCTTCTTTTTCAAACATCTGTTACTTTTTCATTTAAAAAAAAAATGTTTGCAAATACTTTCAACGCATCCACATAAACTTCCAACTTCACCTTCGATAGACATCTGACACTTCAACGTGCAGAATCTTCTAAAACCGGACCAATTAATTAATTTAATTACAAACTTAACTTAACTATGTATATCAAAATGACAACTGAGAAAAATTAAGTCAAGCCATTAGTACAATTAAATCGGTTATTTGGAAAAAGATACAAATTAATATATAAATACATTAGACACTTGTGCTCTTTTCCAAATAACCTATTCAATTAGCCTACTCTATTTTTAGCTCATATTCGTATTTGGGAATATTTGTTTCTTTTTTTTTCTTTTTGGAAAGAATATTTTTTAGTTGAATAAAATATTTTTTTTTCTCGCAAACTAAGAAAATGTGGACGTCCCATTTGGTCGAAGTTTTTGTCCCTCTTTAAATAGGCTGACCCTCCTAAAAAGTATATTAAAGTATGGTAACCCTAGCATCGCGTAACCTTAGAAGAAAAAGGAAGTGCAGAGTAGTGTAAGGCATGACAATCGTACCCAAATCAATGCACTTGCCATAAAGATTGATGTAGCAGCAAGCAGGTGTGATAGTAGGATAGTCTACAACATCAAGAGAGAATTTCGCAACAGTGCTTAATAACTTAGATCGTTATGGTCCATATAAGCAAAACAAATTCCGAACATAGAGGTAAAAACTGCGATTAGATGTCTCAAGATAAATAAAGCAGTAGGCGTTGATGGCATCCCAACAGAGCGCCATATATATATAGCGGCAGAGCTTCTCCATCTGTTTATGCGGAGATGATGGGAAAATGAGAGTAAGATGGATGACCACCAAGCTTCCAAAAAAAGTGTAATCTGATGGAGTGTGCGAAGGTTTTTTCGGTAATAGCCAGATAATAACTAGGCTAGCTCTAGTTAAAATATAATAACATTTAGATTCAGCCCTCGATGTCAAACGGCCAGTCCGAGACATCTTGCAGATCATCATAGAACAACGCGTAAAATACAGCGGCTTGATTTTTCACTGTTGTTTCGACTTGTCGACAAGGAACGTTCCGAATTCCATTTGGTAGTGCATGTATGAAATAAAATTCGGAACGTTCCCTCTCGACAAGTCGAATATAAACTTAAGCCGCAGGTCTCCACTACATCTACTGTCAATCGATTTCGAGAAGGCTTTCGACAGCTTAATTAAAGATTATATTTGGTGGGTTGTTTTATTTTTATAGTTAATTTTTTTATTTTTTTAGGTGGTATATATTTGTGAGAGCCGTGGTTCAGTGGTTAAGTGCGCAATCACTGAGTGAGAGTTTCAAGGTTCGAATCCAAGCAAACACAAAAATAAAAAATAAAAAAAGTTTTCTCACGGTCCCACATCTCGCGAACGTCTGACAAACATCTGAGAGTAAAATTGGCATGAAAAGCTTCTCTCAATCAAAGAAAATTGTCCTTTGGCATACAACGGCAAAAAACTGTAGGTCCCAACCAATCGTGAGGCGAACAGCACGAGAGGCTGCAAGAAGCTAGGCCAGGCCCTGCATTGCCCTGTTAGCGCCAAAATATTTATATTATTTTACTTTAGTGCTATCTATTTATTTTTAATTTAATTCAGCAATTTTAATGCTCATTTTAACTACGTCTACCTTTAAGACAACCATTATTTTATAAAATATTAAAGAAAGAAGTATTATACCGTTGTACTTTAAATATTAATGTAGAGGTAGATGATTCGGCTCCATCTTAACTTTTCATTTCTATAAATTCCTGCATTAAAGTGATATTTATAATGAAAAATAAAGTAAATTTTGATAAACAATTGTAGGTATGTTTAATGCATGAAATTTGTGTGCCGGTCTGAGCAGGATGAAATACATTTTATGAGCAACTTGGTTTATTTTAAATGGTTTTACTTTAGAAGTGTATAGACTGCACACTGTAAGGTTTATTTATATTATTATTATTTTTTTTTAAATTCACTAATATTACTCTAATGCTAATGTTTTAATGCACAATGAAACTACTTTATATGTAGGTATCAATTAACTTACATGGAATAATAATGCTACCGGGAATAATTCCAGTCTCCTGCAACTCTTTGCGACATCTTACGTCAATGAGATACACGTTGGGATTGTTTTTAGCTTTTTTTACTTCTTCGTAAGTAGCCATATTCTTTTTGCGTTTATTCTGCACGAGAGTTAATTTAACACTTCTAAAATTTCTGAAGTCAGGATAAAAAGAATAAAGTAATGCGTTATACTTTTGTATATTTATTGTTTTGTATAATTTGTAGACTGCCATCATAAAGTATTCATATACATATAGAAAAAAAATGTTATAGACAAAATAATCAATACAATGACCCCAATTAGAGGAATTTAATATTTATTATTCATTACATGTATATCCCTATTTGTGTATTTACTTCATCGATTAGTACACTATCGCAAAACCTATTACTAAGAATAATTTGGTTGTACATAGGTGCACAATAAATTTGAAATACATGCAAATGTAATAATAATCCAACGACAAAATAATCTGCGACAAAATAACCTAACGACTAAATAATGTGCGACGAAAAACCAAAAAAAGCCACAACAGTTTTTGTTTTTGTGAGTCAGTTGGTACATGTGACTGGCTTCGCTCTTACTTTTCAAAAACAATATCGTCTGAATGCCGTTCATTCCTTTCCACATACTCTTGCAATCGGACTCTTAAATTTATGAACACGCGAGACCAAAGCGTTTGTTCAATGGCAGCAACTTCACGGCGGATATTTTCTTGTAGGACCTGTTTTGTTCAGGGATTGTTGCTGTAAACCCTCGACTTAAGGTATCCCCATAATTATTGCTGATTAATTTATTGGGAAAAATTACCCTCAGCTTCTCCATTGAAACTCTAGCTGTGTGGAGTGGTCCCGTTTTGCTGAAATTGTGTTTTGTTGTTGAACCCGGGAAACAGCTGCAGTTGCGGTACCAAAAACTTATCGATCATTCGGCAATACACTTCAACAGTGACTGTCTCTCGTTGGTTAAACAAATAAGGGCCAATAATCCCTCGGGCAGAAATTGCACACCACACTGTTGTTTTTGGACAATGCAAACGTTTTTGTTTCTGTTTTTATTTATTAGCATACCCATCGATATGAAAATGTACTTAGTCAGCAAACATTATGTTTCCAAGCGTTCCTGCTGTTCGAAAACGTTCCAGCATCGTTCTCGCTAAGGTTTCTCGTAAAGAATAGTCATTTTCGTTGAGAAACTGCATGATTTGCATTTTGTATGGGTGAAACTTTAGTTTCTTTTTCAAAATAACGTGCACTGTTGATTTTTTTATTCCAGTACATACCGCAATCTTCTTTATCGATTTACGGTGATTGCGCATAAATTCGCATCGAATTCGAGCCATATTTTCTGGCGTCGCTGCTATGGTTATGGCCCGGCGAATTTTGGTTAACCATTGTCCCTTCTTGTCTAAACTTTTGAACCCACGACCAGATAAGTTGCGTGCTCGGCCCATCACTTACTCGTTGAATATTGAAGTGAGTTCAAAATGCCTGATGCGCACGAACCAACGAATCACCGCACTTTAAATATTGCTCAACCGTGAACGCGCTGTTTGCTTCCGACTCATTTTGAGTGGAAAATCTGCAAATCACTCGCATTGAACGATACCCCTATCACTTCCCTTTTAGTTTACCAGTAATTACAATTTTAACTTGAAAATTTTCCGCTGGACACCCTTTACTAGGAGTATTTCGTTTTCTATTTTTTGGTCAAATATAGACATATGTATGGCAATTTGAGAAGCTCTAAGTTATGTTCTTCGGGGACTAATTTGTCGCAGGTTATTTTGTCGTTATTTAAATGTGTCGCGGCTTGAAATATTAGTGGGCTGCGGTGCTAATCATAGTGTTGACTTCAGTTACTTATGTATTATTTATATCATGTCAGAAGGCCTATGATTCCAAGATGTACAATGTTTATAATTTGATTGAGGAATAAACATTTCTAACGTATCCCAGTTTGATATTGAATATATTTATTTATATATTTACATTATTAGCGTTAAATTCAAAACCACAATTTGGGTTCTATAAAAGTTCTTGCCCCATTGCTTGAAACGCGTACTTGAAAGGTCAAAACTCTTAGATAAATGTGAATGCCCGACGGGCTGAAAGCAATCATAAATCCATACATTGTATTAATCTGTTTCTAGCTTTAGGCGTCTGATGTTCCCATATTGAAAGTTAGTACAAATATTTGGAACAGCCTATTGTGTTCTGCTATTGCTGTTATGGAATGATAGGAAATTTTAAACACTGATCTTTCTACTATTCTACAATGACCGGCATTTGAAAAATGTTTTCTGTGGAAAGTAAGTATTTTGAAAGTAAATTCTCTCGTCACCGAAGCATCCCCTTAACTTATTTCAGCCTTTCCCCAAGCCGCAATGCTATAGCTCAACTTCGTTTGCAATAGGAAATAGTACACTTGCCTGGAACATGGAACACCTCTTCACATAAACTTTGGTAAACATGCTTCGTTAATGTCGTTTCTAATTATGTGGATGCACATCCATTTGAGGTAGCCTTCAATGGCCGTGTTCCACGACATGGTACCACGGCGTAAGAACTTCTGATAAATCACCGACGCCCTCTTTCTATATTTTGCTACACGAAGAACAGCTAAAGGCCCAACTATAATAGTAGAATGGGTGCGTACGTCGAGGTACATAACTGTACTAACACAAGGAACTTGTGTTGTACGACACATAATAAGATTAGATTCGTCAAGATTTCGTTCACTTTTGCTCACTTACGAAAAGAGCGAACCCATTCGTTCTCAACTAACAATCGTTTCCGTTCACATACGCCTATTATGGGCAACTTGAGCAATTTACAGTATTGAAGAAAACTTAATGTAGAATTTTGACATTACCTTCCGATTGCTTTCGACTATTATAGTTGAGCCTTAAGGCTACCAACTGCTATAAAGAACACAATTGAAACTTTCTGATATTCTAAATGAATGAATTATAAAGTCACATATAAATCTAGAATGTATTCAACAATTTTATTTACCAATTTGAGTTCAGTTTAATAACCAGACTTCAAAAATTTAAGAGAAAAAAACACTTTTTTTTTGTTTTGACAGCAAAATGAGAAAACACCTAAAATAGAAACATCTATCATTTCGCCGCCATTTCGGGTATCAAGGTTGCTACGCTGTAGTTTACATGAGTTGTGTTACATACATTTTTGTATTTAATGGTGTCGATACAAATCAAGGAAAACCTCACACACACTGCAACCTAGATAGATCTTTTGTACTTTTCCCCTTAACCCTTTTAGGATTGTTTTGGCAGTTTGCTTGGCAGTAATAATGGCAGAGTCGGCAAATGCCTTTGCCTAGCTTCTTGCGATTGTAATTGAAAGTGCAATAACTGATGAGAAAGTCCGTTAAGAGATTTAAGTCACATTTATTCAAGAGCAGTAATTCTTTGGCTTCTCTTTTTATCAGAGAAGTAGATGAGTCTCTTGCCTTGGCGAAGCCCTTGAGGAGAGTTCCAATTTTGCGGTCGTGCTCTAGTTTTAAGTGATTGTTAGGTAGAGCTTAGGACCGATGAAAGGCAGTTATGAGCTTTGCTTTGCTTGACCGCGTTCCGAAGAGATTGAGACAACGTTGAAGGCAGCAAGCTACTTCTGAGTATTGAAACAGTTTTTTTTTTTATCAGATTGGAGTCAAATTAGCGGGAGTTTAGAGTTTTTAACGCGGCGTATATTTCCGCCTGAAAGCTAGAAGTTGAGCGTATGAGAGGGACTGACAGTTTAGAGGTGCGACCATAAATATCTGCTGCTAAGATAGTTTTGTAACAATTGGTTTCCTTAAATCTGTTCTATCTAATACAACCACTAATTTCCCATGGTTTAGCGAATCGAAGGGCCCATTCATAAATGTAATATCGAGCAAAATGTGCTAAGCAGAGAGTTCACAAATGCACGAATTGGCATCACAGCTAACCAGAATTCATAAGTGTAGTAGAGGTTTATTCATTGCGCAATTTTGAGCGCAATCGTGCAGCTGTCAGAATCGTATTGTATTTACATACCTACTTGTTACTGCGCTGTTGTTTTTCGTGTTTTCGTTGATTTGTGGGTAAAAAAATAAGTTTATACAGATAAATAAGTTTTAATCAAACATCTTGCAGTATACTTAAACTTGCATTTGCGCAGCTTTTACTGCTTTGCTTCCAGGATAGGAAATGTAGTAGAAAAACAACGTCGTTTTTATTGGCTTCTTTTATTTATTTATTTAAGATGCATCTCGGTGTTACTTGTGATAATTTTAAATTTCATTCTCTTTCACATAATAAATAATCTAAAATAAATCGTGAACTTATATAGCTTTAACAATAATAACATTAATTATGAAAAAAAAAAAAAAAAACTCTTCGAACTCGTTTACATTTCTTTCTTCCTTCCCACTTTTTATATTGTTTTTATAAAGTAATAGAAAATAAATGAAGAACACAAAAAATCATATTTAATAATTGCACACTTAACAGATTTAATTTAAAATATTGCAAACAAAAGAAAATCTTACACATTTACATAATTATGTAGTAAAATAAATCATAAATAAAAATATTTAAGATTTATTTGTAACAAAAAAAAAATGGTTGTGCTTGTTTCCGTTCCTTTTTTCTCCTTGAAAGCTTAGAAAAAAAAAATATACATATATATTATATATATCGATAAATTTTACATAAATACGATTAATAGGATGGTTTTCTTTTTGACAGTTATAGGCGGAAACATCAATAGAATATAATTTTACTTTAAATTTGCTTTATTACAATGACATACATATTTTTTTTTTTTATTTATTCAAAAGAAATCGTTTTATTTTATTACTTAGATCAAAAAAAAAAAAAAAAAATGTACACATGACATTACCGTTATTAACACAAAAGTGTAGATAATTTTACCTAGCTCTCTCATTTTATTATCTCATCACAATGATATAGTAAAACAAAAAATATATACGTATTTATATTTTTGTATCCAATTTGAGTTCTTTCTTTTCTAGATTGTGTTGTTCTCCTTGTAAATATTTTGTATCTCTAAGTTATCGTATTTCTGTTTTTAGCTATACAAAATTTGTTAAATATTTTCAGTTTTTCTTTTATACAAAAAAAAAAAAAATTAAAAAAATTTATATATTTATAGAAAATATTTTACTGACGCTTTTTCTTTAAGATTAGCATCGTTTCGATGGTGGAACTAGATGGTCAGGCAGTACATTCGGCAGTTCATTGCCATCCAATTTGACATTGATTAAGTGCATAGCTAAAGCGAATTCATCGGCGTCTAAGAAACCATCGCCATCGACATCGGAGAGTTTCCAGATCTTACTTAACACTGAGTTAGGTAGTTTCGATTTGATCAGTTCCTGTTTGGCAGCTATAGTTGAGAGAGTGTTGAAATGATGTTTATGGGAAATTTGTAGGGTAACTTACCAGCTCCAGATATCTTGCCATCTATTGGGTTCAGTGCGGTGAAAAGTGGATCTGTACGGGCTTTATCCCTACTGCAGATCCAATCAAGTTCACCATATCCGGCATCGATTCCTTCTCCCTTACGGTAACCGAATGGCGAGATCGTATCATCGACAATACCTTCAAATGCACCGCCTGGAAGAAAAAAAAAAGAGAAAAACATTAGCTTAATGCGTTGATAGGGATGTCAAGTAATTAAAATGCATAGAATAGGACACGGTTGTCTTGCCCCATGAGTTTGAAATAAATGTTTTATGTCACAGATGACGTGCTGCACGAGTGTGCCGCCTGAGTGTCATGTTCGAGTGTCGTGTGTGCGACAGTAAGACGCTTGATGCATTAATTATTGAATGAAGAAAAGTTGTAGCACAGATCAACAAATTTGTGGTATTTAAGTGGAAAGAAGTAAAATAAGTGAGATCTCAGTAACTGCTTTCTATAAGTGAAATTGAATCTTAAAGATAATTGATTTTTAAACGCGAGGTTAGAAAAGAACAAATTTCGTCCAACGGAAGTAAAAATTTGTGCCCTTAGAGAAGGCAGCCCCATATTATAGTAAAAACATATTTGGATCTAAACAATTTTGAAGAGCTTTCATCTAAGTCTTATCTCCTTTTGAATACCGTTTAGCTTAATAGTTGTGAAGGTACTAAATATTCCTGGCCTAAAAAGGGCACTGATAGACGTTCAGTGGGATTTCACATTACAAATTTTGACCGTCGATAAAATTTTGAAGTAATCTCTTATGCAGGAAATAGAATACCTTCACTAATTTCAAAGCTTCCATGAGCTATGTACATACAAATCTACATGTGTATGTAGATCGCCACATATTTATTTATAAATAAATACAGAAGCCATTCGTTGTATGCGACACAAGAATGATAGGAATCTACAGTTTTATGTCTTTTCCGAAGGACATTTCATTTGCGAGAAGCTTTTCATAACAATGTGACTCTCGGATATTTGTCAGACGTTCGCGAGAGGTGGGACATTGAATAACTTTTTTCACTGAGCCAAGGCTCACTTATTAGATTCTTTCAGGATCTAATATTAATTTTAATACTACTATACCTATACTAAAAAAGGGTTTTTCAAAAGGAACATAACAATTTTGTATTTTAATACAAACGCACCCTTAAACTTTTTTATGATCTGTCAATATCAAAACATCAGTCAAGGTTTACATTTTTATCATGGTGAAGTCCACGAACCAGCAACGTTAGCAGATTATTAAAAATTACTACCGAAATTCTGAGTCGGTGGTCGCAGCTTTAAGATCGCTTATTCCAATTTTCGCTCGTAATAATGGTCCCACCAGACAGGCTGTGCGTGCTGTAGTGGATAAATTCGAGTCAACATATTCATTATTGAATGCTACTGTGCCCCAGTGAGACAACGCACCGGTCGAAGTATGTAGCGTAAATATCGCAACCGTAAGTGCTTCAGTTCAAAATGAGCCAAATCAGTCGATTCCACGCCGATCACAGGAATTGAGAATCTCTCAGTCCACATTGTGGCGAATTTTGCATATCTTGGCCTACACTCTTACAAGATCAAATTAACTCAAGAACTAAAGCCTCTTGATCATTTGAAGCGCCGAAACTTCTCCGATTGGGCTCTGCAAAAGTTTCAAGAAAATCCTGAATTTCATTGAAAAATCGTCTTCAGCGATAAAGCTCATTTTTGGCTTAATGGCTTTGTCAATAAGCAAAATATTCGTTATTGGACAGCAATAAACCCACATGTGCTTCAAGAGACTTCATTGCATCCACAAAGAGTAACCGTGTGCTGATGATTTCATGCCGGAGGTGTGATTGGACCGTAATTTTTCGTCGATGAAAATTATCGCCATGTTACGGTCAATGGAGTTCGCTGTCGTGCCATATTGCAAGACTATATTTGACCAGAATTGGATGGACTTGACATCAGTGATATGTGGTTCCAACAAGATGGTGCCACATGCCACACAGCTGGTGAATCAATTGATCTATTGAAGGGGAAGTTCGGTAATCGTGTAATTTCGAGAACGTTAGAGGAGCTCAGGAACAATATCGAACGCGAAATTGTCAACGTTCCGGCCGATATGTGTGGAAGAGAGGTGGAAAATTGGCTCCAAAGAGTCGATCGCTGCAAAAGTGCTAGCGGTGGTCATATGAACGAGATCGAATTCCATACTTAAATTTAACACGTGTACTACACCTGGAAGCCATGGCTAACGAGTCACGTTTATCAAAAGAATCAAATGTGTAGTATAATGCAGGAGTATTGTGGTGCCGTTGTCTTCATGGCATTGAATTGATTCTCGATGAGAAAAGGATTTTATGTTGCTTTTCTATGCATATAGTGAGGGACAGTTTTTTCATCAAATTGAAAAAAATTGTTACCTTACTGGCAGAATTATGTCACATGACATAATCCTCCACAAAACTCGAAGAACAAACAAAAAATTCAAACTCTGCCTCTGTCCTCTTTCTTCATCCACCTAACGAAAAAATATCAAAAAAATATGTCATCTTGACATAATTTAGTACAAACGACAAAAAAATTAAAAAAAAAATCACAATATATTCGATGCGATGCATATTTCTTATCTTATCTCAACCAAATCCCACCGTCAGGTTTTATGAAAAAAAAAAAAAAAAAAAAAGTTGTAACTTGTCTTTGATTAAAAATGTGGGAATGCTAAAATATGTCACAAACCGATGACAACACTTGTGATGTATCATTCTCACACTGTGATTGGTTTACCAATGAGAAAAGGAGTTTATAAGCGTCAAACTCTTCTGTTGATCAACGTTGCAACACAGGTTAATTCACCTTGCATATTTGGAGTAAATTCATCAAAGTAGCCTCCATTTTCTAGCTGCCTAACTCTCGCCACCTATCTTAGGTTAAGCATTTAACATTTGTTGGTGACCAGTGTTTCGAACGAACATATCTTACAAAGAATGGACGAGAATAACGTTTCCCCATAAACCTTACATTATGGCTCACGGCACATGGCCTAAATAAAATGTGTCTAGTCTAATCTAGGCTATCGACTGGAAACTGGATAAGAAATTCGAAATACTAGATAATGATCATAACAGACCTCATATAGTTGCGGTCTGATAGAAATGCACACACGTGCTGAAGAAAACAACCCAAATTCTTGATAGTGAAAGATTGCAATCGAAACCAAAATTAATGCTTTATGAATTTTCATTTCGATATGGAAATCCCACATAATGTTGATTCAAATGAACAATCACATACCAAAATTAAAAAAAAAAAAATAAAAATTGGCGGCTCGTGGAGCACTGCCACACGTTCAAAGTATTTTTGAATTAAAGACTTTTGTATACACTTTATTTAGGCCTTCTCATGTTCATGTTACCCTGAACTTTATGTAGTTTCTGCAAACAAGATATTCTATGTTATACTTTTCCAAAAGTGAATCTCAAAAGAGAATGTTATACCGTCATCACGTACCATTTAATCGCAAAGTTTGCGCAAATAATCACGCGTAACGCTCTAATTTCAGTTCGTCAGGGTTCGCACTCGCAATCACATTCATATCATAATCAATACGTCCCTGAGACAGAATAAGGCAGAACTCTTAAAAAGAAAAGACAATCAATAAAAAAAACATGACAAATATTAGAACCACAGTTTACCATATCTCAACGAAACGGTCACTTTTTAATTAATAAAACCGAGAGATTTCGTTAGGAACTCATGAGAAGTAGTCTACCCAAGAGAGGCGAAAGTATATATTGTTTACACGTTGAGCTTAATAAACTTAATTGGAGTTATTTTTTATTTTTTTGCTCTCGTCATACTCATGTTAGAGACGGAAGTGGAAATTATAGAAGAATGTGTTTGTCTTCTTAATTAGTAAATATAGTTTTTATGTATTTATTGAGTTGCTTTGATCTTTGATAGTATGCCTCTCACTCAGTTTGTTATGTTATGCTAATGTTTGAACAATTATATAAAAATCAGTAATTAATCTGAGCGCAGGAGATAGGAGTGCAGTTTAAGTGGATGTCTGATTATTTGTAATGTCTGACGTTAAGAATAACTTAATAGTTACCTAATGTATACAAACATTCATACACCATGTGTATGTACATATATTAACAGACATTTGAAACTCAACTCAATATCATTTATGTTTTCATGATAAAGCGTTTCATTTATGCATTTATTATTCGAAATAAAGACAAGAAAATCTGTGTACGTACTTTGAGAAAATAGTCCCTATCTACAGTCAAGTGTATTCATCTCTAAAATACATAAAGTACTCGTACATATTGCCTGATAGTTGAATTCTTTTGTTATCTTCTGCGATAACGTCTATTAACTAGACAAATTTTGAAAATTTCTTACGCTTTATTCAGCGCGCTTTCAATATTTCTAAGTAAAAAGAGACAAATTCCTCCCGTATAGACTGCTTTTACTAGTTTTATCTACTTAATCATTTATGTAAGTTATATTTTCACGTTATTCACATCACGCGAAAATAGGTCTCTAAATCCACCCGACTACGAGAACTTCTTATCGCTTGAATGATGACATCAATGCTAAGCTACAAAGTTCTTATTAACTGACTTATTATTGATAAATTCATGTTATTAATGGCTTATTAATTATAGGAACTTTTAATGTGAGTCATAGATTTCTATGATTCAATTGTTTCCTACACTCCGGGACACACCTTTATTTTCTGCGAATTCTAACATTCGCTTAGGCATACTTTCAAACAATTTTTTGATATAATTTTGATCCATTTTCTTCCATTCTATACGAGGGTGTCCCTGAAAATTAACACAAATTGTGTGGTCACCTTAAATTAAATTTTTTTTTTGTCAAGAATCATCTTTCAAAAGAACGCACCCAAATTTTCAGACAGATCTGTCAAATAGTTTTGTTGTGGCAGCCATTTTATATAGACGCCTACTAGCATTTTCGTTAAAATGGAAAAAAGGGAATTTCGAGTGCTCATTAAACACTATTTTTGCGAGAAAAAACTATCACGCAAACCAAGCAAAAGCTTGACAAATATTACGGGGACTCTTCACCATCGATTGGAACCATTCACCACTGGTTTACTCAATTTCGGTGCGGTCGTTCAAGCACAAGTGACGCCGAACGTTCTGGTCGATCAATTGAGGTCACCACACCAGAAATGGTCGACAAAATCCATGGTTTGATAATGGACGATCGGCGAGTGAAAGTGCACGGGCTTGAAGAGGCCACAGGCTTATCACATGGCTCAGTGATTTCGATATTTCAAAATATTACTTCTCCTGGTGAATCGAAGCCGAAGAAAGCCTAGGCGGGTTTCTCAGCAAACAAGGCCATGGCGACAGTTTTTTGGGATGCGCGCGGTGTTATTCACATCGATTACCTTGACAAGGGTAAAACGATCACCGGCGGCGCATATTATGCAGAGCTGCTGGATCGATTCCAAGCCGATTTGAAGCAAAAACGGTCGCATTTGGCGAAGAAAAAAGTTCTTTTCACCAGGCCAATGCACCGGCGTTCAAGTCCGCAGTCGCAATGGCAAAATTGCATGAGTTAGGCTACGAACTCCTCCTTCATCCAGCATATTCCCCAGATTTAGCCCCCTGCGACTATTTCTTGTTTCCAAACATGAAGAAATGGGTCGGAGGTAAGAGATTTGGGTCGAATGAAGAGGTCATCGCTGAAACAAACGCTTATTTTGAGGGGCTCGAGAAATCTTATTATTTGGAGGTCATCACAAAATTGGAGAAACGTTAGATAAAGTGTATAGGAGACTAAAGCTAAAAGGAGACTATGTTGAAAAATATAATGTTTTTATACCGAAAAGAGTGTTCCTTATTTCATTTTTCAGGGACTTATTGACCCACCCTCGTACTAATGGATTCTTTTAATTCCGCAATATTGTTGTACTACCTTCCACCTATATAATTGCTGGCCACTTAAGAAGGGATATGATTTTTGAGTTAAAGTACTCCTTGACTTAGCAGGAAGTATGAATAGTCGCATTATCCTGTTGACAAAATTAAGTTTTCCTCGGCAATAATTGAAGCAAACCTCTTAATTTGTTCCTTAATAAGTTCAATATATCTTTTGCTGTTAATTCTGCCACTGACAATTATTATTTCGGTCGTCCCGTTGTAGCCAATTCCAGTCAGTACCTCGTCCCATTTGACGCCGACTTAAAATTCGTTGCTCCTTACGCAGATTGTGAAAATAGTAATCCTAGCCATCAGGTTAATTTAAATTGAACTTTTTTTTTATCTGTGAATATGACTTTTCTCCACTTTTCCTTTCCAATGGCTGCGAGCAAACTCTATACGGAACGTTTTGTGAGCTTCGGTTAAAGGTGGCTTCCGAAGTTGTTTGCGCCTTTGGAGATGTTCTCTCACATTTTTTAAAGTTGGTTTTAACTTCCGCTTTAGCTGCGATTTGACGAACTGTTAAAGAAGAAGATGAATGTTCCCGCAAAACCGCACGTATTTCCAGGAGGCTTTCTTTTGAAATAAGTTTCGGGATAGTTTATTAAATTTGACACTACTGTTGGACTTCTCTTCACTGACTTTGTCAATTTTACAATACTCCAGCCTTCACTCCTAAATTTCAAAATTGTTTGTACTTCAGCAGAATTTAACATTTGTCCACGTCCCATATTGTAATTTTTTGAAAAACGTTTATCAAATTTAACATCAAATGATAATAAAACAAGAGCACAACTATTTTCATTAATGTTTACTTCAGTATATCCTTACTGAACAAAGTATCGTATCTTTTTTCTCCCACCTAGTTTTTCTCTTTTCCACCAAAACAAGAAAATTAAGGGTTTTTCCAGAAATTATTTTATGGCAGTGCGGTCTAAATACATCCTGTTGCCTAATGATTCAATTATATTCGGCAAATGTTATACACATTTTTTATTCTTAAGTATTTCTGGGGGTGGTCTTATTATTTTGTCGCGGAGTGTAGCTTTTGCAATTTTTGATATCACTAATTTTTCTAAAAGTCACCGTATTTAAAAATTAATGTTTATTATTTTTATATTCTTTAGCATGGAATATTTCATGATATTTTTTTCGCGTAATTCGTAGAACCTAACCTAACCTGAATCACCATACGCCCCGATTTTTAAGTTAAGATTTTAGAACTCGATTTTGATATGTGTTTCTGTATTTCACGAGATCTAACAAATGCGAGAAAAAACTTGTGAATTCAACCCGAAAAACAGTTCAGTTTATGAAGTATGTACCTAACCCAAAACGTCGTAAACAATCAATCCAAATAAATTAATTTTGAACAACATCATAAGGGTCGTCGAGAAATTTGAAGGGAAGTCCAACCGACTGTTTAGATGCTGTTCCCGTCTAATAATCTCTTGCACATCTCTGGTGGTAAAATCAGCCTTTTTCAACAAATGCCTAAAACCAGAGATGCATTAAAAGAAATATCACCCGTACATAGGTACATACATGCAACATATACATTCTGTGTTGTATGAAAGATAAGGTACAAGAAGAATCTGCATGGGTTGTGTAGCGAGTTAAGCCGTCCGCACACGGAGTTACGCAAAAGAGATTGAAATTGTGGCTTAATGTTGTACGATTTTCTCGACATGTCTAGAGGTAATGTTCCGAATTCGATTTCGTAGTGAATGTACGAAATAAAATTCGGAACATAGACAATTCAAGAAAGCACATATGTCAAAATTGAGTTAACGATACCACATTATAAAGGGTCATCTGCTGGTTTCTTTTTAAATTACATGTTATTTTGACATTGACAGCTCTTTTGCGCTCAGAAAATTGACGCGGTGTCACTTTGGGAAATATTGAAAACTTATTTCCAAAGCGAGCCGAAACAATGCGAATTTTGAAAAGAAATTTCGGTCGAAATAAAGCACCATCCGTACCTGCTGTACGCAAGTTCGTGAAGAAAGTTCGTCAGATTGGCATGTTAATTTCAATGTGCGCTCAGCCGCACGCATCCTCAGCGTGTGACTGTGGGTTGTGGAATGGCAGCATTATTGGCCCATTTTTCTTTTAAGATGACGATGGCAACAACAACACGTTCAACGGAGTGCACTACAGAGGCACGATAACCAATTTTGTTGGCCGTCTAGAAACTGAGGAAATGAACTTGGATGATCTCTGGTCTCAGCAAGATTGCGCTACGTGGCATACAAGCTATTGAAGTACAACAGTTGTACAGGGGAAGAACAACATAAATCGAATATTTTATACGATTTCCAAAGAATGAAAAGTTTGAAAAGTTTCTCCTGAAAAATGTTAAAAATTGACATAAACTTCGCTGGCGTCCCGTCACAAAATTATAAACTTTTTATATTTAAAAAAATATTGCATTCCAGATTGAAGAAAAATTGCATGCTTACATAAGGACTTCCACATCGAGGAGTTCGCTTCGGCGACGATCGAGGATTTGCGCAGGGAAAAACATTCCCTAATTTAAAGAACCTAGTAATTTAGTACGTTTTCGACTTGCAACTTTTCCTCACTAATGTATGTCATTTTTGTATTTTCATTTAGGTTTAGTTACTTAACCTCTCAGATTTTCTTCCTAAAATCCAAATCGTATGTAAAATTATAACGTGTGCGAGACATTTAAGGAGTTAGTACAATTCATTGGGCTATCAATAATAGATTGGGTAACTAGTTGCAGTGTATATGGGACACATTAAGAGTCAAATTTCAATTAAGAGTCGCCCGGAAATTGTTTTGTTTCTAAGGGACAATATTTTATAGAAATTCAATTGTACCAAGAAGTTGAAAAGAGATGCGAAAGAATTTTTATTGTGCTGTCAGAGAAAAAATTATTTTACCCGGTTAGTAGTTGAACGCATTGCTCACTACGCCATGTCACAGATTTTGGTAATAGTTGATAGCAGAATCTTACACCGTTTACCGTCTGGAGAAATTTGTAAGTCACATTTTCGGAGTATTGTTGCAATGAAAAAATTCGGTGAAATTCCGTTGCTCGATTCATCTCTGCCTCTGTGTCAATATACCGAGTTGGAGTAAGCTACGACTAAAGGAACATTTCGATGATTCGAGCTAAACCTGATTCCATCAAATTCAAGCGAAAACCAACAGAATGTAGAAAATAAGATTTGACAGACAACATTTTGGTAGAATGTGTGAAGCTTGCTCTTTAGCTAGTTTCATTGCAAAACAAATTAAAGGATAGCATAATTGAAATACGGGTAGCATGAGCAAAACTACCACTACAACTTTGGCAGCTTAACTTCAGTCATTTATTACTACTATCGCTTCCCAGTAGCTCCGTGTGCGAACGCCCTTATTCAGAAAGGGTTAAATTCACATAATAATAAGTAAAGGAACGCTTGAACCAATGCACTTTTTTTTAAAACAGTGTTTTTCTAAATCTGTTACGTTTATGTTTATAAAGGGTGTATTTCAATCTGTCCTACGTTTATTGCACTTTCTATATTTTTTTTTAGTCAGTTGTTTTATTTAATAGCTTAACCCCGAATAGTTTTATTTTTAAAACAACATTTATCCATAAATACGCCGGGCAGATACAAACAACTTTAACGGTACTAAAAAATGTTTACAGTAAAATATTATTTGAACACACTGACACAAACAAAACTAATAACCAACTAAAGCCTCATATAATCTCCAACGAAACGTAAAAGGTAATGAATGAAAAATCTATACTGCTCAATTGAAACCAAAAGATGGGTGAGTTCAAAAAAACTTTACTCAAAATTATTGAATGCGGTAGAGTTACACCGAATTTCCTTGAACTTGACCTTTAATATTGAACTCTCAACTGATTACTTATCACAAACGCAGCAGTGAACTAAGAAATTCTTTTAATTGAGCAATGTACGAGTATGTACATAATGTGAATAACACATAGTGGCCTCTGAAGTTTATTTATAGCAAAAACGCTGAACAAGAATTTTTGCTCATGGAATCCCAAATCACTTTAAAATAAAACTTTGCCAGCCAACGCCAGCAAGCACTACAGCAACATACGAGTAAGAAATTCAGAATATATGTACCTACATTTGTTTGTATATTTGTACACTTGAGATTGAAATTAGAATACAAATTCATTAGGAATAATGGTGAATCGTTTGTTTGCGTTTATTATCGCTACTTCCCGGCATGTAAAACAGAGTTCATCACTATCATTGTGCGTTAATTAAATTTTCACGTACATACTCGTTTTTTCAACTCGTAATTAAAACATTATGTAATTGTTATTTTAGTGGAAAATTTAGAGATAAAAGGAAGTTGATTGGCACCGTAAAGTGCGGTTATAATTATTATAGTTTCTAATTGCCTAATCGTGACTATTAACAGGCAGATAAAATTTGCTTATTTAAATATTTAAACGAAATTATCTCTTACTATTATTTATAGGAACTATGATAGATAGGCGAACTTGGGGCGCTTCTCTAGCTTACTTCTTTACATTTATACCGTATATTATTTTCAGAGTTATTAGAATTACTTTTGTGTTTGGTTCACTTGAACGCTATTGAACTTGAACTTTCCCTCGGCGCTTAATGGAGAAAGTACTTTCATTAATTTTTAATTTATTGATTTTTCCATCATTGAACATTTTCACAGTAGGTAAATGGTTTATCTTTATTTATTTATATAGGAAATCAATAAACCTAGTTCTACTTCAATTGAAGTTTGATCACACGAAATAATCACCGCAACACGTTTCGGGTGAATTTCGAGTTTAATTTTTAGCTTCAATTTGTTTGCCTTTACAGTATGCACAATACATACATAGATATTTAAATAAAATATGACAAGTCGAAAGTTAAACATGTACGGCCCAAATTATAGGGACATATATTCAAGCCAACTGTTAAGAACAGGGACGGAAAATAATAGTTACTAAAATAGTGATGAGGCTATGTCCGCAAACTTTTTGAAAAATTCAGTATTGTTTGGACATCCACCCATTATTTTGTTCACTGACATTTCTTGACAAATGTTATGAGAGAACTCTTAAGGAAGCAAAATGTCGTTGGGTATTTTACTAGAGCACTGACTGTAAATAAAGAGCACGAATGGATCGCACGTATTCGCTCCATATGTATTATTCGTTTGTAGTTTGTTCGGATTTAAAATTTAGGAAAAATCCGTAAGAATCAACAAAAGGGGCTTTTTCCAAACAAAAAAACTTTTTGGTGCATACGTCAAAACTTTGTATGCCACGTCCTTACATGTATAAGTCATAAATAACTTAGATATCAATTTTAAATGAAATCGTCTTAGCCAAATCCAAGAAATAGTCAATAGATATGAAGTTGAGTCTACAACAGCCCGAGGTACAGACAGACGGACAAACAGACAGAATTGCGGGGCCCACTTTTTCAATCAATATCAAGATTGATCAAAATCTTAAATTTTGGTCTGAGCATTGCAGCATTGAAACCAACTAATAGATTCTTTGCACTTTAAGATGCACCACATTTTTTTCTTAGATAGGCAGGTAGAGATGTAAGAAAACAAGTGCAGGGTGTCCATAAATCCTTTCCTGCACATGCCAGTAGATCATGTCAAAAGAAATCTTATACAACTCCTGCTGATGGAATTTTCAAATCTTATAGAGATCAGACACCTTCTGGATAAAGAGATAGGGATAATATCCAGAGCCTGCAAGGTAAAAACAGTAGCACTTCTCTAAATCATTAAAAATTGTCCGTGGGTGTATTAAATTTATATTTTTAAATAAATGATCAAACTTTATTTGTTGTTTGTCATTATAACTCACGATCACAACTCCCAGGAATAGCTTCGGGATCTCCCCGGGGTCAATAATTATATGGATAGATGGCTGGCTGGATTTTCAAAATGCGGCACAAACAAATTAAAGAATTTTATTTCGTATTCCAATTCCAATGCACGCGATATGAAGTACTGTCTCACTTTCTATTCGTGTGAAAAACTATAACACGCACAGCACGAATGGGGATGGATGCAAGAAGCTAGACCAGACCTTGTATGAGCTGTTAGCGCCATAGTATTTATTTAATTTATTTCAGGTGTTCTTTAAGTATGTTCTAATATTTTACAGACTCGTTCACAGTGGCTTTTGGTAGAAATGATTGCGAACGAATGTAAGACAATAAAACTGCACAAAATTGCGTATTTCTTTTTCCAAAAACTCATATCATAATCAACGGAATTAGAATTCTACTTCAGATTATCATGAAAAAGAAATGTGCAAAATTGAACAAAACTATCTGTGTTTACACTGTCAATCCGAATGACAACAAAATCAATAGGTCTTCAGTGTTCATTAAAGTAAATATTATGCAAGACTAAATGAATTCAATGAAAACAGAGATGATATTGTCACAGAGCACAAAATAGCTTGAGCTGTTAATTCGTTCAAACCCTACAAATCCGCAGGACCAGACGGTATTATCCCAGCTATGCTAAAACATGCTCTACAGATAATCATGCACTGGCTTAAGACTATTTTATAAGCTGCAAGCTGGAGGGAGGTGAAAGTGGTATTTATCCCCAAGGTAGGAAAACCTACCCATTCAACCGCAAAAGATTTTAGGCCAATTAGTCTCACCCCCTTTCTTTTGAAAACAATGGAAAGATTAATTGATTTATATGTGAGAGGCCTCAAACAAAGATGAACAAAACTTGTGTAACACCCAATACGCCTACCTAAAAGGTAAATATGTGGAGACAACTTTACACGAAGTTGTATCAAACATAGAGAAAAGCCTTCACTATAAAGAATACACTCTAGTTGCATTCTTGGACATAGAAGGAGCCTTTAATAATGTGAAAACAGAATCTATTAAAGCGGCACTAGAGGAAATAGAAACTAGGATAATGCTAACGGAATGGATTGTAACAATGTTCAATAGCAAAGTTATTAATTCGCAGATAGGCGAGAGTACAATAAAGAAAACAGTTACGAGGGGTACTCCACTGGGAGGTGTCATTTCACCTCTCCTGTGGCTTCTTGTCGTTAACAAAATTCTTAAAGCTCTAAAGTACCAGGCGGTAGCATACGCAGGTGATAAAGCTATCCTGGTTAAAGGTAAGCATTTACCAACAGTCAGCGGTATTATGGAATCTGCACTGAAAAGAAAGATCTTTCCTCATGGGCGGAACCAAATGGACTACAAGTCAACGCAGATAACACTGAACTGGTCCTATTCACCAGAAGAAGGAAGATATGTAGATAATTTAAATCTACCATAACTTAATGGAATACCTCTGAATCTCTCCAATGAAGCTAAATATCTTGAAACCATTCTGGACTCAAAGCTTACGTGAAAGCGAAGCACAGAAGAAAAAAGCACTATGTGCGTTCTACGCATGCAAAAAAACCTTCGGTAAACGCTGGAGTTTGCGACCGCATATAATACACTGGATGTATACAGCGATCATTAGACCAATTCTTACGTATGGAGCACTAGTATGGCTGCTAACTTAACAACCTCACTAAGGTACAAAGATTAGCATGTGTTGGAGTATCAGGAGCACTGAGATCAACACCACAAGCAGGGTTAGAAATAATACTTCACCTTCTTCCCTTGCAGAAGTACATAAAAGGCCTGGCAGGCATAAACGCAATCTGTCTTAAGGCGTCCGGTCTTTGGAAGCAAAGTTCCTAAGGTCACGCATCCATACTTCACAGCTATGGAATTGTTGACCCCAGGATAAACTCAGACTATGTTATTCCATATCAGGATTTCAATAAGAACTACTCCTCCCCTATTCTGAAAAGGCAAGAATGGGAAACCAGCTCTTTATTGAATGAACAGGACATCCAAATCTACCCTGATGGGTCTAAAATGGAAATAGGAACCGGAGCAGGAGTATTCTACGAACCATTACAGATTAAAGACTCATACAAACTCCCAGATGTATGCAGTGTCTTTCAAGCTGAAATCTTTGCCATTGATAGAGCAGCGTTGACAATCCTAACAAAGAAAATAAATTCATCTCGGATTACAATTTTTGTGAACAGTCAGGCAGCAATCAAGGTACTGGACAGTGAGACAATAAGATCTAGGACAGTATGTAAATGTCGTAAAACCCCAAAAAAACTTAGTAATATCCATGTGATCAATCTCTGCTGGGTTCCCGGACATAGTGATATACAAGGGAATGAGATAGCATATGAACTAGCCAGAAAAGGATCAGCACTAGGTACAGAGCATATACACACACAAATAGACATCCCTATTGGTGTAATGAAAGAGAATATAAACCTTAGGACCAGGGAACGAACCAACAATGCTTGGTTATCAAGGGGGATTATGTTATATCCAGAGCCTATGGCCACAATTAAATGATGGGAGAACCAAATGCTTACTAGCTATGGGGGAAAAAGAAATCCGCATCTTGATAGGTGTACTGACGGGATATTGTGCAATTGACACTATGGCCAAAAGGCTCGGCATAAACTCCCCGGACTACTGCAGGAACTGTCAAGATGAGGAAGAAATAGAAACTATCAAACACCTACTCTGCGATTGCCCTAATCTCCACAACCGTTACCTCCTCCATGTGGGAAACAGACTCTTCGGAGAACTGGCTGAGGTGGCACTTGTTTCGTTGATGGACTTAACGCGATTCATAAGGAGCACACGGTGGTTCGAGTAAGAACCAGCTAACTAGATACAGTGTTAGATGGAGTATCACAACCCAAGGGGTATCACAATGGACCAATAGGCGTTCTCTCTTTGAGACGCATATATACATATTTTACATTTCACATGATGGAGTGGAAAAATATTTTCTTAATTTTTGTATACCCCCAAAATAATATTGTTTGCAACTTTGTTCTTCTTGTACAACGCATACTATATTTAACCAAAAGTTCAGCTCTCTAGGTCTAGCGGTTCAAAAGTTACAAATGTGTGACATACTGACGGACAGACAGACACTCTGTTGAATCCATTAGTGTTTAAAAATAAAGTGCTTTGTACCACCCGCACAATGGACGTTATATTCTGACCCTTGTTCCATACTATGAGTGTGCAAAGCGTCAGCTTATGGTGGTTTAAGAGGGTTATTGTGGGTGCGAAGAGGCCGTGAAAAGATACAATCAAATAGTAATTTTGTTTAGCATAGTATAAAATATTGTGGATACTTTGCAGCAAAATGTATTTCGAAAATTAAAAATCCAGTTTCGTATGGTTTTTACCGACGAATAAAGTATGAAACAATTAAGTATGAAATTTCTTAGCAAATTACAAATTGTGGATACTTGGCAACACTCTGTATGCGAAAATTCGGTTCTGTATGGCCCTTCCCTTGGGTCATACTGTAAGTGTGCAAAGATCCAGATTGCTAGATCATCTGAGGGCTTCTGAGAGTCACAATTTCGCGAAAATTTCTTAACAAATTAAATTTTCTGTGTATGGATGGATAAGTACGCGATTTTCAAAACCATACTACTCCATCTTTTTCGTCAGAATTTGATCAATTAAATTGAATATAAATTAATAAATAGGCAATGACCCGTATGTTTCCACAGTTGAAAATAATTCTAACGGGATACTCTGCGAAGATTACTTCGTGTTATGATTAACAGCAAATGCACCTAAAGAAAGTTCATTTACCACACACTCTAGATCACCAACGAACGTCTGCGATTATTTTACATTTCTAATTCTCCTAATTTAAATAAAAGAAAAATGTGTATCACTTTAGTCCAAAAACTAATCATAAAAAAAGTTGAAATAAATATCACTTTCTTTGGCATTCGTCATTCATTTGTAAAAAAAATACTTTCACTTTTAAGTGAGTTCGCCAAAAATTAATTCATGCAAAATTAAGATTAATCCTTTTGTAACTGCGGGAAATTTAATCTAGCAGAGTTTCTTTCCTACTTTTTGCATAAATAAGAAAAAACAAATACAGTTTCAGCACAACAGAAACGTATTGTACCTAGTCATGTCACAAATACTGGTACACGTTTAAACGCACTCATCGTGAAACTAGTATTGAACACAACCATTCTATATTGACAGGTATTCAATGAGTGACATTTATACTAAGTTAACGCGCAAACAGATTTGTACAAAAGTCGTTTGCAAATGTGAAGTGGGGCAATATTGAAAACCATGTTATGGTAATTGGCCTTCACAAGTGTAATATGGAAAGAGGCGATATTTTCCGGACCTTGCGACCGCTTGGAATCACCCGGAATTTTGTGGAGCGCCAGGATTAAATGCAAACGACTGCGAAAGAAGAAATTCTTGTCACGAGAAATCAAGATATCGGAGAAATCCATGTCTCGCATTATATCAAACAAGATTTAGGACTTCACGCATATAAAAAAGACAAACTGGCCACTTACTCACAGCCCAATTAAAGCAAAAAAGGAATGAAAGACCTAAAGTTCTACGCCGCCTTTACGCGCAAAATGGTCATAGGGAAATTTTGATCATGGATAAAAAAATGTTTACTATTGAGGAATCGTTCAATAAGCAAAATAACAGATTTTATGCCCAGTCATACAAAGAAACATCAGATCTCATTCAGCGTGTCGAACGCGACAGCTTATGACGAAAAAACAACACAAAGGTGGCTCCAAAACAACGTGCAGATGATTTGCAGTCAGGAATTGCAGATCTTGGATTATAACCCTTTCAGACCGCTAGTACACAATTGTGCAAAAATATTCTGAGGAAACTAGTGAAATTTTCGAGCTAAGACCGGTACGCATCGATTGTGCGTTTAGTTTTCTACCATTCCTTCAATACACTTTTGTTTATTCATTGACTTTAAATGAGTAGTCAGTATAGTACTAGTGCTTGAAGAAGAATTTCAAATTTCACTTAAATCGGGCAATATTATTTTCTCAGGTCTGAAAGGGATAAGCTGTGGTCTATTCTAGAGGCGAGAGCTTTTTCTACTCAACAACCAAATATTGAGTCCTTGAAGCGTGCAGTGGACAATTTTCCAATGCGACAATGTGTGTTGCGATCGATGAGTGATCAGTGACTCAAGGTCTGTATAAATGCAAATTGCGGGCCTTTCGAATAAATTGTTTAAATATTGCTTCCAAAATAATCAATTAAAGTTTTACAGAAAAGTATTTGGTATTTTATCACCAAAAATGCATGTGCCAGTATTTATGACTTGTCTAAGTGAAAAGTCATATATTTACGAGTAGTATGACTCAAATTTTTTTTTTTTTTTAAAAAACCTTCAAATATCAAACAACATGACAGCATTTGATATTTTAAATGATGATCCATTTTCAAATCTACCCAGTATTGACTTTACATTATCAGGTATGTGTTTGTCAAACCGCACCCAATCAACGAAAAAACCTCGAAGTAAACTTGCACATAATTATGATAACAGTTTCTAATAAATAAATGTTCTCGTTTGTATTACAATCAATTGCGGATAATTAAGACCATTTCCACGTTAAATGCAATCAAATGCCGCTCCCAATCACAGGCACATACTCGTACATAGCTAAAGCCAAGCTTAGTAATCAGCTAAATGTCAACAGGTCAACAGTAAATGACAAACAAAACGCACAAAGCATAATAGAAGCAGTTTTGCTGTTTGCTTTACAAGTTTACATTGCGCGTACATCATGCAGTCGAGTGCGGCAAATATCGCATAACGAGGCCACCACCACCTTACAAATAAGTAGCCACACGAGCCAACCGCACGCAAACCAATGGCATGCATTGGATCACAATAAATTTAATATATTGTAGATGATGCACGGCCAAAGGCATTTTCCAAATGAAAATGAAAATGCAAAAGAAACTTCGACACACTTTCAATTACATGCAATAAAGATTACACAGTAGTGGTGCATCCATCTACGCAAATCCAAATTTTACACGTTGTGTGAGGTATACGAGTACACCTCCTCGTGTCTAAACAATAAGATCCGAATCATAGTAGGTATGCCTGCGCATAGGAGATGATCTACTGAGATTTAAATTACGAGTGAGAATCGATTGCTCATGGCATTACTCACCTCAGCTAACAAGTTTCACCCATCACCTAACCATTTGAGTTCGCTTCGTTAGTGTTGCACATGAGAAATTAGCGAGCCGTGATACGTAATTTGCTTTATTGTTGTTTGTGTGTTGAGGTGTTTTTTTTCATGGAAAGTAAGTGATTCGAAAAAAAGTAAAACTATCGACAGCAACGCAAAGGTGAATGGAGTATTATGGTCGTCCATTTATGTATCTGGTTCCTATTTAGCGAGATGATACAAATTAACTTAATAAGATAAGTCATAGACTCATCGTATGTTGATATCCATGCAATTTTTATTTAAAATGTTTGACAATAATTCTTAATTTTTAGTTACCTACACAATTCTTCCTCATTCAACTCCCTATAACTTATACAAATTTCTTGTAAAAAAATAAATACATATGTAGTTTATCTCCAAAAACTTAGATTTGAAATTTAAACAAGAATAGTTAAAATGATTTTTTTTTTCTTTAAAAAAATATCTTTCAAATTGGAAAAAAAACAATTTTGACAATTTTCCAAAACTTGGTATGCAATTACCTTGCATATGTCAAATATTGCTTAAATATCGATTTTGAAAAAAATCGCTCGAGTGATATTTGAGAACCAGACAATTTTCAAAAACCGGTCAATAAATAAAGTACCGTTATATGTATATTTCAGCAAATATCTGGTACGCCATCTATTGGCATATATTCACCGTAACTCAAATATGAAATTTAAACAAATTTGTTTGAGCCGTTTTCGAGAAAATCCATTTTTTTTTTAAATCGTCCATAAGTAAAGTACCGTTAATTTTGGGGTTAGAATGAAAATTATAATTTCACCTCGAATTGTAACTTTACAGGCCCCAGATATGAAGTTTGATTAAAATAGCGAGGACGAAAATTTTTAAGAAATTAATACATGCCCCAGTTGGCGTATGGTAGCATTACAGTTTCCATTATTTCGACATACATCCATATTGCCTTTTATCCAATATAGTGGACCTGTGCCGTTGTAAGAAAAATAACCCCAAACATTATTTTTCGATCCACCATGTTTTACTGTCCACACAACATAGCGAGGATTATATTGCACGTTTGCTGAACGCCATACATACTGCCTACGTCCTCTGGATTTAAAAAGAACAACTGTGAACAAAACATTTCGCCATTTGGTAGTGGGCCAATTAAAATACTCTTTTGCAAATGCCAATCTCTTTTTGACATGTGTGGGTTTCAGAAGTGGAACATTTCTCAGGCTCCTCCTGAACAAATTAGCTTCAATAAGACTTCTCCTAATTGTGCAAGTATTAACATCGGGATTGAGTGTTTGCTTTATTTTGGAAGAATCGTAAAGGGATCACTGTGTGCCAAACGAACAATGTTGCGTACCTCATGCTGTGGTATTTATCTTTTTCGGCCTCGAGTAAAGAAGGACTTTTCCCACCCTTTTTAGCATTTACCACCATTTTAGCAGGCCACCCAACAATATCCTGGATAAATTGAAATGTTTTACATGTCATCGACTCTTTAGAATTCTGGGCTTTCGTATACTATGGTAAAAAAATAGGCTCGCTTATTTCAACAAGCTGTGCGCTGAACACGACCTCCACCCAGGGCGTCCTGTATCCGTGGTCTCTGAAGAAAACGTCAGAAAAGTTGAAAAATTAGTTCGGCCAGCCCGAAAAATAAAAATATGGTAGATAGCGGTAGAGTTGCACTTCAGCAAAGAACGGATTGGAGAACATTTACAGGAGCATTTAAGCATGCAAAAAATGTGTGTACGTTGGACATGAGCATGCCGTTCGACAAGCAACGACGACTCGAGGGGCAGGTTTCAAGATAGGCCTTATAAGACACACCCTGGCCGCAAGCGACTTTTCCATCTTTTTTTTTAATTTGAAAAAGAAGTTACGAGGCGGGAGATTTGCAGATGAGAACGAGATCAAAGCGGCCGTAGAAAGTCATTTTGAAGGCAAAAAAAAAAAAAATATTTTTTGTTTATTTTATATTATTCGGTGGTATTAAGGCACTGTATGCCCGATGCGAGAAATGCATTTCACTCGCGGGAGATTATATTGAGAAATAAAATTTTTTAATCGGATCTCTTCTTTCACTTAATGCCTTAGGCCGCGAACTTATCAGCCGCCCCTCGTACATATGTAGGTTCAAATAAAATCGTCTACAAAATGATGAGATAGCGCTTCTCGTGATCGTTATTGGAACTCCATCTCCAAATCTTATCTGCGTTCCGCTTAGAAAATAAATTTCATCAGAATCCGTACAGTATTTCTCGAGTTATCTTATCCATATTCCATCCAATTTTTTTTTTTTTTTATACGGAACTACATATCTACACACCGTTCCAAAGAAACGAACCGAATCCGACATCAGAATATTCCTACCAAGTTTTTTACGATATTGTCATTTAGGCCAGTGATTTTAGATATTTACTGTTCTGAGTTATGCCAAGAATATCTAGTGACATTTTTATTTAGGAATTTAAGTAGTGTTAAATGTCACTTCAAGAACAATTTAATATATTAAATTCATTTGGATGAGATCATGAGATCATACAATATTTAGATACAATGGATAAATTCTTACAGAATTTTAAAGAAAAGACATTATAATATAGGACAGCAGAACTTCAAATTCATTGTGTCGTGTATGTACTCCGAATTGTTAGCATTTACGAGTAATATTTAAGAATTTGTAATTACTAATTGATGTTTTTTGAACACAAGTGAATTATGTTAGAGTATGCAGAGGTTTTTATATTCTTTCCTTCCTATTCACACACAATTATTTGCGAAGTTACGAGGGTGGATCAATAAGTCCCTGAAAAATGAAATAAGGAACACTCTTTTCGGTATAAAAACCTTTTATTTTTCAACATAGTCTCCTTATAGCTCTATACACTTCTCCAGTTTTTTGAGGCCCTCCAAATAATACGATTTCCCGAGTCCCTCAAAATAAGCGTTTGTTTCAGCGATGACCTCTTCATTCGACCCAAATCTCTTACCTCCGAGCCATTTCTTCATGTTTGGAAACAAAAAATAGTCGCAGGGGGCTAAATCTGGGGAATATGCTGGATGATGCAGGATTTCGTAGCCTAACTCATGCAATTTTGCCATTGCGACTGCGGACTTGTGCACCGGTGCGTTGTCCTAGTGAAAAAGAACTTTTTTCTTCGCCAAATGCCGCCGTTTTTGATTCAAATCGGCTTGGAATCGATACAGCAGCTCTGCGTAATATGCGCTGGTGATCGTTTTACTCTTTTCAAGGTAATCGATGTCAATAACACCAAAAAACTGTCGCCATGACCTTGTTTGCTGACAAACCCGCCTTGGCCTTCTTCGGCTTCGATTAGCCAGGAGAAGTCCATTGTTTTGACTGTTCCTTGGTTTCTGGTGTATTGTGGTGAATTCAGGTTTCATTCACGGTTACGAAACGGCGCAAAAACTCAGCCGAATTTTTCCGTAACATCGCCAAACACACCTTTGAAGTTGTCAAACGAATGCGTTTGTTGTCGATTGTGAGCAAACGCGGCACCCATCTTGCAGAAAGCTTTTTCATGTCCAAATATTTATGTAAAATCGAAATCACTGAGCCATGTGATAAGCCTGTGGCCTCTTCAAGCTCGCGCACTTTCACTCGCCAATCGTCTATTATTAAACCATGGATTTTGTCGACCATTTCTGGTGTGGTGACCTCAGTTGGGCGACCAGAACGTTCGGCGTCACTTGTGCCTGAACGACCGCACCGAAAAAATCACAAAAAATAGTGTTTAATGAGCACTCGAAATTCACTTTTCTCCATTTTAACGAAAATGCTAGTAGGCGTCTATATAAAATGGCTGCCACAACAAAACTATTTGACATATCTGTCTGATCTTGAAAAAAAAAAAAAAAAAAAATTTAAGGTGACGACACAATTTGTGTCAATTTTCAGGGACTTATTGACCCACCCTCGTATTTCTTATATTTGTCTTTCCTAATCAAACCATAAAAATAGAAAGAGTACATTTCTACTCTTCTATCTGCCGCGAAATCGTGTATGGGAAATTTGAAGGGTCAGAACATAACTCTGCCATATTTCTAACCTCTCAACGCCCGACCATCTTGAAGCCACATTTGGTGTTGCAAATTTTGAGGTCGCTCGTTGTGACAAATATTATAGTAAGTTGATAGAATGCCTGTCAAACGCGCGAGCGTCACATTGTATTTTGCCCATTAGTTGTTTAGTCCGAAAATGTCAATATCGCATAAATTCGTGTTGTAGTTGGTGAGTCAAAAAGAGCCATGCACTTTTTTTAGTTCTGAATATTTTTTATTGAATCCAAAGAAAAAAATGTTGGAAATTTATTCAAATTCAAGGATTTAATTTGCTTGTTGACAAGTTGCTCAATTGGACGATGTTTGGCAATTGGCTACTTGCGTGCAAGCGGATAAACTCCTTTGCTTTTTCCACTCTAACTTTTTTTGGTCAGGTGTGAGATCATGCACTTGTTGGAATTTTAATGTGTTGCATCCGTTCTCTGGATATGTTTAGCTCAGAAGCCATTTTTCATCCGCTACGCCGAGGATTTCGTTCGATTCTGGCCTTCACACTCCGAATCACTGTTGACGATGTTACTGTCTTTTTCGGACCACCTCCATAGCGTTTTGCAATGCTGCTGGTTTTGTTGTAACGCGATATGGTGCGATACACAAACATTTTGTTCACTTTAAAATGTTTCAGCTCACTATTACGTTTAAATTCCATTGTCGATAGAACAAAAACTAAACACGCGATAAAAAAAGACCAACAATGAAATTAATTAACAACTGTCAAACTTTCAGCGCGCTGTCATTCGTAGTTTTGTAGACACAGCGACGTGAAGTTGGTAACAGTCCATGTCAGCCACCCTGTATATTGTTTTAGTATCATATAGCAAAAGGTCTATAAGAAATTTGTGATGTGCTTCTTTTGGGATTATCAGATTAGCTCCCAGCCCAGCCATTAAGAAAGACGATCGCTATAAACAAAAAGAATATAAAATTTGTAAATTATTGATTGATTTCGATGTTATTGGTTACTGAAGTTTACCACTCGGTGATCGATTGTTTACGAACAAGTTTCCAACCTCTAATTATTATTGACCTAATGACTCAAGGTTCACTTACATCAACAGCTCGTACATCATAAATAGACGATAATCATCTATGATTGTGGTTAGCAGTGTTTCTTGTGTAAGCATCGATAACTGCGATCGCTTTTTTCGCGTCAATACACTTCAAACAGGTTTATTCATCATATCGGTAAGTGATAAAATGATAACTACTGTTGGACTTCTACTTCTCGTTATGAACAGACACATGTAGTCCTTATTACTTTAATCAAAAGAAAGCACACAAGCTATGCTGTGTACAAACCTTATCGTTGGTGATAGTATTTCAATTAAGAGTTTGCCTTTTAGACCACTTTTCACTTCAATCTGTTCGTTTTGTTTTTTTTTTTTTTTTTTTCTAAAAATAGTCACAATCTAAACTAAACAACAAATTTGAAATAATGCTCCCCTGTGGCATTACGAAATCTAAACATATATAGGTACAAAGTATACCCAAAGTAAATACGTGTACATGGTCTAATTATCGACCGAAGGTCAGACACAAGTGTGTATGGGTCATGCTACGCCCCGCTGCCTATTTTATCGGATATTGTTTTTTATTAAAACCTCTACACATAACACAAAAGCAACCCGCTGAACACTATTTTATGACATAGATAGAGAGCAGACCAACGATTCACCAATTGAAAAGGTTTCCTGTGGAGCATCCATCATAGTCGGTATAAATGCATTTGAATTGCAGCACGTCCGCCTTACAGGCCTCCTCCTCAAGATTTTCAGTGCCCATGTGCTGAAGTGCGACACAGAAATTAAATATGCCAAACGATATGACATTCTCAAGTATGTATCTGGGCTCATATCGCGCCACCTTACAGCGTTCTATTACTCTGTGATCCATGTCGCCATTGTGCGATTAATCCACAGAATACAGACGACAGTGTAATAATGCCTCAAAATGCTAATGAATTTGCTTCTGGCATAAAGAAGACGCATGAAGAAAACCTGTAGCAACAGCGGGTGGGATTATTATATGCAACATTCGTTTGTCCCGATATGACCGGAAATTAAGTAATTTTATGTGAAGAAAATAATTCAAAACGGCCAGATATAGTGCACTGTTGTCAGTAGTCCAGTGTCTGAGCTCCATTTCGGGCACTGTCATGTCGATACGATACATCAAGTTCAATATTGAATCACTTGACAGGCATACAATGAATCTGTGCGTCTAATTACACTTGAATTGGATACGCTGGGTGCCCATAAAACGACAACGACAATGACGATGACTCCGCTGACATCGACATTGTTGTGTTCGTCGACGCGGACAACTTTAACAAACGCTTCAGTTCATTCACTTGGATTTTGTGTGATGTGTGTGGTGTGGTGCTGTTGGTCGTATTGTGCACAAGTCTAAAATAAAACATATTGGCGAGCAGTGATATTGTGCACGCGAGTAAATTGAATTTATTATCAAATTCTTGGGCGATCAGTGGTGTGCAGAGGCACACTCTTGCAATAACGAATGCGGAGAGATCGATTTGTAAAATTATTCACATTATGACGTAAGCATTCTACCTGATGTTGTTGAGTTGTATTTTAGGGAAAATTTCTAGTGAATATTACGGCATTTGGTATACAAATAGAAATTGGTCAACATTTCGTTGAACTACAACGATTGATCGATTACACAAACATTTTTAAATAAACATTTTTTTATTTAACGAAACTATGTACATATAGTATGTAGGTATACGATTTATCAGCAAGTATCTTATTTTACAAGCGAACATGATTTGCCGATAAATGCCGAAAGCTCATGAAGTCAAACTTGTGAGGAGATTTTGATATGATCTCGGGCGGCACCTCACCTTCTCGGGCCGGAGTGAATCAGTGCAATCGATACACAAAGAACAAAATTTCCTTTTATTGAGAGTGAGCAAGTGAGAATAAAGTCAGACTTTTTACTTTCATCTTCTAAGGTAATGGGAGTAAGGTGATCGCGCCAAATCGTATACGGTCAGATTCTAATGGTACTACCTATATGCTTGAAAGGTACGAATACATAAAAGTGGCTTTCATATGGCGCCTCTGCGGGTGTCTATCTGTCCGTTTGTATGTATATCTGTTGGTGGCATTGTCCTCGCCTCTTTCGATCACAATAACTTCCGCGAAAATGTACCGATTCGAATGATTGATCTATTGATATTGGTGGCAATCGGATTAAATGTTTTCAAAATACAGTTAATATTGCTATTTTTGACTCCATTTTTTTGTTCACGCATGGTGCAAGAATGCTTCAGGTCGTTATCCTGTACTAATGTAATACCACAATCTATACCAATCTTGGAAGGGCTGGCCCCTAAGTTTTCCTTGAGAATGTACAGTTACTTGTTTTTATCCATTGTAGTTTCAATGAAAACCAGATTCCCACGCTCCTAACGTTCCCCAGACCATAGTACTTCCATGATCATGTTATACTGTGGGTGTATTTGCCTTGCGCCATACAAACCTTCGACCATCAGATCCAAACCCGTTGTTTGCTTTCGTCTATGAAAATAATATTCTTCCAAAACTCATCGGATTCTGTTACACATTTATGAGCGTGCTCTAGGCATGTACGATTTTTTTTCTGTAGACACGACCGCCGTACCCCTTTTCATAAAAGAAAGCACTTGCTTTCGGGTCATTCGAAACAGTCGAAACTTTTACATATTTTGTGTTTTGTGCGCCATTTGTGCGGTAAAGTGTTGCCAACGAAAAAAAAAAAAAAAACAGCTGACAGTTCAGAATTATTAAAAATGGAGTGCTGTCCGAAAGAACAACGCGTTTTCATTGTCGAGCAATATTTTAAAAATAATGAAGGTTTTTGCTGATTTTTGAAACAAAATCTTGATGGCTTTGTTAATCGTCAAAATTATCGAATTTGGGTTTCAGAAAATCCACGAGTGATTGTTGAGAAACAAAGGCATCCACAACGTGTCACTATTTGGTGCGGATTTTGGGCTGGAGTCATCATCGGACCATTCTTCTTTGAAAATGCGACTGGTCAGGCAATAACAGTTAATGGTGCTCGCTATCGGGACATGATAATCCAGTTTTTTGTGCCTAAATTGCAAGTTATGGATGTAGACGACATGTGGTTTCAACAAGACGAGAAACAAATCAATTATTGGATGAGTCATTTCCTGGTCGTGTAATTTCCCGTTTTGGTGATCAGTATTGGCCGCCCAGATCATGCGATTTAACGCCTTTCTTTTTTTTTTTTTTTTTTGGTTTTTTGAAGTCTAAGATTTATGCCAACAAGCCCACGACCACCCACGCCTTGAGAGCAAATTAAGCGCTGTATCAACGAAATTCAGCCACATTTATGCAAAACGGTCATAGAAAATTTCGACAGAAGAGTGCGTATCAGCCAGGAAAGCCGTGGAGGCCATTTACCCGATATGCTATTCCACACATAACCCTATACTGTGTACTTTATGAATCTATAAAACATTTACAATTTTTAATTAAAAACCTGTGTTTTCTATCAAAATTACTTCTTGCGTGAATTTTGGAATACCCTTTACCGATTCTTCAGCCACTCATTCTTAAATTATCTCTAGCTAACGAACTTCTTGAAATAACTTATATTCTTACGTCGAAAATAGCTTTTACTTTTTGCAAAAAACAGCAACAAAGGTAACTACTCCGGTATTAAGACGTCTCAGTTTTAAGACACATAACCAGTGCTAACAAATCAGTGCTTTCAGCGTTAATTTCAGTGCCCAAAATTGTATTTTAGTACCGAAGAAGTCTATTAAGCGCTTGGGCGTTTTTTTTAGTGCTTAAACAAACATTTTAGTGCTTTTTTAACGCTGCAGCTGCACACCGCACTTTTATCTTTGAATGCAACCATCCTATTATACCAGTTAAGTGTATGTATACCATTTATTTTGAATGCGTTTGAATGTACATATTTTTTTTTTTATATTAAGTTTTATTTTTACTTTACTGTTCAATCGCCATATGTATAACTGAATTTAATAAACTTTTATTATGTTTTTTTTGTCATTAAATTACTTTTTATTCTTCTTTGATGCTGTTTTTGAGAAAATGGCAGTTTTGGTGCTTAAGAGGTCAAAATTGACGCTGAGAATTTTAGGAACCTTGCTCAAACGCCAGAATAACTTGACAACACTGCACATAACCAGCCAGGATTAAAGCCTACAACGAATCCCCCAACTTACACCTGGGGTAGTCATCAAAGTGTATGGTACTGCAAATACGCAAGAAACTCTAAAACTCCTCTTTAAACTCTAAAAGAGAAGAAGTGGTCATGAAAGAACTGTAGACACAATAGTCATTTTGATGACTATCATTCCTGTGCCAATGTAAATAGAAAGTTTCTCAAAGAGCAAGATTCCACCAACTTGTATTATAGTTTAACTTGAATGTACAAAAATGACATGTTGGGGCTTAGAGGAATAAGATGGATTAACGAGGGAGATCACCATATGCCGACAGCGATAAGAATAAATATGTTGATCTACCTTCATAATCAACTTAACAGCTTAACACCTAACGAAAAGGTCGTCATCATAACGGGGGATTTCAATGCCAAGATAGCAATGATATAATAATAAAAATGGCAAATAGTTTAATACCAATTTTTTTTTAAATTGCAAAAAAGTTCAATTGTTTTTCCTAAAAGATTTTGAATAAATCTTAGATCTACGAAATTTTCCAGCGAACAGCTAGTACACGTGATCCAGTCCTGCACTTTATATACGGCAACCCTGACATTGTTATTTCTCAGCGTTGTCGTTCTTCGTGCAGACCTGACGGGTTAAAACCTATTCTGCACCTCGAATACTACATTTAACCACCAATATACTGGAGTACGCTAAGAACATACAAATGAAGTAACTGGTTTTGCATAGAATAGTAAGCTCGCAGCGAAAGGCCCACGGTCTGAGAAAGGTACATGAATATTTCCACGTAAATTTACTTCCTTATGGATAAAAAAATAAAATAAAAAACAGGTGACAAAATCATCACAACTGCTCTCAGTTTTTGATAAAATTTGACTATAAAAATGCTGAAACGACAATGACAGTCTCGCATGTGACAATGGGAATGCAAATATGGAGTATGTCACTTTAGGGGTTTTAGAATAGGATAGAAAGAGGGAAATGTATTTCAATTTTATAATTGTTAAAGATTCACTTTTCTAAGCCTTCACAAAAATATCATAATTATCCGGTTTGCCATCAAAATGCTCGTTTAGACCCACCTTGAGCTGATTTTTGACATCCCAAGATGATTGTGTAGAAGTTACGTGAACTGTTTGCATTACACTTAGTACAGTTTGCACAATTTTTCCTCGTTTTGTGAGGAATTTAATTACTACGCGGATCTCAAAATTTGACATTTTTAAAATTACGACAGACTTTATCTTATTATTTTGACTACTGCAAGCAAACTAATTGGTAAATCAATATGAAACTTCACATTCATACCTAAAAAGGATAAAGAGGGCACTAAAAAAATATTCGAACCCCGCCCTTTTTACCTTCACCCTTTTTTTTTTTTATAAAAGGACAATTTCCAACTTGATTCCGGTCCAATATAAAAGGGTTTTTCATTTAGAGCTTGGGATTTCACATTCCTGTCATATGGCATCTGTCACCCACAGTGACAGTTAGTACTTACCTTTGCAATTTTAAAAAATCCTCTTCAGCGATTCATAAATAAACTTAATTGTAGAACTTGGGGCTCATCAAATCGTTAAGTCTACGTTTAGGGCTACGCGCCACAAAAGACAGGAAAATTTGGCTCTATTGTACGAAAGGTCCCTGGGCGTCACAAAGGTCAATTGGTCACAAAGATTATGTGATCTGTCCTCTTTGGATTTCTTTTTGTGGGACTATGCTAAAGATTGTGTTTATGCAGATAATCCAAAAAATTTGGAGCTCTTAAAAACCAACATACGTGAAGCTGATGATGATGTTGTATTCCATACATAAAGCCCAAAATTTAAAACAGTAGACCAATTTACAATTTAATTGAAATCTTTATTAGTTTTTATTTTATTTTAGAATAAAATCCTAAAGCACAAAACGAATAATGCTGTACTACCCTTCTTGGTGTACTTTTTGGAGAAACTTAGATTTTATTCGTTTTTCTTTTATGCTCAGATGTTTGTGGTTGTTGTTCCCCGCTAGGGTTCGAACCTAGACAGTTCACAAGCAAACACACTACCCACTACACCGCGGCTACCGGTACATATGTACATACTTAAAAACTTATAGAACTGCTGCAAGTCGTAATCTCTTTCCGTACTTCATAACTGACGGTGCAAAGCTAAGCTAGTCAGTTGTCTAAAGTGCCCATTTAGACAACTGACTACATCAGATGTGAACTTCTTCAAAAGGGGTATATAAATGATTTGTCTCTACGATCAAGTGACTAAATTAAGATTTGTTAAGTTTACTTAATCAACAAACTAAACATACCCTACTATAAAAAAAAAACAAAAAAAAACTTGTGCACTCACGTGAGCACAGTTAAAACCAGTTTTCTTCGTACTATAAACTTCTCAATTATTTTCCGATGCCGCAGCCCAATGACGAAAGCAACTCAATCGGAAACTTGTGCTATATGACTCATCATAACCAGTACACTCTCCTCATTAATTACTGTGGCACATACGAGTACAAATGTATGTAGTACCTAAATAAAATCTGCTTAGTATACCCTTCCGAGTGATTGATTAATTCCAGAGGCATTCTATGCTAAGAATTGCTTGGAATTAGATTCCATCAAACATTTAATTTACTATACACGTTAAGAGTGTCGTTAAAAAGACGCACGTATCACAGTGGCAGTCCGAATGATCTCAATTCAAAAAAACAGTAACAGAAATTGCAAAATCCCATCAGAAGCAAAGCAAAGTAGAGTGGTGGAGTAAATTTGTTTTGCCGTGTTGTGTAGATTTAAATTTTTTTTTTACCTTTCATTTGAATGTGAAACTATTGACCCAGTTTATAGAGTTTTTAACGGGGCCTGAGAGATAAAAGAGTAAAAGCAACAATCGAGAACAACGATAATTGTTGCTTAGTTAAAGTACTCGTATGTACATATGTATTTCCAGCCATTTAAACGTACTATAAGAGATAAGTTAAACAAATTGCAAAAGTATATAAATTTAGTCATTCACTTGGCTGTTTTCTGCAAATAGACGGCGAAAAGCTGTTACGTAATCTTAGTGGCTTCTGATAACAGGCTTGGGCGTTGCACTATTCGTCTGCGTTGGATTGCTGCTATGATTTCGCAGCTTATGTGTATTTTGACGTCGAGTGCGAGTTATCTTGGTGATAAGAATTTCGTGCTTGCGATATGCTAGCGTATTCATGTCTTTTTTTCTTTTTTTTTTTAAACAAGAAATATTCTTTGTATAATGATAAGATATTGATATAAAAATTTCGAGAAATTTAAGCATGGGTTTTTCATAAAATAAGTTTGCATCCATATCATGATATTTTTAAGGGTTATTCATATTAATTTTAAATAAAATAAAAAGTATTCAAGATTTCGATGAAATTTGATTACTGTTTTCATTTGCGATCTATGCCATTGGTATGAAATAGAAAATCGGTTGAATGACCGCCACGGGAGTTTTTGCAAACATCGATTCTTATAAGGTAATTTTCGATGACTTTTCGGCTGTATTGCGGTCATAACTTCACATATGTTGGTTTTTAAGTGCTTCAAAGTTTGGGGATCGCCTGTATATACATGATATTTAGCATAGCCCCGCAACAATAAATCCAACGGTGTCAGATCACACGATCTTGGTGGCCAATTGATGTCGCCAAATCTCGAACTTAAACGGGGAACTTTTCGTGCGAAATTTGCCTGTGTTGTGTGGCACGTAACCCTGTTGGAACCACATGTCGCTCACTTCAATCTCAGACCAAAAAAAAAAATTGGTTATTATTTGACAATAGCGCAGAATACATCGTAACAATGACGCCTTCGTCATTTTCAAAAAAATACGGCCTGATCACGAAGCCGGTCCACAGCGCGCACCAAACAATAGGGTGGTGTAGTGGCAACATCATCGCTTCTTACGCTGCAGGTTCACGGTTCAAATCCTCATGTCAACAATCATCTATGATATTTATTTTACATGAAATATATAAAAAAGTCGGCCAATTGCGAAGCTCATGTCAACTCTATTGCGAAGGCATAACACTGACAATGAGGTGGCCATATGGCTCAAAATGCAATTTGACCGTAGTGATGAAACCAGGAGGACTGAAAAAATACTGTGAATCATAAACAACGACAATAACAACAAAACAAAAATGCTCCCCAGTTATCTGGACATCACCCTTGGAGTATACTGAAACTTAATACCAACTGAGTTTCAAACCCACTACACCAATCTTTCTTCCTCTTTCTCACTTATTCATATCCCCTTAGGCGTGCGCAAATTGTATAAAAAAAAAGCATAGTCTCTCAACAATAACATTTGGATTCTCAGGACCCCAAATTCTACAATTTTGTTTATTTCCGTAGCCACCGAACGAGAAATGGGCCTCATCGCTGAAAAAAAATTTTGTTCGAAAATCGGTGTCAACTTGTTAATTTACCAGCACCCAATTGGCATATGTTCTGCGCATTCTATGGTCATTCTACGTTCACCGGTGGTAGATATATTTACAATATGAATCGTTTAACCACCGCTCAATGCATTCAAATTGTTGCAACTTACCATAGAATGACCATAGAATGGCAAGGCAAGAACTAACAACCTGTTACTATGGATGACAGATGGATTTGACAGATGCCACTGGCGGGGATTGAAATTCTAACCTCGAAATGAATAACTCTTTACATTATTTATATTTAATTAGGAAACAAAATGCGAACTTGTTTAATTTCTGAGTAGTTAAGTATGTCTAATAAAAGTAGACAAGTTCATTAAAGAAAACCACAACGAATTGTGTAGAATTTGTTATCGAATTCAGCAAAAAAATGTTACAATCATGACAAAAAACACTTTGTCCGGTGTAAGTATTCTTTACGACACACTTTCTTTAGTCACTACTTGCAAATAAAAAATAATTACCTCATTTGTTCTCGAAATATTCCGAATTTATGTACAAAATGATTTTTTTTTTATTTTTTTTTTTTTTCAACAATTTTATCGATGTCTGAAAATGTGTGGATAACGATTAACCTTGAAATTGTACGGTATGCAAATCACTGATAGGTGAACACACTTTCATAATTCAAATATGGAAACCGGCAGCGCGAAGCTTGTGATATAATTGCGATAAATCTTCTGTAATACGGATATGTATGTGACGCTTGCGATATATTGTAATAGAAACACCGGCTCGAATTAAATAGCTTAGAGTTTATGGCTTCCCATTTCGTTAGGATCCTAGTACTCGTAGTTTATGTGGATGACTTTTTTTGAATAAAGGTAAGCGCCTGCATTCAAGACTAGGTATATGTCAGAAAGTGGAAGGTAAGTCAGTTGAACGTTGAACGCTGGAACGACTTGGCGATGATGACGAGAAAGCTTGAAAAACAGACTATGAGCTACTAAAACCGACCTTGGTCGATGCCATAGTTGTCATAGTTCGATATAGGAGCGAACATTGATACATTGAGTTGACCAGAACTAGAGATGCGCTACGTGATTAACTTAATCAATGGCATAACAAGATCATGGACCTCAACGAAATGACTTCGACTTAGGAAAACGATCACACATTGTAGGGCTGAAGATAAAAACTGAAAAATAAAAGTTTTAAGAACTTTGAAACGGAAGTGTAGAGAAAGATCAGACAAAGGAGGAAAGCGAATGAGATTATGATTAAGCGTTAATGGAAATACTAAAGAAGGTAGGTTATTCAAAATTCGTGTTTAGTGGCTAAAAAACAATCTTCTGAATTTTAAGGTGCGCCCTGATGTGTGTTGCAGTTGACGCGCGGGACAAAGCTACATATTCCTCCAAAGATTTTTTTTTTCATAATCAGCGCGCGCCGAAGGGGATATGAATACCCTTAAACTGTTTGAGAGCACGGGCGTTTAGGAAAAGTGGGAAGAGGAACGATCGAATGAACTCAAGCATGTGACAGGAGCATGTGATGCAACTTTTTATGCAGATGGAGAAAATATCAATGGAGTTAGACAAATAAACTGCGCTTGAGAAATAACGGTCAAAAAACATTCAAAAGTATTTGCTACCTTTAGGAAATTTAAAAATGTTTTCCTTATTCAAAGCCAAATAAAAACTTAGATTGGACACATGCAAAACAACCGCTCAACATTTCGTGGAAGTTTATCAAAAGATGGCATCGTTCTTTTCCATCATCATTCTGTCCTGTTATATGTCGTTGAAAAGAGCGAATTCAAAAACCGTTGTGGAGAAAAATCTTCGTAAAATGGCTGTCACAGTTTGCAGTGAGAAGAGAGTAATAATTTTAAGTTAGGTAATTAAACCAGCGAATGTCAGCCTTGGAGCTGATCTTCATTTAACGGCAAAAACTTTTGATGTAAGTTTACCAGTTATGTGACAAAATTAATTCTAATAGATAGATGTTCGCGCGTTTACCAAAAAGGATTAAATACGTAAAGGGTGTCAAAAAATTCAAGCAAGATTTGAATTTTGCGTCATTTGTGCGGTAAAGTGTTGCCAACGAATAAAAAGACAGCATGACATCTGACAGTTCAGGGTTATTAAGAATGGAGTTCTACACGAAAGAACAAAGCGTTTTCATTGTTGAGCAATATTTTAAAAATAATGAAGGCTTTTGCTGATTTTTCAAACAAAATAATCCTGATGGCTTTGTTGATCGTCAAAATTATCGAATTTAGGTTTCAGAAAATCCACGAGTGATTGTTGAGAAACAAAGGCATTCACAACGTGTCACTGTTTGGTGCGGATTTTGGGTTGGAGTCATCATCGGACCATTCTCCTTTGAAAATGCGGCTGGTCAGGCAATAACTCCAACTTTTTATTTGGTGCTCTTTGAAGTATAAGGTTTATGCCAACAAGCCTACGACCACCTACGCCTTGAAGGAGCAAGTTGAGCGAAATTCAGCATCATATATAAATTTCGACAAAAAAGGGTGTATGTACCCGCAAAGCCGTGGAGCTCGTATATGAGAATCATATTTGGACATGATTCCTCACTCTACTGTTACACCACAACAATGCGCCAGCTCACATTTCTCCCATCGCTTTGCACTACGAATTGCTTCCCCATCCACCATATTCTCCAGATTTAGCCCCTTGTGACTAGTTTCTGTTTCCAAATATGAAGAAATGGCTTGGAGATTAGAGATTCCCATGAAATGAAGAGGTTATCGCCGCAACAGAGGCCTATTTTGTTCAGACTTTTCGCGTTCAAACTTACGTAGATAGAGGGGACGGAGCGACATAGCCTTTGCCTTGAGGTTATTTGTTAAATAATTTGTATCCAATTTGTTGAATCCATTAGTATCATTATACTACTCCGGTACGGAATACTAAAAAATAAAAACATTTCCTCCTATGCACTATATTAAGCTGTGATTCGAGAGCATGAATGAACTCAAGCGAATCGGGTCTTTTATTGGAATGAATCTGATAAATAATACTCCGGTCCGGACTAAACAGAAGAGGTAGGCCTTAACTTAGATTATGTGTGCCACCGAAGGCGGGCCTCAGTAGAAATTTGTTCGAACGTGTCGACTGGAAATGTAGCTTAGTTAAAAGCCATATAGTAAAAAACTTGGGTGTGGTGTGATCCACTGCAGCAGTAAAAGAACACTTTTGTTGTTTTTTTTTTTTTTTAAAGCTACCGCCAGACCTGAGTGGTTTAATACTAACCCGACTCGATATAGGAGAGAAGAATGCATATAGAAGTGAATGAAGAAATGGTATGCTGTAAAAAACCGTAGAATATCATAAGAAGCAAACGTGACCAAACTTTCAATGATTGTCAGATATGAAAACATAATAGGCTCTACCTTCACCCTGCTCCTTGAATGCAATATGATCTCATTGTGTATCTAAACAAAAAAAAAATATCAATTAAACTCAATTGCCCTACAGTCATTTAGGGAATTTGCACATCGCAATATGTACTTTGACCTTGACTGCTAATGATTTTGCTACGAGCGACATCATACCTTTCCAATGAAATTCCCTTGCCGGGCTGCTTATAAAAATGTCATTACACAGTCAAATAACCACACATTACTCATCTAACGGAAATACTTTATCACCTCATCTCAATAAAAAAAAAAAGAAATAAACAAATTCCAATTGGTAAAGAGAAAAACATCCAACTAAAAACTCACCCTTTACAATGGGCTCGGACACCAACTGCTGTTCCTCGTGGGGAATCATCTCCATCAGTCGAGCAATATCCTTCGCCAGCATATTATCCACAATATCCAACAGATGCGGTTTCAGCGAATGGAACTTTGTGAAATCCTGGTGTTGTAGTATCTCTTGCATTTTCTTGATGTCCGGGAAGTCTCCGGGTGAAATTTGATGTTCCCGCTGAAGTCGATCGTAAATCTGTCCCAAGTTCTTAATCAGATCCTTCTTTTTGCTGTCCTTGCCAAACATCGATGGCATTTCCTTGCGCAGTTCAGAAATTATATAAGCGTGCACCTTAGCCAGACGTGCTCGTTTGATTAGATCGTTCAGCTTCCGCAGGGCGGCATTCCTCGGCAATGACTGTAAGTCTCTGAAGAGATCCTGCTCTTCATCCTCGAAGAGTCGACGATTCGCATCGAATCGCAGCGGTTGATCCCAGAACGAACCGATATAGACGCGAGCCACTTCAGGCGTCTGCAAGACCTTACCCAGTGACCACATCAACGCCCCATACACCCTCATCAACTGCTGATGATCAATCATATCGGCTTTGTTGAGAATTATTCGAATCTTATCGTCATGCCCCCGCAGCGCCTCAATCGCTCGGCGAAATTCATCGGAAATATCCAACTTATGAGCGTCGAAGAGCAGAATAATCCGATCGACACGCTCGGCAAACCACTCGAGCACCCCCGTGAAGTCATAGCCACGATCAATGCGTTGTTTCTCGCCCGACAGGATTCCAGGCGTGTCGACAATCGAAATCGCCTGCAACACAGGCGAAGCCACTGTTGAGCACTGGAAACGATTCAAGAACGCATTGCCGTACTTACTGAGCGGACGGAATTGTCTCTTTGGATCGACGACCAGCGCATTGCCGGGGATAACGCCCTCCTTGTCGTCATGCATAACAGCGATAAAGCGATCCGTTGTTGGCTCCGGTCCAATACGAATGCCAGGGAAGTCCCTTTCTAGCAGATAACGAATGAACGTTGTCTTACCAGTCGAATACTGGCCGACAAGCAGAATCATTGGCTTCGCATCAAAGTCGGGATCCTCCAGCTTGGGGGAATGGAAGTCATGGAACTGATAGTGCTCCTCCAGGGGGAGCAACTTGCTGCGATAGATTTTCTTCAGCTCACCGATGACATTCTCCACCACTTCTTGGTTGTTTTTCTCTCGCTTAAGGAAGCTGAACATATCGCGTGTTTTCGTCGTGATTTCTCCGGGGGATTTTAACTACTTTTAAGGACAAAAAGAAAACAACGAACACACACACACACTTTTTCAACACGTCTTCGAGAGTCTGACTAATTCGCGCACGCACCAGCAGCACAGAAATTATGATAAAAATAAGAATGAGCCAAGTGGTGAGAGAAACTCCCTCGAATGCAAACGAAAGGCGAAATGAAAAAAAAAGATTGGATTTTCTTCTTTCAGTGAACTGTCATAGTGATTACGTCATTGAGGTGCGATGTAGTGTACGGATGCAGAACTGGTGACGTTGTCAGAATTTCAATTTCATTTTTTAGGTTAGAAAGCAGGGCTGTAAGTGGTAAAATTGTCGGCAGGGTAGTTCGTCGGCGGCAGTGATGTACTCAACCAAATAATGTATCATACATTAAACGAGTGCACAAAATATTTTTTTAGCATGAGAACATGATTTCTAAGGAAAATGTGAATTGTGAAGTGAAAGTGTTGCCTTGGTTAAACAACTTTTGACTTTCCTCTTGAACTGAGTTATATTGGAGACTAGGCTTTTCTTTGACTTTTGTTTGTCAAATTCCTACAAAAATGGTTCAGTCTAGTACTAGTTCTGGCAAGGCTCCTGAACAAAATATGTTCGGCAATTTCTTGATTTTCGATAGAAAAAAGAAGAGATAATACATAGAGAAAAGTCGGCATAAAGTAAGTAAGCAAGTAAGCTCTAAAATTAACATAGATGGTGAACCGCGAGTTTTCTTTTTCTTTTTCCGCGCTTGTTGCGTTGCAAGACCATGTAAGCAAACCAACAATAAAGGGCCGAAAAGAATACTTCCGGTTCAATCCGACCCCTTCCGTCCGATTCGTTGGTTCCGGCAAAAGTACTGCACAGAATGCTACCGAATCGATCCGGCATTTAACGTTTCGCCATTACACAAAATAAGCGAAAAAAAGAAAACTATAAATGGAAAATTGATAATTGGACCTTCTTCAAATATTTTTGCACATTTATGGGACGTATTGCATACAAAATATTTTACGAAATTATTTGCGTCAATTCTACCAACAAAATAGGTTCATAGGTTATGTCTTCCAACCTATCCGGCAAAGGTCAACCTTTCCGACCTGATCGGTTCATTGTGTGCTGATTTTGGCTGTCAAATGTTTAACTTTCGAAAGCACTGAAACGGATTGGTGTATTCTGTTCGGGGATTAATCTGCTTATATATTTTTATTTAGATGGCACCACAGTCAGGGCTGATCCTAGCCTGTTGAATGATTTATTCAAAACCTTCAATTATGCAATTCATTATCAATTTATAGCACATATTGCAAAAATAATATATTTTTGTGATATTTAGAGATTTCCAATTTGAAATCATATTTTCGGGAATAGGATAGGTCCCACTACTTACTTTTCTTTAAATGGCGTTACAGTCCAGATTTATCCTGGCGGCAACCAACAAGCTTCTCTAACCTGCTCGATCTTGTGCTAACCCCTTACAGTTTTGCACACAAAGTTTGTTCCGCAACTTGTATGCACTATCTTAGGTGAAGTCTCCCTTTTTTTTTTTTTTTTTTTTTTTTTCATATTATCGCCAGTTATTGCCAGTTTGATTTTGTTTTTGCTAAGTTTGCAAAAAAATACACCTATTGTAATAGCTGCGACTGTAGTAGCTACCGTTATACTTTCTTCGTAATATTTCGACATTTTCCAAAACATATTCTTTGCTTTGTATGGAATCAGACGAACTAGCATTTTTCCTTCTTGTCAGGAAAAATAAAGTTGAAGACGTGATTGTCCATTCAAATAAAAAAAATAATATTTCACGACGATTTCACAAACATTCCTTCCATCTCCTTTTATTTTGGTCGTATTTATTTCTTTATTTTAAAGCAACATTAAAGCCTCCTATTTAAAGAGATGCACACAATATGAATTATTTTTTAGTTAAAAATGGGAAATTTCTTTAAATTTTCCATAAAATAATGTTAATTAATGCATTGAGTTCCGAATTGATAGTACACAAAATGTTAATAAATACATTTTTAATTAAGAAAATGCAAAAATATTCTACTCAAGAATTTGAGTTGCCTTCCAAACAATTTCTCTTGGCTTCCGATCGACTTGTTCACTTTTTTCGTAAGCCAATTCGTGTGCATGATGTTTGACATTTTTGTGAAACATTATAGCCTTTTTGACTTAGAAGGCGTTGATAGGGGGTCCGTGTACGATAACGCTCTATAGGTACACCTTATTGAACGCACGGATGTATTTGCTTACTAGGTCGTTTATGGGATCTTTAAAATGGAAGTCAAAACAAAAACGAACATCTTTATCCGACGTGATAACAGTGTGCGCTCAGTGGTTAAGTTTGCGATCACTGAGCTGGAAATCGAAGGTTTCATTCCCAGAAAAAAAAAATTCTTACAAACATCCGAGATTAAAGCTGTCATGAAAAGCTTCAATCAATAGAAAAAAATTAACCTTCGACAACGGCATGAAACTGTGGCTGCAAGAAGTTATGTCGTGCAGCGCTAAGGGCCCTCAAATTCTGTACTGTAATGTCGATACTTGTCTGGGACTGTCAAAACCTCCTAGAAGTTCTCGCGTCGACAATCAAATGGATTTTAGGGCATGAATTTTCATAGGAAATGAGAGGTAGCCGTCGTGGCCTTGAGCCCTGTGTTGAGGTACCACCTAGTAGTATTCACTGCAAAATAAAGCGGTGTGAAGTCTATAGCCTCGCTTAATACTGGGCCAACCCCAAAGGCTTATCCATCTCAACCAAAATTTATAACTACTCGAAATAAGCAAAGAAGACTTAAGTATCTTAACGGGTTACTTGACTAGACACTACCCACTCAGGTACCATCTGCATAAAATAATACTATCAGATACAGATATGTGTCAGCTTTGAAGAGAGCAAAATAAAAAAACGGCACAACATATTCTCTGCGAATGCCTGGCAACCACAAAGGAAAGACCACTAAATCTAATGGGAGCTTTAATGAGCCCAGCAGATATTTGTAACATAGAACCCAGAGTTCTGCTGAGGTTTATCAAGAACCTCAATCTACCTCTTGGTTAACCACTGGGCCAGTACAATAGATCTTACAGGTCGAAGTGCTTACTTAATGCATCTGTATCGTATCGTATTGTATCGTAGATAAGGCCCTATATTTGCTGCAAGCTCCAAAATATTATTTATTATTATTATTGTGCCTTTTCACACGGGTACTCGTGCAACTGTTTTTTAGACAAGATGTATGAAAGGCAATTACAATTCTCTACAAATGTGATCCACTTTGGAGAGATGTGTGCAGCATAAATGAAATCTACTTCTATTGTTGTCACGCAGTAACTTATAACGAAAAGGAGTAAGATAGTAATAAACACACATTCGTACATCCTTATTCATCCAATGGAGGTGATGATATGATGACTGTTGCAATGTTAAACAGTTCTTACACCTGATGCAAGAATACTAGTTTGAAATGGCCCATTAACTACCACAGTATTGTGCTTTGTGCATTACATCTTTTGCTCTCATAACAGAGCATTAATTTGTTCAGAAATACGAGAATTTGGTAACATACTCTAGTTAAGAAAGAAACCACGATCTAAACCTGTTTGACATTTAATAATAACATACCTGTTCTTATTTTGTTTACAAAAAAAAATCATTTCGAAACTTATTTCGTGATGTAATTCTCGCAGAAAATTATAAAATTATGAATTATGGGACTTACAAAATTTTTGTTAAAGCCTAAGGCTTCAGAAGTTCTAACGGCATATCTAAAGCAATGCAATGAACCGCCCTGGACGTCTTATTTCGTGAAGGTAAGGCAAGACTCCTAAATTCAACTCGCGTGCATGCAATCATCTTTCTCTAGTTTTTCAGCAGCGGCATGTAAACAACGATCAGTTTGGACAATCCAACTTCAATTGGACGCTAGATACTGGAACGAACTACCACATTTTACGAACTGGTTGCTATCCTTACCTCAAATACCACTGTAGTAAGGCGCAGCACATGGATCTATCTGTGGAGAATACATTTATCGGACTTCTAAAATTTATCAATTTGGGTAAGGACTTCCGTCCACCAATTGCCTGCAAATTATTACATTTATATATTTAGCGGGTCTACCAATGGTGTTTTATGGGTTGGCTGCAGCATGCCTTATAAGTCACAAGGAGATAGTGCATTTGGGCGACAAAGGCAGCGTTCCTATATATTTCCTCTACAAGGAGGACAAAGGTTCACGGTTCTAGTTAAACGTTCGGAAACAAAATTTTAGATAAAATTAAATAATTTTTATTGTTTAAATAACAAATTTGTACAATTAACAATAACTGAAGTCTAGTGCGTAAAAAATGGGAAGAGATTCAACAACGCTCTAAATTCTCGCATATTTCGTTATAATCCTCGAACAGCAAGTGAGCAATGGAGCCTGTAAAGCTGTCTAAATAGCAGGGAGCTGGACAATTTGGTATCGTAATCGGGCTGGGAGAGTTCACTTCACTATTGTCATAGTAGAACATCTGAAAAGCGTATTAGTAGTCACGAGAACAGGGAATCTATGTTTTATACTCACTCTAACTTCGTAATGTTCAGTGAAGACTGGATGCTCGTGCAGTTCAAATGCCAAAGCTGACGCATAATCTGGTAATTTCGACGTCTGATTCAGAATGCCCATCGAGTTCATAACATTTACCATAGTAACATCATGACCAGAGTAGAAAAACAACTTTCTATTCGGTTGGAGCGTTTTACTGGCCTTGCCAATCATGTTCTTGTGTATTTCGCCCAGAAATGCTCCTCCTTTGATGCGTTTCATGAAATCGTTATCTGTGAATACTGTGTAACTGCGTTCGGCTAATGGCAGCAATCGGTCGGGATAAATAGCCTCAGTCCAGTGAGGTAATGTCAGTCCAATATCCTCTTCGGCTTTTAGAGTGTTGTAGAGAAACTCAACGTCTAGGACGGTGTTAATGGTCTAATGAAGATGAAGACAATAAAGACGATGCTTTGGAAGACAATCTTTACTGCCAGAATACAAAGCTGACGCGTGAAGCGCACTGTTCTTGAAATAAAAGCCAACCTTCAGCGTCACCATTGTGTTCTGGTAGTTATACACGCTGTACCTACCTTTCCTGTGTATGTAGAAAGATTGTGGTAAAGTTCAGCATGCTCCCTATTCAACTTATCCAGATCCGGTGGAGGATTCGTATATATATTTTCGAGCATTTCGTCGTACCGTGTGCATGGTTTCTTTTGAGCAAGAAGCTGTAATGTAACAAGTAGTAATAAATGGACTACAAAACGATGACAAACTTACGGTATCTTGCAGGCGCGGAACTGACATCACAGGCACCGGTTGCCAAAGTATAGGAAGAACCGAATTACTTTCGGTAGTTGGCATTAGACCAGCTAAAAGTGCCTGTGCACTCATAATACATCGTTCGGCGTAACTACTAAGGACGTGCATATCTTGTTGTGAGTAGATACCGTCCTTTGGCAGTAGTGAATGATAGCGCAAACGTAAGTTTTTCCCCAAATTATAGGCCTGTAAGCTGCCTTTCTAAGAAAAGAAATTTAAACGAAATTAATATTTTCTAAGGATTAAAAGCTTATACATAATTCAACCGTCAATGTCCGTCAACTTAATCCTCTCCTCGGCTTAAACAACTATCATCGAAAGAATATGACTAGAAGGGTCTATAAATGCACACCACATGATAAAAACAAGGCGTTGCGAAATTCTTTACATGTTTTATTTATTAACAGAGCATTACTGAAAGTCTGGCGACGACCGTCAGATACAAATCCAACAAAAGTCGCAGACAATAGGCAATTAGCAGCATCAACAGCCTAGTAAAGCGAATCGATCTTCTTTTTCTTATGGGAAACTCGGCGGATTAGAGGATATCAATAAAGCCAAATAAATTCATTAACGTAACCAATAGAGCTAATGTGCTCTGAGAATGTTCAAGAAAACAGAGCCCAAACGATATTGATTGTAGATCTAGGGATTAAGTGGAGTAAGATGGTTAGGTGCGGTAGTGTATCAATTTCCAACGTGTAATACTATTCTGAGATACATCTTGTGGAAACATGGCAATGGTCAAAAGTTTGCCAATTGCCTTGTCTTGGATATTATCATAATTAATCATAAAAACTGCCACCGCCAGTTGGATGTAAACTGATCGACATGGAACGTTTAACTAAATTGATCATTTCATTCTGATTGATTTTTCTTGGACGTCAGAAGCAGCCGAAGAGTAAAGATAGGGATGGTGCGGATTCCTTATCTTGTGGTAAATTCTACAGTGTCTGTATACAATTTCGTACTGCACTTGATGGAAGGTAGCTTCTTGCGCAATGAGTACAGACAATGAGCAGGTAACTATCTAAATGCATTGGAACTCTCTAAAAAATGTTTTTACGGTTGAATAAGAAATTATTACCGGCAGATCAGAGAGAAGACATACCACGTGAGTTTCCGTAGATGCATACAGACGGTTCGAAGAACGTCCCAATATCGGGGAAATGCGACATTGTGTGACAAGCACAATTACATCGATGCGCTGGCTACAGAAGCGGATGGAACAACGAGTGCTATTAGGACTGTTGACAGAACCAGAAAGAGCTGATGACGAGTACGTTGACGTGCTTGCTACAGAAGTGTAGGAAACAACAGTGTCAGGATCATTTATAGAATCAGAAAGGGCTGAGAGGTGATCAAATCTCGATTCCACATCTGGTCAAATCTTTTCCCACTGCGGGCCCAAGCTATCGGGTGTATAAGACACTGGTACCTACACCTAGACTAATTTTGGACTTCCATTCATAGGAAGTAATTTGAATGATGCTATGAATAATACTGTCTGTTCCCCCGGTGCACCTATCTATCGTTCAATGTAGACGACACTAGTCAACGTGTAACCCCCGTGTGGCGCAGTAGACATGTACCCATCCCATTGCCGCCCTGTGAGCTACCACCACGTCTTGGTATAGCCACCATGAATAATCCGTGACTACGTTGCGGAGCGTAGGACATGGGCCAGTGCTACAAGACTCTCAGCCATAGTGTTATAGGCTCACCTTTTTTAAGAGAAGAAAATTTAAAAAAATGTGTACCATTTCTAATAGTAAAATCCTATCAAGGAGAGTTCTGCTGATAACAGAGCACTTAAAAAGCAAGTTTGCGACTGCAATATTGATGTTGATAGAGTTAACACCAACAACACATTAAACACAATAGACATAGAAGACCACAAACAAATAGCTGACACCTTGCTGGAAGAACATTAAAAAACTAACTTTGATGCCCCAAGAAGAGAAGCAGTGGCGCAGTGGAGAACGGCTACTAAACATGATTGTCAACCCCACCACCTATTCAGAACCGTGATAAAACCGAATGCCAACTGCCCACTCTGTAATGACAACACCTCCTCACCTGCCTGAACCTCAACCAGCAACACCAACAAGAAAAAATTTAACAGCGCTATACTGGAAAGCCCGAAGGAAAATGGAGTAAAACCCACTTTGCCATTGGAAACAAACAAACAGAGATAAATATATGTATATTCTACGGATTATCCAATCAGAGCGGCAATTCAGATCATGAAAATTTTTTTTTTTTGCAAAGTCGAGACGCTCTTCCACTTTTCTTCCTCTAGAGCAACGTTTTCCATTCCACATACCTCTATGCTTGATTATTCTGCTTTCATTACAAAAGGAAGTTGCCCACTGCCAATTGGAAATGGTCGGAACTTAGTAGTCGTAGTCGCTTGGTGCCATGTCAGGTGAGTATGGTATACCTCATAAGCAAGGGTCTGTCTGCAGTTTCTGTTCAACCAATGCGACATGTGTGTGATGGAAAACAACACCTTTCCTGCTATGAACCGCAGGACGAAGATGTGGAAGATGTGATTGTGTTCATTCCAAACTGATCAGTTGGTTAGAGTAGAGGTCTATTGTAACAGTTTGACCTACCTCCAGATAGATAAGGCCCTGTTTTGTCTTCAAGATAGTGAACCGTTTTTGGTACAAACATCCATGGTATCTTATCCGAAAACTGTGCATAAATTTGTATGAGCCGAGTTGGAACTCAGAATAGCATAGCATGTCGAAAATGCTTCCTGTCCTGGGTAATTTAAATACCTATTCAAATGTCAAAGGTTATGATTGTTCGCATGTGAGAGAAACCGATAGAGTGAAAGAGTCCAGACAGAAATGAGATAAGACTTTCTTGTCAACAATAATAAATATTAGAAGTGATTGTATACGAATTTTCACCTCCCAAGCTATAAATTTGTTTGATAATAGTAATCCGCTCGGCCGCGCCTCATGTCAGTTAGAAACTACTGCCCTAGAGGAGTTAACGTAAGGAAAATATGTCTCTACTTCAGCATTCGGAGTTCCTTTCATCACATACAAGAGTCTGTAGCTTGCGTTTATGGAACTTTGATCTCGACCACCAACCAAGATATTGTAGTATGGCTATGCTCGTATAAGTACATTGCACCAATTTAGAACTTAGTTTCCAGGATTGGCTGAATATGCTCCACATTGCCATAAAATATTAAATGCTATCTGCATTAATGTATCAACAAGAAAAAATCGGTTACTGAGACATTTTGATCAATTTAAATTTTCAATAGACCGTTATCTAATAAGCAACGTTTAGTAGACATACCATAGTAAGTGCACCAAGTCCACCGGGCCATTCATGTTGTGCATGCATATCATTGGGATAGAAACTTGTTGGATTTTTCTCACCATGTCTAAATAACTGTAAAAAAAAAAAAATATTCAAAAATTTCAACTGATTATGTATAAGAATATCATACTTACAATGGCTGCCATACGAATGGTACTTGCATGCATACTATGCTTCTGTCCGAAAGCATAGAATGAAATTAGCGTTGCAAATATTGCAGCCGCCAAAAAAATCACAGTAACTTTGGTTGCATGACTTGTGCTGTAGTTAATCTTTACCTTCGACATACCGATGGTTATTAATAAAGTTCACAAATCGAAAGAGCAACAGGTTGCAAGCTTTTATTGAATGAATCGATAGTATAGAGGAAAACTTGTATGTGCAAGAAAATATCTTAACTACATACTCTCCGTTGTTTATTGTTTTATTTCATAATTTTATTACCATTTGCACACAGTTTACTGACGTTATATGTAGAATCTTTGCTATTTGAATAAGTTGCGATAAAATGAAAGATCTTTTAGATAAATTCGTGTAAGTACACAAAACAATAAAAAGTCAGAGTAAAAAAAAATTAAAAAAAATATCGAGAGCGAAGCCGAGAGTGTGTAAAAGCTGAACACGTTTTCCCTGCTGTCACTGCATGACTGATTACTTTTTGGGACTTTTAACTTAAAGTGGTAGTGGAAGCTTTTTTTTCAGAGATCTTTAGCTTTTGATTTTCATGGTACACGATCAGTTGTCATATTTAAAATGATATTAGTTGGGCTCTCTTAAAACGTTTTGTTAGCGAAGTTAGTAAGATTATACTGCGCAACTGTGATTACGTTTCTCTTTGTAAACAAACAAATAATTTGGAAGAGAAATTTACTAACCCTGCCTATGTAAACACGTTCAAGGTTATTTCCCAGAAATGCACTCGAAGATTAAATTATTTTACACTTTCTATAGCGATAATGGTTTTTCATAATTCATTCCAATAGAGTACGAGTACGTAGTTTATTAAATATACGAGCTAAGTACTCCAAGGGGTATACGTATTGTTTGGTATGCAGGCACGTAAAGGTTTATCCTGCAAGTATAAGTAAGTTATTTTCACAAAGGTATTCAAATTGCGTGACTTTCACGACCCCAAAATGATATTCGAATTGGTGATGTGGATGGTGATTTAGTACGGACTTCTAAAAGTTCAATCAATCATTCGTTGTCTAATCATCAGTTAGTGGCTTTGTAAGGGTTTTCCTCTTTTGCTGTATCTATAAAACAGTAGTCAAACTCCAGTAGCCAATAAAAAAGCTTCTAGCGTAATAACAAACAGTATAGGTAGTGACGTCCCACAGGGGTGAATTTTAGGTCCATTACTGTTAACTATGTTTTTTGATGAGCTTCTCAAGTGCAGCTGTACAAAGTTGGGTCTTGTCAAGAATGGAGTTCTGAAATTGATTTAGGTTCTTGACAAAATCCTGATTTTCATAAGGCCTCCTTGGGATATCCTTTCTACACTTTCATAAGTTGTTTGTTATAGATCTATAACAAAAACTCTTTTTTAAGAATACAGTTAGGTAATAAGGGACGCCCCTATATACCACTGGTTTGTGAAACACACTTCAATACAACATTACTATCTTTTCGGACAAGAATTCAGGGGCATAATCTTCTTTCTTGTCACATAAAAGTCTGTATTTGACATTATGTTGTCGGCAGACCTACCAACAAAATATACATATTTACATGACTGGTTACTCGCTCATGGATAAGACGATGTAAAGGTTTCCCTCTAACCAACGAGAATTCACAAAAATCGGTCTAATAACTCAGAAGTTATACAAAAAGACGCCAAGCAGAACGTCTTATCTGCTTTTTATATGGAATAAAACTCGCAATTTTTAAACATCTTCAATCACTTTCTATGTGCGAACGGTTACCAGCAAATTTTATCCCCCCTAATAAACGATCGTTAGCGCACCGTGGTACGTACGTAACGAAAATATTCATCTGGATCTGGGAATTACCAGCGTCGTCGAAGAGATAACAAAATTTACTCGTAAACACAAAGATCGTGTTCACGGCCATTGCAATCGTACCGTCATTCAACTACTTGACGCGAACAATTCAATTCGTCGTCTGCAAAGGACAAAACCTTTTGACCTCGCGTATAAGCCGGTCGTGGAAAGCGTCGGCTTAGTTGTAGTATTAATCTTGAAGAGAGGTGTTTTTTAGTGAGTAAAAATCTCACACTACCATAAGCACGCGCGGTCGGGCCTTATGGTGTCTTTAGAAGATTTTTCACCTACTCTCGGCAAAAAAAAAAATTTTATCAAAACATATTTTAATCTACAAAATGTTGTTACACAAAAAATCTGGAAGAAACAACAACTAAAGTAAAAAGGAAGTAGAGTAACTCACAATAATGATCACGCTTTTTCCTTAAAAACGCAGTATGCCCTTAAACGACTTGAAGGTAGATGTGTTTAACTTTTATGATATGATTTTATTGCACTCGAAGTTCCCCCTAACGGTTTATGAAGTTTTTTTTTTTGTTTTTTCGCTCAAAAGTTTGGTTTTTAAATAAATTGATATCTTTTCAAATAGCAGGGAATATTCATACTAATAATAGTATGTATACTTGCGGCCGAAGCAATTTTAACAGCAATATTCAGTATTCTATAAACTGCTTGAAGATTGAATCAGTTAATAAATATAAATATCTTCGGGTATTAATTGATTTCACTTTGTAACTCGCAATGTGTATCTTTTAAAATAATCCTTCTCAAAAAAGTTCTGACTATAATTTATAATACTATGGTCTTGCAAACTCAAAGTTGCAATACGGAATTACAAGCTTGACAGGAGCATACACTAACACATTTTGAGTCCTTATTGGTAGCATAAAAACATGTTGGCCTCTATGTCGTGAGTTGCAAATTCTTCCACGTTTTTGAACAGTGGGAGTTTTGTTTACAAATGTGCATGTGTTTAGGTTTTCATAATTATTAAATTTTATGACTTTTGGTTGTTGATTCAGCGCTTGTTTATGACTCCTTACATCAAAAGGGTTCTCAAATACAAAAATGTATCGACCTGGTTTGAAAGGGTCTTACATAAAAGCCACACTTTGAAGTCATAAGAATTTATTTGAGATTCTTCACGTCTTGAGTAAACAACTCGTTAAAAATAGAAAAAGTCGCGCAAACCACAATCGAGAAACGATCATCACCGTTCTTAAAGAAGGGAAATTGCGGCAGGAAGTTGCTTCACAGTTGAAGGTATCAAGGTGCTTTGTTCAACTTACCATTAAACGACACGCTCAAACCGGAAGTCTTGAGGATAAACCACGGTCAGGACGGCCTAGAGCTACAACTAAACATGAGGATCGGCTAATAGTGACAACAAGCAAACGAAGTAGATGAAAAACAGCACCCGAAAATCGCGCCAAAATAAATGAAACTTGAACTGTTCTTGACAACGGTCAAACGAAGATTAAAACATGTTGGACTATTTGGACTATTTGGGCGAGTTGCTGTTCGAAAACCCCTGCTGGGACCACAAAACAAGCAGAAAATGTTAGAATTAAAGATTGAACGGAAGAAGGTTTCAACAGGGTTTAATAGAACGATGAATCCAAGTTCGATGTATTTGGCACAAAACGGAGTTTTCGTTCGACGCAGCTCTGAACAAAAGACGCTACCAGACTGTGTGGTACCTACCGTCAAGCATGGAGGCGGTTCTGTTATGGTCTAGCGATGTTTCTCTTCAAGTGGAGCGGGAGATCTGGCTCGTGTGAATAGAAAAATAAACAAGGATGCATAGAAAACACTATTGGAAAAAAATGCTGTGACCTCTAGACTAAGATTAATTGGCGAAGGATTCACCAAGAAAGACAAATCTACGTTGATTTAAATTTTGCAAACAACTCATAATATTTAAGCTAAAGTAGGTCAATTTCTTCGAACTTCAAAAGTCTATAAGCATCTGAACTGTGTATATTTTAGGATTATTTTTTCTAATATAAATATTTACTAAAAATATTTCTAATAAATATTCTGCGTCTTTATATTTACGACAATTTATGATTTTTGAAATCTTCCTAAATTTGTATATGATGCGTCATTTGGAAGTGCATATATTTTGTATACGAATTTATATAAGCGTCCTGAATCGACTCCATTAATATTTTTTGATGTCCCGCAAGAGACCGTATACGAAAGTTTTTTTGATGTGAGATAGTTTGGTAAATGAAATTTCTCTACTTCTTGGTTCTACAACAGTGACGTCGGTTACATATGTGAAGAAATTGTTTGCTGTTCGGACGTAGAAATGGATCGGTGTGCGATAATAAAATGAATAAAATCCTATACTTCGAGTAACGAAAACAAAACAATCAAACTTGTAACGAAACAGCTTCCCGTAGCATTTTGGAGGAGTCATCAGATGAACAGAATAAGAAAGCATTTTCGAAGTTATTGCATTTGTTAGGTGATTGTATAACGATATTTAAAGTATATATGTATTTTCTTTTAACAACTTACAAATACAACTATTATGTATATAATTGAAAACAGTGTTCGCTATTTTTTTCTAATTTTTTAACGTTTAACAATAGCTGTCTTGAATTGCCTGATCAACCTTGTGACAGGCTGTCCTCAACGACGAGGAGATTTGTAAAAGTCATCAAATCGGTCGCCATTGTCATTACAGCTCTGGTGTTATATTTTAGAGCAAAGGAATACTTTATAGCGCAACAGCTCCTCCTGTACAAAGTACAAGTTAGACCAGAACTCGAGTATTGTTGTCACGTTTGGAATTCGGACCCAAAACAGTCTATTCATCTGTTCGTCGGCCTGCAGAGACGAGGAGTTCGTTTGATAGAAGATTCTGCACTAATTTCCAATCTTCAACCGTTAGCCCATCGAAGGCCAATGGCTATACTATATATGGTTTTTCCAGAACCTTTTGATCTCCGAAAATTCAAGAGTTGAATCAGCAGGCATCTACAAACATCTCTGGGCGCTGGCCCACCGTTATAGGTTTGCCTTTCCTAAGAGATTATAAAAAATAAAAATTAATTGTTTTTAAAAAAAGCTACATATTTGAATTCCTTAAATCACATTATGGGGTTGACATTTTTTTTTCTTGAGGTACAATATGGATATTCTTTTCTGTCATTATCGGCAGCAGTCAACGCACTAACCTCTTCAGTCACAAATGCCGAGGACATACACAGCCGAGTCATAAACTTTAGGTCAGGTTTTAGTCGCACTTTCAGTCAGTCTAAATGCAGCTTTCCTTAAATTTCCGGTTTAGCTCATTTGGCTATGCAGGGTGACTAAGAAAATGCTCGCTGATACACCCGAGAGCTTCAATGCCACCAGATGGCCCAGCTAAGGTTGCTCGCTGTCATGCAACTTTCTTTTAACATTGGATCTGACACTAATTTGCACAAGTCAAGACACTATAACTACATAATGTACTTGGCGGACGGCATTGACATCATGGTCTAGGGGTTTTATTTCTTCTGCTTCAGTGCAAATTTTGTTTCGAAAAAAAAACACTTACAATTTGCGTAGCCCCGTGTGCGAATCGTGAGGAAATACAAATCACTGGTCAGTCCATGACTTCAATCACTTACCAGTTTGATGTAACTCCTTGTGCGAACGGCCTTATTGAATAGACCGCCTAGCCATGCAATTGATACTTCATCATCAATAAATAACATTTTCATCAAGATAAATGCAAAACATACTTGCTACATGATCCATAATTTCTTATAAAAATAAATAAATAATTTTATTTCTAATAAGCGTAAACATTTTTTAACATTCCATAATAATAATTTACTGTAACGATCGCTCCTCATCTTCAACATTACTCTTGTCCTCAGAACATCTCTTATTAACTACATAACACAGCCAAAATGAAATCGGAAGCATTGCCAGACCTACAGGCATTAAGAACAATAGCCAAAATTCCTTGGGATCAGTTTTTTCATCGCTCATATCGTAATCGTCCCAATAGTTACCACTGTCTTCTTCATCCTCCACATCAGTGACATCCTCTACTCCTAGGAATGCTTCTCGAATCCTGTGACCACGATAACTAATCGCAACACATGCATAAAACCCCTCGTCCTGCATACGGACTCCATTTAAAATCAATTTACTCAAATAAATCTCATCGTCCACGTTTTTCTCTCTCGCAGTTTGCAGCAGCTCATACGTTCCTCCATTATACTGAACAATGTGTGAATTGAAATTCTCCTGACCCATGTTATATTCCATGCCAGCACTCATATCTGGTATTCGTTTGAACCACTTGATCGTTGGATGTACCTGGCTCTGTACCCGACACTGAAAGACCACTTGTGAGCCAATCGAAGCCGTCTTGTTTTCAGGAAATGCATCTAGAAATTCTGGCACCAATATCGTTGAATCTAAAAACAAAGGTAAATAATGACGCGGTAATGTTTGATTATTGATTTGTAACGTTCAAGTGGTTAACATACTCTTAACATCTAATTGATAGGTTCGAACTAATTGAATATCTAGGGTTGTTACATCGTCCAACTTGTACGGGTAGATTGTGCACTTGTAGAGGCCAGAATATTTTTCGGTAACATTTTTCAAATGGAGCACTGACTCACAAGAGTTTTCCTTACAGGGCAGATGTATCCAGTCTTCGGATCGGATGCCATGGCAAGACTTTTGATGGGCATTATCTCCACATGGCTGTGGAAAACAGGGAGTTATTTTTTTAGATTCAATTACATACATATGGGTGGGTTTAGAAGGAAATACCTTGAAATACCAGTGGATTTGCATGCCATTGATGGGCTCATCACTGAATATACCTTTGAGGCCGCAATTTAGTTTAATATCATTCCCAGCTCGTTGTTGAATTAATTCTGTGTTTTCTGAAATAAAAATTGTAATGTTTACTAGACCGGTTAGGTAAATGTAGGTAAACTTAGGTGAGTCTAACTAAATTCATAATTATCAAAGCAAAATCGAGTTATTCGCTTCATAAGATGAAAGGCCAACAAATTTCAGAAACAACAATAAGCGGCGATAAGATGGACTGATATCAATGCGAATGGCAGCATAGCAAACTAGTTTACGCAGAAACTGTACAAGATGAAAGTAGTAAAAGCCAAGCTGACCTTTTTAGCTAATTCTGCGGAGAGCTGATAGACGATTTATATACAAATTTCATACTACAAAGTAGTGCAGCATTCCAGGCTGTAAAGTAGTATCTCCTAAGTGAAACGTCTTGCCTGCCTATACCCTCTCGATTTAGTACCACACGACTCGTATGGAATATAACGTTCCGTAAGGATTCGGTTCTATTTGTTATCCATTGAAAACTATAAATCATCATGCATTCGATTACATATATCCAATATTGCTATAAAAAAAAAATAAAAAAAATGGTGGCATCCTTACTAAGGGTCTGAAAAAGTTTTTTTTTTTTTTTAGTGTGGTTAAGGCCGTCTTCATTCCTAAATCTTCATATTTTTATATATTGAAGACATGGTAGGTCCTATGCAATTCGACTTTTCACGATCTTGTGAAGGATCATACCGATCATCATCGAACAAATCGCCGAGTATATTTCTCTATTGCACAGAATTTTTACTGAATTCGAGAAGGCTTTCGACATTGTAAACAGGTAGTTCATATGTGTCGTAGGTGTCAAGCTACGAACGCGTATAGTGTTACGTACTGCATACGAGTAGGATGTTGAAAGAATTTGAGATTTGAAGCGGCGTTCGACAAGGTTGTATGCTATCGCCTCTACTTTTTCTGGTAACGATCAGTGAAGTTCTCCTCGTATGTCATTAGGTTTATTCGATATCCGTAGCACCAGAGTGGCCTGGGTAGTATCAGAGCATTTCCATGGCTGTAAAACCCAAGAGCAACCGTAGAAATACTATTTCACATCGTACACTATCATTTTTTTGATTTTCGCAAGTAAAGCGACTTGGGTTTATATATTTTTGGTTATTATATTTTATAAACATCACAACCGAATGACAGCCAACAATTTAGTTTTTTGACAGCACTTTTTTCTTGCCGGAGAAAATACCTGGGGTGAGTTCAGTGCACACATAGAACGCAAAAGTTAGTGCGAATTTAGAGCAGCACTCGCGTGTGCGAAACTAGGGCGCCATAGTGCGCTCATAAAACAAACCTTTTGTCTCAGAAACCATTTACCATTTATCTAAATCGAATAGATTTATAAGAGAACGTGTGAGCAACGTATAGATGCGATAATAGAAAACTAAAAGTGGTAATAACTGTACACAGCCTGCTAGGCCATGCAATGAAATGGAACCCACTTACCCAAGAAGGAAGAGTAATGTCCCCGACCCATAGAATCCGTTGCTGCGTCGTTTTTAACTGACACATAGATAGAATACACGTATTCTTATGGAAGGTGGCCCATAACCGACGCATGTATGAACTTCGACGGATAAAATAGGTTAACTTTCTACTTTTTTAGTCCGTTGATCTGTTGGCAGTCAGCAAATTGAAAGTAAGCATTTTCATTGGTGGATGCATTGAGAGAGAAGAGAAACTACCACCGCCGTTGACAATCGATTGACATTTTAATCTGTCAATGAAGGTATGCGACGGATTGTATGGGACTGTTATTTCCGGCAATACGTGAACATCACCATCAACCTTCAACGGAACGACGTCGACGGATTCTATGGGTCGGGGCCTTAATGGATAGTCCATGGACAATTTGGCGCGTGACAGTCAAAAAGATGAATCTCGACAATTGGGGAAGAGTTGGTGCAAACTGACACACATCGTTAGAAACCATACACGATGACGCGTGGGCGTGGTGGATGCCAAAAACTTGGTGCACGAAGCAGGTGTTAACTAAGCTTTAATCTGTATTAGGAGGCTTGTTGGCTAAGCTTCACGTCCAGCGAAAATTTTAGCGAATTCAAAAAGAAACCAATCAAAGACATATAGAGTCGATTTGTTGTTTTTTTTTTTTTTTTGTTCCTAAAACATTTTGCTCGACTTACCTTTTGTTTACAAGTACGAAGTATTAAATAAAACAATCCTGAAATGTATATCTTACCAGTATAATCGATATAGGAGGCATTCACTTTCCAAACTGCATTCATCCAAAATATAACCTGCAGCAACAACTGTCGATCAATGTTCATTATATTTCCACATTTATCATAGAATCCCGCGCATTTTCCCATTAATAATTTACCACATCCCCGACTAGCACAACTGATTCGATAATTATTTTATCAAAAATCTCGGACGTGTGTTTTCTATTTCCGCAAGTGTTTATGAATTCGCTCCTTCCCACCAGCGCAATTACCATCAATAAAATGGGAATGGCTCAGCTGGTCTGCCACTCCAGTGAAAATCTGTTCCAACTCAATGGTAGATTTTCCATAATTTTGCCCCAGAAACACTCTCAAACCCGGCGGATTCACATTGACCGGTGCTCTATGGTGGTTTATTTATTTTGGAAAATTTTTCAATTTATTTCAAATGCCTCGAGATGTGTTTATTTAAAAAATTGTTTCACCTCCTTGCGGGCTGTGCGGCTGATAGAGCGGGGCTGCTGCTATAGATTCGGTTCACTGCTGCTGAAATAATAGATAGATAGATATTTGTTTGTTTTCATTAATTCCATATTATTTAAACATTTTATTGATTATTTGAGAAATCTGCGCACACATTCGTATTATTCATTCATTGAGTATATTTTCCCATTCGGACTATAATAAATTAGGTGTTGGCTAGCGAATGGCCGCATGCAGCGGTACTGTACTGTATTCAATGAATTGAAAGAGATATTAAATTATTGTCAGATCCTTAATGCAGTCATAATATACAAATGCTCATCTATTGACAGACAAACAGACAGACCGAAAGATATATGTGCACACACATATGAATATCGTTGAACAATTTGTAAGGGTGGGGATCATTCAACAAGTCCTTCGCAAAGTTTACACAATATAATTCATGGGAATATTGCAGAACAAAAAAATAAATAAAAAAATCTGTCGAAACATTTCGACATAGTATGTGGTCAGTGAAAACATGAAATTTTATCTATGGCTTAAGATTGGAAATAAAATAAACACATTCAATATACTTTGTCGATTGATTGATTTGTTTGAGCGTTTTTTTTTTTTCTCCCGTCGCGTCGTGGGGTTAATTGTTTGTTTTGGGTTAGAAGAGTCTACTTTTGGGCTATGAGAATTGGCAATTTAAACTTAGAGATAAGGAAATTACTTTAAGCTTTTTGTGACAAATCAAGGGTCGTCAGCTTTGTGGAATTTAAGCGTTTGTACCGCTATACTTGGTTTTGTTTGCTAAAACTCGAATTTAATTTAATCCGTTTATGATGTACATACATTGATGACTTCCCTTACTTTCTGCAAGAAGAATTTCAAAAAGTCAGGGAATTATCACAAAGAATGATGAAATTTACGAAAAAGTCAAGGAACTCATTGAACACCAAAAGCTGTGAGGGAAATGTCAAGAACATACGAGTATGTATGTGAGAAACCACCAATTTACATACGAGGGAATGTCTTCGGATCTTATTTTATGCTCACTTGTGTCTATTTTTACTTGCACCTTTAGGGCAAGTATTGGTTTCGTGAAAATGTTCGACCTCGACATTTTAACGGATTTAAAAAAAAAAATACATTTTAACAATTTCGCCTAAATTTCAAATCCGTGTAATTTCCAAATGTACAGTACATAGGTGCAAGTACGTGTGTTCCAGTCGCGCATTTTATTTTTATTTATTTTCTCATTCCACTACATGATCGATTGAACAATTAAACATAAAACAGACACAAATATCACTTAAAAATCAATTTGAAATTTACATATGACTGATTTGACAGTTTACCCACAGAAATGTGTTTGAAAAAAATTCGTAAGTTTTCCAATTGAGGTGACATGTTTTACTCTCTCGTTGGCTCTCTCTTTCACGAAATTATTGGATAAGGGAACTCAGTTGGACTAGAATTTGTAAAAATTAGTACAAATTCGTCCGTTCCTTTACTAGTTTTCTAGTAAAGGAACGGACATATTGTGTAATGGATATATCTGACCATAATAATGTCAAGTTTGATCAAAATCTCGAGATTTTTTTCTTTCCAGGAAACTAATACTTGGTTTGAAAAAAGAATCGCAACACAGTACAGTATACTGTGTTTTCCACGTTATAAATAAAGCGCACGACTGGGTCGCACTTACGGATACTTGCCCCTACATGTGTACATGAATATATTTATTCTGTTTCTTTGTAAATCACTCAAATTCTCTTAGGAATTTTAAAAACAATGAAACTTTGTCTTGTCTACATACATATGTCGAATATATCTAATTTTGTAGTTAAAATAAAAAAATCGATTTTGCATCGAATTGTGACCCCACAGACAGAGATATGAAGTTCAAAGTAAATTCGTTCAGCCGTTTAGATTACAGTCAGATGTACTTCCACACAGGCTAACACAGAACTGAGATATCGACTTTTCGAAGATTGATTAAAAATATGTGTGTAATTAAAAATAAATAGGACTAGGTGCAGTCGCATAATGTACTTTTCTTATTACAAAAATACACCATGAAAATAAAATTCTATTCAGCATCGCGATTTAGCTGGCACGGCAATGTTTTTTTTTTTTTTTTAAATAAATACGTGAGACCAAGAATTCGTTAAAAAGACATTTTAGCTATTTTATAGAATACAAACAAATCTCGTATTTAGCTAATTTTGAGAGTACTCTTCGTAAACGTCAAATTTACGAGTATAGATATGTATATGTATGTACGAGTAAATAAATGGCAAATCTTTGAGAATTGTAATTGTTATCGAATCTGTGATGAAATACTGCAATGGTATTTGAAAAAATAACTAATCACCAAAAAAATTACTCGTCCACATGATGAAGGTGCAAAGAAAAATTTACAGCTAAAATTAAAAGAAGCATTTTAACCTTTGTAATTTAATTACTAATTAATTAGTAATTTATTTACATTACAATTTTCGAATAACTTTCATCCTGGAGAAGATCTCTTTTCTACTTTGATCATAACAATTGTTTTGTGTAGGACTAACACCTACCGAGCGATTTGCAATCAAAGTCCAAGTAATTATTTGTTGTTAAGTTTCTGCGATAAGCAAAAATTGTGAATTGTGAGCTGCTCAATTTGATTTACACCATATAGACGTCACAACAGCGTACTTACACGGCGATTTGAAAGAAATCGTATAATGGCGATACATGCGTATGGACAGCATATGCATTGTTGCAATGTAGTAGATAAAGGCGAATTACGTTATTACCTTGAAATTCAAGTTGAAAGAAAGTGCCGACAGATCAGAATTCACCAGCAAAATGCATTAATGAGCTCGTATTGAAATACAACTTACAAGAGAACAAGCCACGATATACACCCAGTAGTGGCGGAGGAAAATGGAGTGGATTCCACTGCATACCAGTCATTGTTTGGAGCACTACCTTAAGTTGCTGTATCAACGAGACCGGATAACATGCGCTCAGTTTATAAGCCGTCTTAATTCAACGTGAAGCATTTTGTAGCAGTGAAACACATATGTATGTACTTCGATATTTGAGGACAACGACTAATGCAAAGCTTTTATACAGAAGTAATTCGTCTAAACTTATCGGATATGCAGATGTAGATTGAGCCGATGATATTGACAATCGCAAATCATGCACTGGTTTTATTACTGGGTAGCGCTGCAGTTTCCTGGGAAGTGTCTTATGGTATCTTCGATATCTCATTAATGGACTTGTATTTGAAAAAGGTATCTTGTAATAAAGTTTTAATTCATTTTGATAATTTTGGTGCACAACAACTCTTAAAAAAATCATGTTTTTCATCCCCGCACATAGATATAAGACAGCACTTTGTGCGTCAATGGCATAAGGATGGCGTAATTGAACCTACATTCGAGATGATAGCGATCCCTTCACAAAGAACCTGAGCAGACCTACACATGAGAAGCTATTAGCGTTGATACGAATTAAATTTCAATAATGGTTTTGTATTAACTTTGTTTGAAAACTTATAATTTAATATTGCATTGAGGGGGACTGTTGTGAAACGCATAACTTTTAAAATTTAATTAAAAATGAATCATTGTATAGGCACCCGAAAGTCTCCACAAAATTTTAGTACGCATAATAAAAGTTCGGTGCATTAATTTTAAGCTAAATTTCACCAAATGGCAAAAAAAATATGTTACTTAGTTTTGTTCAGTTTTATTGTACGAGTATCTAGCTATGAGTAAATGAACGTTTTTCTACATCTATACCCTTCATTTAAATTTAAGTTAGCGTTAAGCATGCGACCTCCGAATGGTGAACAAAAATGTTGGCGAAAAATTCTCATAACAAATGACAAATGCCACAGAGGATGATTTTGACGGTTATGGAGATTTTCGAAAATTGTAGTACTTCGAGTAGTTTCAATTATATGAAACAGCAAGATTACTTTTTAGTACTGACCGCATTCCATAGGCACGAAATTTGCTAAGAGCTAACGTGTTAAAGTGTGAAACGTGAGCTAAAACAGCTAAAAGCTAAATAAAAAGTCACACACACACATTAAATCTTTAATCGCCCCTGCGGGGCAAGTATTGCTTTCGTGAAAATTGTCGATCTCGAGATTTCAACCAATATTAATAGAGAAAGCCTCTCCTCGCGCTGCAGCAAACTTCATTTTCTGGGGTCTGTGGGGTAATGCCCAGTGACAGAATTCGAATTTTCATTCTTGCCTCAAAATTAACGGTACTTTACTTAAAGTCAATTTAAAATAAAAGAAAAATGATAATTTCTCGAAAACGGCTCTTATGATTTCAATAAAAATTCATATCTGGAATAAGATAGTCGTTTGCAATAAGACTGCACACTCAGTTGTTCACTAAAAATTCGAATAACTGTACTTTACATGCTTGCAGAAATTTGCTATTTCTAGCATATGACTAAGAAGTTTTTTTTTTATTTATTAAAATTGATATCTAAACTACTTTTGATATATGTTTGACATATGAACAAACATTTTTTTTTTATTTTTTGTTGCTTCTTACCGTTTTTTCCTAAACTTTAAATCTGAACAATTTACAAATGAACAGCAAATAAAAGCAAGTGTATGTGACGCAGTTTTGGCCAATCGGGTCTTATTGAAAGAGAGGGCCAATATTCAATCATCAGTAATCAGTTTTAAGCAAAATTCAGATTTTCCGATTTTATTTTATTTTATTTTTTTCTGAAAACTGTTTAGAAAAACATATAAATTTGATTGTGAATAAGTATGTCATAAAAATTATAAATTGGTTTTTGAACCACACTGTTTATTAAGAGACCTTTTAAGTGTATTTATTAGTGAGATAAATAGAATAAACGAAGAAACAGATATTGAAAAATATTGCACTATCATTTAGCCATGGCACTGCTTTCAATTACCTAGTATTCTAGCCACTTAATGCGATAAGATAAACTCTTTAAATGAATTACATTCAATCCAATCTTGGATGATAAATTATAATTAATGAATTTAATAAAATCGCATTTAGTAATAGGCATATAATTGATCGATATTTTTTCTGTATTTAGTTTAAAATCGTTTTGAATCAATTTACTTCTATATGAGTATTTAAGTTGACGCAGATTTGCTGAATTATTTCTTTTATAAATAATGGTCTACAAAAAGCTCCAAAATTTAAGGCTTTTCTAAAATTTGGTACGACATGTCATCTCATTTGTCAAATATTACTTAGATGTCGATTTTGATCAAAATGAGTTATATCTGAGAAATAATAAATTTTTAAAAATTCCATAATAGATAATATACCATTATACGATTTTTTTAGTGACATATGTACACTTGTGCTCATACAATTAAGCCACAGGATGTAGAGCAGCAGTTTTTGCGAAAAAATATTGTCTCGTTTGTTTGTATGTAAAGGGTGACCAGATAGCAATAATAGATTTTCCAACTGTTATGTTTCACCAGCTGCCAATGTTACTAATGACATCCAGCTGTCAAAATATTCAGTAAGGTTTGCCATTTCATCATGCATATTTGACGCTTCCCGAAAATATTATCGAATTTCTAGCTCAGTTGTAAATACGCAACGTGAATTTCGTCGTGAGGTCGGTCGTTATCATGGCTTCAGTCCGTAGACAATTCGTCGCACCGTGGAAAAGTTTGAGCGTGAGTACACTCTTTTAGACCTTAAGCCACCATCTAGATAGAGAAACATAGCCGCCGTAGCGACCAGTATCAAAGAAGACCCAGAAATGGGTATCGCCAGAGAGTCAACCAGGCTTATTTAGCTGTGGTTCCAATAAGACGGCGCTACATGCCATACAAGTGACGCAACGCTCGAAGTGGTGAAGGAGAAATTTGGCGACTGGGTCATATCACGGCGAGCGTTCATCAATTGGCCGCCGCGATCATGCGACTTGACACCCCTCGATTATTTTCTCTGGGGCTACGTCAAGTCCTCAGTCTACGCTAACAAGCCAACCACTTTGGACAAATTTGAATTTTTGTTCTCCAAATTTATAAGAATTAATGGAATATTCTGTGCGATTAAATACAAATTTTTGTGCGATAAAAAACTAAATTTTGTGCGATGACAAATTATTGTTTAGTAAAATTAGTTTTATACGATAATAATATCCAATTTGCATAATTATACTAAGATAGACAGATCTTCATTGTAGCGTTAATAATAGGTTTATGTAACTGTATTACACAATTTACAAATCACTGCTGAAAAATAATTAAATATATTACAACAATATATGAAAAGATTGATTTTAAAATTTTTAAAAGAAAAACTACTAGTAAAAACATTCATTAGAATAAGATACCTACAAGAGGTGGAGAGAATGCACTTATCAAACCAACAGTGAACAATTTGTTAATTCGGTTTTTTTTTCTTTTCGTATTAAGGCATACGAATATTATTGAAATTACTCATGCTTAAGCCGATCGTTATGCTCACTCCGGCAAATGTTTTTATGTATGTCCTTTTAAGGTAAGTCGTTCACTGCCCTCGCTTCAATGTAAAGTTAAATTAAAATTTATATTAACATTCTACACAATCATGCGAAACGCATCCAATTGATAGATTATTACACATTTCGGAATTGAGCAAGATTGAACAAAAACCTGTTCATGCAACTTAAACGATTAATTGCCAATTATAGTGGAAATAAGAGACAGAGACATTCTCATTAGCATAAAAGATAATAAGTTTTTTTTTTTTTTTTAATTTTCGTATAAACCACATACTATGTATTTCCGATTATTTTTTTTTAAATTTTAATACAATTCATGACCAAAAGTTATTATTCCATAAAAAAAAGTAATCACTCACCAAATTATCAAATGAAATAATATTTATAATCCAAGTTCTGCGCGAATACTCCCGAATATCTTCTTAACACAATAAAAACTTGTTAACGTCTAAATCTAATCACAAACAAACCCCAAGAGCTCACTGCATACAGTATACACTATTAATCAATACAACTGATATAAAGATATGAAAAAAAACGGGCATAAGTTCAAATATAATGGAAAACAGTAGTCTATATCCGCGATATGGGTATACAAGGTGTTTTTTTTTTTTTTTTTATTAATATATACGCAGTATATGTTTATTAATATTTATTTTTTATCAATATTTCTTATCGTGTTTTCTGTGGAGTCTAGGTAGGTAAGCAAGCAATATTTCCGTTTTACGATAACAATATTTGTATTAATCAAAACTGAGAAATCTCTATTCAACTCTCCACTTTATACACAACACCTTTTATTTAATCCCCAGTACGTTCTGCAATCAAAGTACAACACCATAGTACAATAAATTCGAATTGAAATCGAAATTGAAATATTGCTGATACTCGTATTGCCAATGCTTCTGAAAGCTTCTGTGTATCCGCTTCTGTACAACTACTGAGCTGTTATTATTTACATCACTACTTGTGGCTATTTCTACAACATTATTATTATCATCATGATCGGTATTGATAAATATTTACACACTAGTTTCGAATATTTCAATAGAATAGGACTGCAATGGATGAGTATCTATTGACTGAAGTCAATAAAATGTGGTTATTGTTAAATCTTATCACAGAAATATGGTATTTTTCTATTATTTACAAAAGCACGCGCGAACTCATAATATGTTTCACACGAGAAGTCAAATATGTATCTGGATACCTATCGTACTCGTAATCGAACTCGTATAATTCAAAAGTGTAATTTAAAAAAAAAAAAAACAAAAAAAAAAAAACTGATCGATACGTTTTATCGAACGTTTATCCGGGGCGAATGCTTAATCAAATCTGAATAAGAACGGCGACGGGAGAATGCCTACTTTCCACTAGCAGCGACTGGCTGTGGCTGGCCGTTAACGTCGCGACGACGCTTCGATGGGAATATCCAAATGGAATCGCACGAAGAAGAAGCATTCATCAACGTCAATGCTAGCGAACTGTATTTCGAATTTTATTAAAGCATTAGATAGAGTACGCGACGAAACGACCCCTAAGTAGGAATGGGTATACTGGGGAATTTTGTGTATTTAGATATTGGCTGGTATTTAGGCACACGGGCACTTAAAGTACCTACCAGCTATACGACTGAAAATCAGGGGCCGACAGTAGTTGCTCACCTTAAGATTGCGATCGGTTAATTGTTTAGCTGCGGTTTTGCATTTAATAATAATCCCGAGTGGAAAATATTTTACTTACTTTATCGAATGGGGGCGGAACGTGTATTGTGTATATTTATGGTCATGTCTTGTAATGTGAAGGAAATAATAATTATAATAAATTATACAGATTTTTCTGCATTGAGGTGGATTTACTTATGAAAGTCGTTTTAATCTTTATTCCGTATTTGATAGGACAACTTTATAAAATTAGAATTTGTAATTTTGCACAGAGGTAATGCGGAAATATCATTCATATTCAGAGTTACACTTTAATGATATATGGTCTTTCTGCAGAAATTTAATTTGAATGAAATTATATGTACGAGTACATATACTGAAACTCGAATAAGCAATAAAAATAAAGTGCACGACTGGGTCGCACTTACTTGCACCTTTATGTTGTTTACAATTTTGCAAAACTTAACATGTCATGACCTTGAATATATCAAATATTGTTTAGATATTAATTTCAAATAAAATCGTTTGAATCATAGCCGAGAAATAGCCAATTTTTAAGAAACAGTCAATAAGTAAAGTACCGTCATGCGTATTTTTTGTGTTAAACCTGGTACTCCATCTGATAGCATACTCGTATGTTCACCATAACTCAAATACCAAATTTATCAAAATCGTAAGAGCTGTTTTCGAAAAATCATTTTTTTTAAACGGTTAGTAAAGTACCGTTAATTCTAGGATTAGAATTAGAAAAAAAAAGTGGTTTGAAGAAAATCCACCCAGCCGTTTGTGTTGCAGTCGACCATAATACAAACATACAGACAGACAGAACTGATATAACAAAGTTTGATCAAAACCTCGAGATCGAGAATTTATTGTTTATGTACGAGTATTCTCATTCAAAGCTTAAGCTAATGTAATTACGAATATATTATCTCTACACATTATACAATTGAAAATATTGCTCCCTATAACTTAAGAGCTTCTTACCCAATTTTGATGTGGTCTCTGCAGTGCATTGGAACATATTCTACACACCTACTAGGCAATATGTCAGGCAAATCGACAACTGCTCGGACAGCAAAGCAGCAATTAGCGCGATCACAAACCGCATGTAAAAATCACAACTAGTAAGGGAGTGCAAAATTAATTTGAACTTACTTGCCAGGCGCAATAGAGTCGACCTTACATGGGAAACGAAAAGGCATACTCGTATGAACTGGCAAGGAAGGAGCGAGTAACATAGAACTGAATCCTAAAAAGACAATAGGGGTCCCTCTGACAACTATTAAAACGATAATCAAAGATAAGATACGACAGGAGTTCAATAACTACTGGACGAATCTAGACACGTGTCAACTCAAGCAGAACACAGTTGAGATTGATGGTGGGAGTTTTAACAGAGCACACCAATCTCAGCAAACATTCGTTCAGACTCGAGCTAGCAATCTGTGCCAACTGTGAGGAGGAGGAGGAGGAAGATATATAACACTTCCCCTGCCACTGCTCTGCAACAGTGAGGTTAAGACTGAAGATACTGGGATCCCCAAGGATACCGGATCTAACACACCGCAGTAAGAAAGGAATCGGTGATATATTGGAGTTCGCTAGACAAACAAGACGATTCACCGATCACTATACGACACAGTATACCCCTCTCCCCTCTCAACGTATAATTCCCACAGCACAGTACTATTCCTTACAGTTCGACAGACGAGGGGAACACTTCCACTTCTTATCCTTACGGCGAGGTTATGATCCGGAGTAGAAGGATCACAACCCTCCCACTTTACTGCATCCCTACTGATCCGCCTGTGGGGTTTGGCGGTTTGACTTCAGAAAGTACGGCAGACTTTCCGGTTTCGGATCACTTCGTCACTGAGGCCAATAAAATGCTGGTGTTTTTGCATTTGTGTGATCCAGTTGTTTTTTGGTCTGCCTTTTTTGCACGATCGTGTAGGAACGTTGATTGATATTGCCTTTTTGACGGGGTTCGAAGGATCTCTCCTTTGAACATGACAATACCAACTGAGCCGGTCGTGCACTATCTTGCTTATGTTGGGTTATTTTACATGGAGGCTTCCTCGAATCTTTGAACTTCTTATTCTATCAAGCTTTGTTCCTCCTGCTGTAATGGGAAGCATCTTCATCTCAGCTGCCGTTAATTTGCCCTCATACTTTTATACATTGTCCAGCATTGTATCGCACTTTTTCATTCAAGTAAATGTCTGGAATAGGCCGGTGTGAATCAGAGAAAGGCCAGCACAGATACTCTGTCTTTTTTTAACTTATACGGTTCCCATTTCCCTCCAAAACATCCACCCATACATCATGCTCATTGCAGGGGCGTTTGATATTCACTTATGATAGCTCCATCGTCAGCAAAGAATAACTGATGCACTTTGGGGTTCGTCACTTTTCCTTCAAGCAGATAATCAAGGACTGCAATAAATAGCAAAGGACTGAGGTCGCTTCCCTGGTGTACACCAACTTTGATTAGGAACTCTTCGGTGACTCCTGCGGAACATCTTACTATTGTCCTTGCTCCCTCATACATGTCATGCCCATGATCATGCGCACGTAGGTTTCTGGAACTCCTCGTTGTCTTAGCGACAGACGAGGGGAATACAACGGGCCCAATGGAGGCCTAAGGGAAAAGCATAAGTTCACCCTCTATAACCAACCAACAAACCAGGCAATATATCAATTCCATCCCCTATCAGCACACTGGGTCGTGGAGCTATGTATAACAACGTATGAAAGACTTTTATAGTTCGAAAAGAATATAAAAAAATACTTTACCATATATCGTGATAAAAGCTGATCCGGAAGCTGCATTTAATTATTGCCCGACATCGGGAAGTTGAACACTCAAGAAATTTATTTCACAAGTCGCGTGAAAATTATTTGATTATTTGCCTGCCCCATCAAATTCTATATGTCGGCTTAACTTTTAGCCGTACGACTAAGTCAAATTGTTGTATTACACATTTTTATGACTTGAGCAGTTCCATAAAAAAGTACGTGAGAGCATATATCTCAGATTAAGAGTTTTTAAAAAAAAAAATTCACACGTATGACTTTAAATAGCATAGCTAATTTAATTGTAACTTGTTCTGTTATTTATGATAGTTACTCGTATTTTAAGCTATGAATGTTCACTGCACGTCATTTGAGAACTGCGCAACGAGCTGTACACTTTGTGATCATCTCTAATAAAGCTATCTCCAGGTATTCTCTTTATTACCGAACGGAAATTATACTGAATTTATAAAACAGGCTTTAGGCTCTTAACAGAAAGGCCTCGGGGGTGTGCTTTGACGGGCGAAGCCTGACGGGTCTGCTAGTTTATACACATAGAGCACCATACCCTCCAATCTGCCATTGTTGTTTTGTGCGCTTTCCGGCGATCGGTTTATTTCCTGTTTTCATTATGTGACTTGTCCTATGACTTCGCGGTTGTGATCTCTTATTTGCTGCGGGAGCTGTTCTGAAGATTCGGTGAATTAAACAATTCTACTTTGCAATCATATGCTGGCTCTCATTAAAAATTAATAATAAATCATCTAAGCCTTTCACCGGACGTTGATCCGCCACACAAAGAAACGAAAACCTATCTAAGAACATTTTACATCTTATTTTACAAAAACAATTTTTTAGGGACAATTTGAGATCAGCGAACGTTAAGACCGGAAACGACACAAGATGCAAGCACAACTGGGATTTGGTTGGCTAGTGATTGATCAGAGGATTTTTGGTTCTCCCAAGCCTACGCTATACCGCGGGGACCGTATCTAACACCGAGCGGGACTAGAGGGCATACAATCAGACTTGTCAGTTCGTTGAGTTTCGCTACATGCACAGTTTTTTTGCTTCGCGGTGATCGTTGTATTGGCTAGTTATGGCGTTCACTCAATAGCTAGGCATCGGTAAAAAGTTATGACTAAGTAGAAGGAGCATTAATTTTTTTATAAAATGGGAACTTTGATTTTCCATTGTTTCTTTTCTGTTGTTAAAAATAGGTACTCAAAATCCCTTAAACGGATTCCGTCTAGAGTGTCTTCGGTGTCTGAATGAGTCCTTCAATTAATTGCACCACAATTTTATGATCAGCGATGGAAAATATGGAATCAGAAAAGGAGTTGGTGAGAACCTTGAAGAATATCAGCATTCATTTAGTGAATCGTACACTTGTTCTCGAGCTTAGCTAATTCATACAGGAAGACCGATAGACATAGCGACGCTTCCTGTTATTCTGTGTAGTGAAGTGATGATGATAGAGACAAAAAATAAGCCACTAGCATTTAAAAGAAATACGTAATAAAATCTATTTACCTAGGTTAGAAAATTACAAATTAAAATAACCATACTTGTAAAGAGGAAATATAATGTTTGACCCGCTTCGCGTTGATGTGAATGGATGACAACTTCCCGATGAAAAATTATATAATTTTTTTATTTTATTTTTTAGTACTTTTAATTTGTAAGCTAGGGCAAAATAATTTGAATGCCGACTAAGTGCATTTTAATAGAAAATTTCCGTCCCGAATGGTATAAACGGGACACTAATGGTTTCAACACGATCTGTCTGTCAGTGCACATGCTTGTTACTTCTGAACTGTTTGAGCTAGAGAACTGAAATTTTTTACAAAAAAAGTATAAATGATGGCTTAATGTACCACAAGAAAACATATATAGTTAAAAATATAAAATATAAAAAAATATTTATTTCTTATAAAACTTCTTGAACAAAAAAGGTCAAAAACCATTGGATAGGCGATGGCCCCCCTTCTATCTCCGAAACCATTGATGTGGAAAACTTGAACAAAATTTAGAGTATGTAAATTTATGAGAGTAGGTGCCGTGGTTCAGTGGTAAAGTGCGCGATCACTGAGCGAGAGGTTCAAGGTTCGAATCCAAGAAAATATAAAAATAAAAAAAAAATAAAAAAAATTTTCTCACGGCCCACCTCTCGCGTACGTCTGACAAACATCCTAGAGTAAGATTCCCATGAAAAGCTTATCTCAATCGAAAAAAATTGCCCTTCGGAAACGGCATAAAACTGTAGGTTCCAACCATTCGTGAGGCGCACAGCACGAGTGGTTGCGAGAAACTAGGCCAGGCCTTGCATTGGGCTATTAGCACCAAAATATATTTTATTTATAAATTTATGAGAAGGTAAGAGAAAAATTATAACAAATTTTCTAGCACAAACAGTTTTCGAAAAATATTGAAAAACATGAGATGAAAAGTAACCCTACCATATCTTACCCCGTCTCCGATTTAGATGATAATAAAACGATTGATTAAGTAGAACATGTCTACACGTCCAACCCAAATTTCATCGAAATCCGTTAAGTAGTTCTTGAGTTAGGCGTATGAGAAAGATGCTTCGAATACACCACATACCTTACAAACACTTCAATCGATTTGAATTATTTCAAACATGCACTACTAATGTGTCAGTCAGTGATGCAAAAAAATAAAAAAAAAATTCAAGTGGAGCTGAGACCTATGCTCGATGTATTACTCTATTAGTTCGGTCAAACTTTGAAGAAGGTGGACCACTCGGCAAATTTTGTTTATAAAACATTTTTTTTTTTTAAAGGAAATTTTCAAATCCCGGAGCACTCAGACTCAATTTTTTGTCCATTTACCAACTTACTTTTTATTCGTTTCTCTTTTATGTTTTGGTGGATGTGGTTGCTGTTCCCCGTCCGTGCTCGAACCTGCACAGTACAGGTCATAAGCGAACTACACCAAACATTCTTTTGAGTCCGACATTTTGAATTTTCAAATATTGACTTGTTATTCGTACCCAGAAAACAATTTTTCTCCCTTAATGTACAATACATATTATGTAAGGTAAATTACTCCAATGACTTCAAAGCCGCTTATGACAGCATTCATCGCATCGAGCTATGTAATGCGATGGCCGATTTCAGGATCCCGAAAAAAACTGATCCGGTTGTGTTACACCATGCTCGAAAACACGCAATGCACCATGCAACTTGGAAGACATTTTTCCAAATACGCACTGGATTTCGGTAAGGAGACGCGCTTCATGTGACTTCTTTAATCTCGTGTTAGAACGTATAGTGCGGCGGGTTGGTGTTAACACAGAAGGCACTATATTCGCGGACTCCCAACGTGCCGTTATTGAAGCATTTACGGCGATTGAAGAAGGGGCTAGACGAGTTGTTCTTGAGATCAATGAGAGTAAAACGAAGTACATAATTTCGACCAGAAACAACTCCGTCGCACACCGCATTGGACAAAATGTCACATCGACAGCCACAATTTTGAGGTAGTAAAGGAGTTTACCTACCTCGGGGCAAACGTAAACTCCACAAATGACACCCTGGTGGAGATTCGGCGCAGGATAACCCTAGGTAACCGATGCTACTTCGGCCTGTCTAAACAGATAGGGTCCAAAGTCTTAACCCGAAAGACCAAAATTATGCTCTACAGAACATTGACCTTGACAGTCGTGCTTTACGGAGCCGAAAGCTGGACGATAAGCAGGACGGCAGATCATATTTTGGGGTCCTTCAAAAGAAAAACCATATGCCGGATATTCGATCCTATCTCCGAGGAGGGCGAATAGAGGAGAAAACATAACCGCGAACTCTATGAGCTGTACAAAGATATGGATGTAGTCCGGAAGTCAAAAATCCGTCGACTACACTGGCTCGGCATTATCCAGCGAATGGACGACAACGCTCCAGCTAAGAGAGTTTTCAAATCCCAGCCCACTGGTTCGAGACGACAAGGAAGACCGAACCTCCGGTTTAAGGGCCAAGTGATCGCGGACGCAAGAAATCTTGGTCTTGCCAACTGGAAGCAGCGACCCCGGGACCGTGAAGGATGGAAGGCAGCAGTTCAGCTTCGGACCCTCCAAGGGTTGCAGGCCTAAATAAAAAAAAAATTACTACAATGACTCTGTGCAAGTAATTAAAGCAATTGAATTGCTGATGGAGTGATACCGCGTAACAATTTTACTGCACCGCTTCGGTCTTCTACTCCTAATCTAAACTACCTAATTAGATTATAACTTTGTCAACATGCGAGTATATCTTTGCTAAAACTAAAAAATACAAACAATTTGAAATGAAATACATTTGTGAACGATGAAAAAGGGAGTAGAGTGCTCAAATGTACGAGTAGGCGTATTTCCTGATAAATGTTTTATCATTATCCATTAAAATGTAATACGAAGTAGGTACACAAATATTATTGTGAAATCCAATATCCTCGAATATAAGTGAACATCTCCTATTAGGGGGCGTACATTGTATGTTCAAAAATGTTGCCAACACCTGCCACTCGAAATTCCCATATTATCAAGTGGGTACATGTGCTTATAAGCGTATGCTCGTATATTGCTAAATATAATAATTCTTTAGCAGCTACCTACTACAATAGTCTAGTGATAAGGATTGCTTACTTAACTCTTATTAGTCATTATTTATTACTGATAACACAAATCGATAGATTTGTGTACGTACTTGTTGTTGTTGCTTCTGCTGCTATTCTTGTCTTTGCCCTCGTAATCGGCTGTTAGTTTCAGTTTCAGGTGTATTGTTTGTTGGCTACCATATCATGTTTTCTTTTTTTTTTATATTATCTTTTGAGGTAAAGAAAAGAAGAAAAAAAAACAAAACTGCAAAGCATTATACAGTAGACAAGTTTAATAAATACTTTTTCAGGTATAGGCAATATTAGAAAATCTAATCTTTATTATATCTTAAATATTGGTCATGCATAACCTTAGAGTGATAAGAAGGAAACTTGGTTGACTGAAGTTTTATTATTGTAGATTCTGCTTGTGTATTAAATAATCTCATAATCTTATTCTAGGTGCAATTTAATATCCAACCACTTGAAGTAATTGATTGAAAATATGTCATTGTACTAACTCAACTAAACACATATCAAATAGCAGAACAACTTGCCTGGATTTTACGTTTTTTTCTAATTGACCAACAGAGCAAGTTATCCATGTGACACTTAAGCTAAATGAATGAGGAACAAATGTTTTCTTGAGCTCTCAGGAAGGTTGAAAGTTGTCAATTTGTGTAGGTTTTTTCAGCTTTAATGAAATATTTAAGTATTTACTTGCTTAGGGGTATGAATGAACTTAGAATTCAAACACAACCTTAAGGTTGAGGTATAGCTTTCTATGATACTATGATTTTGACAGCCAGATGTCATGCGTTGTTTATGAATGTTATTTTGTAGACAAAGTATTTTTTTAACCATGAATGCAGGCATTAGATATGTGGCAACATTTTATTTAAAAAGTCATTGGAACAAGCTGAACTTGGCTAACTTTTTGATCTGACTCCTCGCACATTTACCTGCCGTGCAATTCAAGTCACCTTTGTCATACTTCAAGTCATTTATATTAACATTAACAATGAACTTTAAGCATAATAAAAAGCTGATGTCAACAGGTACTTACTGCAATACATCTTAAAGAAAATTCAGGCACTTTAATAGTTAAATAATTCATATTTTGTTACAAGCAATTTGAATATCGATACCTTCCCGGAAGAATGTATTAAGCGACAATTTTTCAGCAAATGACTTTTTGGCGTGCACTTATAAATTGTGCCAAGCGCCACATTTTGATCTTGGTATGACGTCTTTACCATTGATACAAACGACACTAGAGAGAAATAAAAACTGCTTATTACTGCAAAATACGCAAATAATTACCTGCACAGGAAGTTTTATTTGTTTCCTGTAAAATTTTGAAAATGTCGCTTAATACATTCTTCCGGTTACACCATTTATAACTCAAGAACGGCTGGACCGATTTTTATGATTTGTTGGATGTGTCTCCGCCCCGAATAGCAAAATAAATATTAAAACATCGGGAAAATTCAGGAAAAAAAAATTTTAAGAAAATTCATTTTCTCATGCATTTTGTATGGAACCACTTTTTTGATGATATCTCGAGAATGGATTGACTGATTTCGATGAATTTTTTTTTTGTTCGTCTTGGCCCCGAGAAGTTTCCTCGCGCATTAGAAAAGTAAGAAAATCACAAAAAAAATTAAATCCGTATACAATGCCATCTCTGATACATGACAGAAACACACACATTATGTGCTATCATTATTTTGACATGCTTCCCATCGAATCCACGTGAACTGTGGAACAAGTACAAGGATGACATGTCAGAAGACATTTTACATCCACTTCGTGTCAGTTCAGGGAATCCTGATCTCGAGGTGATTGAGGAGATACGTAACCAGGCTTTGCTTTTGATCGAAGACATGTGTTACTTCATGTGCGGCAGTTTGTTAGTCAAGCTAGGAATGCCAACGCCATATCGTGGTATAACGACGCTTGCAATCGAGAATTGCAACGTGAACGTGAATACGATGGAGATGCATTCAACCAATCATTTCGATTGAATATACCACTGTTGAACCCCCAACAGAAAAAGTGTATGATACATTAATGAAGGCAATTGACGATGGAAAAGATGGCTTATTTTTCCTCGATACGCCCGGTGGAACTAGGAAGACATTCCTCATGTCACTGATTTTGGGCACTGTCAGTGCGAGATCCGAAATTGCTGTAGCAGTTGCATCTTCTTCTGGGATAGCGGCCACGTTGCTAGAAGGATTCCAAACGGCTCATTCAGCGTTGAAATTGCCGTTAAACCTTCAAAAGATTGAGAACCGACATGTAAACATTGCGACACACTCAGCAATGGCCAAAGTTTTGGTAGCAAATAAAATTATCATCTGGGATGAATGTACAATGGCGCACAAACGCGCATTGGAAGCACTTAATCGAACTATGAAAGATCTGCGCAATGACTCAAGATGTTTTGGAGGCCAAACGCTACCAGTCATTCCAATATCGACCACTGCCGATGAAATAAACGCTTGGCTCAAATTATCGACTCTGTGGCGCTATGTGAAGAAACTTCAGCTGACGACAAACATGCGAGTTGCATTGCTAAACGATGCATCTGCCGAAGGTTACTCCAAGCAATTGCTGACTATCGGTAATGGCCGTGTTCCTGTCGACGAATCGAATGGATTGATTTCGTTTCCGCTGAATTTTTTCAATTTCGTCTCAGCGAAGGACGAGCTCATACACAAAGTGTTCCCGAACATCATTGCTAACCACAAAAATCACAATTGGTTGAGTGAACTTGCGGCAAAGAACAAAGATGTGGATCACTTAAATTTCGCAATTCAAAATCAAATTGTTGGTCCACTGCATTTCTTCAAATCTATCGACTGTGTAACAAACGAAGACGAAGCAAACAACTATTCAACTGAATTTTTAAACTCATTGGATCTGCCTGGCTTTCCACCGCACAATTTACAACTGAAGGTTGGCTCGGTAGGCATCATGCTTCGAAATCTGAACCAACCAAAACTATGTAACGGAACGTGTTTGGTGGTGAGAAAACTCATGAACAATGTGATTCACGCGACGATACTCAAAGGAAAGTTCAAAGGTGAGGAAGTTCTCATTCCGAGAATTCCGATGATCCGACCCGATATGCCATTCGAGTTTAAACGAATTCAATTTCCGATTCGTCTTGCATTCGCCATGATGATCAACAAATCACAAGTGTCGGCAAACCATCCGCTTTGTTCGTTCTCGCACCTGACAACAGAACGAAAAATATCGTATATCACAAGGTACTTCAATGAAGGGAATCGACCCGAGTGCAACCCATTCAGCAAATAGTTTAACAGAAAGTATTGCAACAATGCTTCGCGAATCATTTCGATTCACTTCAATAAAGCAAATGCCTTGCTGCCACGTGAATTACATTCATTTCAATGTAATTAAAATACATTTCATTTTGATTTTTGTACATTTGTGAACTTAATTCATTTTGAGTATTCATTTTATCTTACGAGTAATAAAAAATTAAGTTTTATTCAGCTAATAAGTTAACACAACATTTATTGATTCTGAGGCGGTACGAAGTTCGCCGGGTCAGCTAGTAAATAAATAAATGATAAACCTAAACTAAAAGTTATACATATACATACGAGTATGTACATTAAATAAAAATGATAGAAAGCATATTTCATAGAAATTATTATTCAAATATTTTAAAATCAAATTTATTTAAAGTTGGAAAAAAAAAGTGAAAAGTTTTCTCCTATCCGTACTTTATTTATATTCCAAAGTTTTTACAAACTCTGCAAGAATTTGTTCGTAGAAGTTAGGCCTATTTTTAATTTTTAAGAGGAGCTATTTTTCTATCGATAGAAGTGCTATATCGAAAGCCTATCTTCTGTCTGAGAATTTCTTAAATAGGTATGAATTCTCTTTAAAGCTGAAAAGGATCTTTCCACAGAGGCGAAGTGTTAATAATAAGCTGTTAATAATAAGCTACTCTCTACTAGGTTTAAAATTTGAGGAAATGTATCTGAAGATCGTTGTAAAGCGTAAGAACTTCGAGCTGAAGAAATGAAGGTGTTGTATACAAAACTTTTAGTTAATTTTTTAGAGCAGTAAAGTCGAAAATTGCAGGAAAAGAATGTATTAAGGAGGACATTTTTTTTCATCCGGGCTGTAACGGTGTCTCCTTCCTCATTCCGAAAGAAATAAGGTCCGATGATGCCACCGTGCCATAAACCGCACCAAACAGTCAACACTTGTGGATTGTAGTCGCTCCAATAACGGCAATTTTGCTTGTTGACATAGCCGCTGAGCCAAAAATGGGTCTCGTCCGAGAAGATGATTTTTTGGCCAAAATTTGGATCTTCGGCCAACATTTCCAGCGCCCAATTAGCGAACTCACGGCGTTTTCTATGGTCGTCCGGCTTCAATTCTTGTGTCAACACAATCTTATACGGATGTACGCACAAATCCAACAGCAAAATAAGCCTGGTTGACGCTCTGGCGATGCCCAATTCAGCTGATCGGCGCCGCATCGACATTTCTGGGTCTTCTTTGATTCTGGGCGCTACGGCGTCTATGTTTTCTTCACTTCGCATCTCTGTCTGGTTGGTGGCTTAAGGTCCAAAAGAGTGTACTCACACTCAAACTTTTCCACGGTGCGACGAATTGCCTGCGCACTGAAGCCATGATGACAACGGACCTCACGACGATATTCACGTTGCGTATTTATAACTGAGCCAGAATTTCGATAATAATTTTTAATAATTTCCACACATTCGGGAAGAATCAAACGATGCATGATGAAATGGCAAGCCTTACTGAATATTTTGACTTCTAGACGTCATTGGTAACTTTGACAGTTGCTGAAACATAACAATTGAAAAAACTATCATTGCTATCTGGTCACCCTATACAAAATTATTTGTACTGCAAAAGGTCATGGAAGGTTTCCTGCTAATGACTATTGAAATATGAGTCCACATGAAATTGGTTCTGGAGTATATGTACTTACTAAAACCAATAAAATTATATAAAAGCATATTGGACGGTTCCAATCCGTCTGTAACTTATCTTATACCCTATCCATTTTTATGGATAAATTTTTTTTAATTTCTTTTCTTTTAGTTTCTTGAATTTTTTTTTTAATATTTCTATATTTTAACATTTTTTTATATTTCTCCTTTTTTAATTTTGAAATTTCTTTCCTTTTTTGTTTTGTTTATTTTTTTCTATGTTTATACATATTTTTGTTCAGTTGGAGAAATAATAACGGTGTACCCTTACAAGTACATATATATACATGTATATTTGTGATCAGCATCGAACGTCATGTCGATCTAGCCATGTCCGTCCGTCCACACCCACTTCTTGGGGACTTTTCTTCTGTGACCGAAAAATGTCCCCTAAGCTGAAAGGAAGACTCTACACCGCAGTTGTACATCCGGCGCTCACATACCGTTCACAACGCTGGACAATGTACAAAAAGTAAGCCTTCATGTAAAAGAACCCATCACAAGCGAGATAGAGCACGACCGGCTCAGTTGGTGTTGTCATGTTCAAAGGAGAGATCCTTCGAACAAAGTCAAAAAGGCAATATCAATCAACGTTCCTACAGAATCGTGCAAAAAAGGCAGACCAAAAAACAACTGGATCACACAAAAGCAAAATTACCAGCATTTTATTGGCCTCAGTGACGAAGTGATCCGAAACCGGGAAGTCTGCCGGTACTTCCTGAGGTCAAACCGGCAAACCCCACAGGCGGACCAGTAGGGATGCAGTAAAGTGGGAGGGTTGTGATCCTTCTACTCCGTATCATAACCTCGCCGTAAGGAAAAGAAGAAGAAGAAAGTTATTTCTGGGTCCTATTGTGAATGTTTTTTAAAAATAAATTTCTTAAAAATTGCCAAAATTTCCTCCAAGTAGATCATTGCATTTGATTTACACATTTCACAACACCTACATACATCCTCTAACCACAGGGGTGGGTTAGAGGTTTTTATATATAAAAATGTATGCTGTGCATTCAATAAGAAGGGTTTAAGTACTCTTATATTAAAATACACGATGTATCCTTAGGATACAGCAAGTTGTAACAAAATGGTTGTTGATGCTCGAAAAAAAGTCATATGAGAGATATATACTCCACGTTCAGTAGGTGGCTGACAATTATTAGTTCTTTTTTTTCGTTTTGGGCGAAGTCGCTCGGGTTTACTATAATATCTTCAATTTTTTCGTCAGGTATTTCTTTAGAAAATCCACATGCCGCCTTCAAATAAACATTAAGCCATGACCTCCTCTACAGTGTCTAAACGAAAATGAGCGGCTGTGAAATGTATCTGATTGCCTAGGTTAGGAGCGGACTCAATTAAGAACTCACCAAGACGGGCTGAGACCACGTTTTTAATCTCGTACGTTTCCTCTTTAATTTGTAATTCTCTTCTATACCCTTTCCTCACTGGGAGTTCATTAACCTTTAAGTGATGCAGATTTAAAACAAAAATACATATTTTGTTATATCACACACTGGATTATATTTTGACAACAAAAAGATTTCATCACACTATTATCATAATTTGATAATTCACTTTTTCCCTTCACCTTGAATTGCATTCAATTGAGAAACATTCTCTGTCAACAGATCCAATAAAATTTCCACCTTCACTTGATTCAAATTGTTCTCCCCTTCCAGTGCCTTGAGTTTACGATTCATTCGAGTGATATCATCGACGTCGCCTTTTTTGGTAGAATGTATCCATATGCCATCAGTGAATTTTAACTCTTTATTACCCAAGACTAGAGAAACATTTTTATATTCGTCTAAATCTTCAGTTACTGGTGGACAGCCAATGTTGCATCGACCGGTTCTCACCGGAATGGGTTTCGATTCGAATTTCTTATTAAAAAGAGGCATTCTGAAATATAATATTTTCTATTGAATAATATACAAGATAAAACAACAAACACCCTTTCACTTTACGAGTACCTTCTGACAAAAGAAAATAAATCTAAACAAAAGATTAGTTTGTTGTTTTTAAACAACCCCCTTGTCGAGACACAACACCCTGGTTACAATGAGTGCCACCATAGATACGCTTGCTGCCAAAACATAAAACTTAGAAGCTCTCAGTATTGGTAGTGTGATGTTAATCTGATAATACTGGACGTATTTTGCTAAGATTTTTTTTGTTTTCAATAAATTCAATCAAAAGTCGAAAATAAACAAAAATTAAAAGATGTATAAAAATCTGAAAACATTTTGGTATTACTATGACAGATCTATTGGTGCAGTCTGAAAAGTTTGTATCCCTTTATTTCAACTAGAAAATATGTTATTACCAGTTGTTTGTTTAATTTAGAAATTTTGAAGGAATCACAAACAATTACGAAATTATAATTCAGAAAATTCTTAAGGAACTGGAATCTTATAAGGTAAAACGCTAAATTTACACAAATATAGTTCAAATGTTGATAAAAATATTTTGATTAGGAGGAACAAACGAAGTTTAAAGAACAAATCTTAACTCTTATCGAGGACAATAATTGTAATAGTTCAAAAGTTGATAATATTCGGTCGACGTCAAGTTTCGAAACTGCCCGTGAACATGAACAGCTGACCAACGATGCAATATCGAATCTAAGGCAACAAGTTCAGCACTTAAAAGAGGTAGGGATGGCTAAAGTTTATTAACAATGAATAAAAATTAGGTGCTATCTTTTAAGATCATCAAATTTAGATGGTATCTTCCTCATATCCGTTACGTAAACCAAATGTTCTAATCCTTTGTAAGTCACGGAAAGAAGAGTGTTGAAATTTGTTGAAATTGTGCTTATTTATACGTGTATGTGCCCTTGACGCCTCAAAGGCAGTTGGGTTCGAATTTGATCATATTATACTCGTTGTCCTAAATACCTTATCATTCTAAAGAGTTCGTTAACATACGTACACGCGCAACTAACATAGATAGTAGAAAACCGCGCCTCAACAAGTTCGTAGAGATCCCTGGAAGGTCGTAGGTAGGTCTCTCTTTTTTGAAGAAAATTTTTTTTTTTTTTTATAATTTGCGCGCGCCAAATGGGATATGAATACCATTAAATTATTTTAGGGCACGGGCGTTTGAAGAAATTGAGAGAAAGAGAGAAAGAAAGATTGGTGTAGTGGGTTTGAAACTTAGGTGGTATTAAGTTTCAGTAAACTCCAAGGGTGGCGTCCAGATAACTGGGGAGCTTGTTTGTTTTGCTTTTTGTCGTTGCTCATGATTCACAGTATTTTTTTTTCCCCTCCACCTGATGTCATCATCACGATCAAGTTGCATTTAAGCCATATGACCACCCTACTGTCAGTGTTATGCCTTCGCAGTAGAGTTGACTAAGCTTCCGCATTTGATCGACTTTTTTATTTATTTCAGACGAAATAAATAGATGATTGTTGAGATCAGGATTTGAACCGCGAACCAAGAGCGTGACAAGCGTTGATGTTACCACTACACCACGGCCACCCGTTCCGTCTGAAAACTATCAAAATCGGAGGCATTGGCAATAAGATATTGCCATTGTAACATGCCCAACTCAAAAACAATTGAACAGATTTCGATGAAAATTGGCTTATAATTAGGGTTTAGTATGTGCACTGCAGGTCAAAAGTTTGAGGCCGCCCTCAGTGCTCGAAGGAAAAACAAAATCTAACATCGAAAAAAACTGTAGTAGAATAATAATCATGTAAAATGAACGGGGAACTTATGTGAAACCACTATAAGAAGAAATCTATATTCATTTTGTTCTTAACATAAAGCAATTTATTAAAAAGAAGAAAAAATAACTTAAACAGATTTTTCGTCGAAAAAGCCACCTTTACATTCGATTATTTTTTTACAATTCTTGGCATTCTAGCTATCAGTTTTTGAATTGTTGCCTGTGGTATATTGCTCCAGTAATCTAATAGTATATTCCACAACGCAGATTCTGATGATGGGCATTCTATCCAGTTCCTCCAACAACAAATCTATAGGTTTTAAATCTGGTGATTGCGGCGGCCATATCATGATTTGTAAGATTTCTTCATTTTCCCTCTGTTTAAGGTCACCGTAATGGTGAAATACGAATCCTTCGCCAATTAATCTTAGTCCAGAGGTCACATTGTTTTCTTCCAATATTGTTTTCTATGCCCCCTTATTTGTCCAATCACTCGCGCCAGATCTCCCACTCCACTTGAAGAGAAACATCCCCAAGCCATAACAGAACCGCCTCCATGCTTGACGGTTGGAACCACACAGTCTGGTAGCATCTTATGTTCAGAGCTGCGTCGAACGAAAACTCGTACAAATACCTCGAACTTAGACTCACTGCTCCATAATACTCTATTGAAATCTACTTCCGTCCAGTCTTTATGCTTCTTGGCTCATTCTAACCTTTTCTGCTTGTTTTGTGGTCGCAGCAGGGGTTTTCGAACAACAACTCACCCAAATAGTCCAGCATGTCTCTCGCCCTACCTCAAGAACGAATTTTGTCTCGTTAAATGCGGATAGAATATGAAGGCTAGTGGCTACGGTGTAGCGATGGATAGTGGATTTGCTTGTGACTTGAACGTTGTATACACATACAGTGGCGAGCATAAATGTTTGAATGTTTACTGTTTTCGTACTTACCTATCCATAAAATCTTTATTATTAAAGGAAATACAACCATTTTTTTTAGGTTTTGTTCTTAATTTATTTGTTTAACATTTTGCATATTCCAAATTAAAAAAAAAAAACAAAAAAAGTAAAATGAAAAACCCACACTTCACTCTATTCGAACACTTTTGCACGAATTGTTTTACTTACCCAAACCGCTATGATTTTCCCGTTATCCGCTATTTTCTTTCGCTGATGATTGTTTACCACTCTCTCATTGCTATTGACTTCATTCTGTTAAGCTGATTACTTTGAAATAGTTTGCAGTTTTGTTATTTGTTTTTTAATTTTTAAAATGCGTAAAATATCGGAAGAAATCGAAAACAGCATAGTGGTTTTAACAGAAAAAGGAAAGTCCACACGAGAAATTGCAAGAATATTGAAAATCACTAATTCAACTGTATATTGCGCCCAAAAAAGACGAAATGTAAGCAACAGTGCAATTTCTAAAGAACGTCGAAGGTTGCTGACAGACGGAGATGCACATGCTATGGAGTGTTTGATGAGGCGCAAGGATTCATTAACGCCAAAATTAGCTGCTGCAGATATCAATAAGGGTGTAAGTGAGTGGACTGCGCGCCGAGCCCTTCGAAGAATTGGACTTGTTTCAGCAGTGAAACAAAAAAAACCCGCTTTGTCGGACAAAAACTTAAAGGCGAGGTTAAAGTTCTGCAAAGACCATAAACATTGGAATATTGAGGACTGGAAAAGAGTGATCTGGTCGGACGAAACCAAAATAAACCGTTTCCAGTCAGATGGAAAGGAATATTTTTGGCACCGACCAAAAGAAACCATCCAGAAGCACCAAGTAAAGCAAACGATAAAACATGGTGGTACGTTGACCCAATAGTGAAAATTGAAGGGATTATGAAGAAGGAGGATTATCTTCCATCCTCCAAGCAAATTTACCAGAATTTGTTGAAAGGAGTGCATATCTTGAGGAAGAGGTCCTTTTCTAACAAGACGGTGATCCCAAACACACTGCAAAAATCGTTCAAAATTGGTTGTCCGGCCAACGCTTTCAGATGTTGAAGTGGCCTGCGCAAAGCCCGGATTTAAATCCGATTGAAAATTTGTGGGCTTTGCTCAAAAGAAGGCTGGCAGTCTATGAAAAGGCCCCGAAGAATATAAATGAGCTTTGGCAAAGGGTGGAAAAAGAATGGGAAAACATACCAAATAATTTAATCGAAAAACTAGTGGAGAGCATGCCAAAACGCTTTAAAAGCTTCATAAGAAATAAAGGGCTGTGGACTAAATATTGAAATTTTTTTTATTTTTTTTTTTTCGGACGTGCAAAAGTGTTCGAATAGAGTGAAGTTTGGTTTTTTCGTTTAATTTTTTTTTTTTGTTTTTTTTTTTTTATTAATTTGGAATACGCAAAATGTTAAACAAATAAATGAAGAACAAAACCTAAAAAAAATGGTTGCATTTCCTTTAACAATAAAGATTTTATGGACAGGTAAGTACGAAAACAGTAAACATTCAAACATTTATGCTCGCCACTGTATATTCGAATGCCAGCGGGGGACAGAAATCAACAGCCTTCTCATGATTTCGATTTTTTGTACATATTGATATTTTTGGTGATAGATGAGGGGAAGAGGAAATTTAAAAAAAAAAAATACTCAATAAATCGCTAATATTACAGCGTACGGAGGTTATTCGAGGACAAGTATTTGTATGTTCGTAGTGTTGATCACATTGATAGCAGACGTTTAAGTTTTTCCCGGGTACAATATCAGATAAATACCCAACACAAGAAATGAAAAGATACCCTGTCATTGTTCCCATATGTGCAGATTACAGTGATTTCGAAATATTGAGCTTTTTGAATGTTCGCGTTAAGTTGGAGGCTTCTGCCGGTGATGTTTCGCCTGTTTCGAAAAGTGTAAAGCGTTCAACACTTTCGGACAGCAACAAGTACCCGGAACTTGTCAACAAGTGGAACAACTTATTTACCAGAGTCCTGGAATGTGGTCTATGCGAGAGACCTTCAAGTGTCTGTGCAACTAATTCGCGGTGTGGTTCATGAAAAACTCCGATTTGTCTTATGCCATGAGAAGGATCCAATTTATGTTGGAAGAAACGAAAAACCAGTGTGTGCTCCGAAAGAAAGGCTTTGGTTTTTTTTTCGACGAACAAAATTTCGATCAGGACCAGAAGGTCAATAGAAAAAACTACAGATGGCTGTGTGCAGAGCCTTCAGATGTCCACCGTGTGATGCACACCAAGTTTCCTGGCAGTGTGATGGTCCTTGGAGTAGTGAGTAGTAAAGGTCATGTTAAGTCTCCCTACTTTTCCCTCAAGATCTTCGAGTGAATGCTGCCGGATTCATCGAAGTGCTAGAAAAAGTTGTTAAGCCCTGGATAGACGATGTGAGTGAAGGAAGGCCATACGTGTTGCAGCAGGAGTCTGCGCCAGTGCACAAAGCCGTCGTCTCAGAAATGGGAGATGGTCAATTTCCATGTTCACATAACACTAAACTTATGACTACCTTACTCATCAGACCTTAATCCGCTGGATTACTTAGTATGGGGCGTAGTTGAACATAAAACCAACACACTTCCCCATAATTCAAGCTCTAAAGAATATCTAAGTGATGGCCAACATAAACAAGGATCATTTAATTGCGGCATGCTCTCGTTGCCGTTATTACTATTATCGTAAGTTATGTACATTTCCACTTTTTTTTTCAAAGTTATCTCAAATAGCATTCACACCCTGCCACCACCAAATGTTTCGGCAGATTATTTTTTTAATTTTTATGCGGAAATTTGATTTCCTTCTAGTCAAAATACATGTATAATACAAGTATGTTGTGCTGATAAAATAATTTATTTTATCTGAAAATACAATTTTTGATCTGAAGACGATGATTAAAAATCTAAAAAACCCTTTACCGCTGTTCGATTAAAGTGCAGCGAAAGAATTATATTTACAAATTTCAATTCCTTTTTCTTTGGGTGTATTATGGCCCCAAAACTGACCCAAATAATTTGATATTTTTGATTGTTTTTTTTTTATAGTAACACCTATCTAATATTTTTGGATTATTATTATTATTCGTGTAGGGTTATCTTGCACTGCGACCTAATGGTCTATTGTGCCCCCTGCTAATACCTAGGAGAGGTTTATTCCCTCCTCCCCAAAGAGAAACTCTAATCCCTCATAATACAATTCCGTCAGAATTGTTATCGAAGGTCAAACATTCTTTTTTTGCCTTGGCAGAAGACCTCTCTAGGCCCCAAAGATGTTCTGGAGTCTCATTGGACTCATTGCAGAATCAGCAAAGGCTTTCGTTTGTTATACCTAGTTTCCTTAAATACTCCCCGACTTAACAGTGCCCTGTTAGAAAGCCTGTTATGATACGTAGGTTATTCTTGTTAAGGCGGATGCATGCTTCGAATCTCTTCCAATTGAAGTGTCCCAGAAGTTTCTTAGCTTGCCTCAGACGTGGAATTTCTAAATTTCCCATCTACGATAAATACCACCCCGTAAAGTTATAAATAGCTGAACATTATTTATTAATTGTCGCCCATTTAATTCATGAAAGATTGTAACCTACGTTGAAGCCATTAATAGCAACGAAGTTTTTGTTTGGAATAAGTAATAAAAGTGAAAGCAATTGCTTTAAAGCCAGAAAAAGTAGCAAAAGCATTAGATTAATTTTAAATGTGTAACCATCCAGATACACTATTATTTCAGAGATCTTCCGAAGTTTTCTATTCATACAAAGCTTACTGAAGATTTACTTTTATCGAAACAATTGCTAGCAAAAGCTACGAAAGTATTAATTACTTTGAAGATTTTGCTTTAAAAAACGTTGTAACAGACCCAGCGAATCTTGAATTTTCTGGTTGGTCTAATATTGCTCTTAGCTTCTACAATAGTAACTTCGCAAACGGGTAAGGCAAGGAACAAATCCATTTTAGCCAATCCTCTTTGAATATTAAATACGTCCCTAGAGATTGCCATATATGAAAGAGCGATGTTTGAAGCCTATTACGGGTTGGGTTGACTAATTCATAATTTTAATAAAATTCTTGCCGTTATTTTTAAGGAACGCTGTACCATCAAACTTCTATGGAAGACTTCACAAGAAACAATCGCTAATCTAGAGACTGAAATTCAAAACTACCGTAATCAACTTTTCAAGCCCAGTGCAATTGCAGAGGTAACACAATGTACTCATTCTCTTGCTAGCATACCACACACTTTCATTTCCAATAGATAAAAGAAAAGTACCGCATCACAATCAATACTTTAGAAGATGTTATAAGGAATCAAAAAAACGAAATTTCCAAACAATCTGAAACCATTCGTGAGCTTGCGAGCGATAAAACCCGAACAAGTAATCATATCAAAGACCTTCAAGAAGTAATAGCTGGTAAGCAAACCTATTCCAAAATGTATCCACTTTTCTCACAATCCATTCTGTTTGCAGAACAAGAAAAAAAATTATCCGAAAGTCAGCAATTGGAAAAAATAAATATAAATTTAAAACGAAAACTTCAAGTGGTTCTACAAACCAATTCAGAGCTTGAAATATCAACGAATCTTGCGAAGAGCATGATTGACGAACGCTTCATTCGAGAGAAAAATGCTCTGGAAAAGCTACAAGAAGCTTTGTTAATAGCCGAAACTGCGGTGGCTGAAAAGGAAGAAGCTCTAAAGCATGAACTTGTCATTAAAGAAGAATGTGAAGCTTTGGCCACAACGATAGGTCAGGTAATGGAAGAAGCTGCTCGTAAGGTTGATCAAAATGTAGAAAGCATAAAAATGCGGTACGAAGAAAATGAGAAAGTTTTAATAAAGAAACACCAAGAGGTGGGTTAGCCTTGTAGCAGCCTTATACAGTTTTTTATTGGTTTTTACTTTGCAGGCAATGGAAGAAGTAGAAAAACAAATTAAGGCAACTCGTGCAGCTGAGGCTAGGTGTCATGTACTTGAACATAAGTTAAAAGACATTTTAAAAGAAAACAATAAACTAGACAGTGACTTGCAAACTGCTTCAGGAGCTATAGTAAGTCTTAAATAAGAGTTCCTCTCAATATATTATATGTTTCTTTTTTTCTCTCTCTTTTACCAGATTGAAATGGAGCTCAAAGTAGAAGCCACTGAAAAACTACTTAAAGAGGACAAGAAGTCGGACAGGATTTGTGAAGAGCGTGAACAACAGATTAGGCAGTACATTGACAACAATCACCAATTAAAGGAAAGGTGAACAAAAGTTATAGTGGCTGTTGCTGGACATTTTTTGACAAACTTTTATTTTTAGATGGAAATTCACTATTGAGGATGTCACTAAAAAATTCGGAAACGAGATCCAGCGACTTCAAAAGGAAAATTCAAATCTTAGAGCTGAAATTCAATCCCAACGACTGAAAGTACATAAACTGGGTTGTTAGCTGTGTTGTCGTGAAACTTTATTGTGTTCTTATTTAATTAAAAAAAAAATAAATTTAACATCAAGCAGAAGTTGTTCGTCCTGGAAATAAACTAGGAAACCAATAACTTGTCTCCTCATCCTGTTCATCTACCCAACATAAGCCTTCGCTTAGTGTCTTTTCAATTCCTTGCTTAGCACGATACTCAGTCCAGCTGAAAAATAGAGAAGAGTTAAGTAGAAACTTTTTTGAAATAAGCGTAATAGTTATTACCCCAGTTTATTGACAAGCATTGTGATGGTAACAAAGCCTTGTTCAGTGCTAGATGCAGCAGTGAGTATCGCGGCTTCATCTAAACTCAATTCAGCTGGTATTGATTGGACCATATACTTTCCTCTGGCGACTTTATAAACTGTAAAACTATAAGAATGGCGATTATAAGCACTTAATACCCTTTAAGCATTCCAGAAGCAATGCAAATGAGTTTAATTTGAAATGAGGGTGTGAGCCATTCATGCAGACATTCAGAGCAATATCGAACGACACCATCTTGTCATATCCCTTTTCGTTATAGTCAGAGACACTCTTTGGAAAGGAAAATCGAAGATTAATTGATATTTCGATGATCTAACTGCCGAGATATTTAAAGCAGCTGAAGATTATTTGGTCGGATGAAAGTATGCTTAACGAATGGAATGCTTTCGTGAGTATTGAAACAGAAGCGGCGAAAATGGGTCTAGCGGTTAACGAAGACAAAGCAAAATGTATGCTGTTATCAAAATCAAAACGCTCAACATCGGCGACTTGAACAGAACATCACAATAAGCAGCTACAATTTGGAGGTAGTTAAGGACTTTGTCTACCTAGGCTCCGTTGTAAATTCGAATAATGACACCAGCGCAGAAATCAAGCTAATAATCACTCGTGCCAAACGCTGTTTCTTTCAGCTAAGAAGGCAATTGAGTAGCAAGATCCTCGCACGGTGAACTGAGGTGACTTTATATAAGACACTCATCATCCCAGTCCTCTGTCATACTGCGCAGAAACATGGACCTTATCAAAGGCGGATGAAAATACCTTTGACTGTTGACAGTAATGTTTAGTTCCGTTTGAAACGGCGGCTTATGAGTGAGAAAATACTGCAACGAAATAATCAGAAGAGTTCCGGTACATCGCCTAAGATGGATGTGCATATATTGCGAACAAACATCAATGAAAGTTTTCGAATCCAACTTCGTGTGACTCGAAATACTTTTACGAACGAATTAACTCTAATGGTCTCTTACCAATCTACAATGATATCAAGACTAACGCAATGCATTGACTAAAATCCCGGCACCCACTTTTAAAACTGTCATAAAACCAGCGTCTGGCCATTTAACATAGTCGATAATGCCGCACTATGTCATGTCATTATTGTTCATTTCAAGAACGGAAGGACGTAATAAACAATAAATACATAATGAAGAATAATAAGGTCTGTTACTGTACTTGACCGAGTTGCTAATTTCTATGATATTTGAAGAAAATTTCAAAGTAAAGAAAACGGGAACATGATTGGTCCAATTTTCGTAGAAATTCCCAACTGTGGTCAAGTAGGGATCAGACCTATTATGAGTGTATAGAAAAATTATAGACTTCTGAGATGGTAAGGTCTGGACGGACCATGCAGTCTCAACAAATATAAATCTTAGAAAAAAAAGACAATCTGGGAGTAATTTTAGATTCCAAACTAAGCTGAAAATTAAACATAGACGATCACATTAAAAAAGCATGTTTGGCCTTCTACACACGCAAAATAGCGTTCAGTAATACACCGGTTTCCAAAAGAACCATATCACATTGTTTGTTCACGGCGGCGGTGGTGAAACCCATTCTAACATAATTTTGGTGGAGGCGAAAGCCCCCCTGGGCATACAGTTTAACGTCACTGAGAAAGCCTAACCAAGATCCAAAGAGCAGCCTGCATCGAGACAACAGATTCCATAATGTCGTCACACACAGAAGCTATGGAGACTATGCTAAATCTCATTTCGCTGGACCATTTCTGCAACAGCAGGGCAGTTAAAACCGCACTCAGACAAAAGGCCACGTCACTTTTCAGTCCCGATGTGCTGCAACAGGGGAGCGAATAGAAACCGACTACATAACCGCGACTCTAAACCAGCAAGACACTGACATAGAACAGTTAGCCTTTGCCGACGGTTCCAAAATAGATGTCGAGACATGAGCAATAGCTTAGCAATAGGTTACTTCTTTAGATTTAGCAATGAACGCAGTGTCTTCCAAGCTGAGATCAAGAGGGTGGCCACGGTGCAGTGGGTAGTATGTTTACTTGTGGCCCGAGCTGTGCAGGTTCGAGTCTGAGCAGGGAACAGCAACCAAAGCCACATAAAAATAAGACAGAAATGAATTAAATGCATGTTTCTCCAACCACTACACCAAAAAGGAGTTTAAGCTTGGTAGTACAATGGACTGAAAATCGAATCTGAGTGTTCTGGGATTTGGATATTTCCTTTTAAAAAAAAATCAAAGACAACAATATCGTCAGCTCTGGTGTCAAAAACAGTTAGATCAAGGCTAGGTTACCTCTGCAAAGAACACCTAAACGAGATATCCACAGGTACCAGGGTACATGGATATTCCGGGCTACAAAAGATCGGATGAACTTACTAGGAAGGACTTGGCACAGAGCAAATACGCGCCTAGAAACATGCACAACAGCGAGATTGCTTTGGCCGGACGCAGATAAGAAGAGACATAGAAGGCACTGTGTCATTTGTAACCACGTGAAGCGTGTCACGACTTTTGCTGTACCTGCATGGACAAGGAGGAAATACAATCTGATCGTGACCTACTTTATGAATGCCCCGCCTTGGCTAACAGAAGGCTGATGACTCGTGGGAGTCTCTCCTTTAAGGGCCCGGGGGACTGCGATTTGTATCTTTATTTGGATGCTCCTAACTCGGCAGTCTCTTTCTTTTGTTACAGGTTCCTAGAGTAATTTTCAATTATGGACACAATGGACCCAACTGCTGGTCTACGTGAACTGAAGACTACTATTACAGGCCACCCATCTAGCTACCTACGGATATATACCTACAAAATATAGATAAGCAACTAATAAATTCCCAATGCTCACCCATTTCCAAATATACTGAGCTTCTTCGTAGCAATAAGTATATCTTCTTTTGTTATTTCCTGATGCACAGCACTCTGTCCACGAGATGCTACCAATCGATTCCGTAATTCACCCAATTCCATTAAGCCACCTGTTATTAAAATTGAATTCATTCCATTTGTTTGTTTTATTCAAAGTCTTACCAGTCTTTTCATTGAGTGCAAGGCAAACTTCGACCACTTGTACGCCTAGTTCATAGTAAAAATCGCCCATGCCCAGAACGCTCCAGAAACCCTTTCCTGTGGCCAATGGATCTACGCCAATCGCAGCACACATTTCTTGAAATTGCCGACGAAACTGAGCATTCTTGCGAATATCATTTTTATGATTCATTGCGAATTCCTCGAGTTTTACGCGAAACACTTCCATTTGCTTGGTCATTTGTTCCAATTGAGACTCCTGCATTACATTGCCTTTATCCTTGTATTTCTCAGCTTCATATTGTTGCTGTTGGATAGCTCCTAGACCAGCGCGGCGTCTCATCTTTATACCTGCGGTTAGGTTAGTTTTACCGATGTAAAATTATATTTATTATACTGAATAACAAAATTGGAGAAAGCAATAACAGGATTGGCAATCAAAACAAGTCACCCGTCAGCCGTCATCAAAACAAAATCTAAACAGCTGATAGTGTCAAATGTAAAGTAACGTAAAGGTGGTACATTTCAATGGGCGCCTCAAAATAGGCAAGGAATAATGCTTCCGGATGTGCACTGTTCCGTTAATTTCGACCATCCAGTTTTTAATAACCTTGTTTACACCACGGACCGGCACTAAAACTTAGATTAAGTTCTGTGTGTTTCGACAAAACAGGACAATATAAGATTTTAGTACATATGAGGAGCATAATGTTCGCGTCTCATCATTCGTCCAATTACCAGCTTTGCATTTATTTATGCCCATCTCTATTATGTTTTATCAATGCAAAATAGACTTTACGGACCTCACAAGTAGCTAAATTGATGGAAAAATAAAATATTTAACTTTGAAATGACATTTTAATATTCCATTAAAAGCGCCATTTAGCGCATACTGGAAAACTTAATAGTTCCGAATTGCCCTCAAAATCAGGAACTGTTCTTTTCAATTAACCTTTTCTCACATTTGCCGAAAGTAGTAGTGGCAGTCGTAGACCATTACGAAAAATATTTCCACCTGTGGTCATGTTCCGTAACTCGTGGGAAAGCTTTTCGTGTGGAAAAAACAAAATTGGTTGCTTTCGCGTATGGAAAGAAAAGTATCTCTCTAGCTCAATGCGAAAAGCAATGCTTTGTCAGAAGAATCCTTACGAATAACTGATTTATTTCGATTTACTTATTCGGTATTTACAAATTTTCTTTGAAGCATACGAGTCTTAATGAAATACGGGAATACTTTATTGCTTTTAAGGACATCGACTACGTATCTTTTTACGGCACAAAAAAGGAACAACGAATTTTAGTGTGCACTGACTAATTTCGATTCAGTCGATGCTCTGATATAATTTCATCGTACCTTGAAAGTAATCCAAATTATACAATGTTTTCCCGATTATATTCATTATTTCAAAATGGACAACGATGCACTGCTAGGCAAGGCGTTGGTGTTAGACCCCGTAATTTTTTGACGAGATTTTCGAGCTCCAAATTATTTTATCAAGATCGAAATACTGCTCGTTTCTAATTTCCCATAAACAATGAAAACTTTTTAATTCATTCTCTTATAAAAATGCTCTTATCAACAACATTCATAATAAGAGTATGTCACATCATTACAGCACGTCACAGCCAAACCTGGTGCTAAACTCATCTAATGCATCCATACCTACGACGTACGCGGTACCAGCTCACGATGTATAATGAAAAATCAAACAGCCACAGATTTTGTCGACAATATTTTTCATGGACCAGGTTTTCATCCACTGCAACGATGTTCATGGTTATACATACGTACATCGTATATCGTACCCAGCTTAAACATGAAAATTAGTTTCTTTTAACAATCAAAACTCACGATGAAAACAAAAAATCAAGGCAATTTTCTCACCTGAGTTTCTGAAACAATTTTATTTATTTTTAATTAAACTTCGAATCTGCTAAAAGCAGACTTATTAAAATTTTTTTATTAAAATTTTGTCCATCATGGAACATATCAAATTAAAGCTGAACTTTCAAAGAGTCCAACAATATAAATATAAATATAATATAAGGAAAAGCGCTAAACAGACATTGCGCCATGAATTCGTTAATATGCATGCATACATAGATATGTACATGCAGAGCTTTAGGACTGGAGCTTTAGTCCTAAAACATGCAAGAAGAAGTGAAAATTTCCTTAAAAAATATTTCTTTTAGTTTTTTTATAGTCCGATTGAATTTACGAAAGTAGCGCGAACTTAACTTCAGAGTCTGTTTCAGCTTCAGATTAGAGTTCATCATTTTGTTCTGGCAATAACGGACTATAATTCAATATTTAATTCAAAAAGAATACTGGCAATACTTGTTGCATTGGAGATAAACGAATCTTTTCTATCTTCACTCACCAATGATTGCAAATGTCAGAATCTTATCAGCTGGCAGTAAATTTGTAAAAAAAAAGTGTTCCGTCAGTCGGCCAAAGTACTAATTTTGCTTTAACAAAGGGACTGCTATGTAAATTAAACAAAGCTTGTGGTGGAAATTTTTTTTAATTTGTTTCTGCATTAAGTCACCTTTTCTGGCCAAAAGGGCACATTATACAAACAACATGGCTGTAAGTCTTACTTCGTTCGCCACCGAAGCAGTAACAGCCAAGAAAGTTGTTAACACTTCCTCCTTCCCATCGTTTGGTGAAAGTTTTCTCAAAATTTCTTCAACATTACCTTAGGAAATGATCGCGCGTATCTCATTCTATCCCACCCTGCTGTACAATGTAGTTATGGAGAAGGCGACCACCAGGAACTGGTTCGATCGCATCGATGAGAATGTGATTCTGGGAGCTCTGCCGTTTCGTTCGATGACGAATGATGTGAGTGCAGCAGAACAATAAAATATTTATTTCCTACTCAATGTCTTTAGTTAATTAAAAATGAAAATATGAAAGCTGTCGTCTCAATGAATGAGGACTATGAGCTGACCATGTTCTCGAATGATGCATCGAAATGGAAAAATTGGGGGATCGACTTCCTACAACTCCCGACAACTGATATATTTGAATCTCCCCGTCAGGATAAACTCTACCAGGGTGTAGAGTTTATTAATAAGTATCTAGCAGTGAAGGACAGAATACCAAATCTGGGGACGAGTACATCGCCAGAGAATTTCGGAACTGTATACGTGCACTGCAAGGCTGGACGTACACGTAGCGCAACCCTTGTAGGATGTTATCTGATGATGGTAATTAGCTACTTATGCATTATGGATGTGTAATTGTAAATATTGTTCAATTGTTTCAGAGAAACGGTTGGACCCCAGATCAGGCAGTGGATCACATGCGTCAGTTACGACCGCATGTGTTATTGCACACTAAGCAGTGGGATGCCCTTAGACTTTTCTATAACAATAAGGTTGCACGCCAGTCCTGACATTCGACCTAAAAGCCAATTTTGTTTCTTGCATAATTTAGTTCTTTTCGTCGTTTATTTACTATATATGTATATATTTCTTTTGGGCCAATTTGCCGTATTTCCATGACAAAGTCTAAATATATACGCAATTTGCGTGAAACATATTGTAATCACATTTGGTTTTACACTAATTATAATTTCAATCGATTAAACGTGGCGGAAAATTATTCGCTGTTGCTTTTGGTTTAAATTTCTCAAAGTAAGGTAAGAATCTCAGGCTATGCATACAATTATTTGCAATAAATCTAAGAGTAGAACTTATTTATAATATTTTGTGGGTTTATTCACTTCGTGAAGGAAGAACGCATTAAATTTAGCACTTTCAAAGCCGAGAGCAAGATTTCTTTAATAGTAAAGACTGATGATATTCTTTTTTTACGAAGTAAACGAAACAATATTGAATGGAACATACTGCAAGAAGTCGTGCGCGAGCTTCAGAGCAAACAAAAAAAAAAAGTAAAGTATACGACCTGGTCAACCTTTATATTGTTCATTTGCACTTCACTTATATTTAAAATTTTGAAAGAAATCGAAATTTCTTTAAGCGTTAAAATGATGAAATTGTTGTTTTAGACATTTATTTAGAACAAAATTTATTGCGTTCTAGCCGAGAAATGGTTAATTTTTAAGAACCACTTATAAGTAAAGTACCGTTGTATGTCTATTCCACCTAAAGTATGGAATTTTATCAAAATCGTTTAAGCCTTTTACCAGCAAATCGACTTTTTTCAAATGAAAATTCCAATTTTGTCTCGAATTATGTACCCACCGATTACAAATATGAAAAAAAAAATCTCTAACCGTTTAGGCTTCACACAGACAGATAAAATTGAGGCTTTATATCATAGTAATACCAAGATTAATCAAACAAATTTAAATCGACCATATTGACGAAAACAATACTTGCTCTAAGGAGCAATTAAAATTCGTTAACGTACAGAATTCAAGCTAAAGCAGACTCAAAAGCAAACACTCAACAATTAATGACAACAAAATGACCATACCGCCCGACGAGAATGGAATGAAAAGGTTTTGCAGGGCCATGTTGACGACCCTAATTTTTGGGAAAATTTCATCATGAGTGACGAAGCTCATTTTGACTTATCTGGCTTTGTTAATAAACAAAATATCCTCAATTGAGTTTGCACCCTCGTAGAGTTACTGTTTGGTGTACCATAAGTAACAAATAATGGTGATGCCCTAATTGGAACGATTGGGGCCTACAACACATGTAGTTCCAATAGGATGGTGCCGCGTCACGCACAGCTAACGATACGATGGCTATCTTGCGAGAAATTAGTTAAATAGCACCCGAAATGTGCCAAAATATTGTGCAAAATATGGTTTAAACAGCACCCATCTGCACCGTAGCCAGAGGTGGCCATATAGCCGATATAATATACTATACATATTTGTTATAAACCAAATAATCGGTCAATAAAAAATGTGTTTCATTTCATAGTTAGTTAAAAAAAAAAAAAACATCAGTCTGGAATATAAAAAACACTGTATATTGGCAGAAATTCATTAATTTCTGATATTGAGCTACTAACTCAGCAAGTAAGCAAACAATATACTATCCTTCAACTTATCTTTGTTGATTATAGTGGAATAGACGTTATCGTAATAATATCAAGAATTCTTTATGATTTTATATTTCCATATATAGTATGCATCAACGTGTAAGTTTGAGTCTTGTGCACTTCCTGAGCTGCCTTCTCTAGAGTGTGTTACTCCGAAGAGTCAAACTGAGGGACTGTATCGAAAAATGAAAATTATTTGGGCCTTATCTTTGACAGTAAATTGAATTGAAATCTAAGCCTTAAAGAAAGGACGAAGGCAATTTTGGCGGTACTCTACACCTGCAAATGCACTGACAAAATACAGCTATAGTTAGAACTTTAATTGCATGTATGGTTTGGAAGAATGTAATGAGCAAAACAAATTAAGTGCACGACTGGTAAGTACATTTTTGCACTTATGTACATATATCCTGTTTTTAAGCGAGATTGTTACTTTTAAAAAATACGTTAAAAACCAAAAAAAAAATATTATTACAATTTATTGAAATTTGGTATGCCCTGCCCTTGCTTTTTGCATCCTTTTCATACATATCCGGCATATATGAGAGTTCACACATTTCCGGCACCAGATATACGACAATTCTAAACATTTCGAGCCTTTGTGTTTGAAACGGGTTTTGTATGTACATACATATATCTAATAGTGCCCGACCGAAGGTTCGGTTTCGGCCAAAATCACTAATTTCGGCAGTTTCGGCTTCAGGCAAAATGGTGCCCAACCCTCGCCGAAAATACATAAATCACTTATGTATGTATATGATGGTGCACAAACACAATGCACAGCTCAGAGCCCATTATTAGTTGTCTCTCTGGTAATACGTTCATATATGTATGTATGATTGTTGTTCTGTTTGAATTTTTGTTTTTTGTTAAATGTTGTCTGTTTTTCTGCTTATTTATTACATAGGACTCCAGCGAAACATTTTATTATTGCGAGAAAAAGGTATTATAAGTACTCCCACTTATAGACTCGAAACAGGAGTATACATACTATATGTATTTATTTTGTCTACATCGCCCTACAAGTTCTGCATCGGATTGAGATCAGGGGACTGGGCAGACCAACTTAAAACGTCAATTTTCTGACTCAATAACCATTGCTTCACAGATTTAGCTGTATGCTTCGGGTCATTGTGCTGAAATTTTCATTTTAGTGGCATTTTCTCCTCAGCGTAGAGAAGAATCATGTTTTACAAAATGTCCTTATATTTTATTTGGTCCAGAATGCCCCATACGAGGAAGTTGCCTTCACCATGCTTCATCGTTTTTCTGGTATATTTAGAATTGAATTTCTAGTTTATCCCGTGCCTTACATATTGTTTCCCATCTGATCCGAACCGATTAAATTTCGATTCATCGGTCCACATAATATTTTGCCACCAATTGGGATCCTTATTAACATGATCACGTGCAAACTCTAAACAGCGTGATAAATTACGTTTTGACACCAATGGTTTCGGTCAAGCAATTTGTCCGAACAATTTTTTTTCACGGAGGCGATTTTTTTAATTGTGTTCACGGAAACATTTATAGGCATATTTAGCTCTTCATGAATTGTTTGTTTGTAATTTACGATCTATCAAAAATGGAGCAAGTTTGCTCAAACGAACAATGGTCGTACATATGTATATGCATGGCTAAGAATAAATTGAAGATGGTATTGTACTGATTACCTGTCCCCATACATACATACATATGTGGAGGCTACGATCGGAACTACTCGATTCGATTACCCAATAGGGATGAATGTTCAACTGGAAACGAATGTCAACCTTCATCCTACATTTCAAATCTCGCTGTACCTGAATTTTAAAGTCTCTACTTAATATATTATTCATCCTAAGGTAAAGTTAAAAATTTAGTTGCAACCCAGTTAGACTAATTAGATGTTTTTAACTATTTAGATAAAAGTCAAAATAATAGAATTAAAAATATGTAATTAAATACAATGTACTTGGAGAATAACAACATGTCAATGTTCCTATAATCTTGGATGATTCTAAATCGAGGTGGTCACGGAATACTATATTTTTATAAACATATCTGGGACGATTATTATCTTTTCACAAAGCCCATAAAATGGTTAGAAATCAAATCAAGATAAACAAACTGAAGGTAATTTTTAATTCAATTATGCGTCGTGGCGTAGTGGTTAGTGTGTCGGATCACTACGCAAGAGGTTCCAAGTTCGAATCCCAGAAAACACCAACAAGTTTTTTCACGATCCCGACTTTCGCGGACAAACATCCAAGAGTATTGTTGTCACGAGAAAGCTTCTCAAAACAAATTGCCGTTCGGATATGGCACTAAACTGTAGGTCTCTTCCATTCGTGTGAAAAATATAACGCACATAACATTAGGGGTTGCGAGAAGCTAGGCCCTGGCACTTAAAGAGCTGTTGCGCCAAATATTTATTTATTTTTTTATTAAAAAAAACAGAGTTTTCAGCTAGTCAAAATTAATTTTGATACAGATCATGATATGAATAGAAATAGAGTATGTGAGTTCCCTGAGGCACTCCAGGTTTACAGCAAAGGTATCGGAAGGCGGCTGCGTAAACCATACTGCCGGTCGGTTATTAGTCTGTGTCTTTCCAAATATTTTATTATTTCGGCATTTATAGCTTTCTTCATCACTTTCAATAGCATGGACAACATGAGGATACTATGGGTGAATAATTTTTAAGGACTGCAGCTGGTATTCCGTCAAGTCCTGCTGCCTTTTTGCAATCGAGATGATTAAATACATATGCCCCAGATTACACGAAGTAAAAACTTCACATCTGACATTGATGACTGCACTTCTGATATACATAGTTTGTAGCTACACTTATGTCGTTTCTAGTGTAGAATACATGAGAACATGGCAGCTAAAAGATCGGCTTTCACTTTAGGTTAGTGAATCGTCCTCTTTCACTAGAGTTGGTTGTAAGGAGTGACGAACCCCTAAAAGGAAAATGGACGCATTTCTCAATTGATTAAAAGATAAGAAGATTTATGGAAATAAATTCAGTGTCTCTAGAAGGAGTTAGAGGGAACTAAAACCCCTTTCACTAGGAACAATATATGATGGTACATAGACGTGATAAAAGCCCTAAGGCCTCTGCAGGTACAATAATAACCTACAACGGATAATCTGAGTGTACTTCCGTTCGGGGTTTGGCTTCAATTCAAATCAAAAAGACTGAGCGCTTCGAAGCAAGGAAAATTATAAAAGGATATAAATGAAGTACTTCGATGTTAATCAATTTATGCAGACTGGGAATTTTCCAGGGCCATATTGAATAAAACTACAACACTAATATTTATAGGTATTTGTGAATTTACTTCTAAATTTTTAGTAACTTTGTGTTTTGTGAAGATCGGCAATTGACTAATAACTACAATTATGCCCGGTTTCTAACTACAAGTGAATTTACAACTGCATCGAACCTTTCTCCTTCATAAAAGTGTCTAAACAAGGAATTATTAGTGATGGGCTTGTAACTACAAGTGAAATTTCTTCAAGAGTAAAATCACTTATAAAAGAAAGTTTCTAGTAGAACAATTTTTAGATTGCTTAATTGAGAGGTTTGTCAGTGGCCTTGTTGTTCTACACATGTAATTCCAGAGTTGTAGTTACAAGCTTGTAAACTTTAAACATTTTTGTCGCTACACCCACAAATTGAATTTGATGTACTACTAGCACGAAGAAACTTCTATGAATCGCAATATTACAACTATTTGTACTTATAGCTGCGAATTTGTGTGCAACAGGCCCCAAGGATTACCAATGTTATGCTCATTTATTAAGCTGCCACGCTACAGCTAATTCCAACTCATCTAAACCTATTACACAACAATAAATAAATAAAAATAAATAAATTTCAAGTATTAAGCATCAATTAATCTCGCGAATTTCACAATCGTCAAGTTTTTATAGTATATTTGTTTTTATATCAAATTTAATTACAAATTATTTCTTTGATTTCTTTCCTTTAACCGGTGGTTCTGGTTCTGCTGGTGGCGCAGGTTCAGGCTCCCTAATTGCCCACAACTGCTTAATAGCCTTCGCAATACCAACGTCATTGTAAATGAAATAGAATAGCCCACCAAGAGTAGCAGCGGAGATCAAGAACAGAGCACCTTGTGCAACTTTTGGTACAACATTACCAAATATAATGGGACGCACGTAATCTACGACTATAGCTTCCAAGCCCCTGAAAGAATGTTAATGCCATTAAAAATAGAATTTTACAAATAATCTTATCATTGCGTTTACAACTCACCAATGTTGATGCATAACGATGGACGTAGCCAATAAGGCATCCAACGCTTGCGATGGGAATAGAAATGCGGCTGGAATAATTCCCAGGAAGGCTACTGAAACTGCTTTTTCAGCTACCCATAGTGTAGAATGTGATCCCGATGAGAGTTTGGGTGCGGTCAAAGAAATATTCCTCTGCAAACAAAAACGCATTACACAGCCACAAACTATGGACTATGGAATTCCGGTTTGTATGCCTACCTGAACTGATTTCACCAGAGCTAGCTGAGTTTCTTTCTTGGGAGCAAGCAGAGCCGATGATGTGAATGTCTTCAGTGGAGTCGAACGGGAAGTTTTTAACAGATTGACACCTTAATATTGAAAGAAAATTTTTTTTTTATTTCATTTCATATACAAATGCAAACTGTTATATAACATTAAAGCTTGCCGCAAGTCGAAGTCGCTCGTGCGGCACTTACCATTTAATTTGCCGGCATTTCGGAGGAATAGCGACATAGCCATGTTAAATTGTTGCAAATCTGTATTTTGTTCTCGAGGTAGTAAGGTTTTGAAATTAAAAGTTTCGTAGGTTTTTCAGCCGGAACTAGCAAAAAAATATTGCGACTTCGTTTCTAGTTCTTCTGACGACAAACGTCAGATTTGACGTTAGCCTCTGGATCTAGGGATGTGCTAATATTTAGGAGTGAATCTTGGATAGTACGTGTGCTGATTGTGTTGAGTGTAAAACTCAGAGCAGCCATAAATCATATAATTTTACTAAAGGAAAACATGTATTCCTGGAGGTGTTGATTAATATTTCCCGTTCTTTCTTAAAATGATTGAAGTAACGTGGATAATGCAGTATGTGGGCGCATTTTTCTATCTCAGCTAAGATATTATCCCGAATATCTGTAGCCGATATGCGTTATCGTTGCTACTATATTTAATACACACATTTTACGGTAAGCATATATAAGATACGAAAATAACACACCTAATGTAAACGAAACCCAAAATAATTTATTCATGAATCTACTGTTAATTCAATTCTCACATTACAACTATGATACTTTGTAATATTTTACGAGAAAAAAAAGAAGTTTGTTTCAATCACAACAAATATGAACATGTTGGTATTCGCTATAATTCACTCTCAGCCAAAATTATGGTTCTTGCATAATGAACGACTTCCGTTAGAGCTTGTAATGTTGTTCTTTGTGGTCGATTTACAAAAAACTAGAAAAGGAAACTCGTAGTTAACCATCCATGCTAATTCTAGAGCTAGAATGAGATTACTATTCTCTCTACTCCAAAATTGTGCATCCTGCACAAAATTGTGTCTGGAATCAGACTTTTCACTATGTTTTATCCCGCTTTAAATGCAAAATTCATTTGCATGATTTACCGTAAATTCTAATTAAGAGATTTCCTGTACAAAATCATTGTTTCGATCTTAAGCGCAGAACAGAATGCTTTGGATCCGATCCGTTGCAGTAGTTCAGAAAAGCTGAACATTTTATAGCCCATATGTTTTGTATGCCTTGCTGGAAAGCTACACACTATGAATCGGAAGGGAAAGCATAACCTATAAATTGTACAATTGTTGATAGAAACAAAGGATTGGTGGATCCACACAATCTTCGTTAATGTATTGATTGTGCACAAGTAGTCCATCTGCCCATGTAAGTCCGCCTGTCCGCCCGTATGGTACCAGTTTATACGCCTTATTATAAAATTGGCCCAAATAATTGAAAAAATCCCCATAGACACCTTCAATTTTGTAATCAAACGAAATGGATGCAATAGATCAATACAACAAATTTTCGGTTTGAATTTCTAATGCGCAGTGTTCACAAAACACACATTTACAAACTCTGGTTGAATTTCATTAATCAAAACTTCAAATTTAGGTTTGTTCGGATATTCTTCTTAAAGAAAAATGAGATGCCAAATTTCAGATATCGAAGGAATTGTCTCAAATTCAAGAAAAATACCAATACGCCTTTCGTATGAAATCTTGAGAAAATCCAATTTAAGGTGGTTTTCAAATAAATTTCAATGGAAGTCGTTTGTTTTTCCAAACAAATTAATCATATCAATTCAACTTTATTGAGTTTTTTTTTTAATATAAAATTTGTTTCCACATATTAGTTTCTCTTGATTTTAAGTCCTTTTATTGTCAAACCTTTCAGCTATAAGTCATTTGACAGTTTTAAAAACGAAGTCTCTTAGTATCCGAAAGAAACTTTTCTATACATCAAAGTAGGTGCAGAAGATCATATTTGAACCATCATATTTGATCAAAGAGATTGGTCGTCTGTACCATGCTTATATCTAGCTGTTGTTGGCGCAATCTATTTCCTGCTTAAATGTTTATTTGGTGTGAGCAAACCTTTATTAGAATTTATTCACCATTTTATCTGTCAGTTAGCTTATCTGAAAGTTATGCGCAAGTAATGTAAATGGGCGTAAATGCTTTAAATGAAATGAGCGATAAACGAAAAAGAAGTGGCAATTTTAACAAAAGTGAAATTAAAATTCTTGTTGATATCATTTTCAAATACAAACATATAATTGGAAACAAAGTAACAAACGGCGCTGCATGGGCTGAAAAAAAGAAGGCATGGGAAGACATTGCCCAGGAGTTCAACTCTTTATCTGGAAATTTCCCTCGCACTCCTTACACATTAAAACTGAAGTATAATGCAATTAAAAAGGATATAAGGAAAAGCATACTGGTTAAAGAGAATACAAATAGAACTGGTGGGAGTCTAAGTGAAGTGGACTATCTTTCAGGTCGTAAGGAGAAAATTTTATCCATGACAACACTTAGCATGGCTGGACTGCAATCAGTCTGTGATGAAACGAGTAATGTTATAGAAATAATTTTAGAAGTATGTACTTGTATTTACGTATTGTCCTAGATCAGCAACCTTTAATATCTGGAGACTGCACCGATGCATCTATGAATTCCATGACCTTTAAGATTGAGTCTCTGGATGATGAAGAAATAGGAGACAACCAGCCCTTAACATCCGAAGACTGCGCCGATACATCTATGAACTCCATGCCCTACAAGATTGAGATTCTGGATGATGAAGAAAATGAAGTCCAAAATGAGATTTTGAACAATAAAAGTCACGGTTAGTTGAAGTTTTTTGTGGTTTTGAGGAAATGATTTTAAAAAAAAAAACAAAAAACTTCCATTAACTAGTTTCAAATACAACTGTGAGCAGCACAAATTTGCCCGAAACGGAGACAACTTCAACGTCGAAAAGTAAGAATATAATATATTCACCCTAATTCTCGTAGTCATGTCACCATGAGTAAGGTGATAGGTGCAAACTTGTATTTTCATTACTACATTCAAGCGACGACTTGAGCGAGATGCTAGAAAAATTCTACTTCCGCGTTGAAAATGACTGCAAGTACAGGAAGAGGCTAGGAATGAGGTGTGGCGACAACCTGTCACCTCGACTATGCGAATAAGGGTGATTGATTATTTATTAACAACTTAAGATCATGTAACATGCATTCCTGATTTTTTTGGTTTATTTACATATACATATAAGAAAACATCGTATGTATAATCCAGCTATACATGTTTTTTTGTTTTTGTTTTTATGCAGAAAGAAGTACGTTAACAAGCGAAAATGTCGAAACCGTGGTGTCACTGAAGAAAAAGCTCCTCCAATTACAGGCAACATTGTTGGAGGAAGAAATCGAGAGCAAACGACAAAGTCGAAAGCTCGAAAATGAAATTCTTCGAATGAATTTGGAAAGTGCAAAAATAGAATTAGAAATAAAAAAGAAGAAACTGGAAGAGATGGAAGAATAAAAACAATTATTTAAATACATACTTAAACATGAAGTCTATTTTATTTGTTTACTTCCTCCTCAAAGACGAAAAATTTCCAATTGAAATAAACCTTTTTCGTCCTTCGTCTGACTGTCTGTCCCTTTCTCATAATTCGAATTCAAGAACCACCAAACAGATTTCAATGAAATTTGATTTCTAGTTTCGGTGTGCTATGTACGAGGTCTACCTAAAAAGTGTGAGTGGGAGTACGATATCCGTATCTAAAGAACCACTTGATATTGACGCAGCTAATTAAGGAACCACCAAATAAATTAAAAAAAAAAATTTTATTTGGTTTGGTCTGATGCGTAGATTCCCATATGAATATCATCAAAAAAGGGTTTAGTGGTGGTAAGATGTACGGTGTCAGGAATCGTCTCCAACGCACATGAAATTTAAGAACCATTGCTCGAATTTTGTTAGTTCGGAATGGCGTGTAAATAATTAAATCTGTCCTTTCCACTATGCGAATAAGGGTGACTGTAGTGGGGTCTCTCTTAAATTATGCACACTATTTAAGAAAAGGGTTTCATTTACCGCATTGTCCCTGTGGAGTTGATATCTATTCATACCTCATGTACAATCCATTTTGTTCGATGAATTCACAGCCACGAGAATAGAATCGATTAGTGCATCGTTCCATACCAATCTGGTAGAAAACACTCAAAAAAGATCTAAATCTCTCGCTTTCGGCAGACATCTTCGGAAATAAGTGTAAAAGTTTAATTAACTGCTCGCAAAAGGACTTTGCTACTCGATTCCCTTTATAGACAGAGAAAAAGTGCAATTTAATAAAATCAAAAAAGAACAACACTGCTTTGTAACACCAATTTTTAATTGTTCTGCTAAAGACCAATCAAATTTTAGCAATCAAGTGTACTATGATACATACAATATTAAACATCCATTTCGGTATAAATTGTGATTTATTTATAAACAAATAAAAATGAGATTTCTTTACATATAAAGTGTCATTGTGGGCCAATTCGTAAACGCATATATTGCGCAATTTATTATACTAAGAAAGTTGTTCTAAAAGTCACACACCAGACTCTGGTAATGCAGATCAGTTTAAATGACGAATTAATAGCGCACATGCAAATGCTTTTTAAAATCTTGCAATATTTGCGTTTATGAATAGGTCCTGTTTTTTGTTAATTTCTAATTTCAATTGTACAATATTCGAATGTAAAATATTTCACTTAGTTAACAGTGTATATGGACGGAAAAGTTAACTAATATTCGTTCCTGACTTCACTTAAAAAGTAATACTTTCATCTTGTCAATATATAATTTTGATTGTAGCTTACAGTATATATGGACGGAAAATTTAACTAATATTCGTTCCTGACTTCACTTAAAAACTAATACCTTCATCTTACCGTCTTTAATATCTAAACTACTTTACTTAGTTAATGTTCGAAATAACCGTGTCCCAATGAATAAAATAAAAATCGTTATTAAAACGCCAAAATTCAGGTTTTCCACTAACCGGTCGGCACCCGCTTTATAAAAGTCCCAATCGAAGATTTTTATGAAATTCTCGGACTCCAACCATGGATTTGCACCGTCATCGAAATGCATTGGACACTGATCACGTTCACGTTCGTATTCTGTCATATCTATGGCAACGGCAGCTCCTTCAGTGTAGTTCCAAGAAGTGACATCTTGTTTTAAGTTACAGAAGGCTCCAACCGCTACAGGCGACACAAGTACCTTTAAAAATATTTTCTAAAAAAAAAAAACTCAAAACTTCCTTACCTTGCGACATAAGCACACGATTCAAATCGGCTCTTTGATAGACCCAACAGCGATATTTCGAAAGTGGATCCAAGGCATCATGGGTGATTAAGTACGACTTGAGATTCTCCTTCCAGAAACCAATGCATTTCATCCTATAATCGGGATCACCTAAACACAAAACCATCATTCAAAGTTACAAGGACCACTTTTGCCCTGTCTTACTGTAAATATCAACAGGACGTCCCAAGTGATCCACAGAGAGACAGTAATTCTCATCGATTGCCATTTCCTTTTGATCTGTATCACAGACCGACAAATCCGAGATGTTTTGCTTACAGCGAATGTCTGGCCTTGGACTCAGAGTGACACCACCAAGGATCCTGAAAGATGAAATCATTAAAAACACCACCTTGCATGGTCACATTTCGACCAAGTCTTACCTCGTTTTGAATGGATGCTCTCCACGTTGTGTAAAGTTGAATTTTCCTGCAACTGGACACCGCACTGGCACTGGATTTCTGGCCAAAAACAAATCATATTTCCATGCGTCCTTATTCGGGAACTGTACCCATGAGCAAACCGTACTAAAATCATCCTTAATAACTGCCAAGCCTTTGCGATAACGGATGATATTGTGGTGACGTGGCATAAAGTCGAAGCACACATAATCCTTCTGACAACCGTCCACTGTGAGACGGGCCATCATAATACGGTTTCCTCTTCTCTCACGGCAGACATAAATCGTTCGACGATACCGAGACTTATCCGGATAATAGGTTTCGTTAATATGTGTTTCACTAATTGTGACATCAGCATCGATATTTGCAGTATTCACCCATTCGCCACTAAAGTTCTGAGGCAACGTGCAACCGGGCTCAACAACTTCCGCCTTGACTGGGGTGAGTTTCAAACGTTCCGGTGAATTTTCGGGTGTCTTTAGTGTATTACACTGAGCGGTAATTGAAACACCGATATACAGATCATCGTCACGATTTTTTAAGAAGCAGCGATACTTTTCATCCTTACGACTTTCTTTGGTATTGGCCACAGCAAAATAGTGATTCTTGCCAATAAACCAATCTCCTAGGCAACTGTATTCAACAATACCGGTGAAAGTACCATCCATGCCCTCACACTGCTGGTAGGATATGTTGAATTTTTGATTCGTGATAAGAAACTGAGTGCCGGCCGTTTGGCATGACTGGATACGAGCGTCGGGTTTGTTGCACACACCAGTGAAGCGGAAACGATTCTGAAAAAGGAATATTAAATCAAATACTATTTCGGGTGACACAGTACACGAATATAAATAACCCGTATTCAAAAATATATTAGTACCTCGCCGATCATTTAACACATACAGCTCTTTGTTAAACCTAAACAAACTTGTTACTCATTTATTTTTTGGAAGGTCAAGGGTTACTGAGCTTTGGCCGAATGCCCGAAAGAATATGAAGAAAGACAAGAGGCGTACAAAGCAACGCTATTGAGTGAAGTTTTGTGCCAGCTTTAAAGCTCAGAACCTAGAAGGTACACCAAAATTACGCTGTCCAACAGCAGGAGATACAGACTCAACATGACCGTTCAACGAAAAAAATTGCCCTAAGGAAGGAAGAAATTTGATGGTACAGTTTTAAATACACCTCGAGTAGATAAAAACTATGGAGAGCACCTGATTAGCAAAAGCCACCTCTAAACACTATTTTCATAATGCTATACTCTAAATTGAGAATTTTGTTTTCGACGCATCCAAGGTTGATTTTGTCGGATCTCTGCATTCTGATCCAAAAATAAACAACTGAGCTATTAGTGTTTTACATTATACTGTTTTCCTTAATGGACTTCTGCTTCTCAATTACCTTCTATCTAAACTCGTTGCCGATGTTGCTGTTTGAGTTGACCGCAGTTCCAAAGTAAACAAATTCAGAATGACAACCTCAGAATTACGATAACAAGTTATTTACGGGTTATACGTAGCCTTAAAATCAATGAAAAGATGGTTAGTACCTATCGATTTGGTCCTTCATTTTTTTTTTCTCAAAAATCTGTGAGATTGTTCTATTACAAGGCCTAAAGGTGACATGCTGTCACATACCGTCAAAAACGCAGTATTCCCTGAGTACACTTTGGAGTTGTTTTAATGTGTTTAGTAGGTTGATGCAGTCATCTCATACTCCTGCGTTTTGAACGGTTTGTCAACGTTTGAATTGTCTTTATCCAAGATTTCTTCGGGTTCCAAAAGATTTCATTATGAGATAGGGTTCACAAGCCTTATCCCCAAAAATAGCAACCTACTTGTAAGCCCTACGAGAAGGAGTTCCTTCATCTGTTCGAAAATTAAAAAAACAATTTTGGTATTTCCTCATCAGAGTAATTGGTTCATTACGACCAATCGATCTTGGGAGGCAATTCTGCTGAATCTACGAGTAGTTATGTGGCCACATATCTCTGTTCCATTGTGACAGCCACTTAAGCTCCCCTCATTAGGGGGTAAATTTAAGTAAGGTTAAACTAGTGGGTTAACGCAGAAGAGAAAATAAATATATTATATAAATAGCTCCTCGCGACAAGAACGCACAAGCAGAAATTGCTTTTATTGCTGCTTGGATGTCAACAAAAAGCTAATATCATCGCATCGTATTGCCTTCATAGCAGCTTCCCAACGCGGCTAATGTCACTGCTAGAACTGCCGCCTGGAAAATACTTCTGTAGTCCGAAAGTTTGACTGATTTTAACAATTCAGAGAATATCCGTCTGAGGACCACTCATTGTAGACGGAGATGGACTTATTACGAGTCGATTAGTTTCCCCATTCTAATCTTAGAGAAGAGCTGAAAAGGGTCTATGGGAATTAAGTAGGGTGTCATGGCTAGTTTTCCAGACTGCAGATTGGTTAAGGCTCTCAATGTGCTCTTTACTGCCGATTCTTCTACAAATAATGTAGAGGCAGGATTGTGGTACCGCTTCTAACTCAGAGCAAGTGTTTGATGGTCTCTATTTCTCCCTAATCCGATCTCACGACTTCATTATAAAGCCAGACAATGATCCTAGGACTAGGTCTACTTGCTTTTCCAAATATCGAATTGCAAATATTGAAGGCTTTCATAGCTTTCCTTGCTCTTTCTTGTGTTTTGTTCCCAGTTTAGGTTTCTGTCTATCACTGGAACCCTCGATGAATGGAATTTTTAATTGCGGTATAACTCCCATATCGCCGAAAGGCCTTACCGTCTGGTCAACTACTGAGTGCCTTTAAAGCACCTTCAATTTGGTCACTAAGCTTTTGGAGAAATTTCCCTGTCGCTAGCTGTGCCACATCGCCTGCGTATATTTAACCTTCACTCGAATTTCATTAACATCTACATGAACCCATAGCAGGAGGAAAAGAACACCTCTCTGCCGTACATATGAAATGTTCCCTCAATTACATCACGTTTCCATACAAGTTTAGCGTTCGCAGTTAGTTGCACCTACCACTAAAAATGTGTTTACTCACCTGATAAGTAAAATGCCATACACCTTCCAGTGAGGAACGACAGTTAATTGGAATAAAATTCTCATTGAATAACGTGATTAATTGAGAATCATCACTCACGCCCTTGCACACATTCTGTACAGTTGGTTCGGCTCCATTCGGTAGAGACACACAAGGTCCTAAAATGTGTTTTTAATAAAGTAAAATCAAAAATTCACCATTATTCCCTAACAAACCTTCATATTTCTCGAATACATTCAACGTTCTTGGGAATGTCTTGACACAATGGTAGCAATCAGCTTTTCCCTTAAACACGAATGAGTAATCAGCACCATGATGCTCGATGTCTATACAATAACCTCGACTTGACATCGAATTTGCGTCTATCACTGTCTGAGTGGGCAGGCCAACTTCCCAGGAGAACCAAGATCCACGCAGGATTTGTGGCATAGTACATCTTTTTCCATCAGTCAAACAATTAACTATAAATTACATAAAATGCAAATAAACGTGAATTTGTAAGTTTGGGGTGTGGCAGGGTTAGTACCTGGGCTTAAAACGCCAATAAGGCACATTAATATTAAGTTCTTCATTATGAACAACGCTTTTGGTGATTATTTATAAATTGTTTATACAGTTATCATATTTGAGTACAAATAATTTATTAAAAATACAATTTTCTACACAAAACAAAAGTGAGAAGACGCAACAAGGCACAGGTGGAAAAATTACAAATGACAAACGATTTGAGGAAAAGCAGAAACTGCGAAAATGTCAAATTCCTTGTAGTACAGGGATGATATAAGCAACCTGTTGTCAATTGTTCAGAAATTAGGGATGTGTTAATTCGTGGCAATATAATTTCGTAGCTAAATTTTTGTGTTTAAACTGCAAGTGAAGTGAGATTTAAACTTTAGGGAAATTTACCCATGTTTTCTTGTGTTGTAATTTGACGTAAAATGTATACAATTTATTGCAATATCACAAATAGTACATTTAACAAGGACAAAAAATGCTTAGATTGCTATCCAAATATACGTCTGGTTCATGACATTTAGGTGATGTGAAGTAAAATTATTTCAAATTTCGGTCTAACGCAAACTTTTGAAGATGATTCAATTTTTTTCAGTTTTACGGAAAATTACATTTGTAACTTGAGATATGTGCAATCAAGGTATATTTAAACCTCAAGAAAAGAACAATATGTAGGCCACTCGAACGTGTTCCGAAAAATTTCAAAAATGTTCAAAATACATATTAGATGATTGTTGAAAATGGCGGCAAGCTTGCCACCGTTTTTGTTTTATTAATTATCATCTCGAGAAGGATTCAAATCATCTTCAAAAAGTCTTATTTTGTTTTTTAAATGTTTACATTAGAGTGAAATTTGAGCTAAATTGACTTCACTATGTTTCTATTGAAATCGACCAGGTTCCAGTCGATGAGTTTCCCTTCTACGAATCTCTTTTCTCCGAGTTTCTTTCGAAGAAATTGACTTCCTCCATAGGTCTATTTCCCCTTAAAAATATTCTGAATTTTGTTTATTGTTTTTTTCCTAATAAAATGTACAAGAGCAATTTCTTTCGGAAATGCTTTATTTTCTGTTTTATTTACAATCGAAGTGCGCCAGTGAGCTACACACTTAACAGCTCGTATTTTAGCTCAAGAATTAGATTCACAGTTCAGCTTCACCGTCGTTCCTACCAGCGGTATGATGTATATTTCTAGCTGAAGTGTATATTGAACTCCTTCCCCTTTTGGAGAAGGAAGTACAAAATGGTGTAGCGCACTTTGGCTAAATAAAAAGTTTAAGAAAAAAGAATCCGCTGCGTTCTTTGCATTTAATAAATTAAATTGCTTTAGCAAATTAGTTTTGTACTTCTATGGTATGTCTGTCTCATACCTCAAGCTTTCAAAGGAATATTTTTACTAATCTCCGTTATGGCGGTGCAAGCTGTAATAAGTGTCACATCCATGCAAAATTCTCAGGTTTCAATTCCACTTTTGGGAAGTAGAATATCGCCTTCAAAGTTGGTATTGCAGTGACAGACATATGGTACAGAAGGTAGTAATAAAATGTTATGGTATCGATACCATCGTTCGGTAGCTTTATGTACAACAAGCAACGTATTGCTCATTTGCTTAAATATTTAAATTGTACTAAAACTTACAAATTTATATACTTCAAAAGTATTCACATTATTCAAATAGCAACACCAATGTCCGACTTCACCTTAGATAACAACATTTTAAAATTGATCTGCCTATTAAATTGAATTCTGTTTCGCCAACAGCAGGCGGTGAACTTTTAGTTAACTGGCTATTAATACTACCTCCCTCTATTTCATGTTTGTTTTACTGTACATCAAATTTGTATTTGTAAGAGTGAAATAGAAATACATGTTATGAATTTGAAATCGACATCGTCCTATTCTCTAATTGAACTTTTATGGTCTCGATGAACTCGTGGACGACCAATGATGATCTTAGTAATTATGTAAGAAAAATAACGGTGTATTTAAAAAATATTTGACCTGTTCATTTTGATTGGTACCAGCCAATGTAATAAATATAACAACTATCAGATGCTTTTCCTCTGCTTTGTAAATTTCGGATGCCCTTTTAAAATTTAACTGGAGGAAAATGGCCTTTCGATTTATTGGGTTGTTTAACAAGCTTTCAAGGAGTATTCACAGCTACGTAAGCTGTGACCAAACAATTCTTAGCAATTTTACACACACAAACGTGCAAACAACATTTCAAAAAGAACTGAGTTCAATTTATTTATTTTTTAATACAAAAATATATATATATATATAATAAAGTTTGAATAAACAAACGCTTCTTGCGAATTCTCAACTTTTATTCACAATCCACATATAAAAAATGCATTGAATATTCGCGCGAATGAAACATTCACTAGGGTTTAACCTCAGAATCTACTTATTTTGAACGGTCAGACCTTATAATATATTTTCAATACCAATTATGGAAGTGGCAATTGTTTTTTCTTTGATATTTCTTGACTAATACCATTGTACTTGTTTACAAACGCAAAACAAATTACAAATTGCGAACATGACCAAAAATTATTGTGAATGATAGCTGATGAAAAATATGTAATTTTTAAATATAACAGTAAGTTAAATAACTGAAAGTGATTGGTGAAAACGGGCATAAATCTGGGAGATTATTCAAGATCACAACATTTGGAATAAACCGGAATACGGAATACGTATCCGCTAGACTCATTCGGATCGTTCCGCATGGGAATTGCACGCATGCACTTTTCGTGATTCCGTAGACCTTTGGCAATTATTCGTATACGGAATGAGTTTGAGAAATGTCCAAAACAAGATGCTGTCTTTTTTTTTAGAAATCTGACATTGCACTCATTAAAAAGCTTAGTTAAGAAATTAAAGCTGTCAAAACAACATTTTCCTGATGTCATCGATTTGCTTTGATTTGATATGAGGCTTATTTTGGTTGAAAAACAAACTATACTGTAAAATATATTTATCTGAAATAATGCATAAGCGACGCTTGTAGCACAATGGAGGGATAACAGTTCGCAAACTGTCATTAAGTGCACATGCTAGCTCCAAATTGTTTTTTTGCGAATGGAATACCCATTGGGAGTGTCTAAAAAAACAGATCTACTGACAGCTGAGCCAAATTTACAAAAATCCGAATTTCACAAACAAACGCATCTCACGTAACGTAAGCAATGACAGTTCTGCTTAGGACTGCCTCATTATCGTGTTGTTAAATCAAAAGATTTCGTTTTTTTAAAAATGTTTTCAAATATTCCCCCAAATAATAGCGAGGACGACTATTTTTCTAATATAACGCACATGAAAAACATTGAATGCATAATTCCAAACAGCGAACTCACGATAAACGTTCGCACAGCTGGTATTTCAACAAAGAAGCAATGTTTTGTTTACGCTGAAAAAATCGACTTCAAAGGGCTAATTGTAGGCCAACCATTGGCACAATATGTATTTCTTTACTTAAATTAAGCTTCCTTACAGCAATTGAGGTTAACCGAAAAATCCGATCATCGAAAAATGTACATTTCCACTGTGGACACGAATTCATTTCATGAACTCAAACAAGATCAATCGCTGCATGTAACATTTTCTGGTTTTGTAGAGAACTTAATAAAAATCCTCCAGGATTGCCAAAGAGGTCTTTTAGAGGTCGATCTAATCCAGAGCAGAGACCAGCAATTCATCTTGCAATTCTATGAAATGCGTTCATTCAAGAACCTTGTCCATTTGTGTTTGCCCACCAAGCCGGCCGCGTTGAATGTGGTTTTGTATTACATGAACAATGTTTTACATAATTTACAAGTGAGTATATAATTTTATATGTAGGATCTTGTATAAGCAAATTGTTTGCAGAAAAAGAATTCCTCACATGAGAGTGCCATACAGTGCATGCAACATGAACTGAATTCACATCTAGGCCGTATGTCTCAGCTGGAAGTGGAGAACGTAAAATTAAGAGAATCTCTTTTGGAGAATAGCAAAGCCATGACAAATCGACATCAGGATGAAATACTTCAAATGCAAGATGCCCTAAAGAAGGCCTCCGAACAGAGGCATTCGGATAACGAACGAAATATGAAAACGATAGCTGTTCTGCAGACACAACTGGACAAGTCAGCCCATGAGAAGGCGAATTTGTACGCCGAAAAGTGGTAAGGCAACAGAGTTTGGGAGGGTAGTTGTAATTCACTTTCACTTTTCAGTCAGGAAACTAAGAAATGTGACCACCTCCGTGATGAAATAGCCTCCCTGAAGTCCAGTATCAACTCCGTAAAGGAACAAAATGAAAAACTTGTCTCCGAGATGGCTGCCCTAAAGAATCTCGATCGCAAGAATGAGATGCATTTGAATGACTCCAGGAAGCACATCCACGAGCTGCAGGATAAAATCAAGAAATATGACAAAATGAAGGTAGGACCAACTAGATTCCATTGTAATCGACCACCAATAACCCATCATACAGTCTGATTTAATAGCCGAACTGGAAGCGGAGAAGAAAATATGCCAAACAAAGCGACAGGCACTAGAAATGTCCACAGAGGAGATATCAAAAGCCAACGAAATCATCGCCAAGCAATCGCAGGAGCTTATAAAACTAAAGAAGACCATAGGCTGGCGCACTGAAGTCGCTCTCCAGCAAGAAAAAGCAATCAAGGAGAAGGACAAACAGCTAATAATCCGCACTGAACAGATACAAGGCTTACAACGAGCGATCGAAGGACTACGCAAGGATATCCCCATGCAACTAGAGTCAATGAAGCAATTTGCTGACACCATTGAGAACAAATACAGTGAAAGTATGTTTTCAAATAGCTCCCTTAAACTTATATATATCCACTTTTTTCAGAAATTACAGCCCTGAGTCAGAAACTCTCCTCAGTGAACAAAGAAAATATTCCCGGCAGAAGAACGATACGATAGAAGCAGGAGAACTTTTGTTATTTGTTATTTATTATACTTAGGCTAGGAATTTTTATATAAAAAAAATAGAAACCAAACTCAAACTAGGCATCTTCCGAGTCCTCTTTGGATTTGATTGCTGTCCCCACGTTCACCACTTGCGAGAGATCCTGATTTTTCTTCAGCCGCTCACGAATTAGCTCAGCGATTGCCTTTTGTGTACGCCTTTCCAGCTTCTCCAACTTCTTTGATACATCACGCTTCAAATCCCAATCTGGTTTACGTGGAGCAAGATTTACGATATCAATTTCATCGATCACTATCGGAGTTTTGAGTAACTCCAGCTGTGATTCAACTTCTTTTTCAATTTCGCCGGTTGGCCCTTGGTCACGAATGTTATCGCTGATATTTTCATCATGTGGTTTGTAGCTGCGAAAGACTGGTCTGCAAAAAGACCAAAGGCAAAGGATTAAATTTGATTAAACTTGGGTGGAAGTGAAGAAAATTACTTGGGCAGTTCTTGACTCTCCAACGGCTTGTCTGTTTTATCAGCCAGATTTCTCAGGCGCTTCAGGCGTTCTTTTCTTTTTAGGGATTCCTCTGTTAGAGACCCAACTTTTTTCTCATTTGTATCCATTTAAATAATATTTAGAGTGCTTGTATCGGTATTAATGCAATCGTCGTGTTTTGCGTTGTTTACGAATTGAGACGTCAAAGAACACGCTTGTCAAATTTGAACCATATTTAGTGCTGTTTGATTAGTTGTATACATGGGTGCGTTTAGAAATATGTGCAAAAATAAATTTGACGCTGAGATTTCAATTACCAGTAAATTGTTCGAACTAAATCCGGAGAATGCTTGTGTTCGATTGAAGAATATTTTATCGTGATATTGGAGAAGGCCTTCTATTGGCAATGTCATTCTTTCTACATTTCGGATTTTTCGGTCGCACACGAATTCGACATTCATTTTCATTTGCAACAGAGTAGGAAAATCTGGAAATTAAAGTACAGATGTCGATTTCTGTCACTATTCGATATAAAATAATAAGTTGGAATTTCATTAACGTAGGCTGCACATCAGGAGAAATACTTAGGCTTATACCACACTCGGACGCAAGATTCTGCCACTTTCACTCACGAAATTAGCTCGTTTTATTAAAACACGTGTAAGCACAATTTTCGGCAGCCTTTTTTCATCCATTGACATTACTTTGACTATATAGTTGAATTGTAATTTCAAAGTTTCTGAAAACATAGGTGACATCCCAGTTTCTAGATATAACGTATAATTTGGCGTACTACACGGTAGTCGAAAGATTCGTTTCAGGAAGTATGGTAAAAATGTTTCCACTACTGAGAAAGAACGGTATCTCCAAACTTGGGCTCCATATAAAAGTATTGATGGGTTACATAATTAATTGTTGTTCTTTTTACTCCTTAAACCAATTACATCGGCGCGAAATTTAAATTTAAGTGTATTAATGTTACCCACATTAAAACTACAATATTTTAAAATCTATAAACCAAAAGAAAAAAATCGTTGATCGTATAAGCGCTAAAATGCTGCTGGATGCATTGAGATAATCGGAGATATTATTGTGGTTGTAATAAATAACTCCATGTACAGTGGCTTTTTACCTGAAACGTGGAAATAGTCAGTAGTCACCTCTATCGAAAAAGTCCAAGGTACCGATTTATGTGAAAATGTCCATCCAATTAAAGAGCTTCCTGTTCACGAAAATTTTTTGGAAAAAGTGATTCAGATACAATTACAAAAGTACTTCGAATCGAAAAAAAACTATTTCTCGAAAGTCAGTCTGGGTTTAGAAGAAAACACTCCTGTGAATGAGCTTTAATTATCTGGAAGGCAGAAATTGCCGACAAAATTACGCCATCGCTGTTTTTCTCGACTTTAAAAGAGTCTTCGAGACCATTGATAGGGACATTCTTCTGTGTAAATTTAGTGGATATGGCATCAGAAGTGCTGAACTGATGTGATTTAAGTTCTTTTTGAGCTGGAGTAGTCAACGAACGGTGGTACATGGTGTATCTTCTGGCATCATCTGCACTATTTGCAAATGACACCTTCCTATTTGCAAACAACGCCTTCCTTTTTATATCAGGAAAAAAACATACTTGAGTGAGAAAAAAAAACTTCAAGACGACCTATATGGATCGAGCATTTGGCTCAAATAAAACAAAGATTAAATGCATCTAAATCAAAATGAAAGTCCTTTAAATATGATCACAAGTTAAACTTAAAGGTTGACGGCCAAATTCTAGTATTCTTTTTGAGTAGAATAAGAAATTTCAATTTTTAATTGAACAATTAGTGCAATAAACATTTTGAATGTGGTTAACCTCACTTTGAGTACTGCTCTTAGGTGTCGAGCAAATAATTCTTGTTAATTTTAGTTTTGTCTTCAAAATTAAATATTACATGTTACCCAAGGATTTAAAAACAAACTCCTTCTCTCGACTTTTTTTTTGTGTTGCGTTTGTTAGAGAGAAAGATGGTAGTCTAAAGTATCCTCCATGACTTTAGACTACCATCGTCCTATCTAACAAACGCTACACAAAACAGTATTGTATGCAAAGGTTTTCAATTATTTAATTCAATGCCTCGAAAAATTTAAAATTAAAGAAATTTTACCACCTTTAAACGAAAAACCATAAGCTTTGTTAGATGTAATTAATAATAATAAGAAAATTCGTTTATATGTAAATGTAAAATTTATTAAATTAAGTTCGTTGTGATTTTGTAAAATTAATTTAAATAGTTGATTATCCGCTAAATAAATAAAAAAAAAAATAACAGCGCTGTCATTCTTTCATAGCCGCCATTTAATCATGGAAGATTGCAAGCTTCAAAATTGTGAAAATTTATTATAAATATTCGTGATATGTTCTTCATCGACGCTCATTTTTGGTTGACTGGCTTCGTAAAAAATAAAAATGTTCGAATCTGAGGCGATACCAATCCACAACAATTCCAGGAGCTTTCTTTGCATCAAAGAAAAACTTGTTACTTGGTGTGGATTTTGGTCAGTCTGACTAGGCGTTAACTGTCAACGGCGAAATGTATTGAGAAATCTGTTCATTTTTGGCGATATTTCGCCCTTGTCTTTCTACGTCTTCCCGAAAAAAAAAAAAACTGTTCGGCAAATGATGCAGGAATAATAGTGTTGTATGGAATGGCGTAATGAGCTTCACTGTTCACATATAGGTAAAGAAAATAGAATTTTCAATGCCTCAACGAATTTTGAATATAATTTTTTTTTTTACTAGAATATCTGTTGAGGGCTTGGAAAATTAATTTTCTTTGACCTTCAAATTTGCGTTATTTTGTTTGTCGGATATTACATTCGTAGCGACAATATGTACCTATGCATAGCCCTTCCAGGAAAACATAACCCAACATTTTGAAAACAAATTTTAAGATTGTTTATTAAATTATTCTACTATAATATTAATTAATTTGAATATGCATATGGAGATATGATGTCTGAGCTTTAACGTCCCTTAACCTATACCAAATTACTTAAGTTGCACTTTTGTTACTTGCGTTAAGAATGGAGCTTACAACGGAAAACGGTCTAAATTAAGATCACTACCAAATTCCAGGAAAACTTTCTTTCATTATATCCCACAACGAATTTCGTTAAGGAATGCAATCAGTTTAAGTTGGTGTAGTCAGCAACATAATATTCCTACCTTCCTCCCTTTCGTTGTTTTATCTCCTCTAGTACACACTTCGATGTACTTGATTTTTTAAAGCTACTTTGCCTCTGCACGAGAATTGATAACTATTGACGCGCCCATCTCTTCCAATATGTGTTAACTGCAGGTATTTTCTCCGTCCGCTTCAGATCTGTGCCGTTGTTTAAGTAAACCTCTCGTAAAAAGGCCTCTTCCCACAAAATGCCTGAAGCACATGATGTATAAATCGATCGAAAGACTGTGTACCATATCGACAAGAACAGCCTTCACAGTAAGACACCTAAAGAGTATTCCCCAACGCTTCTGTTAATGTTTGTCAAAAGTAATGATGGACAGATATACGCCGCTTTCACTGATTTGACCTATGGTAAATCTCTATAATGAGGAACATTATGTAATCATTTTTGTCCATGAAGTACCTTTATACACAGTCGATGTAATGTGTCACCAGGAGATTCTTTGGGCGTATCTCGTCTTGACGATTTTCAGTCTTTTCAGGTGTTACCGACAATGGAGAAATCCTGGTACACCTCAGAGCCATATGTTACCATACATTATCAGTAAATGATAGAGCTGTCGACCATTTCGTGATATTTAAGCCGCATTTATCTCAATTGATAATAGGATCCATCTCCACTCATCCAGTTTGGTACTTTGAAACATTTCTTTAATATGGACCTGTTAAGACTTTTTCGCGTCAGATCCCAACCAGTATATTATGACGTTTTGTTAATCGTTCACCAGGTACTCCATCCAACTGCCTCCGAGTAAGGTTTACGGTACAAATTTAGTGACTTCCCTCAATTCAATGTAGTTTTGCTGCCAGGGTGCACTTCCTTCATTTAGAAAGAACTCCGCAAAACTATCACGAATTGGCTCGCCCATTTCCCCATGTATTGTGGGTTCACATGGTTCTTTGTGTGAAGTAAATTCTAGTAATGCCATTGCATCTTTCTCATCTTGAGAGAGTACTTGATCCCTATACCATGTACTCTTTTCCATCAAAAAATTGTGCAGTATGCAACAAGACAGTATTAAAAGTTTCACCTTTTTATGGTTAAGAAATATTTTTGTTTGTAGCACACGAAATCTATTGCATAAGATACCAAATGCACGTTCCGCGCATTGCCTTGCATGGCTAAGTCGGGCATTGAAAATTTTACTTCGCGGATTCTCTGAAGAGTCAGAATACGGTTTCATTAAATGCTTTTCAAGTGGAAACGCGTCATCAGCTATTATCACATATGGAAGGAAGCGGTAATGTCCCAGCAGAGCATCTGATGGTATATGCGCTTGACCTTGTCTTATTATATTGATTAGGGGTGATCGTTCTAAAACTTCTGCATCTTTTATGGGCTCATGGCGTCCAACGTCTACGAATGTGAACTTGCAATCTGAATCGGCTAAAGCAAGTAGAGTGACGCTATTGAAGGCCTTTTCAACAAACAAACTATCACGCTCTCGTTTTGGTGGTATGAATTGGATGTGCTTGCAGTCCAAAGCACCCAGGCAATGTGGAAACTCCCAGCGCGATGAGAATTTGTTGGCTACTTGAAGCCAGTCCTCTTTTGTGTCTGGAAACTGAAAGATTTTTTATTAATTTTAGGTGTTACTTTCATGCTCACCTTTAAGTAGCTGTCTTGCATTTTATTACAAATGGCAGTGCAGACTTCTATGATTGATTCGGATAGAAACTTGTTTGAGTAACCTGTCTCGAAGTTGAGTGCATTAAAAGATTCCCCCGTGGCCATGAACCTCAAAGTAGTAGAAAGCTTTTCATCTGAAGACACTGGCGACCTCATGACTGTACTTTGTTTACGAATATCTTCGGCTATGTAGGACAGAATTTCGTTGAAACTCTGTTCATCCATCCGAATGTAGTTTCGGTACGAGTCTGTATGTGGCAATTCGGGATTCTGAGACAAAAAATTTAAACTTCCACGAGACTGTTTTTTTTCTCTCCACTTTTCGACCCATAACCTCTTCTTTGGCTTCGGCCTTGGAATCCTTACCGGACTCGGCAAACGAGTACTTTTCACAAATATTTTTCCGTCAGAAGAGGATTGTTCTTGTTCGTCCACTTTCTCTTCGGCGGATAAAAGCATCATTAAAGAACTTTTCAACAGCAGTTCAACAGCTGCATTTTCTAACTCTTCTATATCCGCCATTTGTCTTTAAATAATAAATAGTACACTTTTATGAAATATATCTCCTGAATAACATTCTCGTCCCTAAGTTAAATTTATTGCGTCTTATCCATTTTATTACAAAAGTTATTACCATTTCATTTGTTTTTCTTGTTCCCGGAGAATTTGATTGTTTCGTTGACGTTTGCTACGTTGATGTTTGCTTGCTACAGCTAATTATATAGGAAAGAGAGCACAACACTATTCAAGAAAAGAGTGTTGTCAATCCTCAGGTACATGTGTCTGGAATTATGAAGCTTAGATGTTTATGTTTATAACACATTTTATGCAACTTGAATAGATACTTTTGTGAGTTTCTAATACATTTTTGTTAGATGATTTTTTTGGTATTATACGTACATTATTTGCGAATTATAGATTAATATATTAGTTTACTCACGAACGCCAGCTGTATGGGGATAACAAAGGAAAAATGTATGCTCGTTCATGCACTTAACTTACGATTATAGATAAGGAATATATTACAAGTTACGAATAAATTGTTAAACAAAATGTATGTATTGTTAAAATTCATTGTATGCAAAGGTACTTGAATTACCTTACAATTTAGATGTAAGAGTAGCTATTAAACAACATAAAAGGAAAAATTAGTGATGGATTGAAGAACCTAACCTCGGTTCTGGTTGGAGGATGTTTTATGTAAGAATGAGGGTATGAGCGCCCTAGTCTCGGTGCCGGGCGTAGCGTTATTTAATCCTTCGGTTACGATGCCAACTCGAGATAAGCAGTTGGTGTTACTCCAAGAGATTTTACTTCTAGAGTTGTAAATTTATTTAATCAAGTCTTTTTCGATGAAGCACATTTTACAAAACGCATCTGATAAAGTGAATCACGAAATTCTTTGTTGGAAGCTAAGCAATATATTCGGTTTCAGTGGAAGGGTGTCAAACTGACAAACAATTTTCTATCTAGTAGGTTGCAAGGAGTTGCCTGTGACTAAAAAATCTCAGCTCAAGGGGTTCCACAAGGGTCAACATTGAGTTCCACAAGGGTCAACATTGGCTTTTTGCATATTTATGAATGACCTACCACCCGTTTGCAAGTACTGCTCAGTTCAACTTCATTTAGCCAAACCCTTTAACAACATTAAGATTTCGACGTAAACATAATGGGTTACAACTATATCCAGAAAAGTCACATGTAATCCCAATCTCTAATGCGATTTTAAACCTCAACCCCTTACCTGTGTTATTGCTTTCGGACAAAAAAATCAAAGCTGCAGAGTCTTCCACTAGCCTCGGTTATGTAATAAATCGTAATTTATCCGGCTACAATCACACTAACGTGGTCATCGAAGTCTCCGCAAAGCATGATTAACGGCAAATTTACTCCAAAACAAACCCGACAACAGCGTATAACAACCCTTATTTACCTTTTATCACTTATGCTTACTTTGTATATTGTTCGCTTTATTTCTCATCTCAGCGAAAATTACAAGTAGCTTTTAATGACGCAGTTTGGTATATTCATGGACTTAATAGATATTACTATAATTCGGTATATTCTACGATATTACTGGGTTGCACTTTGCAAGAATTTATTAATCTCAATAATTGTATATTTTTACATAAAACCATTCATAACAGTTCTAATTTGCAAACTAAAGTTCACTCTTTCTACAAATTAACATTATCCCCTATAGTTACCAGTATCTTACAATAATTCATTGAGTTTGTTTTTTAGTCACGCTGTCAGACAATGGAATCCTAGCAAATTAAAAATATTTCTAATTCTGCCAATTTTAAAAGTGCGATACTTCAAACTAACTTATTTCTTTCCGTTTCCTTCTTTTTGAATACTCCATTAATTACTTTGTTTGTTTGAAATAAATCAAATGAAATTAAATGAAATCTGATTTTTTCCATAAGAGTTAGTGCATACTTTATTAAAGGAACCATATTTGCTTTGTTTTAAATATATTTATTGGAATATTTCTTAGTTTTTGATTGAAAGTTAGCATTGACCAATCAATTTTTAACAGAAAAGAAGTTTTGTGCTGCTAAGGTAGCTATGCCTAAGGAACGGGGATAGGATATTATAGACTTTTTTTGATTTGATGAGGCTAATTCTATCATGTTTATTAAATTTCAGTAAATTGTTAAAATTAATGCCTAAATATTTGATGTTGATTTTGAGGGGAATGGTGTGATTATCAATAGTAATGTTTAGGGATTTGCTCTCTCAAAAACCGCTTTATTCACTAGCAAGTAAATTCTGCAGTTTTTGTGCAAGATTTGGCAGCATTCTTCGGGGTCCAAACTCTAAGCAACAAGCTTACCTCTGCAAGTTTTAGTTTCTCATTAATTGCTAGAGTACATTGTACTACAACAAACTAAGGAAGAATTCGTTCATTTCTACTTTGACAATTTCACTGCAAATTGTTCTTTTACGCTGCCGTAGATACATTTCACAAAAGAATTATGTTTTACAAATTTGTTTTATTTAAGAGTGTATTTGCTAACCTTATTAAATATTAAAATTAAATATTTTGCGAAGGACGACAAAAAAAAAGGACGACAACAAAGTTAGGAGACGCTTGTGTGTACTGTACGTTATATCTATATAGGTATACTGGTCGCTGATCGCTGGACGAAAGATCGGTCAACATTAAATAGGCCGTGTTGCTAGGTCTTGGGGTTACATTTGTGAACACACTTAACTGACAACCACACGTCAGGGGTGTTATATGAGTAAACATTTCGTATAAAGCTACACCACTCTTTTTGTTTACAAATTTTCAACTCGCCACTTATAGAGCGGATTCCTCGACGTTGAAAGAATTCTTAAAATTGATAAAAAACCGTGCAAATGCGCGTTGTGTTAATTAGTGCACTACCTACAAATGAATACGCGAGTGGTAGTTTTTTTAATTGGGCTAGTGATCTGCAAAACTTGTGCAGATTATCGGGAAGATATGTGGGTTGAGCCAAATGCATGGGAAAGGCATTCTCCATCCGTCCTAACACCTAATAATTGTCCTGTGTGTGAGGCGGTTGAAAACGATGCATTACCAATATTTTACTACAAAAAACTTATCCGAAATCTGTTTAACAAAAACACTTTAAAGGTAAAGTAACAGTTTATAGCTGAGCACCACGTAAGTGCTCAAGAAAAATGACATCACCCGCCGAAGAAGAATGGAATGTAGTGCAGATGTTCAAATCAAATTGTTTCACAGGAAGACGAATACACGGGCAAACTGGAGAGGTCAATCGTTTTTTCCTTATCTGCAGATCAATTGGCGATTATTGAGAAATCCGGCGATATCCGTGATTTGGATGCAGTGATTACGAGTATTTTTGCCGCATCTAAGACTCCTGCTGACTGGGCAACTGGAGCAAAGGAAAGCGGAGGTTTTCTAGGGCTGGTGTGGGATATATTAAAAGATTTTTTCCAGCTTTTAAAAATAGTCTTTAGTCATTCTGAGGTAAGACTTTGATTAGAGTGAATTTGGTCATTTGACAACGATATCCGACATTTTCAGGGCCGATTTGCGCTTTTTTTCCTTGGAGTTATAATGTTGATTTGGTTCATTCATAAGCGTTATAACAAAAGCATCATTTTTATTGTGGCAATTGGATTTGTGTTATTTGGTTATATATTCACCTACCTGGAGTGCAACAGAGTAAGTATTTAGTCATTGTAATTCTTTTTTGTTCTTTCATTTTAAGCAGCTGAAGATAAGGTGGATGTGCCTGGTCCGTGCATATATTTGAACGAATAGTTACCGGTGCTCCATTGGGCGCTGAATTGTGAGTGATATCTACTTCGTAACTAGATTTTTCTTGATTGCGCATATTAAGGCTGAACTTTCTATATTTAGGAACCATCGTCATCAAATGCCGACAAATTTATTCTTTTCGGTTATTTTGGTCAATAATATTCGCGGTTAAAGTGCTTTCGATTTAAGTTTCACATTAATTTAAATATCTACCCCGGACAACGCATTCGGAGGCTTTTTCTTTGTATGTTGATTTTTTCAATATGATATTAGGGTTTAATGTATGCAATACATTTTCATTAATCAAACGTATTCCTTCCTACACTTGTTTTGATATTTCTTATTGAATAAAATGCACCTCGATGGAAAACAAAAAGCTGTTAATAAAATAAAGTAAATCACCAAGATTGCATACACACTGATCTTATGCAACAAACTCAAAAGTTTCTCTACGCAAATGTATTTGAATTACAAATTATTGCTTAACTTGATAGAAGTTTGCCACAGCTAAAAATCTCAACAAATCTTCCATTATGTGAAATTTATTCGGTCTTCTATTTTAAGAACTTTTAATAAATGTTCCTTTCTACTTACGATACACAAAAAGGTGTACAATCTACTATTTTTGCGTCCTCCTCTGGCGTCTCTCAAGTTTTGTTTGCTTGTAATTTCTAATCTTCCAGAAATTACTCATATCTACCCTAAAAGTATATATATTTGTGATCGGCCTCAAAATTGCTGTCGATCTAGCCATGTCCGTCTATCCTTCGACCGTATGTCATCACTTTTTGAGCTAGGAACATGAAATTTAGCATAAAAACTTTATAGAATCCAAAGCAGTGCAAGTGCAACAAATTTTTAAAATCGGCCACTTTTCAAAAAATTGCATTTTTCTCACTATTTTTGTTAGAAACTGAAAAATATTTTGTAAGTAAATTATGTTGACGCTGATTTTCTCTACATTTCGTCCACAAATTTAAAAAAAAACATTGAAAAGGCTATTTACGGTGATGGTTAAGGATGAATAACTCATCCAAATCGGTGAACTTAGGTTACAAATTTTGGGAGTTACGCCCACTTTCTGGTAAGAAAAAGATGTAGCAACAGTCTATTGATAATTTTTTTTTTAAATTTGCTCCATCAAGGTGCATAGTATGCACCGCCAGGTTTGCCAGTAGCTTGTGCACTACCGCTTTATATACAAGAAACAACTTAGAGCACTTTTATCCCTCGACTCCCAATAATAATAAGAACATCAATATTATATACCATGATGATAGTCTCAGATGGTAACATAAGTATTGCTCGATTTTTGAATAATTTGCACTAAATGCAAAAATTTAGTCGTCAACACTTCCGCTTACCTCTCAGGCAACTTCTTAATGCCATTACTAAATTGAAATTCGTATTTGGAATATGTTGCTCATTCAGTCTGCAAATTTCGTTGTTCATTGTAAGCATTTTTAACTGAATTTTGAAATGAATGTATCGGCATATTTTATTGTTTTTGTTCCGGAAAAAAACAGAATGGAAGTGAAGCCACTAGAGAAATCCAAAATGTGTAGGGAGAGGATGTTCTCAGCGAGTCCAAGTGTAGGCGTTGGTTTGCAAAGTTTAGAAATTGAAATTTTGACCTAAAGGATGATGAACATCGTTCGTGTAGGCCAAAAGAGCTGGTCGATGAGCTCCTGAAGGCCACCGTCGAAAGAAATCCCACTGTTACGGCAATTATTAAGCCCTATGAACATCCATCGACACCTAACAAATATGGGAAAAGTCATAAAGTTGAGAAAATTGGTACCACATCACCTATCGCAAAATAATCTTCAGCAAAGAAACGAAGCTTGCACTGTGCTTTTGTCGCGTCACAATCGAGAGCCCTTTTTGAACCGGGTCGTTACCGGAGATGAAAAATGGATTCTTTACAATAACATTAAACGTCGCCACCAATCGCTTAGTCCAGAAGACAAAACAGCACAACATCCCAGAGATGGACTTCATCCGCTCAAGGTGTCACTGTGTGTATGGTGGGTTGATGAGGGAATAATCCATTCTGAGCTGTTGCTTCATAACTAGACTATCACCGCAGAAGTCTACTGTCAACAGCTGTGCAGATTAAAGTCAGCACTAGAGCAGAAACGGTCAGGTCTGGTTAATCGAAGGGGTGTTCTATTCTCTCAGGATAATGCTCGCCCTCATAAAGGTTGGACCACCTGCACACAGTTACAGGAGTTCGGTTGGAAAAATGGTGCATCCGCCTTATTCTCCAGATTTAGCACCTTCACATTTCCACTTGTTCCGAAGTCTGCAAAATTTCCTTGATGGACAAATTTTAAATCTAGGGATGATGTCCAAGAAGCTCTTGGGGTATTTTTTTCGACAAAGCCAAAAAATAACGGTTTCAGCATTAAATTGTTTTTTTTTGCATTTTATGGTAATTCAAAAATAAACCCCGCAATACTGATGTTACAACCTGATACTTGACGTGAACATGGAACCTTGAAATTTGGCACAAAGGTAGTGCTTAAAGTGCAGATAAAGGATAAATCCTATCATATGTTAATAATTGCAACATATCATTTTATGGGTAAACAGATTCTAGAACCTTTTATTTTATTTCAATTTGACTCATAGTTTAATAGTTATTACCAAAAAACCTTAAGTATATGAAATTTGCAATGAGAAGGTTCAAAAGTTAGTCATTGTCATTAAATTATTAGGGTTTGTATGCATCTATCAAAAGCATTAATGCTTAAAAGTTCTTCAAAGTTCCAAATTCTCTAGTAAACTAAAAAAGACTAAAATCTAAAAGTATGCCAAGTTCAGCTTGTTCCAAAACCTTTTGGTTTTGTTATAGGTTTATTTCGTAGACAAAACACTCAATATACCTATAATAATGGATAATCGGCTGTGCGTCGCAAAATTAGAATGGATAGGCAAATACAGAGGTGTTTATCATCAACGGTTCCTATTGCTTCACACTGTAGTTTTGTTACAGATTTTTAGTTAAATGCAATCGAAAACTCTCCACTGAAAAACAGGAGTTTTTTTCTTTTTGAATGATTATCGTGTAATTCCCTTTGGGTGAAAATAATCTCCAAAATTTGGAAAATTAATTCCTTCTAAAGTTTCAAAACGACAGCACTGTTGGTGAATACCCACCACCAATTAAATCCCCGTTGCTTTGCATAACCAGGCAGATCCTTTTGGTCTTTGAAATAAACTGAATTATCTTTATTTTAACCCATAAAATTGTGTCCTATATTTTCATTCACCAATTTAGAAACATGAAGCGGATCAAGTGATTGCATTCTCCAAAGAGAGCGGACCTGAGGAAGAGGGTTGGCTTAGAAAAGCGTTCAACTCGATATTTCGGAAAACTGAACAGGAAAAGCAAATTTTGAAAATTCAGTAAGATTAACAACACACATAAATAATATACGCCGTTTCATAATTATTATTATTATTTTGAATTCTAGAAAACAGAGCAAAATACACCTTCCATTCTGCAGGCCGGATCATGTGCTGATGATGTATATCAACGAAATGTTTTTGAATCAATTTCAATACATTATAGAAAAGTGTATGGATATGTCAATGTCTTTCAAGGGTACAGTAGTATTTTACTTTATTAATTCTGTGATTTGATTAAACGTTATTTCTTTCTTTAGATAAAATTCCGTTTCCTTACAATATTGCGGCGATGATATCTCTACCTTTTCTTTTCATGGGTATAATCAAATTAATCTTCAAACATGTGCTTAGTCCAGTTGCATGGTATAAGGTATTGCGTACCGACAACACACAGCAGCAGCCTATTCAGCAGGAACCGCAGGTAGACCGACTATCGGGAGATAATTTGAAAAAGTTCTTAGAACTTATGAATCATAATAGGCCCAATGCCGAAAATCAAATGCCGCCATCCGGAGTGCAAGACATTATAGAGCCTCCCAAGGTTGCCGCATTGGAAGAAAAATCAGATGAGTCTTCCGTGGATAATAATGTGAAAAACAAAGATAGTGTTCACATTGAAGATATTGTTGAAAGCGAAGATAGTGTCAAAGGTAGTGATATTGTAGAAGAAAAAGTTAGAAAAAGAAAGCTAAAGATTTTTTCCTTTTGATATCACGTTTCTTTAAGAATAATGTATGCTTTCACTATATAGTATTTGCCTAATACATAGGTATTGTTTTAATTTCGAGTCATGTGTATATATTTTTTTATTTATATGTTTTAACTTATATTTGTAAGAAAAAAACTAAAAGTGAAATTGAAAAATTGTTATCCGAAAATAAAGTGAATTTGTTAATTTAAAATTTTTTATAAGAAAGTATTTTTTTTTAAGTTATTGGCTGTGTCTGGTATAGGGTAACCGTGTTTGTGTGTGATTATGGCCACTATTATAAAACACAACTTCATTAGTAGTTTAATTGTTAACGAAAAATCAATATTATCTAATCTTAACTTTTGCTCAACCAGTGTATATTTTTCTCAATTTTTTCTTTTTTTTTTTGTATTGTGAAGAATCCAGGGCTTAGTCTCGAAAATCAGCAAAATAATGGGCGAAATGGGAAAAATCCCGGCTAGATTTTAACATGACGTCACAAGGTTCCTTAACTAGTCAGAATTTAGAATTGATGATTTGTGTAGCACGCAATGTGAAATTTTTATTTTGAAGCTTTGACGAGGAACACAAAAATTAAAATAGGGCTCCATTTGAGTTGCTCGTGTCAGAGGCTTAGACATGAGGTTTTTGCCAAATTTACCCCAAGGGGGTAAAAAGTTCGAGCCCTAGACAGACAATGGTTATTAAAAAAAAAACAGGGGCCTTATTACGTATTACGAGACGAGAGGCATGATAAGCGATACCTACGACTTGTAATGTAACGAGAATAGCAACAAAAAATGTTGCTAGAAACATGTTGATATCTTTAATTATCAAAAAGAAAAGAAAATTGTATGAAAATTGCAGGAAAATATTTGGAAATAGCTAATATTCTTTGACAAAATTATGTTGAATTTCATGCGGCAATTATACCAGACATAACACTTTATTTTGTTGTCTTTTTTTTGTTTTATGAACTTCAAATCTATGAAAATAAGTCTAATGAACGCAAAAACAATATCATACTATCTCAAATGACATCTAAGGAGGTGTGGTACAACAAAAACCATTCTCTTTGCTACAAAGATATGGGCGACCGAAATCGTAGGACATAATAGCAGTTTTGCTTTTACGATAGCTAGGTAACGAGAATCGTCAATCATAATAAGGCTTCAGGTTATTTTGTATTATATTATCAGTGTGACCATTACCACGATTATATGCAGAATCGAGGGATCGAGTTGAGATTTCGATCTGAGTATTTCTACACACCGAATCGAAAGATTGAAAAATTCAAACGTGGTCGAACTGACAGATAAGTATAGCAGATATTTTGCTTTTGATTGGCTAGTGTTCTGTTGTGTTAGATTCGTTATCTGAAATCACACACACACAGAGACAACATGTCAGTTCAACCCCTCAACCCAGGTATACATGCACTCGATCCAGCTCTGTTAGCTGAGTCGAGTTGAGTCAATCCCATTTCAACTCGATCTGCGTTTATATGAATCTCAAGCCGGCTTGAACCTGACTTTAAGTATGCATATAAACGTAGTACATGTGTCTATGAATATTTGATATTTTCTGTTCGACACTACACATTGACATAATAGAAAAAACAGTACTTCCTCATGCAAAAAATTGCGGTTTTTAAAGGTTTCTGTAACCCATTGATCATCAATTTGATCAAAATCCTTTCAATGGCTCTTGAATAAGGGGCATACAATGTGACGAATCGAAAATATGTAATTAGAAGGAAAAATATAAGAACTATTCGTTGCGGGTATAATACACACATGCACATAGCTTCACTAATAATTTTGTTTTGCTTCCCCATCATGTGACATATCAAATGACAGGTGAAGACTTAAGAAATTCGAATATGTAAAATATTTTTTACTGATCAAATTTGTTAAACAGAATGCTATGCATGGATACAGATATAACAGATGTAAATCTCGAAATCGAACATTTTCACAAAACCAATACTTGTCATACAAGGTGCAAGTAAAAATTGAAAGAATAGTGAATTGTATTTAATTTGCGCACAGTCGCTCGCTGATCTCTCGATTCTTTTTTTTTTTGTGAAGTGCCGCAGGTTATTTTATCAACTTCAAAATAACACTACGAAACAAAATAAGCAATGAATGATTCCGTGCTAGATTGGTATAAAACGGAACACTAATGAGTTCAACATGGCGTCTGTACTGAATTGGAATATGAAAAATAGAAGAATATTTTTTGTGTTATTTTGTTGAACAATGGACTTAAGCAAACTTCAAAAGCTTTCAAATTGTTTACTTTAAGTTTGATTTGAGTGCAGGCAAAAAATAAATAAAATAAATTTAAAGAAAATAATATTCTTCCATCTTTCAATTTTCGACCATTAAAATCGAAATATGTATAAAATTGTACTCAGAGTTTATTTCTATTGCCATCGTATTTTCTTATTTATTTTTTGTCATTTTATTGTTGGTTTATTTTGTCTTTAAGTTATTTTGTTACAGGTAATTTTGTCGTTGGGTTTTTATTATGCCGGATTGACACGGTTTGGAAGTAGTCGTCTTCCAAATAGAATAATTACGATTTACAATTTTTGAGGAATTGAGAGTCTAAAAGATTAAAAAGAATTGTTTTCCACCATATTTTTATCAATTTTAAAGCCATATACATATGTGGCTCAATGTTTAATGCGTTGGACTACTGAGTGTGAGGTTGAGGTTCGAATTCCAGTAAAACACAAAATGGTTTTTCTGTGTCAAATACCACACTTTGGTTTCTTGAAAGAGAGTGAGGAGACGAATCCAAAAAATGTTGGTCTATGTAAATTAAAAATCTCCGATTCCTCAGCTGAAATATACAGTGGAACAGCCCTCAGAGGGCTCCGAGGGATCTGTATGTGGAACACTCTTAATAATTGCAGTACGTCAAAAAAAAAAAAAATTGATTCGGGCGGACTAACACAATGATCACATTCTTGAACGCCAATCAGTTAATCACTAATTAAAATTCAAATAACGAAATCTAATAAATACGGTTGTAGGTTGCCTTTATTTGATAACGTGCACACCAAATATGACTGCGAAAAGATAGGACCTAGACTTGGCCTGTTTGCGCCGAGTTTGTTTCCTTTTTTTTTTTGTTGAAGGACGATGACTGATTTTGGGATCCCAAGAAATTTGATCGAGTTATGTAGCGAAGTAGGGGGAAATACATACATATGCACATACGTGATGAACAGTGCAATTTGGAAACAGTTCCTTCGATATCTTCCAAAGTATCTCAGGACTGTGAAAATGACAAGTTGCGACAAAATTATTGAAGCTTTGAGCGCTTGTCATCGACAGAGCTATCCACTAGTAAGCAAATATTTGCACAGAAGAAAGTTACCGATATCATTTTGAACCCTAGCTCCGCTTTATAATATGAATGAAACACTGTCATTTTAATTTTAACTATTTAATGTATATCATTTAATATATATGTGTATATATATTTTTAACAATAGTAAGTATTTTATTTAATATATTTTCTTGTATTTATGGTTATAATGTAATAGCTCAAATATATATAAAAAAATGTGTTAATATATATTAGCAATGAATTTTTGTTATACATAATTTTATTAATCAAAACTCCATACATCATGTTTATGTTTAATTTCATCGCATTTGATAAAATTACCATCGCCTTGCTAATAATTATTTTGTATTTATTTATATACGTCAATAAATTACAAATAAAATGCAATAAGATAGAGTAATACATATGTTTTTTTTTTTGTATAAGTTAATTTATGTTTAAATGTTTAATTCTTTTCTTTTTACTAAGCCAATACAGTTTATTGTTTGCCTTTTTTTTAATTTTCTACACTTTCTTTTTTAAGTATTATAATAATTATTCGTTGTATTTCTCAATCAGATTTGGTAAGTTTCTTTTTTTTTTTTTCTTCTTAAAGAATTTCCTTTCTACTCTAATATAATATAGTGTATTTTTTTATTATTTATTTTCATGTTTATTAATCATATTATGCGGGCTTGCAGTGAATCCTTTTTTTCGTTAATAAATTTTAAATTCTATTTTTTTATTTCAAATTGTTTATTGTTTTCGAAATTTCTTTTTGTTTGTAATGTATAAGTTAATAATTTTTTTTTTTTTTTTTTGGTTTTTCTTCGTTGCAAAAAATGCACATGTATATATGTATGTTTTTGCTTGAATAATTTAATGTATTGTATAACAAAATTATTTCCAGAACAGAATTGTTTCCTTGGTTATAATTAGCTAACATAATGTTATTAATTAGCTACGAATCTCACTTAGAAATCTAGTAAATATTAAGGCAATACACTGGAATATGCTATTAAGACGTTTTTTTTTCTTTTATTTTTTTTATTCAAATTTTTTAACGTTTTTATCTTTTATTTTTCCATTTTAAATAACTTTTATTTAAAAGTCAATAGATATATCGCACTGTATAATACTAGTAAATTATTTTTTCAATATCTTTTCAAAATTTAATTAACCCTTATTTTAAGTGTGTGTTAAAGCTTTCATCAAATTTAAAATCAAAAAGAATCTTTTTTTTTAAAAAAAAAAACCCAGCATATTTACATTAATTACCTAAAAAAAGGTTGTATTTTTATTTTCATTTATTTATTTGGTTTTGATATCTGTTTTTATATGTTTTTTTTTTTAACATTTTTGAATTGCAACAATCGCAATTATATTTGAATTATTAGAAGTGGCTTTGAGAATATAGTAGAAACTTAGTATAGTAGATTTGTTTTCTGTTTGTAGGTATAGGTACGCTCCTTCAGAAAATATATTGAATTCAATTTTTGTTTTCTTTAAAGGAACAGATTATTTTATTTTTCATTTTTAGTTTGTCAGTTAATTTAATTTGTTAGCTCCGGTGTGTAAAAAAAACGTGTGTAGGTATTGAGTTGTGCAACATAACTTAAACATTATTATTAAAAAATATTGACTTTTGATGAAAATAAATGTATAGTAAAATATTTTCAATGGAAAAATCTTATTCACAATTGGTCCACTTTAAAAATTTCATTGAAAATAAACTTAATGGGAACATACAGATGTTTGCAAAAAATATTTAATTAGATAAGTAAATAATTGTACATAAGTATTTCATAATATTTCTTCCTTTTTTTAATGAATTAAGTGACCCTTCATCCTTTATATTACTATAATAATTACATAAAATTTAACTGTTAAATTTATTGGTCTGCAATTAGTACAATAATTATAATATCTGAAAACTAACTTTTTTTTATGTTTTAAAACTCTAGAAAACTTTTCAATAGGAAATTTATGGTATCTTTTAAAAATATTTAATTTTGTAACAACAATTCCATAACAACGAGTTTTCTATTTATAATTTCAAACTATATATACAAATTTATTTTATGAAGAGTTAATAAACAAATTTTTGCTCGTATATTTGAATGCGTTTAAAAATATTTTCAGTTTGTATTCACAGGTGAATCTATTTAATAAAACTTTTGGAATTTTGGAGAAATTATTCTTTTCTGGACGTGAACAAATTTAAAGATAAACTCATGCGATATACAATAGATTAAGAAAATTCAAAATTATACGAGATATTTCGCCACCAAATAAGAAAATAAAACACTAACATTTGTATTATAATAATTGAAAAAATAAATTTTAATATCGATTGTACTAGAATTTATTTGAAATATACATAAATTGTGCTCCAGAATTTTCTCAGAATGGTTAACAAATCGAAAGTGCCTTAGGTTTTAAAACTAAACTAATTTTTAAATGCTCAGTTTATATGAAATATACCTATATATTTATATTTACTAAAAATCAGTGCGAAAACTAATTTGTAATTAAAGGGACATTTTATAAATAAATCATAAGTTATATTTCGCTTTTTTTTTAATCGTATTTATTTTTTTATTTCTGAAATTCATAGAGTTTTTTTGGAACTTCATATACATATGTAGGTACATCACAGCAGAATTTCCATAAACAAATGATACATAGGACGCAATATGATCAAACAGGTACATCGCAGCAGAATTTCCACAGACAAATGATACATACGACGCTATATGGGCAAACCAGTAACGCAATATTGGAAATGGAATTCACAGCAATATATTGCTGGCTATGCAGCAAAATGTTGTTTTTATTTTACTTGTACATTTCTGCTATATGTATGTATATGAAATTATGAAATAAAAGATGTTTATGCAATAGTAGTCCAGAACACAACGAAGCAAGTAAAGTAACAAACAAACCTTGGTGAATTGTTGTACATGATCACAAAAATGTGTTTTACAGCTCTGTTGTTCATGCTGACGTAATGATTTAATAAAAAAGAAATCATTTCGAAATGTGTAACGAAATGTGTGATTCTAAGGTCTGTGGAAGAAGAGCTAACTTTCCGACATGATAGTAAGGAAGTTATTCTAACTTTTTGATAGTTAGGATGTGAAAGTCTGTTAAAAACTTTGCGTCGCGTCTGCTGAATATAAGAAGTTTATAATAATGTCAAGCACGCATCTAATTACCATTCGCTAGCTCACTAGGTCAAAAAGAGGACTTTAGACATCTTCTAAGGACATTGACATATTTACCTTGGTGTCTATACAGCAGCGCTTGCACTGGTTCCCCTTTGTGTTTTCTACAGGTACATAGTGTTCCGTTATTACCCTTATATGTCGAAAAATATTTTGTTTGCCATAGAGCTTTTGTGTTTCAATGCCTATCCACCCGTTATTTTTCATAGATGGAAGTTTGGTTCATTATTATTGAGTGAAAAATTGTTCGACGATGAAATTTACGTTGGTTTTAAATCAGAGCGTACAAATAGAGCAAAACTTTCTTTTAAAACAAGATTTTTATTTCTCAAACGAAACGTTTTTTTAACCTTTGTTTAAGTACTCCTAAGTACTGCTACAAATTTGATGCTAAATTGTAGCATCCTAGGTCTTCTACATCTCGAGTATACATATGAACTGATAATTAGTACCATAATTATGGAACACATGACATTGTTACGTGGATCATTGCATCAGCTAATTCATACCATCAGTCGGACCCAATCCTAGCCAGTTTATCCTTTCTTCATTTCCAATAAAGTTACAATAGTGGACAAGCGCATAATTTAAACATTTCTTAGGGCTAAGCCTGCTCCGAGTCCCAAGTTCTACGCTGAAAAAAAATTTTTTTTTCGAGAAGATGGTTGCATGAACGAATTAATGTAATTAAAAAATGTCGCACCTTAAAAGAAAGTGTCAAAGGCGAAGTTTTAAGACACAACCCTTGTTACTAATAACCCGCTTGACATCTTATACCAGTGAGAGTTTTTCCTGAGACTTCACAGACGCACAAGTATTTAGCGAGCATAAGCTTAGATATTGGTCAATACAAATTGGGGCAATAATGGACAAAATATAATCCCATCGAGAAGAAAAAAATATTAATCTATCCGCATTATGCTCAGCATAATTTAAAATTCGAGATTTCGCCCATATTTTAATTTTGTTCTAAAATGCCAAGAAATTTTAGCGGATCGAATTATAAACATTATTATAGGACAGCAATATAAAGTAAAGCAAGGAATAAAAAGAAAATGAATAGACTTTCTTTAGGGCGTTTTAGACATAGTGATATTAGCTTTTCGGATTCTAAAACTGATCTACGGTCGGATCATATGGAGGTAAAATAAAACTTTCTTTGGTATAAGCGAGTGCCATCGTCTAAACGACAGCCACCTTAGCCTAATAACAACTAATTGCTAAAATCAATTTAAACATAATATTTTTGTTTAGCTGCATTCCTTACATTTACATAAATGAATAAAATTATTTAAAGACGTTTAAAAAAAAGTTCCATTGAGACAAAATATGTACAATTTTCATATGTAGTAAACACATATATGTATATGTTATTTAAATTAAATATCTTATATAAAAAAATACATTAGCCTCAGCTATAAGAATTGTATAAAATATGAGTATTAAATCTAATTTAATTATACTTGTGTTTTTTTTTTTTAAATTCCTTAAAATAAATGGTGTCAACAAAAATAATAACATGCATTTTAGAAAACTAATACTTTTCACATAAAGAAATGCAGATACTTAAGGAAACAAAGTGCTTTTATTTATTTTATAAAATTATACTTATTTTTTTATTTTTTTTTTCTGTTTTTTTCTTTTAATATTTTCTCCAAAATATATTTTGTTGATCATTCCTTTTGTTACCGTTATTGTTCTTTTAAAAATATACTCATCATTCATGTACGTTTTTGTATCCTTACGCAGTGTGTAAATATAAGTACTCGTACTTCTATATTCACCATTAAAATGTCACATTTCAACTGAATTGATATGTATACAGTTCGTTATATTTTTATTATACTTTTTTGTCTATTACTATTTCATTTTGCGTACATTTCGATTTTTATTGTTATAAAATGTTAGCCATTTTATTGCGCTTTGCAAAGAATTTAAGGAACAAAATCTAGCAAGCAGTGGCAGCGTTTAAAGCAAGAATAACAAATCGATCATGCGTAGTTATACACAGCGTTTAATTGATGCATCTATTCCAACTCTATCTCCTATTGAATATGTTAATTCATTCAAATTTCATCATTTTTTATTTTCAATATTTTTCTATATGTATCTATGTATGTGTATTTTTTGTAACTTAAGAATTTGTAATTGAAAGTTTTGATACACTGCAAATGCCTATAAAGGCGTATGCATGTGCACCAGACAAATTTTATTCACAAGTACATTTTTCGGGAACATTGACGGAAAACAAAAATGGACAGTACTAATTAGCTGAAGTTTTGATCATAAAATAATATAAACAAATTTAAAGTTTCAGAGCGGATAATTATGTACAGAGATTTCCAATTCATTATCATTTATTTTTTTAAAAATAGGAGAGCAAATTACCAATCTTAAACAGGCAGCATAAATAGATTTACATCTTAGTATTGATCTATACGCCCATTCTCTGGGGTGCTAATATCGGCAATGTGCAACTCGTACGCTCAACTAGCGGCGGGTAAAAGAAATGAGTAAAAGGAGTTGAACTACAGAAGAAAATTATGAATAACGGCCGCGTTCCACGCACACTGCTAAAGCTAGCGAAAACAACTTTTTGTACTGAAATCACAGGACATTTGTTAGCATCCGTTAGCAATAAAAATGTCTGAAATTTTAGTAGAGGTTAGCTTAATTACAAAAAAAAAAAAAAAAAATAAATAAAGTATGTTTGTTAGAGAGGGAGAAAACAATTGCTCCCAATCTAACTTTTCATTAGCTATCAGCTGCTTTGGTGAACGTTTCGCACTCTACCACATTACGCGGGACGCGGCTAATTGTACGACTTAAGCAACCTGTTACATACCATATACCAAACGTGGTGCGGTATCTATAATAGTTGCGAGAGGAAATGCTTGACGTAACTCTCAATCCTGGTTTAGACGCATTGAGAATTTCATGGTCTGTTGTGAAAATTATATGTACGAGTACATATGCTGCCATAATGTCCACTTAGCATTTTCCAAAATATTTAAGTACTATTTAGTAGTTTGGTTGATCGGAGTCCAACAATAATAACAAGTAGAGTGGCATCGTATGAGTCTAATATTCTAAACCAGATTAATCATTTTACAACACGTTAGATAGTTCCTCAATATAGTCGAAAAAGTCATCCGCGTAAGGTCAGAAATATCTCTAATATCTTACGATATTATGTATCGTAAGATACAAACGTATGTATATTGAGAATATACACGTACTCAGAGCATCACAAATTGAAATTATTCTCAGTTTTTGCTCCGGCGTTGACTATATTTTACAGTTATGAAAATGTACAGTATTGAAAATATACTAGAATATTCACCGACCAACACAGACGATGCTCTGACATTGAGTATTTCAAGTAAAGCAATCTGTTAATTTATCTAGAAAGCATACATACATACATGTAAATATTTCGCTTTGGATGCATGTAAATCTCAAAGCTCATAACGTGGTATTTTTACTTAACATACGTACTCATATTTTATGATTCAAAAATCGACGACGACGTTAGACGTGCGACGGTCCAACATCTAGAAATTATGTATGTCTTTTGCTCTGGATAGATATATATTTGAGTATTTATTAAGGCTGACAACGCAGTGTCTCTTACTTGAAAATATACGTGATCTCAGACGGTTGGCGTAACATGCTTCGAGTGAGACCTGTATGTTTTTAATATACATACATTGTCTACAGTGAGGATAAAGTCACCGATGACGCATTAAACATGCATGTACTCTGAAGCTCTGTCCCCTATTAGCTTTGAAAACATATCCAGTGAGTGAAAATAAATAACCGTTTATCAAGTTAAAAATTGGGCAGCTATGTACATACGTAGTAGCGTTACTGACCGACAAAGCTGTGAAAGTTGCTTAGCCTTCGTTGAAAAGATAAAGTTTGGCATAAAAAAATAAAGTATTTCTATATTTTTTTTTTTATTCAACAACTACACTGGGACTATGCATGATATATATTGTAGATCAGTGTCAAGCTTATTTAAATTCGAAGACGCTTAAGAACCTATCTTTTTTCTACTACTAGACAGAAACTGATAAATTAGTAGCAGAAATATGTACTCCTGTGTCCAATTGCATTTATTGTTATAGTCTCTTCAGTTTTAATTTTGAGTGTCTTCAACCCTTGAATAAACTGTGAATGAAAATGTGAAGAAATAATAACGCCCTTCATAAGAAGGAAGTGGATATATATTTGTCCGATGTAGATGATTATAGCATTATAGTTTCGCTTCTAAGAAAATTATTAAAAAAAATAATGGTTATCCTGATGAAATGCGTAAATGAGGAGGTTATTTGCACCGGTCTTATAGCTACCAAAGTAATATACGTATAATGCAATGATCTATGCCAACAAAGAATTTGTCATTCATAATCCCAAGTTGATTAAAGTACAGGCCACATTAGTGTGATCAGAGAGATTTCGGTAGATTGTCAGAATAAATGTATGTACATACATACATATGTAATAGGAAATGAGATTCTACAACACTGCGTACTAGCACCACTATTATTCCTATTCACGATGAGCAATGTATTTTATGCTACCTAGTCCAGAGATTAGTTCCGGAATACTATTTACTCCACAGAACCAATACATTGTATACTAATACTTCTACTTAAAAATGATCTCTCATCTCCAATAAATTAATCATAACGGACAATGCAGGATCATATTTATTGTTGGAGCTGCAGGAGCTCATTGTGACTAGGCTTATCCAAAATTTCTTGATAAATAATTTGGAAATTGAAATGTTGCACATATTTATAATATATTAACTATTTTAACTAATGTCCGACCAATTGTTTTCTTATTTTTTAAGTCTCCTTAGTCTGCCCATTTTCATAAGTGTCAGTGTACACAGCTCAAGATTTGCTATAATATTGATTGTAGTCGTATGAGTAATATATTGTGTATAATTATTGTTCTAAAATTTATTTTTTTTTTTGTAATTTATTTTTGTCGTCTATACTTTTTTTTTATTTGGTATTTTAATATTTGTTGGGTGGTTAAATGTTCGATTAAATTGGATTTTTATATTTTTTTTACCTCGTTAGCCGGCGAGGGTAGGAGGTGGGTATTTAAACTTGCCACTGATTTATTTACAAACTGTCATACACTAAATTGAAACTCATCTGTTTCATTATCTTTCGGGTATACCTTAATCATATCATCATTCAACTACGTTTCTTTAATATTATTATTCTGTTGTTCTCTTTTTTAAACTAATATTATTTTCTTTAGAACAGAAATATAAAAAAAAAACTTTAATTTTCTTTTGCTTAGATAAATTTAAAAAAAAAAATTGTATATTTACATTACATGACATTTTTCTTTGGCATTTCCACTCGTGCCTTCGCCTCCTGCAGTGTTTTCAGCAATGGATCCATTGGTCTCTTTCTTTTTCTTTTGTTTTTGTTTTTTCTGTTTTTTGCCATCCAATTGAAGAGAAACACTTCGATTTTTCTCCATATTCAGTAGTTCCTGAAAAAATCGGAAAATTATGGAATTGTAGTGTTTGCACATCGAACATTGAATGTTAACAAGAAGAGGATTGAACTGTGTAGATACCACGATCTTACCTGAAATAATTCGGTAACATTATGATTTGTTTTTGCTGAAGTTTCCATAAAAGATACACCCCATGACGCAGCTTCAGCTTGACCCTCATTTTGTGTGACTTCTCGCAATTCTGCACTTTCATCACACTTGTTGCCCACTAACATGACGGGTATTTGAGTAATGTCTTGTCCCTAAAGAAAATTTAATAAAAAAAAAAAAATAAAAATAAAAATAAATTTAATATGTCGACGTTAAAGTTATAAGTGAGAATAAACATAATCCTATTATGCAAACAATTTAATTTTAGCTAATCCAATATTGGGATTTTTATAATAAAAAAAAGTTTACCAAAAGTAATTCTTTATAAAACATCTATAATTGCATAAAACTATTTTTTATACTATCTTGTACAGTTTAAGCATCGCTGGATTTCACACGCTTCTGAATATACATATATAGCTGTTAATCAAATATTAAATAATTTTAACATCTCTGGGCACTGTCTCAACGTTATAGGTTAGACTCTTATGAAAGTTTTTTAAAAAAAAAGTTTGTTTAAGCCCGACTCCTTTTGTACAGAGAGGAAGATTGTAACTATTTTTCCATAAGAAAATAGACAGGGTGTTCTGTCGATCGTTTTGTTGTATGACTTTTGAAGATATTGAAAAACATAAATTTTATTTGAAATTCAGCATAGGTCTGGCTCATTCGGGGGGCTCTTTCAATTTGTCCTCCAATCTTTTTGTGTGGCCGAATATATATAACTGCAAACAGCATCGATGTATAGGATCCATTAAAAAAGCAGTGGGACTCCATTGCAATAGCCAAAATAGTGACAGCTAGGGTTATTACCCTTCTGTTAAACTGACAATCAGCTTGAAGAGCGAAAATAAGTTGATATATAGATGAAAAGTAGGTAGAATTCAGTACAATCGACTTTAAAAAATGCACAAGTACAATTTTCTCAAATTTGGTACAATCAGGGATGACATTTTTTACAAGAATTATATGCGAACACAAGCATATTAACTTCCATTACCTTTTCATTTTATATTTGTATACGGGACGAAATTACTTAATTTAATTATTTGCGAATACCCAAAAATCTTATAAATTATAGTTTATATAGTTTATAAATTAAAGTTTCTTTTGCGGATATGTAAGGTATGCTTTCTATTTACATATGTATGTACGTTGCTGGTAACTACCTCCACTCACATTTAGAGAGTGCAACTGCATGAAAAATACATTTCTTGCTTGGTTGTAAGAAATAGCGATTATCTATATATAAAACAGTTCTAGGACATGCGAAATTCCGTCAAACCGTGGAAGATTTATGCCTGAAGTTTTTTGACAAGGACATTTTCTTTTCTTCCCAATCGCAAGCTCATGGGGTGTTGTTTTTGAAAAATAATATAAAATATAATAAAACCTCGTTTAACCAGAATACCTGAGACCAAACGCAGCCCTGTAAAACGAATATTCTATATAATAGAAAAAAATATTTTACATAAAAAAAATTGTTTTATTTTATCTTACATTCCATACGAGGAGTGAAGATAAGATTTTATTCAATTCAGTTTTATTTTAAAACAACAAACGTTTTTAGCCCATTCTATGTATAGTATTTATCGTAGCCATCGTTACACTAGATACAGTTCATGCCACGAACTACAAAAATGAATAAATTATGTACGAGTATGTTTCTTTAATCACGAAGCACGTACACTTGTTTATTTTTCTTTCATCGGGTTTCGAATAAAGTCAAATAAGATTTCATAAACTTTTTCGTCTACTACACCCTAATTTCTAAAACTACTGAGGTAAACATTTATGGTCTTCTGAGGACGCATCCCCGACGACGTTCAACTTTTTATCTGTAACCCCTTCCTAGGAGCAAATGAGAGTTCAAGATTAAGGCTGCGCCAGCTGACTTTCAACTCAAGACCTTTGGCTCATTAATATAAGACTTTTTATTATAAAAAAACGTGAGTAATTCTGAACTTTAAGTGAAAATGTGTAGATTGGTGTAAAGAAATACATACTAACAAATTCCACTCGTAGGAATCAATGCAAAAGTCCACACACCATTTCAAAGGGGCATGATATAATATTTTCATCAATAACTTATTTTCCTTCACACTTAAGGAAAAAATACCAGAGGCAAAAGTTTCTCTAAATTGCATTTTCAAGATGCACTTTGTTTGTATTAAAATTATTGTTATTTAACTTTTAAATTAAAAACAAACAAAAGATGTGGATATGTGGATTATACTAATAAAGTAGTTTTTACTCGTTCTCTATTGCTGCATACAAAAAACTGCTGTCACTTTTAGTTGCTATTCAATGGGGCAACAACTTTTCTTTTTTTTCGTATAAACCACATAATGTTCTTTAGTAAGAAATTTTCAAATTCGTTACTTCTCGCGCTCCCCAATGAGCAAAACCCCAAAGTACCCAGATTTTTGATTTTATCAATACAGGGTGTTGCAAAATATTGCATATATGTATGTGTTAATTAAATACTTTTTGCGTATCTAAACAAAATAACCAATTTGGCAACAGTACCCTACTTCTCTGTTTTACGTGCTGTAAGTGTGGAGAATTTCAGATGTGTATTTTTTAAATTAAATAAATTATTTAAAAAAAAATATTACTACTTTTAGTAGTTTTAATTTTTTAATTTATGAATTAAATACAAATAATAATATCATATTTTTCGCCATGAACATAGGAGTAGGGACTCACAATATTTAAGTGTTTGTTGATACTAATCTCCACCACTTGGCGTGAAGTCCCTAGTTCCACAAGGAATTAAACGAAGTCTAGGGTAAAAGAAAATAACATAGTAAGAAGAACTCTGCCACTTAAAATCTTTAAAGTTCTTCAAAATAGTTAATTGAGCCCATTCTCCCCTCATTTATTCGTTGCTAATTTTGAATCGAAGTAGTCAATGGGTAAGATTTTCAAATCTATAATTTATAAAAACAAAAAAAAAGCCAAAGGGAAGTTCCTCAATTGGTGAACTAAAATTATAACGTTCTATTGCACAATAAAACTCACGCAATGAGTACCATATCAATCTTTTAATATCTTGAGAGCTTACGAATGCCCAGTACTAGGACTCCAGCAAATATAACAGTGATTTCATAATCAAAATATTGACCACGCATTTAAGGAACAATACAACCAAATACACCCCAAAAATAGAAGCAGTAATTGCATTCAGATAGGCTTGGGTATTGCCGTTTGCCAACTGAACCATACATCTTACGTTCAAGGCGACATCAAGATTATATTCTTACGAAAATGCCTGCCAATTTCCGCTTGACTATTTGCCAAACGACGACAATCCACACTCACCTTTAATTCCTTAATTAGACTCCAAATAGGTCGCAATTCTTCCAGACTCTGTTTCGAACACACCGAATAGACCAATATGAAGGCATGTCCCTTTGTTATGGATAGCCTCTGCATAGCCGGAAACTGATGTGATCCTGTCGTGTCGGTTATTTGCAGTGTGCAAATATTCTTATTACAGCTAATGACCTGCGTGCAATGAGAACACACAATACACACTCTGTTAATTTTTTTTTTGTATTCTGTATAATTGCTATCGAAAGAGGATCATAAGGAGGAGGAAGAGAAAGTGGTATAAAAACAGGGTATAGAGATGAAAAAAAAAAAGTAATCTCCACCCATATCATACATGAATGATTAATTAATTGGTAATAATCAAAAGGATTTTAGGACTTTAGACGAAAATAGACACACACAAGTCTCTGTATACAGACAACGGCTGTCCTACGCTGTACTTTTATCCACGCGTAACTTATTAATAATTCATACACACACAGAGTATAATGGAGGAGCCGCCTCTGTATGTCTTGTGCCTGGCCATCATCATGTCTTACCTGACGGTATGTGTCCTCTATGGTCGGTATGTAGCTCTCGCGGAACGTGCCCTTTATAAAGCGTAGCACCAGAGAACTCTTTCCTACACCACCCGCACCAAAAACAACCACCCGATAGTCGTTGCTTTGCTCGGGCATATTTGCGGCCGGAGAATACACTTTTAAACCTTGCTAGTTAACGTGTCGTCACAAGAATGGGTTTCGTATCGGGACACTTGTTTTTAGTCGACCTCTTAACTTAATTTAACTCCTTTGGGGGATGGAGGAGCACAAAAAATAACTCTCACTACGCCACACTCAATTAGGCTCTGATGCCTGCGAAGGCAGCAGCAATGGTATCAGCAGGGCAGAGATAATTGTTAAATGTCAACATGTGGGAGTCACTGTATGTATCGGGGGGGATGATGTTTCTTCTTTTTTTTTCTCCTGCTTTCGTTTCTTTTCTTTTTCTCGACTTTTTCACATCAGCTAATCGCTATTACACTTTGGCTAACACAATTTGAGCAAATAATTACTACGTTACGATTAGATTTATTTTAATTTAATTATAAATCACTTGGATTTGTGGTTTCTTTGTGGGAAGATTTCACTCGTAGAGTTTTTCTCCGTTTGGGGGTGAAAAACGCCTAAAATGCAGCAATTGATTTTGTCATTCGATGTACACCGGTTGGTAAAATGTTGATAAACAATTTTTTTGGGGAAATTTTAACTTTACTTAAGGGTCACAGCACTGTGGACGCGAATTTCGTTCGTCTCGAGAGGGTATCCTTGTTGGTTGAACAATAAAAGGAAATTCAATTCGATGGATTTATAAATAAGAGTTTTTTCGTGCGAACATCCTGAAGAGATGGATGAAGAGCAGTAAGTGTTTGACATATTAATTTTTGTTGTTCTTAGGCGCAAGTCAGTTGGAAAATTCCCTTTTCATAGGGGGTGAGGGTGAGTAAGTGTTATACATGGGAAAATATATGGGGATATTTCGTGGGAGGATTTCGTATTAGATTTTACAGTTGCATGCAAAATTTAAAGATAATGGACATCAATTTTCCGACCACTGTCCTTGTGCGTAAAATTTGCTTCATATTGATTTGACGACAAAAATAAAAATATAATTTTAATTGTTAATGGTTTCCTGAAAATTTTCGATCTCGAGATTTTCATTAAACTTGACATTATAGAAACTCAATAAAGTGGATTTCTCAATTATGTCTGTCTGTCTATACGTACACCTGCACGGTAAAGGGCTGGACCGATTTGCCTAAAACATATCATATCTGAGGCCTGTGGAGTGACAATTCGAGAGAAAATTGGAATTTTCATTCTAACCCCAAAATTAACGGTATTTTTTCAATGTCCGATTGTGAAAATTTTTCCACAAACGGATCTAACGGTTTTGATCAAATTTGATATTTAAGTTATAATGGAAGTGTATACGACACACGCTATCAGATAGCGTACCAGGTTTTCGACAAAAAAAAAAAAAAATTTAACTGGTTATTAAATATTGTCTATTTTGTTCGAAATTAATATCTAAACAATATTTCATGTAGGCAAGGTCCATAACATGACAGCTTTTGAGAAGTTGTCAAAATAAGTTTTTCGAATTTTAACGGAATTAAAAAAAAATTATTTCTTCTTTTTTTAATTTTAAATAAGAGTTTTTGCAAATAAACGACATATACATACATACGTATGTTCATATGTATGTACATAAATATCATATATAGTAGGGGCAGAAATTCTGTCACTACGTTTGTTGCATCCATTGCGCGCCAAAACTTAGACATACCCAGAGATTGACATAGCATTTGTAGCGGTTAACCTCACAATTGTTTGTTTATACAAATATTTCAAATCTACTTACGCTTTCACTATGAAATGGATTTATAAAGTAAATTGCATCTCTGTCGTAGCGTTTTATAAGTGTGGTGTGAACAAAATTCAGATTTTCAAGACGCTGCAGCAGATAGGGATTAGCTTAATGTATACTTATTGGAGTATACAATTCTTCGGGGATACTGGCGACATTAAAGGCCGCCTGCAAACTGGTCATCCACGCTCGTTACAAACGCCACAAGTCATCGAAACCTTTTAAGGAACAAAACCATCTCCGAAAGCAGAAAACACTGGCTCGTGAGATGGATGCAAAGCAAAAGTCAATGAGTCACATATCAAGTTAGATCTGATGCTAGATGGCCTTAAACGTAATATTGAAAAATTGCTGACTGTGGCTTTTACAAAAATTGGTCCAACAATCAGAGCGACCCTTGGTGGAATACGCTGCTTTTCTGCACAATCTGTTTACCGATGAAAAAATCTTCACGGTGCATACAAAATTCAACAAACAAAATGATACAAAATGTACCAGCAGGCCATTTTAGTGCCCTTTGTGAAGCCTCTAAACCATATACTATTCCAAAAAAAAAAGAAGAGAACATTCCAGCAAGATCCTACGCCAGCATAGTATAGACACATACATAAACATACACATATACCATTGTTATTAATATAATAATGTAATAAAAGTTTTGTGTAAAGTTCACCATCTTCAAAAAAATGTCTGACCTTAGTGTACCTTTCTCTAGTATTTTGGCAATATTACTGAAACGGTTGATCTAAAAAAAAAAAAAATAGGTTGTACCAAAAACAAAGGGCTATAATTTTCTCTAAGATAGTTACTTCGTCATCGACTTCTCACGACCCTAATTCAAAGAAAATTCTATCCTAACAATAAAGGTCCTTAAATTTGTGTTGTGTAAAATAAATGTTTTTTGTGAAAATTCCTCTTTTAAGTGTTTTGGGGCCCTACTATGTATTCCGTTTCGAATTTAAAAACAATTCGAAAGTGCTTTTCGATTTTATTAGATTTGACACTCTATAACCCTTTCGAAACGAATGCAGTATGTTGCTAAACATTTTCAACAACTTTCGGATTGTGTTGCTAGTATCGCGCTCTGAAATGCCAGTGACCAATAACAACGTTGATGAGGAGGGTGTACTGCATATTTGTTAAAAATGTTTTTGATTTACGTTGCCTTTAGCAATATTATGATATACATATTATTATATTGATATGACATAATAATCACAAGATTTGATTTCAGTGGAAAAATATGGAAAGATTTGTATTGATAAAAGAAAAAAAATTACAAAAGTCAATAAAATGCGAATTTGTAATATATTTTATCAACTGATATCTTTCAAATAACATGTTTTCGTTTTCCATGGAAAAATCTTTCACTTAAAAAAAAGAGAATCAATCTGCAAGCTAAACACTTAACGAATGAAATATCCGAAGTTCGAGTGACTTTGACACTAGAGTTCGAATTACAAAGTGTAAATTTTCCGAAAGAAAATTGAATTGATGCCGGCAACAAAAGTTTACGGTTTCCGGATTTCTAAGTGCTAATCGTCCGCTTCTAAATATATTAACCTTCGTATCGAAGCACAGAGTAAGGCCCCTGTACCAGAATGGTATCAAACAGAACACTAATGGGTTCAATAAGGTGTCGTGTACGTCCGTCCGTCAGTTATAACTTTTCAACCGTTAAACCTAGAGAGCTGACATTTTGTATAAAAATAGTACGTGGTGGACCGAAAAAAATGTTATTTAATTTTAAAAATTGTTTAACCTCAATTACAAAGGCAAAGGCGATGTTCCCCTCTATCTTCGAAAGTGTGAACGGAAAAAATTTGAAAAAAATTTAGGGTTTGTACAGTCATGAGAAGGCTACTCGAAGAATATACAAGCTCTCACTATATCTTAGCCCGGCTTCATTCGATTTTGATGATTTTAATGTAAACAAATACACATGTCCACTTTAGCTCGGGACCTAAATTTCATTAAAATCTGTTGAGTGGTTCTTGAGTTAGATGTGACAAGGATGATTCAAGAATTTTTAAAACTACAACACACAAATAAAAATTAATTCAAATATCTTCAGTGGTTCTCGAGTGAGCCAAGTAAGAACAAACAGACATGGAACAAAGTGTTCCAGTGAAAATGATCATATACATATATAACCCTTTTCTTTATATTAATGAAACAGCCAAATTGTACCGTACTAACGGTACAGTAATCACGCAAGCGCCGGCTCGCACTTAACCAATTTTTTATTTTTATTAACGAAAAAATAACATTAACGAAAAACATAACATTTTGGTCTAATACATTATTTACCAAAGCTCAACCGTTTCTAAGATAAATGGTAAAAATCAGAAAAGAAAACTCCTTGGCCCTTGGTTGGATCGGTAAGGTCTTTAATATGTTGTCGCCGGAAGATGCTATGAGCCTGGACTATTAAACAAAAATTAAATACTATAGAGGAGTACCATTAAATGGTAGCGCCACTAAATAAAGCGGCCATTAAATAAAGTACCGTTATAAGAATTTTTGCCAAAAAACTGGTACGCCATCTGTTAGCATATGTCCAGGATAACTTAGCCATTAGTAAAGCACTTTTAGTTTTAGCGTCAAAATGAACTGTGACCCTAAAGATCCCAAATATGAGGTTTGAAGAAAATACTTCCAACCGTTTAGACTGCAGTCGTTTAAACATACAGACAGACAGAATTGCAAGATCAAAATTTTAAGATTAAAATTTTTTACGAAATCAATATACGAAAACATACACTACCGGTCATTTATTTCATTACATTATTTCAAATTTATCATCAGGTAGCAGAGAAAAAGTGAAAATAATTGTTTTATAAATGGATCCGAAGAAATATTCCCGGTGAATTATAATTTACTGCCCAAACACAATAGAGAAGCGCTGCAGCAGATCAAGTCGCTGTAGTACAACTGTGAAATAAGTCAATCAAGCTGTCAAAACGGAAAGATAATCGCGCTGTGTTTCATGAAAATGTTTTTTTGTGGTGGTTTTATTTTATAATAATGACTGAGGAAGAAGAAATCACATGCCATTTTGGTTTTTTTTTTTTTTTACTTTTAACTGTCAAAAAGTAGTGCAGCTCGTTCGGAAGTTGAAGTTGACACAACTTGTGCTGCTGCTAATTTTCGTACTTCAGCTGCAGCTTCGCATTGTGTTCGTGCTATAGGGAGTACGTACATATATTTCAATTTTGACAACGCAGCGCACTGCAGCTTCATCTTCACCATTGTGTTGGGGCAATTAGGTCGAAATTTTAAATGAGTATAATCAAATGACCGGTAGTGTAGATGTAGAGGTCGCATTTTTCGCGAATCGAGATGTAAAGGTAAAACATGTGACTGCGGAGTTTGCTAGCGATTCAAGTTACGGGGGCTAAAGTTACATACATTTGGTTTATATAAGTAAATTCGATTCAGCTTTTCCAGTATTCGGGTTAAAAAGGCAAAATAATACTAGAAACTAGAAAGCGCTTCGAATTATCTTTTTTTGATTTAATGGATTTTTGATCTCCCAACATCAAGGGAACGAAAAAAAGAGTTCGGCTGTGCCAAAATGCATCAAAGTCTTGAGATCGACAGTTTTCATAAAACCAATACATAGGTCCAAGTAAAAACCACAATAAAAGAATAACTTCCATTAAAAATTATTTATAATTCTCTTAAGCTCACATAAATTAATAGTTTTGTAACTTCAACTTGGGTACAACATTCATACTGGTTAGTTCTTGGAAGAGAAGCTTACATGCGTATGGCATGGAAATTTTCGAGACATTTGCCGATGACTGGCAATAGTGACACCACGAGCAATAAGCCAATCGACCACATGTCTTACAGACATCCACATCGAACGCATCCGAGGAAATCATCAATCGCTCCATTATCAGCATACTGGCACCGTATGAAATAAGACAATCACGTTCCATTTCACCCAAACGCAGACCACCTTCACGACTACGACCCTGCGTCGGTTGTCGTGTCAATACTGCCTTTGGACCTCGTGCACGAGCGTGCATTTTATCTTGTACCATATGCTTCAGCTTCTGATAGTACACTGGACCGGAGTAAATATACGCCTCCAGAGACTCTCCTGTGATTCCCGAATAGAAATAGTCCTTGCCCATGTAATTGAAACCGTGTTTGAAGAGTTCATCTTGGATGTCTTTGCACTTGGATCCACCAAATGCGGTGCCATAATGAAATTTACCCTCTAAGAGTCCTGCCTTGCCACCAAGGAGTTCTAATGTCTTACCCACTGTCATTCGAGAGGGGAAACCATGGGGATTCATCACCATATCGGGGCAGATCCCATAGTCATTAAAAGGTAGATCTTCTTGATCGACAATTAGCCCAGTGACACCTTTCTGTCCGTGACGTGAACTGAACTTATCGCCGATTTCTGGACGTCTGGTTTGCCGAAGAAGGATTTTTATGAGAAAATCTTCTTCACCATTTGCGGAGACCATCACCTTTTCGATATAACTTGGTTCTGGACCTTTGTAAGAGATGGGAACTGCCGTGTATGGGACTGATGACTGGCCGGGTTCTTTCTGTTCAATTGGGTTGATGGATGTTACAGCTGGCATTTCCTTGTTAATCAGTATCTGTTTGTTGACAACCATTTCACCGGGAGACACTATTCCATCGGTATCTAAAGCTTCATGTTTGAATACAACCTGGAAGCAGGGTAATTTTATATTTAATCGGATAGTTTGGCTACTGCAATAGTAATTACCTTATTAGTTGTAGAATCTTTCAAGGGTCCCATGATCCTGTCGTAAGTCTGATTGGCATAACGTTTCACTGTGCACTTGGAGTTCTTGTACACCAGACAGCGTCCATAGCCACGATCAATCGAGGCTTTGTTCAGGATGAGAGCATCTTCAATGTCATAGCCTGAATAACTCATCACAGCGACTGTTGCATTTTGGCCAGCAGGCAACTTGTCGAAGTTTGTCAATTCAATCGTCTTCGATTTGACCATTGGGGCTTGTGGATACACCAGGTTGTACATTAGGGTGTCAATGCGATTTTTTTGATTGTATCCTATCACGCCCATTGCCTGTTTACCCATAGCACATTGGTAGGTATTTCTAGGACTCTGATTGTGGTGAGGATAGGGCACTAAGCCTGCGCAAACTCCTAGAAGGGTAAATGGTTCCACCTCCAAGTGCGTGGTGTTCTCTGCATTGATGTCAGTTTCGTTCCAGCTAATAAACGAATCATTCTCCTCGTTCACATCAAGATACTCAACTAGGCCATCAGTGAGAAAATCCTCAAACTTGCGAACGCCGCGATTCAGCTCTTCTATATGACACTGCTGCACAGCCGGCTTTCCTTTGACCACAATGATATACGGACGGCACAGGCGCCCGCCATCAGTGTGAATATACACACATCGTTGAGTGTGTGATGTGTGGATGGACACAAAAGGCCCAACAAGACCCTTCCGCCGCATCATACGGAAAACTTGAACTAGCCTCTTGTAGCTGATCGTCACACCGAGAATGTTGCCGTTGATGAACACCATGAACACCCTTGGATTGTTGATGGCATCACCACCAACCAAGCGAATGTCCTCCACACCAGCATTGAATGCCAGTCGGATGACAGGTGCCTCATCGACTTCTGTTGTGATGTGCGTCATTAGGGCCAAGTTCTTGACCAAACCACACGCCTCGCCTTCGGGCGTGTCGGATGGACACAACATACCCCATTGACTGGGCTGCAGCGAACGCGGACCAGATACCTTTCGGGTTTTTTCAAACTGCGAATTCACTCTGGTCATCATACCGAGAGCGGAAATGTAACTCAGTCTAGACAGAACCTGTGTAACGCCTGCACGTTCCATTTTGAAGCGTTTGATGGTCCAATTTCCAGAGGATATAGCAGACTCCAGACCGACGGTGATCTGTGCTGCACGCATGTGTTTTACCACATCAAACTGTGCAGCTTTAACCTTCGGGATATTCTTGTCCGCAATCATCTTCAGCTCCCAGTTGAGGCGCTTGAAGAGATCCTCAAACATAAGTGATATTAGCGAACCAGCCAACTCTAGCCTTTTATTGCCATAGTAGTCCCGATCATCGAATGCATTGCTGTCTAACTCCGCCGCCATTACACGCCTCACCATCAGAGACACATAAATAGATTTGATCTGGAAATTGAAATTATCTACTGGCACATGGGCCAGTATAGTCGTCATTAGAAGTTCCCTTGCCTCATCTGCCGGTGTCTTCTGTTTTGAGGCTGATGTTTGGAAGCGTTTCACCACCAACTTTGATCCCATGAGCTCTAGCGCCCGCTGCTGCGTATAAATCTTCAAATGAAATGCCTCCAGCATAGACGGAGCGAAGCGATTCTGCGTCTCTGTATCTGTGCCAATCAAGGACATAATTTCCTGATCAGAGACAATCCCCATGGCTTTGAAAATCACAACAATAGGTATGTCGTCCACCATGGAATTGTGCTTTAGATAGTACTTTCCATGTTTGCTCAGCACCAACGTCCGCGATTTCTTCTCATGCGTGGAACTAGTCACCTGACACTGCACTTGTCCATTGAATTCCTCTGTTATCATCTTATTCCACGATAATTGTTCCTGAATGAGGATTACTTTCTCCTGTCCGCGAACAACGAAATAGCCTCCAGGATCCAAGGGACACTCGTTCATTTTAGCCAATTCATATTCAGACTTACCACTGAGGACACAATTTGATGACCTCAGCATGATTGGCATACGTCCAATCAATAGGTTGTTCCTTATAATCCTCTGTGAACCCCTGGTGTACTCAATGTCTACTGTAATCGGTGCCGAGTATGTTACATCCCTCAGGCGGCACTCATGTGGTGTGGTCGGCTTTGTAATGTTGAAACCATCTTCGATGTCTGGTGTGCCAACATTCACATCCAGATACTTTAGATAGAACATAGGATCCGCATCGCTGAGGACCATTTGATTGGCTTGAACAATCTTTTTAATGTCCAAATTAACAAAATGATTGAAAGAGTCGATGTGCTGCTTCACAAGACCTTTCACTTGCAAAAACGCCGGCACAAGTTTCCATTTTTCTTCGAGCGGTTTGATTGGTTTGGACCAGGACTTTGGGTCACTGTCCCAGGTGGTTTGATTGTTTTTTTCAGACATGCTTAAAGTCTGTAAATAATTTTATTTATAGTAAATGGGTTCACTCCTTTTTCATTAAACTCACATGGAACCGATTTCAACGCACAACTTTTGGTTTTGAAATGTATTTTTTGAAAATGTCAAAACAAAAATTAAAAACCAGGGATGGTTGAGGTTGAGGGATTTCTGAAATATAGTGAATTTCTTAAGCTGATTTTAGACGCTCGTGTGCGGCGAGAAATAATAACGATATTCCGCGAAAATTATATATATTTGTGATCAGCATCGAAAGTTAAGTCGATCTCAGATTTCAGTCATGCAGTCTTTACCTTAAACTTTGAGCTAGGAAGATAAAATTGGGTATATAAGCCTTTTAGAAACCGAAGCAGTACAGGTGTAAACATTTTTAAAATCCGCCCACAGACATGACCAGTTTTAAGAAAGTACCACTTTTTTATATATTTATATTTATTTATTTTATATTTATTTATACCATAAACTGAAAAAAGTCGCCTTAACAAAATATATAGACCTTCATATTGTACATTGTATAACACCACGCCTACTTTTAGGGGCATTTTCTTAAAAAAAAGTAGACGTGTATTGCATTATTAAAGCTAAATACGGTGCATGAATAAGTATTATTTTCAATATATAACTACTATCACACCTGAGCTCAATAGTTAAAAGCATTTACTGATAGATGCACACGCATACATGCCAACCCATTGTGACAGTGCTTCAACACGGAACGCCCTTTAAATATGTTTGAATTTCGTTCAGCATTAGTTAAGAACAACTTGGAACAAGATACAGTTCCCAACAATCTAACAATGGGTTCATGTGTGCACCTTCTTGCAATGTGCCATTTAAGAAATGGTTTTAGAATCATATTTGAGTCGTTAGGGGAGATATTAGATACCGCGTAAGAATCCGGTCAACTACCTCATAAAAAGTTGAATAGTAAAGGTAAAACCGAATTCCAAAGTAGTAACTTATTATAAACTTATTTGTCATAGAGGTCAAGCTACTTATCAATCTCGGTTGCAAATGGTTGCTTATTCCTTTTCGTCTCTTATTCTTTAAACTATGCTTGTATTTTTTTTTTTTTACACAAATTTATTTCAGCATTTACATATATTCTCTAAGTAGGTCCAATATAATTCTCTGTATTCCTTTTCGAATTTAAAAACTATTTGAAATAAAAATAACAATTTAATAAAATGTCCAGCAGCTCCTTAACAGTCAACGTGAATTTCATAGTTCTTGAACCCACAGAAAATAAAGCACTCTTTACCAAAAAATACGTCCATTAATAAAAAAAATAATAATTTATTAAAATAAATGAAATCAACTGATATCTTTCATTTTCGTTTTCCATAGAAAAATCTTTTACTCTCAAAGAAAATATAATCAATTAGCAAGTGCAAATTTTCCGAAACAAAATTTAATTGTTGGCGGCAAGAAAAAGTTGTTCAATTCTTCAACTAATCATCAATTTATTTTTCGTAAATGTGTTATCATATGTGTATTGATTAACAAACCACAGTTTGTAGGTTTTCTTTTCCTTCTTTTTTTCACTTTAGTTAACTAGATCACCCTTCTTAATCTCCTAGTTAAATTGTCATTATTAAGTACATAAATGTGTCGTTTTCAAATTCGCATGGTTGAGAAGCCAAAGTTTATGTCTTCTAGCTACTTTTTTGACTTCACCTTCAACCATTTCAACTTCTAGGTCTCTATAGACGGACGTTTCTTATGTACCATGGTGCATTTACTGTGCTACGTAGTACTTCATTTCGGAAGGATTTTATCCTTTGCAAGTTTGTTTTGCTTGGGATGTCTACAGTTTGAGTCCGTATTCGAGTATAATGTATACTGCGAAGTGTTTATTACGATATGGACTGACTTCAGATCATTTAATTTAATTAGCCATTTTTTAGTCCACTTTGATATATTATTTCCCGCTTTTGAAACCTTTTTTTACTGCTTCGCCGATAGTTTCTCCCACAAAGTGTGCACAGCAGTATCATCAGCAAAAGTTGTTACAGTTATATCTGACAGATCTCTGGTAAATAGAAAATACAGCACATGTCCTAATATACTGCCTTGTTGGGTATACCAGCTTTAATTTCTCTTTACTGTTGAGTACTCATTTTCTTATTTGATTCTGAAATATCACCCAGTTATATAAGACTCTAGAATTTTTGAATATGTCGTACTTTGTTGAAAGCATGTGGTATATCCAAAAATATTGTGTGGCGGATCTTTTTCTCTTTAAATGTTTTTTTTTAAAAAATTTTGTCAGTAATTCTATGCACTTGATCGATCGTAGAGTGATTATTTCTAAAACCAAATTTATAGTTTGGAATAAGTGATTTTACTTCAATTATTTTATTTAGACGTTTTATCAAAATTTTTTCAAATATTTTGAACAGCATAGCCAGTATCGAACACATCTTAACGTTATTCAGCAAATGTGTATACTTTGCCTTGGTTGCTTTTTACTGAGTTACCTTTTCTATTTTTCACTGGTGGAATATGTGCTATTGGCCTTTTCATTTTCTGCATCGCCTTTGTCACATTAAATGCCCTAGACACGAAAATATGTTTATAACATACCTGTTTTCATACTTGTTATAAATACTGGGAAAAGTCAACCCTGGCAAAATTCGCTTTGGAATATAATTCGCCTAGATAGTTTTTTTTCATTTCGCCGCCAACTCCACATTAATCTGTCAATTTTGACATATTCCAGCGAAAGTGACGTGTAAAATAAGTTGTGGCTGCAAATCCAATTTCTTTCTCAAAATATTTAAAGAAAAATACCAGCAATTTGTCATAAATAAATCTATAAAATGGGTTCTTTTCGACGCGAAAAAGATGATGAGGATGAAGGTGAGATATGGGCAAAAAAGGGCTTCTGTAAATAGCCGGGTTGTTGTTGTTGCATTGTGGCACTGATGTTTTTACGATTCTGTATGTAAATGCATTTAAATTATTTTAATTTGTTTAAATTTTATTAGAATTCGTTTCATTAAAGTTTTGTACAATTTTATAGTATTAAAATACGACTTCGAAATATAATTATTTTTTATTTTATGGTTAACTATGCACTACGGTGGGAGCTACAGCAGCCTTGAATGGTAAAGGTGTGCGCTGTAAAAGTATACATCTAACAATAATTTGAAACTTGTTGGGTTAGATGTGGTCACATTCAGAATGAAAAACAGGAAAAAATTAAGACACGAATGCAATTTATCGCCAGCGAATTATTATTATTATTTTTGCGCTGATTTCGGCGTGTTTTTCTGCGGGATTATGTTTCCTTCGCTAGGAGCTAAACTGCTTCTTAAATAGATCTTGTAATATAGGGCGTATCTCTTATCATAAAGATGGACCAAAAGGTTATGTTTAGGGTTTCTCATTTCCCGGGGTTTTTACAATCACGTTCCGAATTCGATTTGGTAGTGAATGTATGAAATCAAATCATCCGAAAAGGCCGTACAAAATCATCATCTATTTAAGAGTACTGCAGCCATAAAGCAGTACTGATTGTACGTTTGAGCGGAACAGTCGCAGCTTGATCTAGTGCTGAGAACATTGCTTCTCCAGACTTTGGATAGCATTTCGAATGCAGCTTTAGCCTTCCCAATTCTGCTGCACATATCCAGTTCGGTGCTACCGCGGTTAGCCGAGACCAATTTATAAGGCATTCATCCGCCCTTAGCTGGAATATAATGCCCATATCTGGTCTGGTGCACCCAAGACCGTTCTGCACATTCTTGATAAGATACAATATCGCGCGTTAAAACTTATAGGTTGAGACATTGTGTATTCCATACATTCACTTGAACATCGGAGAAATGTCTCATGTCTCTCCCTATTTCATCGTTTTTTCTATAAAAAATGCTTCAGCGAAATAGCCAGTTGCATTTCTCCCCTTCAAAATTTCACCCGCAATACGCGTCATGCTTCGAATGCACATCAGTTCACCCTTAAACCCAATTTCGGTGTACTGTCAAATATAGGGATTCGTTTATAAGCCAACCGACACGAATGTGGAATTATCTACCAGGCTCTGTATTTCCCCATCACTATAACCTTCAAACATTTAAAGGCAACGTGCACATTCTCATCCTCTGTTCCTCTTTCCCCTTTTCCTAACGCCCGTGCCCTGAAACAGTTTAAGGGTATTCATAACCCCTTCGGCGCGCGCAGATTAGATATATAAAAAAAAAACACTTTCTAGATATAAAAAGTTGTCTACTCCAAGCTCCAATTTGTATGCATCAGTTTCTAGATTTTGGGCCATCATGCCCAATGTGAAAGTAGGCAAACATCGTGAGTGTAGTCGATGTGTTTAAGGTAAGATGTCAGAGTCCATCGAATTCTATGTTTATCTTCAGTCAATTCTGCACGAAGTATATCGCTGATGACCACCAAGAACAACAGCGGTGACACTATGCACCCCTGACGTACTCCACTTTGGAGTTCACACTCGTGACACACTCGAATGTAGCCTTGATAATAGCTATGAGTTTTTCTGGGATGCCTCTCCTGTGCAAGGCCAACCAGATAGCATCTCGATTCAAGCTGTCAAAAGCCTTCTCGAAGCTGATAAACAGCAGATGTAACGGAGACCTGTAATCGACGCATTGTTCTATTATGGAAGGTGTTTATGTGGTTGATGCAGGAGGATCCAGCGCGAAAGCCTGCTTGTTCGACGTGGAGAGTTAAATCTAAATGTTCTTTAATCCGTTCTAATATGTTGCTAGTTATTATCTTGGCTACGGCCGGGAGAACGCATATACCTCTTCAGTTTCCACAATCCATCAGATTTCTCTTTTTCAGAAGCTGGATGATCATCCCTCTTTTCCACTCCTGCGGAAATTGCTCATTTCTCCATGCTCTCTTGATTGCTGTTGTTATTTCAATTTTACTAGGAGCTCCGATGCGAATTCTGGAATTTGTTGCTTCGGAAGACTCATTAAAATTCAAGATCATATCACCATCGTCTAAGTGGTTAAGGACTATAGCGAAGTGTTCTCTCCATCTAGTGTACTGGTCCTGATCCAAAATCAGTAGGTTAACATCTAAACTCTTCACTGGGTGTTGTTTGGAGTTCTGACCATCAATGTGCTGCTTGTTGATGTTATGGACATTCCTACTGTCACACCTGCTTGCTGCTTCTGCAGCCCTTGAGGCAAGAGAGTCGATATACTGACGTTGCACTTCCTTCTTTTTTACGAGATATTGGGCTTCTAGCTCGGTTTTATCTACTGCTGAAGCTACTGTACGCTCATCGATCCGTGCCCCAGGTGTGTGGCACAGTATTCCAGTGTCTCCTCCTCTTCTCTGAACAGTTCTGAGCATGGCTGCCGATAACTCAGTGTCCGGTGATATCGTTTATGAGTTTGGAGAGGAGATGATGAACGGTATCGTAGCAGAACCTTTTATCTGTTAAGGTCCAGGTTTGACCATATTAGCCTGGCAGTATTGCAGTTCTTAAGATGTGTTATCAGCTTGAGTCAGGTACCTGATAGATAACATTGGCACGTCTCTACATGCCTGCTGTATGTACCGAGTGAACCTTGTCGAGAAAATCCATCAGTCGCACAGTTTCCCGAATAGCTTCCCGATATCGCAATTACAGGTACCCAGCAGAGAAGGATATTAGTATTTCAACTTTCATTAACTTTTATTGTTATAAATTTAAGCAACAGTTGCCCTTTGGGTTTGATTGAGAATAGTGTACACAATATGAATGAAGATTTAATCTTGATATTTAACTGGTCTAAGATATCTGGCCTTATGCTAAGCCCACGATAGGCGAAATGTTTGGTCATATCAAAAATGATCTTGACCTGTTTTACTTCCCACCGATTGTATGAATTGAGTTTGTTAATATTGCAAAGAACATCGGAAGACACTTTAATAGAATAACCTCTCAGAATGTTATGGGTTATACAAAGTATTACATACTTAGGAAACTTTAAAAATTCTAGTAAAAACTCTGGTTATTCCGATCTTAACGTATGGATGTGAGGTTATTCATAGTATGAATGCAGTGATTAGGAGATGTCTCAACGTTGCTTTCAATAATGTTATTAAATACATTTTTTGGACTCTTCTTCATATTCCAGGAGCGTATATGATAATTATTTGAAGTACCGAACGTTGACAACGTTTTTTTAACATTATTCATACACAACAGCCCTCTTACATTTACAATCGAATCCAGTTCACGTTATCTAACAGAACGAATAAAGTTATTATTCCAAGGTTCACTTGCCTAATTACTGAATGCCTGATTTTTATTTATGGTAATCGCCGCTGGAACTCATTACCGCGTTATGTGAGAAGAGGGGATAACTTAAAAGTGTTTCAAAGAGAAATTATGGTCTATTATCCGGGCTCATAGATAATTCTGTCCTGTTGTCTTTTGCTACATGTTACTATCATATGTATTTTATACTTTTACTTAATTCTTGTAATTATTTCATTATAATCTTTAACTTATATCGCTTATTCTTTTCTTTTTATATGGTAAAATCCCTTAAGTGAAGCTTCATAAAAAAAAATATTCTTATGTCGCCTTAATATGTAAGCTATAAGTATATTGAAATGAATAAATCTGAATCAGTATACAATAGAAATGAAATTGATTAACAAAAAGGTAACAAAATGAAAAAAAAAAAAATCAAGAAAACAAAATAAAACAGATAGTAAGTACAAGAAATACACATCTGTTCATAGCATGGAATAAGTACTTTGTGGCCGCTTCACCGACGATTTGAAATTTCTTAGTGATAAGAATTTTTTTTTGGAAATTACTTTAAGGGTTTGTCTACTAAGGCTTCTTTTCAACACCAGTATCTATAGATTTTTATTTTTTTATCTTATGAATGCATTAGAAAGAAGCCTTATTTGTAGCAAAAATTAATCGAATCAAAAGCGATTTTTTAATTCATTTCCATTTCATTCAAGATTTCCTCACATTAAAGAAGTTTCAACTAAATCAGAACCAACGATGAAACAAATTCGAACACCAAGCTTCTGCAAGTTTTCAATCACTGTCACCTCTTTTTAATTGATCGACTTTTGGAGGTGAAATTACTTGCTTTTTCTCTAAACATACGAGCTATCGTAGCCAGTCAGTTTGTGTTCTTTTTGAAAAGTCGCACGATATTGTATGGCCTTATCTAAATCCTCTAATAGTGTTGAAGGGTTCTGTTGTTATATTCATATTCTAACAGAGCAACGAGCAACCAGCTTATTCGATATTTCAAGCGGAAACACTGAGCAATAAAGGCTCCTCTATCAATACATTTGTGTTTTTGTTGCTTAAAGTTGGTAAGTTAATGGTGATAATATTGACTTGAGGTTCATGTGTCTTCTACGAGATTTGGCATAGTTTGAATATCTCTGGTAGATTGCCTTTCATAGCCATTGAAAAACTCAAAAAGTCTTTCGACCATTTCGACATATAATGAAGTATTACTTAAACCCACCGCTAAGTTGCCTGAATGATTTAACTTACGAGATCCCGTTCTTACTTCTTATCATGTCACTTTTCTGCGCCATGTACTCTTCATATTGCATATTTCATTGCTTATTTCAAAGAGTCTTCGAGTAGCTCAGACTTTGTAGCGATAATTCGTTAGTGAAGTTTTCAATCGAATTAGTTTCGATTTTTCAACTGTTTAAACCTAGGAATTTTGTGGCTATGGTTCAAAAGAATGGAACGTATTGGCGCTGGACTACTGCTAACTACTATGTTTCGCAACTCAGCAGAAGGAATCAGCCGTGTTCTTTAACCAAAGAAGGAACATTTGCTTTTTTTATCGCAGAGGACTCGCTGGGTGGCTATGACTTGTTCTCGTAGTTTTTTTTTTTTTTTTTTTTTTTATAATTTGCACGTGTGAAAGGGGTTATGAATACCCTTATAATAATTTTTAGGACACGGGCGTTTTGAGGAAAGGGGAAGAGACAGAGAGAAAGACAGATTGGTGTAGTTGGTTTGAAACTCAGCTGGTATTAAGTTGCAGTGAATTCCAAGGGTGGCTGTCCAGATAACTGGGGAGCTTGTTTGTTTTTGCTTTTGTCGTTGCTCATGATTCACAGTATTTTTTTCCGTCCTCCTGATGTCATCATCACGATCAAGTTGCATTTTAGCCATATGACTGCCCTACTGCCAGTGTTATGTCTTCGCAGTAGAGTTGACATAAGCTTTCGCAATTGATTGACTTTTTATTTATTTCAGGCGAAATAAATAGATGATTATTGACAACAGGATTCGAATCGTGAACATGTAGCGTGACAAGCGATGATGTTACCACTACACCACGGCCACCCTTATTTCTTATGTATCCCTCTGTGTTATTCTTTAAAACCGGAACTAATCGAAAAACGCAATACGCTGTCTTTCTTCGTCTCATTCCCGGGGAATGCAATTCAACCTCAAAGAAATAGGAAAAAACAAAACAAAAAATTTGACCAAAAACATTACATTCGTCTCCTGTATTTTTACAGTACACACAGTACACACATGACGCAACCGCACCAACCATACTGATGCACCGCCTGGGGTGGTAGTATCCGCTGATTGAAAATTGATGATTATAATTCTATGAAGAGATCGTCATCATTTTAAGATTACTCAGCTTCTGGTAGAAAGAAGACTTATAGCTCAAAGCGATCTAAAAACACATTAAATTCTATTCAAATCGGTTAGGCCGTTTTTAAGTTAGGTCAGTGTAAAGGTAATCTCCAACTTATCCGTTGCCTAGAGCCTAAAAGCAATCGCCATGCAATTTCAAGATTCTAGGCCCGGGGGTTTCGAAATATATTGCATCATATTCCAGCGGAATGTGGAGCACTTTATAAGGTCTTTGTAAACATGTCCAAAGATGCACGGTAGCTCTACTCATGCTCCTTTATGAGTATGTACAGCCTTGGTCATAAATGAAAAGCACCATACTCGTACGCAAGTGTTTAAAATGTCATTGTACGAGTATCTGAAAACTCAATGCGTAAAAATAAAAATTGATCTTTATCACTGCAAGAACCCTACGAGGCATGTTAGCAACTAAATTAAAACATTCTTCCGAGCTAATTTTTTCCCATTCTCGTCATAGAGCGTTCTTCAGGCCTACTAAGTATGTCGGATTGTTGTTCTTAATCCTTTTTTATAGAAGTGCCCACAGGTGTTCAGTGGGGTTCAGGTCTTGCGATTCAGCTGGCCACTCCAAGACCTGAATGTTTTGATTTGAAAACAATTCCATCGTTTTTCGGGATTTACTTGTATGGCATGGAGCATTATCTTGCTGATCGGTAAGACCTGTTCCCAAATATTTTACGATAGGATGCCTGTAAGGAGGTCCATAAAACATCAATATAGCTGTCGCTATTCATTCTTCCCTCGCACGTGAACCACCAAACTTGACTGTGGGTACCACACAATCGGGATGATACTCTTCTCCCTTCTTCCTGCGAACGTAAACTTCGTCAGGACTCCCGAAAATCTGTAAAGACAGTCTGATTTAGTGTTCAGGTCGGACCCACTTTTATTAAAAAAACGTCCAATGTTTTCGTAAATCCGCTTTTGATTTTGATTTTTAGAAGTATGCAATTTACTTACATCAAAATTTGTCTCATCTAACCTCACGAAATTGCTCCAATCTTCATAGCTCCAATCCTTATGCAATTTGGCCCACGCTATTTCTTGTTCTCCTCAGAAAGCCAGGGTTTTTTCTGGTCTTGCCTCTAAGGCCGGCTTCTGTTATCCTTCTTCTAACCGTTCTCGCAGATAGTATAACATTTTGGCGTTCCTGAAGCGAAGCAGCTGGTTCAGAAGAGGTCTTTTGACGAATTTTTAAAGACTTCCGGGGAAGCGATCTTCTCGAGCCGAAGACTTTCTTTTTTTGGGTTGACACGGCTTTGAAATGTACTCTCTAGTCTCCCTGTATAGCTTTAAGGCATATTGAACCGCTGGACGCGAATGCTTAATGGCTAAAACACAATATCGCCTCGAACTCGGCTTCGCCTGACATCTATGAGTTAAACCATAGAACCTCGACTATTTTCGAAATGATGCCAATTATATCAATTTTACCGCACACAAAGAATCCAGAGTTAAAAATCGCGGGAATTGCTCATAATTTAGTTATTAATTGGTATCGCATTCTGGGAAGTCAAAAGTATTCACATAGCTGCAGTAGTTTTTTATCAAGTGTAGTTTATAGGGGTTGCTTTTAATTTATGGCCAATGCTGTATTTATAAAAACGGACCGTACTTGAACTTACAAGCTTCTGCTCAAGAAGCCAATACACTTCGGTGCAATCCCTCAATCTTCTTCAATCATTAAGTGTGTCAAATGAGCTTACAAACGAAGTGTAGAGTAAGCGCTTACCCATGTCGGATGCGTTTACTATTTTTTCCGCTGGGATGCGATAGGCAATTTATACGAGGGTGGGTCAATAAGTCCCTGAAAATTAACACAAATTGTGTCGTCAACTTAAATCTAATTTTTTTTTGTCAAGAACCATCTTTCAAAAGAACGCATCCAAATTTTCAGACAGATCTGTCAAATAGTTTTGTTGTGGCAGCCATTTTATATAGACGCCTACTAGCATTTTCGTTAAAATGGAAAAAAGTGAATTTCGAGTGCTCATTAAACACTATTTTTTGCGAGAAAAAACTATCACGCAAACCAAACAAAAGCTTGACAAATATTATGGAGACTCTTCACCATCGATTGGAACCATTCACCACTGGTTTACTCAATTTCGGTGCGGTCGTTCAAACACAAGTGACGCCGAACGTTCTGGTCGCCCAATTGAGGTCACCACACCAGAAATGGTCGACAAAATCTGTGGTTTGATAATGGATGATCGGCGAGTGAAAGTGCGCGAGCTTGAAGATGCCACAGGCTTATCACATGGCTCAGTGATTTCGATTTTACATAAATATTTGGACATGAAAAAGCTTTCCACAAGATGGGTGCCGCGTTTGCTCACAATCGACAACAAACGCATTCGTTTGACAACTTCAAAGGTGTGTTTGGCGATGTTCCAGAAAAATTCGGCTGAGTTTTTGCGCCGTTTCGTAACCGTGGATGAAACCTGGATTCACCACAACACACTAGAAACCAAGGAACAGTCAAAACAATGGACTTCTCCTGGTGAATCGAAGCCGAAGAAGGCCAAGGCGGGTTTGTCAGCAAACAAGGTCATGGCGACAATTTTTTGGGATGCGCGCGGTGTTATTCACATCGATTACCTTGAAAATGGTAAAACGATCACCGGCGCATATTACGCAGAGCTGCTGGATCGATTCCAACCCGATTTAAAGCAAAAACGGCCGCATTTGGCGAAGAAAAAAAGTTCTTTTTCACCAGGACAACGCACCGGCGCACAAGTCCGCAGTCGCAATGGCAAAATTGCATGAGTTAGGCTACGAACTCCTTCCTCATCCAGCATATTCCTGCTGGTATTTCTTGTTTCCAAACATGAAGAAATGGCTCGGAGGTAAAAGATTTGGGTCGAATGAAGGGGTCATCGCTGAAACATACGCTTATTTTGGGGGGCTCGAGAAATCGTATTATTTGGAGGGCATCAACAAATTGGAGAAACGTTGGATGAAGTGTATAGAGCTAAAAGGAGACTATGTTGAAAAATAAAATGTTTTTATACCGAAAAGAGTGTTCCTTATTTCATTTTTCAGGGACTTATTGACCCACCCTCGTATGTACTCGTATGTACATATGTATTTCAGCCGGTGCTTGGCGATTTCTTCGTAATAACCGCTATCTCGTTAAAACTTGTTATAAACGATTTCCACTGTACTTCCGTGGCATTGAAGAATTCACATACATATGTACATATGTACATACCTAGCCTATCCTAGGGCATGTGTCACACTTTTATACCATATCTGAGATGTTAATTACTTTTTCAATAGAAGTCTTCTATAGTGTACACAAGTAGTTTTATCTACATTTTGAAGATAAAGTAAATTGTGTACCACCATCGTCAATTTGTTTATACCGCAAGCACTGCTAAACAAACATAGAAAATTGGGCCGAATATTACTCGAAAAATTTGTTGCTCCATAATTGCTCATGCTTATAGAAGAGAACAGTGGGACAGGTTGAAGATGGTTTTAGATATTTGGAGGGTTCTGTCTGTAATTTTCTGCTTGATCCTTGCTATGACGTTCGTTTTCCGGAACTTTTAGCAGAACCAAGGTAAACAATCGTCTTTTGCAATGTCAAATGTGTAGCTGTCAGCATTTGTCAGCACGTGTTACCCAACATTTGCGAGTATATGCTAGATAGATAATCCAATTGAATCACCAGTTTTGAGTGAATCAGTTGATGCTGATGTGTGAAAAGTGATAGCATTAACATTCGGGTAGATTTTGCGATGCGTTCGGGCTTTGTATGATATATGCAAGGCGCATGTGCTAAGTGTCTTCTATATAAAATCAATGCTTTTGGTTGGTTTTCCTATTACACTGAACTCTATCTTGACTATAGAGAAGACAATTTTTCTCTTGTTGAGACGCACTGATACGAAGAAAGTGTTCCAAGAGTTCTTCCTTCTCCTCGCAGCCTGAATAGGAATTATTTTTTTATAATTTGCACGTGCGAAAGGGGATATGAATACCCTTATACTAATTTTTTAGGACACGGGCGTTTTTTGAGGAAAGGGGAAGAGACAGAGAGAAAGACAGATTGGTGTAGTTGGTCCCCTAATATCTTGAAGAGGTTTCCTCTGTTCAGTTACTGTACTGTAATGCCGGTCGACCCCTTATGTGACAGTAATCGATTATAGAGGTTCTGTTATTTGATTTTTAGTCGGGTTTACTTATTGCGTATGAAGGCGTCCTGTGAAATAAATACTGGCAGACACATTTTTGGTGATAAAATAAAAACAAATAAGTATTTTTTGATTTGTTTTTTCTGTAAAACTTTAATTGACTATTTAGGAAACAATACGAGTATTTAAATAATTTATTCGAAATGGCCGCCATTTGAATTGATTCAGGCCATTAATTGCTTCGACCACTCATCGATCGCAGCACGCACTTCGTTCATTGGCCACTGCATGGATAAATGCGCGCTTCAAGAACTCAATATTTGGGAGTCGAGTAAAACAATCCAAATGATTGAGGTCTGGACTGCTTGACGGGCAATCGCCTGCTGCTATGAAGTCAGCACATTGTTTTGGAGCCACCCTTGTGTTGTTTTTGCTTTACGAGCTGGAGCATTTGACTCGCGGAATGAGTTCTGATGCTTCTTTGGATGACCGGGCATAGACTTTGTCATTTTGATTATGGAATGATTCTTCAATAGTAACGTATGCCGATCACTACATGCATACTTAAATCAAAGCTGGATGCTATTGAAAGTACACATTCTAGGTGGACAAGTGGATCTCAATAGATTACATATCAGCGCTGTAATTGGTATCATTACTGGACACTGTCTAATAGGCAAGCATGCAACAAGGCTTGGCGTATTTTCAAACGGTTTCTGCAAAAGCTGCATGGACGAGGAGGGGGAGACAATTCTTCACGTTTTTTGGACCTGCCCAGTTCTGTCCCAAAGAAAGAAACATCACTTAGGAGCCTTCTGTTTCAAGTCCTAAACGATCTGAAAAAAATAGACGTTAGAGGCCTCCTACGCTCCATCAGAAGCTCAAAATAGTTCAATGAGTAGGCATAAGTGCGCTTCCCAAATCCACGTGGTATCACAATGGACTTATTATTGGTCTAAGTGTGTTGGCTTTTAGCTGACAGCCACCACAACCTAACCAAACCTAAGTGGCCAGTGTGTCTTTTATATGCGTTGAGTCCCAAATCTTGTTTGATAATACGAGACATGAATTTCTGCGATATCTATCGCAGCGGTTTCTGGTTAATCCTGGCTTTAATATCTTTGATTGCCTGCGGAATTCTGACAGTGCGAGTGCATCCGGAATTTTGACGGTCAGTTACTACACCCGTCTCCTCAAACAAATTTAACAGTTAGGTTAGGTGGCTGTCCCAGCTCAGGCAGGGACACACTTAAACCAAGGATAGGTCCATTGTGATACCACAAGAAGAACCGAACATTCCGGCACCAGGAACCCTACATGATTAATTTCTTCTTAAGAAAGATAGAAATGGGTAACCGTTGCGGTATTAACCCCTTCTGTTCCGTATCTATGTGCAGAACCATCTGGATCTATAGACAAAACTCTCTATATTGTTAATATCAAGCCTAGCTAAGTTGTTAAGATCTTGATAGAAGTATTCCCCTAGGGTTTTCCTTCTTAACATTGATAAGGCAGTACAGATGCACAAAAGGTGAGTAGTAGTTTTCTCCTCATTTCTATAGCTTCTACAGAAATCGTTGGAGGGGGCACCCATTCTAATAGCATGTCTACCTATCAAGCAGTGGTTTGGACCAGATCTGTTTCGTTGAAAGGCAAGAACTGATACTATTCCACCTGCTGTTTGCCATTTTTCTGGCTTCATTATCAAGTCGGAACTTTATCAATTCTAAGGGAGCGGACGGTTCCTGTCTATTTTCAGTGAAGTTCCGACCCACACCCTCTTTTGCCACCTCATCCGCTTTGCAGTTGGCGGAATCTCTGTGTCCTAGAATACAGCACAGAAAAATGTTGCAACTGTCAACGATCTCGTTAAGAAACCTACGGTATTGCTTTACCAACATGGATCGTATTGTGGGTGATTCCAAGGCATTTATCGCGACAATTCCAAGGCATACTATCTATATATACGTATAGAGGGTGGCCATGGTGTAGTGGGTAGTGTGTTCGCTTGTGACCCGAAAGCCAAGCCGCAGCTTCACGGATTGCCGTAAATTGCGCTTAAAATACACTACAGTGATGCGGTAGTCGACTGGCAATGTTTATATCGGGTGCACTGAAGAAGACTCATAAAGCCAGACATAAAGAAGACTCACCCATACCATACACTGACTTAGATCCATCTGTGTATATTTCTATTCCAGAATCGTTCAAGATTTCTCCAGATTCCCAAGCGCTTCTGCTAGGAATTTTGGTCTTGTATCTGACATCAAAATCAATTTAGGTATAGTATTCTTGCCGATCAGAATCCTGGAGTGGCCCGTATTAGCGTTAATCAACTACGAGGATTCCCTAAGCCTTATTACTTCTTTTCCCGCCATTTGTTTCCCAAAGAGATCAACAGAAAGTAAGTTGAGCATTGTCTCTAGCGTAGCGGTAGGAGTTGTTTTCAAAGCACCCGTTATACAGAAGCATGACTTTTGAACTTTCCTTAGAAGATCAGAATTTGTTTTCTTGCCCAGTGCTCTCCACCAGACTAGTACTTCGTACATCAGGATGGGCCTCACTATTACCGTATAAATCCAATGGACCACATTAGGCTGAAGACCCCATTTTGGGCCCAGGGCCCTACGACAGGAATAAAGGGGAACCGAGGCCTTCCTGACACGGTCTTGTATATTCAGTTTTCAACTGAGTTTCTTGTCGAGAATAACCCCAAGTATCTGGCATAATCTACGAAACAAAGCATCGTACCATTTAGCTTTGGAGGAACGCTACCTTGTACCTTCTTGTGTACAGAACAAGTTCGGTCATTCCGGCTTTAATTGAGAGACCAAGCTCCGTCCATTTTACAAGTTTATTAAGACCTGATTCCATAAGTCCCTTACAGTAAGAGGCAATTTTCCCGACATGGCTATCGCAATTTAACAGTTCAATACACAAAATTCCGGGTAATTGCAAGCGGTCGCATGGTCCGGAAAATATCGCCCCTTTCCATATTAAACTTGTGAAGGCCAATTACCACAACACAGTTTTCAATATCTCCGCACTCCATATTTACAAACAACTTTGTGTAAATCTTTTTGCGCTTTAACTTAGTATAAATCGGCGCGTTCCAAGTACTCTGCTAGAATGTAGCAAAATGACTTTTTTTTACCAGGATGACAGGGCCGGTAAAACTTTCCGCTACAAGCGCTAGTGGGGAAATGTGGAAGGGATATAGCAAAGAAATTCTCGTTACAACTCTTATGCCCGATTCACAATGCAGCGTGATAGCGAGACGAGAGTGAGACGAGTCTAGCGCGAGTTGTCAAAAAAGGTTTCGATCTATGCAAATATATGAAGCAATACACAATGATGCGAGACTCGTTCTATCGCAACGCAATCTTTTCAGAAAATTGAAAAACTCGCGACGAGATTGCCTGTCAGCAGGCTGATGCGACTTTGTTACGTAGCCAGAAAGAGAAAGATGGTGTGTTGCCGTTGTTGCTTTTTCACTTTAACACAGATAATACATGCTCGCTGTATCGCCTTCATTGTGAACTGGGAAACGATTTTATGAGGACGAGGATTTCTCGCCTCGCTCTAGTCTCGCTCTCACGCTGCATTGTGAATCGGGCATTAGCTAGATAAGATCAAGAGAAAAAGTTCATCTGTCAATACAAGTCATTAGAGATGGGGTTTTTCGAATGAAAGCCGAAAACAGTCGATATTTAAAAAAAAACTATCGTTTACTATCGATAATTATTAATATATCCAGTAATTGCTCGAAATTATTTGTTTCACAATTAAAATCTTTTAGGATTAGGCTACATAAAATTTGATTCAATTTCATTTTATATTTCAATGTCTTCGATGAAATAAAAAAAATCGATGGTGGGAAAGTGTTATCGATAGAATCTTTCCATAATTAAAACAAGTAGATGTTCTGAATTGTTGGTAACTAAAGTCAATGACATTGTATTAAATCAGTTAGTTAAGAAGAAATCGTTATTTCGCTTCGGGATTTTATTCTAAGAATAGTTTTTGATTTCAATTACTTTTACACATTAACAGAAACGATTCCTTGTCAATTTGGAGTTCAGTTGATTAGGTCTTGACAAAATGTTAGTATCTAATTAAAATTTGACTAACATTTTATACAACCTAAGACTTTTTTTTGTTAGTTTAACTAGATTTTATTAAAAGGTTCAATTAAAACAATCGAATAGTATTGGGAATTATCGAAAGTGATGACTACCGATAGTTACCCATCTCTGTGAGTTTCTAGATATCAGCTGTTGTAAGGCCAAAATGGCGTTCAATGATTTTACTAATAGCGGATAGCAAATTTAGTGTGCTTGGAACGCGCCGAATGTCTATAGAGAATAGATGTGTTCAATACTAATTTCACGATGAGTGCGTTTATACGTGTACCAGTATTTGTGAATATAACTAGGTATACGACTACGAGTACCTTATCTAATTACTCCAAAGAATTGATAAAGAACTTTTATTTTGTCTCTCCCCTTTAAATAGAAATGTACAAAATTAAAATTTATTTTCCGAAAGCTTCTTCGTGAAACATTTAAATTCTCAGATTCAATGAAAGAAGTTCTATATTACTAGTTTTTGAAAAGTTCCGTATCTAACGGGTGGTTAAATTTTAAGGGCCGATGTTGAATGTGAACCACACCTAAACGTCAAGTTTTTTTCTGCACTTCATTTGACATTTCTCAATTTCAGACTAACTCAATTTGAACCATGGAAAGATACACAATCGAGCAACGCGTTAAAGTTATTCAGGCTTATTATGAAAATGGGCGTTCAAATCAAAATGCATATCGTGCATTTCGTGATTCTTTCGGTCAATTTAATCGTCCAAATGTGCCTACAATCGGAAAAATCGTGCAAAAATTTGTGCAAACCGGGTCTGTAGGAGATGTGAAAACACCAGTGCATGCTCGTACAGCTCGTACAGCTCGTACTGCAGAAAATATTGCTGCTGTTCGCGATAGTGTGGCTGAAGAGCCGTCCACCTCAACTCGTCGTCGTGCCCAACAATTGCACCTCTCACGCTCGTCGTTGATGAACATTATGCATAAAGACTTGCATTTACGCGCTTACAAGGTGCAATTGACTCAAAAACTAAAGCCTCTTGACCATTTCAAGCGTCGTCAATGGTCACAATGGTGGCAAGAAATGGCAACAGTGGATGATCAATTTTCGAAGAAAATCATCTACAGTGATGAGGCACATTTTCACCTCAGTGGATTCGTCAATAAGCAGAATAGCCGCATTTGGGCGAATGATAATCCAAGAGTGATTGTCGAAAAACCAATGCACCCACAAAGAGTGACTGTTTGGTGCGGTTTATGGGTTGGCTGCATCATCGGGCCGTATTTTTTCCAAAATGAGGCCGGTCAGGCAGTTACTGTGAATGGTGTTCGCTATCGTGAGATGATAACGAACTTTTTATGGCCCGAATTGGAAGATATGGATGTGGACGATATGTGGTTTCAACAGGATGGTGCCACTTGCCACACAGCTAACGAAACAATGGCTCTTTTGCGCGACAGATTCAATGGCCGTCTTATCTCACGTGGTGGCGATGTCAATTGGCCGCCAAGATCATGTGATTTGACACCGTTGGACTTCTTTCTTTGGGGTTATTTGAAAGAAAAGGTGTACGTCGATAAGCCAGCAACAATTCAAGAGCTAAAGGATGAGATAATTCGGCACATTAACGGCATAGAACCTCAATTATGCCTCAGCGTCATCGAAAATTTGGACCATCGGATGGAGGTGTGCCGCCGAGGTCGCGGCGGCCATTTGGCCGATATTTTGTTCCATACATAATTCAACCATACCAATATTATCATAATAAAAAGAAATGACAGTAATTTCCTAAATAATTTGTGTTTTATTCAAAATCAACATCGGCCCTTAAAACTTAATCATCCTTTAGTATCATTTTCAAGGTTTTTAAAGTTGAAAAAATCCGAAAAATGATAGATCTAGCGATTGTGGTGAGGGAAGAAAGAAAGTGAGTCCCTTAACTCTGTCTGGGCTTTTGATTGTGCCGCCATTCGCATTCTAAATGGTTGGACGGACTTTTTCCGCCTTCATAATCTGGGCTCAGTAGGGTCGAGACGCAATCGAAATTTTCAATCGACCCTAAAAGTTAAATTTGTATCTTGTATCTAATTTTCACTCAAAATGGTATACCTAGTTATTCGTCATTTAAATACCATATAGCCACTGATTACTCAGAGTGAAAATTCCAGTGAGTCATGGAAATTTTTTCTGAGTACTCAGCTGTCATGTGAACTTTCACGATTTATTTTCTAATACCTTCGTATACGGCTGTCAAGTTTCTTCCCACCAGCTACCTGTTGAAGTAGATGTCATGGACTTTGTTAACTTCCTTTCTATGCCTTAATTAACCAGAAACCAAAAGTAGTCTATAGCAATGGCAACTCATAACATTGTCATAGCAACTCCAAATTATTTTTAAATAAAATAAATTTTGCTACGTAAAAGCAGAATATCAAAGCAATCAAAGTCACAATGCAACATCAAAAAAGTGTTTATCCCATACGACAATAAAAACAATCTGTAAACTCTTATTTGCTTTTTTTATAGGTCCAACCAACATCTACCAGAATTTGGAGAAGACATCTGTACTCCAAGAAACACGTACATTCAATGAGACACCAGTTAATCCGAGAAAATGCATACAAATCTTGACGAAAATTCTTTATCTTATCAACCAGGTGAGTTGAACTGTTTCAGTTTTTGTTTTAATGTATTCCATGGAACGTCATTGCATTTCCAGGGCGAGCAATTAGTTTCTCGAGAGGCCACTGATTGCTTCTTCGCCATGACCAAGTTATTCCAATCGAAGGATGTAGTACTACGTCGAATGGTCTATTTAGGCATTAAGGAACTGAGTTCTATTGCAGAGGATGTCATTATTGTCACAAGTTCCCTGACCAAGGATATGACCGGCAAAGAAGATCTGTACAGAGCTGCCGCTATTCGAGCACTTTGCAGCATCACTGATAACACGATGCTGCAAGCTGTCGAGCGTTATATGAAGCAGTGTATTGTTGATAAGAATGCAGCTGTTTCCTGTGCTGCTTTGGTCAGCTCACTACGATTAGCTGGCCAGGCAGGAGATGTCGTCAAACGTTGGGCCAACGAAGCTCAAGAAGCTCTATACAGCGACAATATAATGGTGCAGTATCATGCCTTGGGTTTGCTGTATCACATTCGCAAATCTGATCGTTTGGCTGTTTCGAAGTTGGTCAATAAATTGACTAGGAATTCTCTTAAGAGTCCCTATGCTGTGTGCATGTTGGTACGTTGATGTAATCAAGATTTGTGTGAGTTTAAATTGATGGTGTTTCATTTCTAGATTCGCATTGCATGTAAATTGATCGAAGAAGAGGAATTCGCCAGCGAAGATCTATCTGATTCGCCAATGTTTACTTTTATTGAGTCTTGCTTGCGCCATAAGAGCGAAATGGTAATCTACGAAGCAGCTCACGCAATTGTTAATCTAAAGAATACAAATGCACGTGTCCTATCACCAGCTTTTAGCATTTTACAACTGTTCTGCTCTTCACCGAAAGCTACTTTGCGTTTTGCAGCAGTTCGCACTTTAAACAAAGTGGCTATGACCCATCCAACAGCAGTAACCACTTGTAATTTGGATTTGGAAGGCCTAATTACTGACACCAATCGTTCGGTTGCCACACTAGCTATAACTACTCTGCTGAAGACCGGAGCCGAGAGTTCAGTTGAGCGGCTAATGAAGCAAATTTCATCGTTTGTTGCTGAGATTTCAGATGAATTCAAAGTTGTTGTGGTACAGGCTATATGCGCTCTGTGCACAAAATATCCACGCAAACATACCGTGCTTATGAACTTCCTCAGTGGCATGCTGCGAGAGGAAGGCGGTTTGGAATACAAAACATCCATTGTTGACACTATTATCACAATTATAGAGGAAAACGCTGACGCCAAGGAATCTGGTCTCTCGCACTTGTGTGAATTTATCGAGGACTGTGAGCATACTTCGTTGGCGGTGAGAATTCTTCATCTTCTCGGTAAAGAAGGACCATTTGCCAGTAATCCTTCGAAGTATATTCGTTTCATATATAATCGTGTAATCCTGGAGAGTCCAATTGTAAGGGCAGCGGCTGTTACTGCACTCTCTCAGTTCGGAGCGTCATGTCCGACATTGTTGGCAAACATTCTGGTTCTTTTGGGCCGTTGTCAAATGGATCCTGACGATGAGGTACGCGATCGTGCTACGTATTACTGGCGCATTTTACAATCTGACAAACAGGATCTCTACAAAAGTTACATTATTGAGCGATCGAATTGTTCGTTACCCTTGTTGGAGAAAGCTTTGGTTGAGCACTTGAATGGTGACTTGAGCGAACAATTTGATTTGTCTATAGTACCCAAGGCAGCCATTATCAAGGAAGAGGTATCGAATGAAGCGATGTTAATTTCAAATGGTAAGTCTGAACGTTTTTGACAATTGCTTGCATATTTTCCAGCTTTAACTTACGAAAGATTGTGCATTATTTGTACAGAAAATTATGTTGAAAACCTTTTTTTAAATGAAACTGGGTGGCAGCGAGTCGTCTCGTTTGAGACCTCTGATGGTGTTACAAATCTCTCTTCGAAACTCAACCTGCATAGATGAATGAGGCTAGCAGGAATATCAAAACTAAACATAGCGCGTTATATCTCGCTTCTATTCGGACTGTTATATGCGGCCTAGACATCGATAAAGAAGCGGTGAATATCTTGTTGGTATTCTTGGTTCTTCTTCAAATACTTCTCACACTTCCCTTCGATGATGGTACCTTGGACTGACGTTCGCATAGCATATCAGGTACACTGCATGAGTGTACCCATGTTAGTCAAATTGGTTGACTGCCAGTTTGTCTTGTAAATTTTGAGTTATTGGAATCACATGCACCTTATGGTCGCCGTGACTCAATAGTTAGGTGCTCGATAACTGAGCGGGTATCTCGAGTTTCGGGCCCCGAAAAATATCAAAAAGTTTTTTACCACTACTCATCGTCTGACAAACATCCAGGAGTAAATTTGTCATGAGAAGCTCCTCTCTTTCGGAAACGGCATAAAGCTGTACGTTTCTCCCATTCATTTGTCGCACAGTACGAATGGCAGCGAGAAATTAGACTAGGACTTGCATGGGCTGCTAGCGTCAAAATATTTATTTATTTTTATTTATGTAGGAGGAGATGTCTTGTAGGCTCTGTTTTCCCTTTCATTTTTGGCGTTCAAATCTTGTTGCCGAGTAGTTCGAAGAAACAGTCTTTAGTACGAAATGCAGGGTATGACTGTTGTACCAACAATTGGACGAACTTGTGGCTGCTTGCGACAATTGCATGTTGTGCATACATTAACCGATGATTCGTCCAATGTAGCACGGTGTTATGCTCTAGACTGAGAACCTGCGGTTGTATCGATTGAATAAAAGCGAACGTGGATTGTACGGTGTGTATGCTTTGAGAAAATATGACAAGAACCCACGATGGTGTAACGGTTGCGTGGTGTATTTCCAATTTTTAGTTTCATTGTCTTTTCCTCTGAGAGACATGACTGCACAACAAGGCTTCTGGGATTGGCCCATGATGCATGGCGAACGCTTTTTGACTAAAACTGCCTCTGATAACAAACACATACTCAAGTAAAGCAGTTTCCGTATTGGATTTGCCAGGACTCCGCACTTCGGTTATGTATGCTTTATGGCAATTGACGATCTACGTTAGGTTGGAGGGAAATGCACCTAAGTGCTTATCACGGAGGCCATTTTTGTTGTGTGGAACCTGTATTTGTACGAGTGCAGTGCTCGGGTGTGTTGATGCCTAGTCTGGCAGCCATTTCCCCTATCGCGCAGTGTCCTGTTAGCACGCCTATCAACATTCGAATTTCTTTTTTATTCATCGCCAATAGGCTTTTTCTTCTGTTTTCATCCACTGTCGGCCATAAGCTGGGAGATATGTCACAGTCGCTTCTGGCGGACCATGCGGAGTTAATCAGTTGTCTTTAGGTTTTAGGTCTATTTTCCTTTTTAGTTCACATATTCGAGCTTCTACTGATATCCGAGTATGTTAAAAATCCAATGCTGATCTCTTTTTAGCTAGTTCATCTGCTGTCTCGTTTCCTTTTATATTGCTATGTCCAGGAACCCAGCAGAGAGCTACGTCATGGGTGTTGCGTATTCTTTTCAACGTATTACGGCATCTGGAAACTGTTTTCGATCTTACTTCCACGCAGTCTAGTGCTTTGATTGCCGCTTGCCTATCCACGAAAAATGTAATCTTTGAAGGATTTAGTTTTTTGCTATGTATAGTCTGTGCAGCAATGACGATCTACGTTAGTTGATCGACTATATGCAATCCATCCAGGGTGTGAGCGGTTCCCGTGAAGAACTGATAATCGTTGTCTTTAGTACGTTTCGTGGTTTAGAATCGCCAACATCGAGATTAGTACCTATCTACCCAAGGACTGCTATGTCGTTACTAAGTATTTTCAGTATTTTCCCACCTCCGAAATGTATTGGATCTCTAGCTGGTTCGAGGATTCGGGTTTTTTCGCGAACTATTATTAAATGACCATCTTTTTCTGAATGTTCTTGACTCAAAACTAATTCATATTACATCGTATTTATAGCTCCAAGAGTAGCAAAAGTAACCCGAGAAGAAGAGAGTGCTGCTCGATTGGCTCAATTGCCAGGAATTCAAGTTATTGGTCCTATCCATCGAACTACTCCTCCAATACAACTTACCGAAAGCGAAACCGAGTATACCGTACAATGTATTAAGCATATTTTCAAAAATCATATTGTATTCCAGGTAAGATGAACCTTTTGAAATTGTTTACTTCCATGCTTTTCATTGATTTTTTGTTTCCAGTTCGACTGCCTCAACACATTATCAGATCAGATACTAGAGGACGTCCGAGTAGAGCTAACGATTCCTGAAGGATTTACAAAAAGAGCTGTCATCCCCTGCCCAAAATTGCCGTACAATGATTTAAAGACCACATTTGTCATCGTTGAATTCCCTCAGGACTTTGCAAGCTCAGCAGGTTGGTTTTTATTTTTATTTTTTGCTATGAATGTGCATCTATTAAATATCTTTTCAGCAACATTTGGCGCAACACTTCGTTTCGTTGTGAAAGATTGTGATCCAACAACTGGCGAACCAGATTCCGAAGAAGGTTATGTCGATGAGTACATGCTAGAGGACATGGAGGTTACCGTTGCAGATCAGATACAGAAATCAAGGAAGAGCAATTTCGCCGCAGTCTGGGACGGAGCGAATACAGAGGGTAGATACTTTATCTTTACGAGCATATCATTTTAAATTCCAACAATGATTTTTAAAACTCCTGGATCATTAGAATGGGTTGAAGCTGAGGACACTTATTCACTATCTGCCGTAAATACCCTGCAAGAAGCCGTCAATACGATACTAAAATTCCTCGGCCTTGGACCTGCAAATATGTCAGAGAAAGTACCCGACGGAACACATACCCATACACTTCTATGTTCAGGTATGATTATTTATAAGATTTATTTTATGTGGTCTAACTTATCGTTCATACACCCCGCACAGGTACATTTAGAGGTGGTGCTGAAATACTTGTACGAGCCAAACTAGCATTAGCCGATGGTGTTACAATGCAACTGACCGTAAGAACGACAGATACTGATGTTGCAGAGCTAGTTACCTCAGCAATAGGATAGAATTATATTTTTTTTCTTAAAACCTTAAACATAACGTTGTCTTAGGCTTCAATGTTATGTTTCTATTATCGTTTCAAACATTCAATGAGCATAAAATAGAGCATTTGTTAGAAATGCATAAATGTATCGATTTATTTTTTTTTTTTATTAACTTTCAATTTATTATTATGTTGAGCATATAAATTAGTAATAAATATCTTTACAACTAAGAGAAATGGAAAATGTTTATATTAAAAGAAAAATTTAATGCTGAAAGGTTTACTTTCGAAGAAGAAGTGGAAAAGAAATTGAAAACGACAGTTAGAAATGTCGTTGAAAAACAAATGCGCTTTTGATATAGCTTCCATACCGCCGAAAAGAATGATCGCAGTTTGACTGCTTTTGGCTATTGCACACGGAGAAAAATTTGTTTCTGGAATCTTAGAGAAAGAGTTCATGCGGTTTAAGCTCAACATCTTGGAATTAAGTGAATTAATTTGATTAGAGACGGATGGGTTCCATTTTCCAAACTCTATCTATATACAAAACGTGGGTCAGGTGAAAGCCGTTCAGGTGGAGGGACATTTTTCCACCATTTTGATCAATATTATGGATGGAATTATGCTCGAAAATTGGGATGAGTTATACGATTCCCAAAAGTCTAGTATTCGCAACCCATATCCCAGCAAGGACTAATTCATTTCCGAAATAAAGTGCTTTAAGGAACATCTGGCGTTCACTCCCGACAATGAGCAAACGGGTTTCTATTCTGGGTCGTCCTACGTTGACCACATTGACACTGTATGGATCATCATCGAACAGTACCCGATCTCTGCCACTCTAGCTATGTATTGGCGTTCAATAGTGGTTAACAAAGAGTTCATATCGTGTGCCTTATACAGGATGGACATTCTGGATAAACTGGTGGCTAATACTAAAGTAGCGATCAATGCAGTTCTTCGAAGTGCTTTGTCGGTATTATGATAATTGGTGCGGTGGAGGGCGGGACGAAGGAGCGGTACAGGTGCATGAAGTTTATTTCAGCAACTTTACGAGGTTTTTGAAGAGTTTGCAAATTAATCAGTTTAAGTTAATCTTCGTAGGCGACAAGTTATAGCTGTCAGCCCATAAGACACCACGTAGGGTGAAACAGACGAGCCTACCTACGCTGATCGTTTTCGATTCTCAGGGTGTGAATAAATAAATAGGTGGACCGAAATTGGCTGGCGTACTCGAGCAGGGGCTTAACAAAGTGAGAACGAATGTTTAGCTCTGTCGCAAATATTACCAAGATCGCATATTGAATTGACTGAGCGAATAGGTTCGTTACTGAAATAATATATTCTGGGCGGAGGGAGGGGACGTTTGTGGGAAAAGGTAATAGCTTTACATTTGCTGACATTAAGGTCTAAGTAATTTTTGTTACACCAAAAGAAGAACGAATATAGGTTGAACTTGTAGGGTAAGAAATGGTGGAAATCGCCTTTACCTTCGATTTTTAGCTTTTAAGTTAAAAAAACTAAAGGTTTTTTATATACATTTGGACTCCTTGGAACTAAAGCATTAATTTGATATGTCGCATGATGAGATGGAAAAATATTTTTTTTTTTTCGGGTACATTATGCCCCAAACAAAATATTTTTTTATATTTTTTTTTTACTGATTATTTTCGGTTCACTACACATCGAAATGTCCAATAATGTCAGATCGCTAGGTCTAACGATTCAAAGTGTACAAGAGTGTGACAGGCACACGAACAGCTGGACAGACGTACTTATTATTCAATTTTATATCGTTCATGCGGAACACTAAAACGAAGCCAAAAATAGCATTTTCGCGAATATCTTTCCAAATGTAAATTTTACGAACTAAAATGTTAAGACCTTAATTTTTCAGGATACAATTTTCTACAAAAAAATGTTAGCCTCATTTTTCGTAAAACAGATTGTTTTCCGCGAGAAAAAGTATGTGTACTACTCGTATTAAGGGTTCGCTCATTTTGGCGTTTTTTTTTTCAGATTGCTCCCAACCCACACTCCGCAGGAAGGGAAAAATTGTGGACTTATAATCCCCCTTTAATAGTAGTAAAACCACTGTGAAGTGCTATTAGTGTTTCACTTTCCATTTCAATACCAACGCTGAGGTAAATACAAACACGAATGGTGTGAAAGCATTTCCGGTGCTCTTATTCATTTCTTGAATAAATCGTCTTTCATTAAAATCGGTTTCGTAGTTATCGAGTTAATTAAGTTTGTATTTACACGAAGAAAAATTACAAGAAAAGATTGCGTATACGAGTACGTTTAAGTGAGTTTTTCGTAAGGCGATTTGGGAATCGAAACTTTAAAAAACTTATTTAAAACTGATGGCAATATACATATATACATATTCTTTTAAAGTTTTGCCACATCAGGCTGGGGCATGGCGCATTCCATTAATTCTACAACAACCAGAGATGAAAGTTGATACACTAATCGATCCTTGCCAAACTACTGCCAAAAAGAGGGTTATAGTCTCCAACTGCCTATATATGTATGTATGTTTTCATGTACATACATACATTTGTGTAGTCCTACTTTCCTATTAATATAAAAAAAACTCGTGTTAAGCATAGGTAAATATAACTTGAAATGGGAGCACTGATCAAACAATTCTAATAAGAAAACAAATATTTTGTTTGTTAATGATTGAGCAATTATTAATATTCGAAGAATGGATAACCACAATTTAAGCTAAATACTCAATACACAACGTTTATTAATGCAGGGGCTACAATCCCAACTGCAGAGTCGATTTTCATCAAAAATACACGAAAGTTCAGGCAATTCCAGAAAACATCTGCATTATGATTTTGAACAAAAAATAAAATTATAATCGACTTATTTTTAGTTGCTTATTACAACGGTATTTACAAATGTAACCCATTCACAAACTCATATGAGTGTGTTTCACATAGTATTAAAACATAACAAAGCCAATGGTTTCTGTTCATGCTGCTTGGGTCGAACGTGCCGTTTGATTTTGTACGGCTTTTTCGACTTGTCGAGAAGGAACGTTTCGAATTCCATGAATGTATGAAATTAAATTCGGAACATTCCTCTTTGACAAGTGGGAAAAACCGTTATGTACCTATGTATATGTATAGTATATTACGTAGATACAAAATACAAATTGTTTTGGATAAAAAATAGAAAATATACTTCTCTGAAAGAAAATGGAAAACGTAAAATTACAGAAATCGAGGGAGAATTATCTCTAATTCAATAAAAAAAAACACCCGTACGATTTTCGTATGAAATCTTGAGAAACAATAATTTATATGATTTTCAAATGTTTGTTTGTATTTTCCAAAGAAATAAATCGCAGATTCCACAATCAACTTTATTAAGTCTTTTTTTAATTCAAAATTTGTCCCAAAAATTTATTTCTTTAGTTTTAAATCCTTCTTTTGCTTTTTAACCTATCAGCTGTAACTCAATTGAGAGTTTTATTTTTTTATTTCTAAAGTTCCATTTCAGCAAAGTTCCTCTGGAAGAAGAAGAAAAAAATCATATCTCTCAATTTCGTTAAGTCTCTCAGTACATGTACGATTTCTTGATGTTTTCAGATATAATATTACGTTTGCATATGGGTATTCGTACGAACCTAATATTAGGTTGAATCTGTCAAGATGAATTTGAAACCAACTTTCTCTTTCATATTCAATTATTTACAACGCCGTGTAATCTTTACTGAAACTTTCCTTAGCCGATATCGTAGCATAAGTGGAGAAATCCACATCCTTATGCTTTGTAAGCAACTACGAGTAGTCTATTAATAATTAAAAAAATTCAAATAATGTGCTTAGAGGATGAAAGTTAGTCAACTTGCTTTATGGCAGCTACACTTGGGAAGGATATAATTTGTTGGTATATGGTCGTCGTCAAAGGTCCAAAAAGTGTTAAATGCGTCATCTATCGGGTCTGACTAGAAGATGAACTTTATTTTCAACTAGCTGTTGGTCGAAGCATCGCTCGCATGCATTGTGGTAACAGGGTAAACAGCGTACGTACGTTAGCTCCATACAAACTTATGAAAAAGACATTATTGACGTGTCATATCGCATGACGGTGTCAACATATTTTTTTTTCTCTTGCAGTACATTACGCCCCTACATTTATGCATTTTACTTGCACCTACAGGGCAAGTATGTTCCATGAGAGGCAGGTATCTGGAAAGTCCAATTTCTGAATTACGCAGCTTAGGTAGCCGTTCAAATTTTGTTGTAAATGTTTCTGCTTTTCGCACTACAACTTACAGAAACTTTTACTCAATTGTGTCATGCAAACTATTTAACACTCTGCCTTTAGACATTCGTTCCATAAGAAATTTGTGCGCGTTTACAAAAGTAATCAAATCAATCATCAAGAAATTGAATCCCTGTTGCGATATTCAGCATGAAAAAAAAAAAAATGATTTGCTCATTTGCTTAACTAAGCATGTAACTATTTCTACCATTTACAATATTTTGTGTATGTATACTTTTTCATTTGTTAAAAACTACTTTTCTCTCTTAAATTACTGGAATTTTTATAAAATTTAACTTCTATTTATCTACCTCTGTTCACCCCACACAAAGTTAAAATTATTATAATGTGGCGTACCAGGTTTCTGCCAAAAAATAAGTATAACGGTACTTTACCTGTTAACTGGTTTTTAAAAATTGGTTATTTTTCGGCTATGGCTCAAACGATTTTGTTCAAAATTAATATTTAATACATGAAAAGTTATGGCATATTATAGGGTGACCAGATAAGAACGATAAGAAATTTAAATAAACAACGGTGTGAGATATCAAATTGATTTTGGCTTTATTTTGAAGCTACATTCATGCCATCAAGCATCGTCGGGCGCGGTTAGTACATAGATGGGGGACCGCTTGGAACACCGCGTGTTGTTGGCAATGGGCATCACAATGGATCTACATTGATCTAAGTGTGGCGTAGTAGGCCTTTCAACCTCTACGTCAACCCATCAAACCTAACCTAACCTACATTCATGCCATTATGTATGGAATAGCACATCATTTAAATGGCCGCCTTTGCCTCTCTGGCAGTGCTTCAAGCGGTCGGTCCAATTTTTGATGACTCTGTCCAATATGTGTGGCGTTATCCCGGCAATAGTGTCTCCAATGTTGGCCTCGAGCTCGTCCAAAGTGATTGGCTTGTTAGCGTAGTCTAAGGAGAAAATAATCGAGGGTTGTCAAGTCGCATGATCGCGGCGGTCAATTGATGAACGCTCGCTGAGAGATGACCCAGTCGCCAAATTTCTCCTGCACCCCTTCGAGCGTTGCGTCGCTTGTATGGTATGTAGCGCCGTCTTGTTGGAACCACAGCTCGGATATATCGATGTTACCGAGCTCTGGCCACAGAACGTCGGTTAACATCGCTATACGAGTATATCGGGACTATTGATGGTAACGGTGTCTGCTTCCTCATTTCGAAAGAATTAAGGTCCGATGATTCCGCCGAGCGATAAACCGCACCAAACAATCTTTGTAAATGCATTGATGCTTGGTCGAACACTTGTGGATTGTGGTCCTCCAATAATGACAATTTTGCTTGTTGACATAGTCGCTGAGCCAAAAATGGGCCTCGTTCGAGAAGATGATTTTTTTGTCCAAAATTTGGATCTTCGGCCAACATTTCCAGCGCCCAATTAGCGAACTCACGGCGTTGTCTGTCAGCACAATCTTATACAGATGTAGCCCCAAATCCAACCACAAAATAAGCCTGGTTGACTCTCTGATGATGCCCAATTCAGCTGATAGGCGCCGAATCGATATTTCTGGGTCTTCTTCGAAACTGGCCGCTACGGCGGTTATGTTTTCTTCACTTCGCACCGATCTCTATCTGGTTGGTGGCTTAAGGTCCAACAGAGTGTACTCATGCTCAAACTCTTCCACGGTGCGACAAATTGTCTGCGTACTGAAGCCATGATGATGACCGACCACATGACGAAATTCACGTTGCGTAAATATAACTGAGCCGGAGTTTCGATTATATTTTTTAGTAATTTTCACACATTCATTAAGCGTCGAATGATTCATGGTGAAATGGCAAACCTTACTGAATATTTTGACAGCTGGATATCATTGGAAAAACTATCATTGCTATCTGGTCACCCTTTACAATAAGTTATAAAGAACTGTCAAAATATTTTTTTTCGAATTGTAACGATTTAAAAAAATTAATAAAATTAATTTGAAATTTGTCTTTTGCAAATTAAAAAGTGCAACCCAGTCGTGGGTCCACCAGCTACTACTATTTTTGTGCAAGATTTCAGATCTCTAATTCAAAAGATTCAAAAGATTCAAAGATACAAGCGTGTGACAGACACCGTGTTGAATACATTAGTGTTCCGTTTATACTATTCTGGTATGGAACACTGTAAATTGAAAATTTTGGTTAAAAACATGGGGGATTGCTACTGAAAAAAAAAAATAATCGAATTGAAATAAAGTTTAAAAACAGATGAATTTGAAAAATGTCTGCTTATGTCTGGCAACCCAAATGTTTGAGGTATTTATCCGCTATAGTCTTGGCAATGCATCATCAGCTATTTTTTTTTTTCAGACTTTCTGCAATAATAAATAATGGATTAGCGACAAAAGTCGTGGAGTTTCAAATCTGTTTTACAAAAGTCTAATTCTAGGTAATTTCCAATTTCACATAATATAGGTAGTCACGTAAAAGATGCAGATCTTCATCATACTTCTCTTCAGCTTTAGTCTCCTAACCAATAAAATCAACTTATAAAAGTCGTTCTGTTATTTTTTCAAAAGTACGGTCCTCCTAAATATAAATCTGATTTGTCTACCTATGATTTGGACAGCTCAACACCTTGCCATCTAGTTGCAAGGCCAAGTTGTCGTTCACCTGACGCATTTCCGAGAATAAGGTGAAGGTAAACAACCGGTGTACACTACGACTGAAACTAAGAACTGATTCACCCCATCCCATATGTAATATCTCATGACGCGAAAACGTGCACCCGATGCACCTCAACTAAAAATAACCCGGTAAAACTAATAGACATAACATCTGGTTGTTTTTATTTGTAATTTACAGAAATTAAATCACAATACTTCAGGTCCTCCCCCATTTTTTTTTTTCATTTTCTGTTTCAATTATAAGATGTTTATTTTTGGAAAACCAGAAAAAGCATCATGGATTCCCTCCCATACCGTTAGTATCATCATCCTCGACTATAAACTGTGATCTGTCGCTATTTGTATATAAATATAATTCGAACGTATAGTTATAAAAAGTTTTATTTGGCTCCAACATGAATGGAGAGGTGAATTTGGATGTCTTTGGGCAGTTTTCGAAACACAAACTTGCTCAGTGTGTCTTAACGATTTGTCGCGGTACAACCACGCGGATTTGGGTAATTTATTCAAAAATTTGTTCGGTTAATATACAGCCAGTCAGTGCAGAGTGTGCGATTCTGTATTTGTTGTTGGTATATGTAGCTCGTGCCAGTGTTTTCATAATTCGATTTTTTTTTTAAATTTTTGTTTTCCAGACACGCCTGCCAACAAATTTTAAGATCCCTGAGTCACACGCGGACGCGCGCGTTTTAATCTTTCAAAATAATTGGAAAACTCTGCGGAAGTAAGATGTTCAAAGTATCGCAGGAGATTCGTTTGGGCACGAACAATGAGGCTAATAAAACCGATAATGATATTATTTTTGGAAAATATCAGAAAACACCTGACATGGGTTAGTATAGTATTAGATTTGCGGCTGTTTTCGTCATAATGAAATGGACGTGCGGATAAGTGGTGTCTCTTAAATAGCTAGTTGAATTGTTTGGAATTTAGAAAAATATCCCGCAACGCTCTGGTAATAAAATTCAAAATGAAGCATTGTGGAGATCTGAGTTCGTGTTGTTATTATAGATGTTTTGTCCCATTTATTATTATGTGTGTATGTATGTACATATATTTTTGTTAATGTGTAGTATTAGTTAATTAGCTACTTCGGCTATCAAATAATATGCTAATAAGCTGTTTCCTCATAGTTTTTCCACACATAGTTTTCCAACACACATAAAACATTCCTTAGTTATTAATTTTGAACTTAAATACATCATACGAACCGCATATATGATACATACGTACAAACACAATTTTCAAAAACCGTCACCAAGTAGCATTATACTTCCCTTTTTTTAAAAATCGTCAGACAAACTTTGATGATTTTTGTTTGTTTATTGTAATGTTAAGATGGTCCCATTATAAATAAATTTACTCGTATATCAGAATCGGATGGGCATATGCTTGATCAGGTTTCGAAAATCATTCTTGCTAAACATCCAGTTAAAAAACTACTAAACAGAAATCATTAAGATATGAGGTGGTGATTCAAAAATCTGTAAATCGTATATCTGACGTCTGTGTCATATAATCTGATGCCGGATATGAGTGCAAATTTTCATTAAGTTATATAGACCTAAGATAACGGAACACTAACACAATCAAAAGCAGAATGTCTGCTATACTTATCTGTCAGTTCAACCACGTTTGAATTTTTCAATCTTTCGACTCGGTGTGTAGAAATACTCAGATAGAAATCTCAACTTGATCCCTCGACTCTGCACATAAACGTGGTAATTGACAATGGCTGATTCTTTTCAATTAAAGTGGGCCAGATCATTATTATTATTATTTTTTTTGTAGCAGCAATTTAGAACTAATTCCGTTGTCTATCCTTTAAATTCGTCTAATCTGACTGGTATATTGGGATTATCCACTTTGGAAGTAATTCACACAGGCCACCTGCGATGAAATTGTTATGGCATGTGTACGCTCTACAATATTATATCAATAGCAAAGATGGTACATAAATATAATAAGGAACAAAAGTACTTGGCAGTAGAATAACTGCTAATATATTGTATGATATTATTCCGCATCTTATTTTAATCTCCTCAGGAGTTGATCATGTCAGTACGACAAAGTATGGTTAAAAAAACCTTAATATATGCGCAATTGATTACACACACATAATTTGTAATTAAATAATTATTGTTGTCATACAAACAGTGCAAATTTTATAACAAAGCTGCTTTTACTTTCTGCTATTGTGTTAAAATTTTCCATTTATTAACATATCTTTTCTTCCCACAGTTTTTTCCTGAAATTAACGCCTGTGTTCAGATGAAATATTATGCTAAATAATATCATTATTATTATGGAAAATGATAAGCAGTACCTCACACAATTTTATGGTAGGAGGGTTCATCTTCCCCCTTTCCAAGTTTCTTTAGCCTCAAACCATTTATACTGCTTTTAACAGTACTTGCACGATCAGTTGCTTCAAATACGTATGGTCCTACATTAAATATTGAATAACTTCCATATTTTAAGTTTAAACAACCTTAAACTAGACGCATTTTTAATCAATAAGAAAAGCTCTTTAACTCTCGACACGATTGGAGTAAAAAGAACTCCCAAATGTAACACTTTTTACAACAACCTTGAATTTTTCATAAATTTTTCCCATTTTACATGTTTTTTCAAAATTTTACGTTACTTATCTATTACAAATTTTCGATATAGTTTCTATAAGTAATTAATCATAAAAATTGACGAAATGGTCACTAGTTCTCTAGCGCAAGCTTTCGCGGATCTGCTAAAGCTTGGTCATTAAATCGAAGGATTGGTGGTCCTTGTCGTCTTGAACGAGGACTGCTGGGTTTAGTAGCTCTTCTATCGGTATATCCGACCAAATGCAGTTGTTGAGCAAGTTATGATTTTGAAAACCTTCTTAGAAACGGCTCCCAAAAATGTTCGTTCGATCGTTTTGTTTCGATTGGTTAAGTTTTGTTTTGGCGATCCGAAATTATAAAGTAGCATACTTAAGATTAAGGGTGTTGGTAATCGTAATCTTTCCAGGTGTCATCGCGTGTGCCGATACAGCTTTAAATAGAGGGATGCTTTACCTTAACAATCCACGTTCTTCCGTATCTAACATTATTACAATGTGTATATGTATTCCATTATAATTATTGTTCACGTAGCACATTCGAAATGAATTTGACATTGTATTTATTTTTGCAGATATTTATCCTCAAAATGCCAACCAGGTGTACATTGCGCCAGAGCTAACAGATGTTAGTAGGATCCAGCTTTTCCACTTTCCAAATGGAGCCGTGCGAGTGAACAGCGATGTATGTTTTATAATCAAACGCAACGGCGTTAAGGGTAACTTTGAAGTTAAGGTATTCACATTTTTTTTTAAACTTCAATACCATTCCACATACTTATTTAAACTTTCAGTTAGAAAATCCATCGGGAATTGTTTCTCCTATTCCACTACAAATAGTCGATCCGGAACGTTTTGAAGTCTCCTTAAATTTAAATCAATTAGGGCTCTATAGAGTTCACATTAAGTGCAATACCGTGACCTTGCCAAGGTCGCCATTTATGATAGTTGTAATTTCTGGCGAAACTGAATCAGAAACTAAAACTGAAGGTAAGTCTAGATAACAGCTGTAGAAGATTCATTCTACATTTGGTTTTTCTTTCAGTACCTGTATTCAAATCTGATGCATCCAAGGTAATGTATCGTGGCAATGGTCTCGACTGTATACAAATCAATCAACGAAATGAATTCATTATTGATGGTTCAGAGGCGGGGAACAATATACTCTTTGTGGGGATTTTTGGACCAAAAGGGCAATGCGATGAGGTCGTGATAAAGCATATGGGCAGGAATATCTATAAGGTTACCTATCAAGTGCAGGATCCCGGAGAGTATATATTGGCCGCAAAGTGGGGGGATGACCATATTCCAGGATCTCCGTTCAATTTAATGACTATGTAGAGTATTGAAATGACATTAATGATACAAATCTAAGTGGATTTACTTTTGCAGTTAAGCTTAAAATATAGAAAGGCATACTATCTAAGTACATGATTTAGACTTTTTTTTTGCATTTTAGCAAAAATTTTAATGGGAAGAGTGCGCAGTGCCTTCAATATACTCATGATGTAGATGCTATTGATAAAGAAGAAATAGAATTTGAAATCGTTAGGTAAATTTCATGGGTGTATAATATGTATACGAGTACATACCTATACATTCCCGTTTTCGTTTTTTCTTCTTCGATGATTGCCATTTTAACCGTCGCGTTGTGGTGCTAATTTTTATCAGCGATAATAACTCCCAAAATTCTATCAAATCCATTCAGAAACCACACGACAAAAATTAAAACGGGATTTACAGTGACAACTGCATACAAGAAAAATCAATTTAATATTGGCGTTGTTGAGCCTGTATGTTACTTTTATCTTGGTTTGATAAAATGTTTACTACAACTTTCTGTTGTAATAAAGCAACTTCAAAGGCGAATAATATGTTCACCATAATTAAGATAAGGGTCCACAAATATGAAACACTTCTCTTACCTTTGAAGCTATCCCCAAGATGAAATTTTCGGTCTCGAGATTTTGATCAAGTCTGCTAGACATTACTAATATAAAGGTATTAACAAAAATTATCTGTCAATTATATCTGTGTCTTTGTATGGCTGAATATAGCCAAAACGACTGGACGAATTTTCTTTCAAGTTCATATCTGGGATCATGAAAAAAAATTAACTTAAAAGGAAGTAGCCAGACTATCATAGATGGCCCGTAAAACATCTCGCTGCGGCAATTCTTCCAAGTAATTTACCGGATATGCGCAAAGCCTTAATTCCTAAAACACAATGTCGCTTCCACCTCGACCTCATGTTTTCGATTCATAAAGAAAAAACGTAATGCTACGTGACGACATTCTAACTTGAGGCAGAAGTTGAGATGAGCTGAACTTTTGCTTGTTTCGACAGATGAGCAGACAAAAAAAAAACAAAAACAAAATGCAAACAAACTAATTCAAAGCACTCATAAGGCGAATGGTACATAACGAGACGAAGTCGAGGTCGAGGCGATATTCTGTTTTAGGCAGGAATGCCTCCGATCTGATGCAATCCGTTGGTTCCGGATCAAACGGAACGGATTGCTGCACAAAATGGCTGTGTTTCGTACGTACACAATTTGCTAATTGCTAACGTGTTAAGAGTGTGGAACTTCCACCATGAAAAGTTCGCTTTGGAATAATTGTGCTCTTCCTTTCTAACACACACATTCATTTTGTTTTTTTTTTTTTTTTTGTGATTTAGCAAATATTTTTTAGCTATCCTCTGCTGAGATTTCCCCTCTAGTAGGTATACACTTTTTTCGCTAACGACTGCTATCGAATGACCTATCATCATACTACAAAATGCTGATTTTGCTAGCGTTAACAGTGTGCATGGCCAATACTTCTGATGTGATCCGACATTTGACGTTTCACTATTCAATCCTCATTATTCAAAATAGGCTAAGAACAGTTAAAGTTTACGTGGAGAATGAATAATTGAACCTTTGTGAAATATTTCTACACATTTATGGCACGTATTTTGTGCAAAACAGAAATGGTGTGTTTGTTCTGTGTGAGCGTATCCTTAAATTTTATATTGTGGATTTCCAAATGCAATTTAATTTTCTCAACAAACTCTTTCGTTGTACAAATTGTCCTGTAAAGTACTTTAAGAACATATTGCTTTCTATTTGGTTGTGCACACAATCAGCCCGATTAATAAACGTATCTTATCTGTAGGCTAAGTGATAATTTGCTTTAATAGATAGCTATCTGACGTTAGTTAATGGAGAGATAACTAAACAAGTTTCATTCATAGGTAATTTTATGACCCTGCTTCGTCTTCTATAAGCAGACACTTCAGCCTGTGCCTTCGTCTTTATATTCCGCCATTTCATTTAGGCTAAACGACGTCATCAAAGTTGAAGTCGTTAGCCATATTGAATCTGTTGCAAGCCAGTCTACTTCAGAATAGTGATGAAGTTGGCTTGTAAAAACTTTTTGTAACCTTAGCAGTATTATTGTCGGTATTAGCTCACTTTTACCCTTAAACCTGCAAAACCTGTAAAAGTGACCTGGGCAGGTACTGGTTTCGTGAAAGCAGATTAAATACTTGATTAAAATCAACTGCTATAATAAAGGTATACTTAAGTGTTTTAAAATACATGACGAAGAGAAAAGACGAGTAAATATATTGATAAAATGAATGAATAAATTAGTAAATCACACTATATGATAAAGCGCTAATATCCTCATCTTTGTTAACATTCGCTTAGTTTAATTGTATATTCGTGTGATTGTTTTTAACTCAAAGACAACTGATCGATTTTAATGCAGTAGGATATTTTCTAAATACCTACTGGCGTATATTCCACTACCATTGGGCATGGCAACTCTGGGACCTGAAGCTACATATACACTGCAGGCCAAAATTTTGAGACCGTCCTCAGTGATCGAAAGAAAAACAAAATCTAACATCGAAAAAAACTCTTTAGTACAATAATAATCATGTAAAATGAACGGGGAACATATGTATATGAAACCAAAACGAAACCATTTTGTTTTTAACATAAAGGAATTTATTAAAAAGAAGAAAAAATGATTTAAACTGATTTTTCGTCGAAAAAGCCACCTTTACATTCAATTATTTTTTTACTATTCTTGGCATTCTAGCTATCAGTTTTTGAATTGTTACCTGTGGTATATTGCTTCAGCAATCCAATAGTATATTCCACAACGCAGATTCTGATGATTCACATTGATCCCCGACCTTTCTATACAGTTCCTCCCACAACAGCTCTGTAGGGTTTAAATCTGGTGATTGCGGCGGCCATATCATGATTTATAAGATTTCTTCATCTTCTCTCTATTTCAGGTAGTCTTGACAAAGTCTTGACGTATGTTTAGGGTCGTTGTCCTGTTGAAATACGAATGCTTCGCCAATTAATCTTAGTCACAGAGTTTTCTTCCAATATTGTTTGTATGCCTTCTTATTCATTTTTCCAATTACTCGAACCAGATCTCCCACTCCACTTGAAGAGAATCATCCCCAGACCATAACAAAACCACCTCCATGTTTGACGGTTGAAACCACACAGTCTGGTAGCATCTTTTGTTCAACGTTCCGTCGAGCGAAAACTCTCCGTTTTGTGCCAAATACCTCGAACTTGGATTCATCACTCCAAAAAACTTAATGCTTTTTGGCCCATTCTAACCTTTTCTGTTTTTTTTTGTGGGCGCAGCAGGGGTTTTCGAACAGCAACTCGCCCAAATAGTTCAGCATGTTTTAATCTTCGTTTGACTGTTGTCAAGAATACCGGTTTATTTCGTGTTTCATTTACTTCGGCGCTTATTTCGGGTGCTGTTTTTTATCTACTTCTTTTGCTTGTTGTGACTATTAACCGATCCTCGTGCTTAGTTGTAGCTCTAGGCCCTCCTGACCGTGTCGTTCAACCGCAGCACCTTGATACCTTTAACTGCGAAGCAGCTTCTCGCTGCAATTTGCCTTCTTTAAGAAGGGTGATGATTGCAGAACGTTTCTCGATTGTGGATTCCGTGACTTTTCCCATTTTTAACGAGTTGGTTTACTCAAGACGTGAAGCATCTCAAATAAATTCTTATGACTTCAAAGTGTGGCTTTTATGTAAGACCCTTGCAACTCAGGTCGACAAATTTTGGAATTTGAGAACCCTTTTGATGTAAGGAGTCGAAAACAAATACTGAATCAACAACCAAGTCATAAAATTGAATAATTATCCATGTAATTCATAAAATTCAATCTCCATGCATGAATGAAAGTCAGTTGTCTAGGTAGGCCTCAAACTTTTGGCTCTCAGTGTATGTATAGCGAATTCTGGTAAAAATTAACAGTACATAAATAATTATGATGGCTGAACTATAAATCGTATATCAAAACAGCTTATGAGAGTTTTAGAGTTCAAAGAAGCCTACGAAAAAATCAGCAGGAGAATATATGTGCCTAAGGTCACTAGATAGCTAACAAAAAGTACTTTAGGGCATTTCCATTGTAACTCATTACTTCGTGAATTTGAGACATGGTCAGTCATACATACATCATGTATGAATGTGTGTGTTAGTACTAAAAATTTGTGATATTTTAAAACCATAGTGTTGCAATGTGGTTTCGTTTTTATTGCAGTGGCAATTTTTGAAATTGAGTGCCATGAACATATTTACAGGCACCAGTGTCTTAAAAAAAGCTCTCCCATAAGACCTGTACTGACATTTTTTGTGAGGCAAACAATAGTAAAGGTACAAATATTACGTTTTTCAAAATCATGTTGCAATCATAGAATTATCCTTTATATGTCCGTTTTCAACGTACTCGTACATACATATTAACGTTCATTTTGCTTTCACAACATATGAGAACAGGTGAACCGATTTTATGCAGTTTCTTCCACCATTTACTATCTCTTTGGAAAGGACGGAAGCTACATTTCATTATTGCTCAAAATCAGAAAGCTGGGCACTAAAAAACTTCACAACTCGGGGAGAATTATTTGCAAGACCCATTAAATTAGGTATGACGACTAAGCTATTCAAAATAGTCAAAATACGTCTATTAATATCTAGAACAGGCTGTAATCGCTAACAAATTTTGTGCACGACTGGGTCACACGTACTTGCGCCTATGTATATATGTATGTTGTTTAATTGCAAATCACTGATTTTAAATTTAGACAAAATCATTAGTTTTTTTTTTAATCCGTTAAAATAAAAAAAATGTTTGTTAATATTTTACAAAACTTGGTATGCCATAATCTTTTACATGTTAAATATGGTTCAAATATTGATTTCGAACAAATTCGATTGAATCATAGCCGAGAAATAACCAATTTTTAGAAACCGGTCAGAAAGTAAAGTACAGTTAAATGTATTCTCTGCAAAAACAAAAATCATATTACTCCACCTGATAGCATACTCGTATATGCACAGTCATGGTACCTTGCATTGAGTTTCACACATTGGTCACTAAAATATATTAATAAGAAAACAAAAATTTTTGTTTTTCTAATTATAATGGAGTGTGTTCTTCAATTTAACATGGAAAGAGTAAAGATAATTAACAATGTGGAGAGCATAAATCAGACCTTTCTTGGTACTCTTACAATTTATAAAGCATCACTGTACGACAAGATAGCGGTAAATTCTGGTTCAACATAATTCTGTCATAAGTAAGGAAATGACAAGTAGAGCTGTCAGTTTGGTTTACAATTTTGTATCCGTGCTTCCCAAAAAGGAGGAAGGAGTTGACAATAGCAGAGAGAAATTCTAATAAATTAAATAGCTGGAAAGACAAAATCAACGATACAAAAGATAATAAAACGCAATGAAAAAGAAAACAGAATAAAGAATAAGCTGAGATCTAGACGCCCCAGTAAGCTCAACGAAAGTGATGATATGAAAATAGCGGCTATCATACAAAAGGATCCATTCAAAAGTGCCCCAAAAGTAGCTCCAGATATTTAAATGTCATTAAACAAAACCGTACCTGCATGGACTGTGTGAAGATCTATTCAGAGATCAGGTTTCAAATTTTGTACAGCTCCCAGAAAACCGCTTGCCAGTGATATAAACAAGAAGAAGAGTATCAACTTCGCCAATGACTACAAAAATAAAACAAATGAGTTTTAGGATAACATTATTTTTTCGGATAAGTCGAAATTTAACAAATTTGGCTCCAATGCATGTTTTAAAGTATGGAGAAAACAAAGTGAAGCACTTAACCCAAAAAAACACTATCAAGACAGTGAATCGTGGTGGTAGTATTTTTTTTTTAGTATTTATTATAAACTTTGCATCTTTTACATTAGACTGTTACAATCTTTACATTAATAAAAGTGTAATTAAAATTAATTTGATTACTAATGAAGTATTAAAAAAAAAAAACAGAGAAACAATAACTAATTTTATTTATATATAAATCAACGGTGTTAATTTTAATATATTTAGTGTACTTATTTATGTATTTACATACAAATTCGTATACAAAATTTCAAATAAAATTCAAGTTAATTATATAATTTTATCTATTAGACATATAAAGAAGTAGATAATTATCAAACCGATCAGTATTGTGCAGTCTTCTGATGCTTAGAGCCAATGCATTCCACAGGCGGACGGCATGAATGAAAAATTGACGTTCAGAAGTTAGACATGAAAAATTAGGTTGCAAAATAGAGAGAGAGCGAGATGACCGCAAAAGATGTATTTTTTCATGTAGGTATGGTGGTTGTTTACTGATAATGATTTTATGCAAATAAATTATGACTAAGTAATCCAAGTAAACTTCCAAAGTACAGCCAAGAATTTTGTTGCGAAATGGGGAGACGTTAAGGTTATTAAAGATAACTATAAGTTTTCTTTTCATTTCGGCGCTCGGGCTAAAGAGTATTTGGAATTAGTGGAAGAATTAAGGTCTTAGCAAGCATCAGTATTGAGATTGAGATAAGTTCCTTAGACAGCCATACACCTTATAAATAATTGACTTAATTAGATTATCCCAAGTGAGAGTTCGGTTAAACCATATGCCTACATTTTTTGCTTTGTCAATGTACTCGATTTCAGAAGTTCCCAGATATAGCTTTGGGAAATAATCCGTATCCAGTTTATTTTTTAATATTACTAAACACTTTGATTTAAGTGGATTCAACTGTAATGCATTTCTTTCTGCCCAAAGTGATACCTGCTTGAGGTCCTCATTCAATCTATCAGCTCCATCTTCAATTAGGCCCAGCTTACAGCTTAAATAAATTTGTACGTCATCAGCATACGTGTGCGTTTTATAGTTTAGGGATGTGTCTCACCATATGGGTATGCCTGCTGGTGTTCGAAATAAGGTGATAATTGACGAGACCATGAATAAGGAAGTACATTGAAATATTTTGCAGGCAAAGTTTCCACCAAGTGCGGAAAAATTGGTATCTCGGGTACTTTTTACTTCAAATAGGACAAACACACACTGCCTTAGATGTTAAGATGTGAATGGCTTATAACACACCCTATATGCTTGTAATACCACCACAAAGTCCAAATTTAAGCACTATGGGACCACTTATGGGACCATTTAGAAAAATGTCTGCGAAAACATGAGATAAAAAGTAAATTTCAGCTAAAAGAGTTACTTATTGCATAATGGCAAAAAATAACAAGAAAGCAACCGTTTGAAGGAGGTTTAGAAGCACAAATTATTAGGTAATGGTTTTGCCCAGAAAATTAAAAGAAATATCTTATATTTGTCAAGGGTACAAAAACTTTTGCAACACATGTTAGGTATATGGAATCATATGAAATATTATTATTTGCTGTTTAGTTGAATTTTGTTATTTTTTTTTTTGTTAAAATAAAGAACACCCTCCGTTATAGACAAAAACACTAAAGTATTTAAGTTTTTTTGTGGTAATAGTGTTTTTCTGAATAACTTTAGAAAGTTATCCATGACTTATGCTCTCACTGTACCTATGTATGTATATACACCAAAATTCAAATCTCAAATGTTATCAAAATTGTTTGAGCCCTTTTCGGGAAAATTGATTTTTTATAAAATCGGACATTTGTAAAGTACCGTTAATTTTAGGAGTAGAATGAAAATTGTGATTTCTCCATCATTTGTGACCCTACTGATCCTATATGAAGTTTGAAGAAAATCCGTCCAGCTGTTTAGGCCGCAACCGACCATACATACACACCAAATTGAGAGACCCGCTTTGTTGAGTTTCTCTAATGTCAAGTTTGATTAAAATCTTGAGATCGAAAATTTTCAGGAAACCAATACTTACCCTTATGTTCCCTTAGGTGCAAGTAAAAATGCAACGAGGTAGTGTCTAAAGACTGAAGTCTATTAAAAAATTTAAATAAAAAAATAAAGATCAATACGTCAATAAATAATTAAGTACATTTTTATTTGCAATATTAGCCACAACGTGTAGTTCTTCAGTAGAGAAATGCCAAGTTAAATTCAGAATAAATTTTAGAAGTTTATTTTGTATTATTTGCAATCTACATGGACGACCCATAAAACAGTATCAGTTGTCCATAACGTCAAACTCGTACAATGATGCATACTCTATTATAAAAGACACATTGAAACATTATTTTTGCCTTTGTCACAGGTCTTAATAAATGTTCCTTTCTAATTAGATGTTAACGCTGAAATCCAATTGCGTAGAACTATCTTATAGCTCAACATACCACAGTGGCAACTCTCAAATTGCTTCTGGTGATTAGCATCTCCATCGCATCCTTTTCATTCCTTCATTCTACTTGGAAATCTTCTTAAACCTCTCCAATCTTGATTTTCCACTGAGCACCTTTCTCCATTTCCATGAAAACCATTATCGTCTTCTCTTCCATGCACAACGAATTTCCCCTCCGCCTAATGATGATGATAATGGCCCCGCATTTGGGTATTTTCGTTTGGTTTTCATGTACAGCGAAAAAAAAGGTCATCAGTGTTCCGGCAGCATTATTAAATCCAATCCTCCATCATAATTCCGCAGAGAACGAGAAAAAAAAAATAAAAGCACTCAATGTAATGATAATGATTGCGACTACGGCGGACGACAGACAATTATCGTTAACTCCTCAATGCTCCCCATTTGGCTGAAAGGGATAGCAATATCTTGTAGTGCTGCTGCTGATGACTTTGCAAGGTTTTTCTTTTTTCACAATTCTGTTAGTTCGAAGAGAAACATCATTATCGAAGAAACTGCGTATGCTCATTGCCATTAAATTAATTACATCATTTATTTTCAGAGGAGAGCCAACTCTCCCGGCCGGTTGTACGCTCGCTCTCTCTCAACTCCATCCAACAAAGCCCAGGGAGAGTTCATTGCAGTTTCAAACTTCATGAAAAGAAGTGCTTTTATATCCCTCTCGACACAGAATAAAAATTCCTTTTTTCCCCCACAAGAAAGGCAAACAGTTGAAAAACTAGAAAATCACACACAAAATAAATGTAAGCGAAACACTTTGCCGTTCTGTCAAAAAATCGTGGAACAAAGTGACAGCAACGCCGCCATCGCGTTGTAGATCTCGCCGTACCAACCAATTGACAAATGGAGTTTTTGTGTTCTGTGACGGTGCTTTTGCTCTTGCATGTCAGTGTTGGAGATGAATTTTAATGATCATTGAAATTCAATAATTACAATCATTAGTGCACTTAATTAGTTTGATATCGTAATTGTGTGTATGCTGGTGCTGGTTGTTTTTTTGTTTTCCTTTCTACCATTGTTTTGTTGTTCTACTCTGGCCTTGCCTGCTGTCAAATTGTGTCCAAGAGACTTGGAAGTCGTCGACGGACAGAAATCAACTTGGCTGTTGATTGGTCATGGATGTAAGTTGGAGGAGGCCATCTGGCCATCATATGGATGAGATGATGATGATGACGATTATTGCGAAGTTTGATTGGGAATCCATTACTCAATTTGTATGTGGTGCGTTGATTGGAGGATATCTCTGCTGCATTGACATTTCGTACTGTACAGTGTACACCAGCACGAAAGGAGTACATCGCGAACATAATTTATGCTTTTTTTTTTATCTCATCATCATCAGCATTAAAGAGAGGAACTAAATTATTTTCTTTTATTCTTGTTTATTTTTTTTTAATCTTGTTTTCTTTGCTGTTTCTTCCATTTGCAATAACGACACTGAACTTCATACAATCAACAAGGGCCGCGTAAACGGGGTTAGTATGTATATATATTTTAATTATAATAAATTTGAGGTACTTGTTTTTTTTTTTTTTTGAGTGTTGAAACTTTGGGAGTGGTGTATACATTTAAACTATTTATAATTTAAAATACCATGAATTTATATATAAAGTGATTAATGTTCCTCTAGTGTAGATATTTTTGACATATGGATGGGTTTCGTGGTTTTATCGGTATTTTCACTCCTCTACGACATTTTTATGATAGATTCAGTATCACCAAAGATAAGTTCATAGAAAGATAATGAGAGTTATTGCGGCGTCCATCATTTTTCTTTTTCGACTGTCTCTCTCACTCATGCATAAAGTGTTAATACACTAACTCACTAGAAATGCCTTAAAGACAAGAAATCGTGAAATGCCGCTGGTGTTCGATTAGAGTTACATTGTACCAAGTGGATGACATTTGCGAAAGGTTCAATCTACCGCTTTTGTTCATGGCCGTTTAGACTGCAGTGAATTTGACTTCTTTCACTACTTAAATAGACGACTTTCCAAAATTGCACACTTAAAGTAAGATTGTGGGAACTCTTTTTTTTTTTAATGCATACAAAAAGAAACCGAACATAATTTAACTTACGACAAAGTTCACTCGGAACGTCGACAGTTACAGGTTGTAAATGTCAGCTAGATGCCAATACAAACCCTTTTTTTCTACAGGTTTCGTGTCTTGTAATTATGCATATACCTCTATGCAGACATACTATTTGTCATTTCAATTTATTCAGCGAATAGTCTGGCACTGATCATAAAAGCCGTGTTTTTTATGATCAGAACTTAATAATTTACATTTTATATGTGCAACAAAAATAAATTTGTTGGGATATAGTTAACATTGACTTTCTGTGGACGATACCTCGAACCTCAGTGTTCGTGTTGCTAATTCGATGCTTGCTATGTTTTTTTTTTTTTTTTTGCCAAAATTTAATTTGGTGTACATATGAATGTATATATTACGAAAACTCGCAGAAAAAAATTCATATTTAAACGTACATTATGCTCTATAGAAAAAAACGTGTGTAGAGAAAATTACACAAAACTAACTGTTTTTACTAAATTATCTTTACTGTGCCCCGCCCCCACATCTCCTGGAAACCGCTCGAGTTGAGGACGTTTTACTCTTTTTTTTACAGGGCGTGCACATAAGAAGGAAAGCTCTTGTTGTTAAAATTGGGAAAGTCATAGTGCTTGCATTTTAATTCCTAGTCTATTGAATTTTTATATTTTAGTGTACACATGTATTGAAATGGTTGTTTATGGTGGATTTACATTCACGTTGATCATCCATGATAGATCTAGAGCTAGAGTGAGATACTATATTCTCATAAAATTGTGCTTCCTGTCTAAATAACTACGTCCAAATTCGTTGCCTTTACTGATTGCCGACTTTTCTCTATGCTTTATCTTGCTTTAAAAATACAGAACTCATTTGCTTGACCATGTCAATTCGTCAAATTATTTCGATACTTTTATATTACAGCTTAAATTATGGGAATATAATAATAACATAAAACAGGTCCAACATTTAATTAGAAACACCTACAACATTTTGATAAATGCGATATATAATTTCAGTTTTTCTAATATTTAGTGGAATAACCATGATTATTATATTCACATAATGACTTTGGAATGGACTCCCAAGGCCCTTTGAACTCTTCGTAAAGACTGAAGATTTCCGATTTTCCAGCAGCACATTTTAATTTTGCAAAATTGTCATAGGTTCTCAATAAGACTTGGATCCGGGCTACCCGACGGCCAGTCCAATAAAGTATTGAATTTTTAAATTGATCGCTATCCTGTAGGAACTTCTAAATTACTTGCAGGTATTCTTTTGCATATGGCAAGATTGTATTCTGAAGGTTTTTTTTTTTTTATAATTCGCGCGCGCCAAAAGGAATATGAATACCTTTATACTGTACAGGGCACGGGCTTTTAAAGACAAGGGGAAGAGGAACAGAGGAGAAGCCTATGCACGTTGGCTTTAATGCCCGATTCACAATGCAGCGTGATAGCGAGACGAGAGCGAGACGAGTCTAGCGCGAGTTGTCAAAAAAGGTTTCGATCTATGCAAATATATGAAGCAATACACAATGATGCGAGACTCGTTCTATCGCAACGCATTCTTTTCAGAAAATTGAAAAACTCTCGCGACGAGATTGCCTGTCAGCAGGCTGATGCGACTTTGTTATGTAGCCAGAAAGAGAAAGATGGTGTTGCCGTTGTTGCTATTTACATGCTCGCTGTATCGCCTTCATTGTGAACTGGGAAACGATTTTATGAGGACGAGGATTTCTCGCCTCGCTCTCACGCTGCACTGTGAATCGGACATAAATGTTTGAAGGTTGTAGTGATGGGGAAATACAGAGCTTGGTGGATCATTCCACATTCGTGTCATTCGGCTTATAAACGAATCCCTATATTTAACAGTACGACCGAAGTAAGGCTTTAGGGAAAACTGATGTGCATTCGAAGCATGTCGCGTATTGTGGGTGAAATTTTGAAGGGGAGGAATGCAACTGGTTATTTCGCTGGAGCATTTTTTGTGGAAAAAACGATAAAATAGGGAGAGACAGGAGACATTTCTCCGATGTTCTAATGAATGAATGGAATTCACAATGTCTCTATCACCTATAAGTTTTAATGCGCGATTCTGTACCCTATCAAGAATGTGCAGAACGGTCTTGGGTGCACCGGACCAGATATGGGCGTTATATTCCAGCTTAGGGCGGATGAATGCCTTATAAATTAAGGCCAGATCAGACGGGGTAAAATATTTCTTGCACCTTTTAAGGAATCCTAGACATTTTGCAGCATTTTTGGCGACCTTGAATATGTGATCATTCCATCAAAGATGGTTATTAATACACATGGATACTACAATATTGCATTTTATTCATGTCCCTCAATTGTGTGGATTGGCCAACGTCGCCCAGATATAGTACTCCATATCATAACATTATTACCACCGTGTTTGACAGTAGGGCGAGTGTACCTTGGATCGAACTCCTTAGATCTCGCGCATCGAACGCATGTTTTTCAATCAGATTAAATGTTTTATCGGAAAAGAAACTTTTTCACACAGAGCAATAGTTCAATGTTTATATTTATGGGAATTCCAAACGCTTTTTGCGGTTTCGCTCAGTCAACTACGACTTCTTCCTGGCTTTGTATCCAAGAAGAGATGGTCCACTCTCTGTTTCACAGAAAACTGTTACACGAATTTCTCTTGCTGTTGAGTGAGGATGTTCTTTTCTTATTTTGGCGTACAATTAAAGTGTCTTCTCGCGCAGATGTTAATCTTGCTCTAGGTTTGCGTTTTTAACTGTTCTATTTTTCTTAAAACATTGGACTGCGTTAAATATTGTTTTTTTAGAACACCATTTTTGCTACTTCGCCGTACGACTTTCTATTTTCAAGATGGCCGACAATAAGATTGCGAGTTTTTATATCGCAAGATTTGATCATTTGCTTGACCATGTCAATTCGTCAAATTATTTCGATACTTTTATATTACAGCTTAAATTATGGGAATATAATAATAACATAAAACAGGTCCAACATTTAATTAGAAACACCTACAACATTTTGATAAATGCGATATATAATTTCAGTTTTTCTAATATTTAGTGGAATAACCATGATTATTATATTCACATAATGACTTTGGAATGGACTCCCAAGGCCCTTTGAACTCTTCGTAAAGACTGAAGATTTCCGATTTTCCAGCAGCACATTTTAATTTTGCAAAATTGTCATAGGTTCTCAATAAGACTTGGATCCGGGCTACCCGACGGCCAGTCCAATAAAGTATTGAATTTTTAAATTGATCGCTATCCTGTAGGAACTTCTAAATTACTTGCAGGTATTCTTTTGCATATGGCAAGATTGTATTCTGAAGGTTTTTTTTTTTTTTTTTTTTATAATTCGCGCGCGCCAAAAGGAATATGAATACTTTTATACTGTACAGGGCACGGGCTTTGAAAGACAAGGGGAAGAGGAACAGAGGAGAAGCCTATGCACGTTGGCTTTAATGCCCGATTCACAATGCAGCGTGATAGCGAGTCGAGTCTAGCGCGAGTTGTCAAAAAAGGTTTCGATCTATGCAAATATATGTAGCAATACACAATGATGCGAGACTCGTTCTATCGCAACGCATTCTTTTCAGAAAATTGAAAAACTCTCGCGACGAGATTGCCTGTCAGCAGGCTGATGCGACTTTGTTATGTAGCCAGAAAGAGAAAGATGGTGTTGCCGTTGTTGCTATTTACATGCTCGCTGTATCGCCTTCATTGTGAACTGGGAAACGATTTTATGAGGACGAGGATTTCTCGCCTCGCTCTCACGCTGCACTGTGAATCGGACATAAATGTTTGAAGGTTGTAGTGATGGGGAAATACAGAGCTTGGTGGATCATTCCACATTCGTGTCATTCGGCTTATAAACGAATCCCTATATTTAACAGTATGACCGAAGTTAGGCTTTAGGGAAAACTGATGTGCATTCGAAGCATGTCACGTATTGCGGGTGAAATTTTGAAGGGGAGGAATGCAACTGGTTATTTCGCTGGAGCATTTTTTGTGGAAAAAACGATAAAATAGGGAGAGACAGAAGACATTTCTCCGATGTTCTAATGAATGAATGGAATTCACAATGTCTCTATCACCTATAAGTTTTAATGCGCGATTCTGTACCCTATCAAGAATGTGCAGAACGGTCTTGGGTGCACCGGACCAGATATGGGCGTTATATTCCAGCTTAGGGCGGATGAATGCCTTATAAATTAAGGCCAGATCAGACGGGGTAAAATATTTCTTGCACCTTTTAAGGAATCCTAGACATTTTGCAGCATTTTTGGCGACCTTGAATATGTGATCATTCCATCAAAGATGGTTATTAATACACATGGATACTACAATATTGCATTTTATTCATGTCCCTCAATTGTGTGGATTGGCCAACGTCGCCCAGATATAGTACTCCATATCATAACATTATTACCACCGTGTTTGACAGTAGGGCGAGTGTACCTTGGATCGAACTCCTTAGATCTCGCGCATCGAACGCATGTTTTTCAATCAGATTAAATGTTTTATCGGAAAAGAAACTTTTTCACACAGAGCAATAGTTCAATGTTTATATTTATGGGAATTCCAAACGCTTTTTGCGGTTTCGCTCAGTCAACCACGACTTCTTCCTGGCTTTGTATCCAAGAAGAGATGGTCCACTCTCTGTTTCACAGAAAACTGTTACACGAATTTCTCTTGCTGTTGAGTGAGGATGTTCTTTTCTTATTTTGGCGTACAATTAAAGTGTCTTCTCGCGCAGATGTTAATCTTGCTCTAGGTTTGCGTTTTTAACTGTTCTATTTTTCTTAAAACATTGGACTGCGTTAAATATTGTTTTTTTAGAACACCATTTTTTCTACTTCGCCGTACGACTTTCTATTTTCAAGATGACCGACAATAAGATTGCGAGTTTTTATATCGCAAGATTTGATCGTTCGCATTGTTCAAAACCTAAAAAACAATGAGAGAATACAAAAACTCTTACTTACAAGTGAATAAATTTTGAAAAAAAAATTAGGTTGTATGTCAACAGCGTACATATATTTTCCCGCAAGGTTGGCAGTTGTGAGTACTAAAAATAAACATTTTGAAAAGGATTATTGTGAAAACATAGGAACTTTAAAAGTAAGAAATGTGGCATCGAAATCGTTTCTAACTAAGTGCGCACAACTGTATGTATTTATGTTATATTGATTGTTAATTTTGCACGCTTCAATTTTCAGTTTACATTTTCTATATACAAATGTATGCATTCGTGATCTATTTGCTACCGTCTGATAATACGCGTTTTTCATATTTGGCTAATAATTATCGGTTAGGTATTTCAATTTTATAATTGAAATTTAATTTTCCAAAGTTAAGAATTCGTTTTTAAAATTAAATCAAATTATTAATGTTCTTTAGCTCATTTCAGAGACTTATATAGTTTCAGTCCTTTAAACTTATACGCTAACTTTCATTAACGTATTTAAATTTCTTAAAATATAGTTGGGGAGCATTTCATTTTAAAAACAAACACTGACGCGCTTAGTTAACTTTATTTTTGTGCTTAATATTTAGCCATTCAAACCTTTCAAATACATACATCACATGATTTAATTTTGCACATTCTAAATATATTTTCATCGTTTTACTTTGGAGTCTTTGAAGACTTGTCAAACCTCCCATTTGTCGAATATAATTCTGTTAGGCACTATTTAAAATGCAATGAAATATATTGACCCATACGAATAATAGTAAGTAAATACTGACAAGTATTAAGTATATGTAAGTAAAATGGATTCGATAAGCATATTCTTTTACATTTACTTGGTAGTAAAAACTGGAAAATGTACTAGTATTTACTGGGAAACCCAAGCATTTGTCATTAGTTTGTTTATATTGTAGCCGGTAGTGCAGAATTTTTTTTTGTGCTTAATATTTAGCCATTCAAACCTTTCAAATACATACATCACATGATTTAATTTTGCACATTTTAAATATATTTTCATCGTTTTACTTTGGAGTCTTTGAAGACTTGTCAAACCTCCCATTTGTCGAATATAATTCTGTTAGGCACTATTTAAAATGCAATGAAATATATTGATCCATGCGAATAATAATAAGTAAATACTTACTGACAAGTATTAAGTATATGTAAGTAAAATGGATTCGATAAGCATATTCTTTTACATTTACTAGGTAGTAAAAACTGGAAAATGTACTAGTATTTACTGGGAAACCCAAGCATTTGTCATTAGTTTGTTTATATTGTAGCCGGTAGTGCAGAATTTGCATCAAAATAAGTAGCAATGTGTCATAATAGTCAACTACAAAGGCTTCTCTCTATCTCTTTGGTCCTACAAACTTTATAAGAGGGCTATCATCTCAACTAGTTCAGATGTATGCAGAACTCGACTGTTGTGAGTGGAATCTGTATAAGCAGGATCAACAATAGTAAACATTTCATTACTAATCCATTCAGCTTGATCGTTAATCGAAGTTCCATGTTGTTTCAGTACTTCACTTTGCTTGCGTCCCAGACTCTCCATTCCATTTTGTTTCATGTACGATTGGCCCAAAATACGGTAATAATGTATTGTCTTAAAAAACTACATATTATTATATATTTTGTTCGTGCGGCTGAGGGTCATTTTCCAAACTTACAAATCTTGGTGTTAAAGCTGATATAAGGTCTTCTCTTGATTCAGTGGTATGTACCCATTCCGGTACTGCAGTCTTGAGTTCTTCCAAGATGCAGACAATTATTCTTTTAGACACCCGAGGCTGAAGTGAACAAAACAATTCAAACCTCTTTGCCATTTGACTACCACTTGATATTAAATTAAAATAAACCTGCAGACAAAAAAGGATTTTGGAAGCACTTTGTTCACAAATCAAGTGAACGGTACAACTAGGAAAAGACAACGGTGTCTATTGCACTTGAAAGTGACAGTTGTCTTAGCCCAGGTATGTTCTCTTTTAAGGAGCCCACACACCAGAGCGGTACGCGGTAGCGGTACAACGGTACGTAATCCTATTGCGGTAAATATAGATGCACACACTAGCAAGGGTATACCACAACCGGTATTGCAGCGATACAATTTTGTACCGCAGCAAGCACAGTTGACCGCCGTGTACCGCGTACCGCATATCAAAATGTGTATTGAAAAACTTATTGGGTTGGTGAAAATACATCCTGTTTTATTTGATTTAACTCATACGGAGTACAAAAATAAGGAAAAAAAGATAAAATATGGAAAAATATAGCACAGGGGTTAAACCAAGAAGGTAAGTGTTCAAAACAATGTACATAAATATTAGTATGTACTTTTATACATGAAAATACATGAAAAATCTTTTTTCATCTTTTAAAAGTTTAGGTACTAGGGTGTATTCTCCTTTTCGTTTTCTTTCTAAATTAATCTCGTGAATCCATTTCCTTTTGTTTGTTCTTCTATTATGGAATTTGTTAATAATTCTACTGAAATAAATATATTCATTGAAACATTAAACTTACCTTTTTTCATTTGTTTCCTCATCTGCCAATAACGCTAATAAAATTAGTTCATCTTCGTCTAAGAAACACATTCCGTCCATCCTGGAAAACAAGCAACTACTTAAGGTGAATACCGCCAGTGTGAACGGATAAGCGGTATACCGCTACCGCACTTCTACCGGTACCCGTACCACTCTGTTGTGTGAGCTCCTTTATTAGACGGTAGACACATGCAAGTGCTGCTAAACTCACGGGAAATGTATTTGGCCCTCACTCTTTTGATGAAGTTATTAAACAAAAAATATAAAGTTTTACATGCTCCTGATCCTAGTTGTTTATGTTACATTGAGTAAATGCTCTTACCAAATGATATTTGTTTTGATTTTAACCCATAATATAATTCATCTCATTCATAACATATGGGAATTTTTAAAGAGTAGCTGCTCACGATTTTAACACTGGAAATTGTATTACCAGAAGTTTTTGGTGGCTTTAGATTATTGTGGTAGGTACAGTAATATTAGAAAATTTGTTTCCGCAGTATCAAAAGTGATAAACTTGAAATCCGATTTCAAAACAACAATTTTATAGAGTGGCTCACGATTTTAACACGATAACCACTTAAGTCACTCCATTTGTTCTGGAAATTGTATTACTGAAAGTTTTTGTGGTTTTAGATTATTGCTGCTAATTGTAATGTTAAAAAAATTGTTTCCGTAGTATGAAAAATTTGGAAAGAAACGCCGCCAGTGGGAAGACACAGGAGTACACGAACTTATAAAACTTTGGAAGTGTTGCGCCTACGAACTGCGAACTATTAAAAGAAATGGACATCTCTATGTTGCTATGGCCAAGCAGTTATCTGCAATAGGAATACCTGTAACAGCATTAGAAGTACACTTTAAAGTTAATAATTTAACACAACGTTATAGGTAAGTTACAATTCATGAATACTTTGTCGGTTTAAGGATCATAATTACTTTCTAAATCACAAATTTGCAAGAATACCTATAAAGAAATGCATTCCGTTTGTAGACAAGAATCAAAAACCTACGAAACTACAGGGATAGTGAGTACTTGGAAATTCTATAGTTTAGTGGATGATGTGTTCAAAAGTTTATCCGGCCACACATCTAATACACCGGGATTTAAAACGTAAGTTAAGAATTATAATGCGTTTAAAGATTATATAACGATTTCATAAATAGTGACAAACGAGTGATGACACCCGCCAGTAATGCGAGCAATATATCCGATTCCTCAGTGTGGAAAAATTCAATGTCCGAGCCAGAGTTTAGTAACAACTCCGAACCTTTCTATAAGTATATATAGGGAAAATGTTTTAAAAATTATTTGCTTTACTAAATTGTACGTTTTAGATCAGAATATTCGATGCAACCCCGTCACTATATGGAGCCCTCCTCACATGGAAACTCCACAAATCCCGCCGAGGTTCCAGCATTCATGAATGCCTCTCGTATGAATGAGGGTAACATGAATCCAATGACACCTAGTGTACCCAATGGTGGAGATGATGATTTTGTTGGTAGATTAAGTAAAATTAAAAAATCGGACGACTATGAGAAACTAGTTGACATTGTAAAGAACATTGTCGATAACTATAAAACAGGGCAGCCGGACAAAGTTGATTCATTTACTGATTTTTTAAAGTCTTACTTACGAAAGTGGCCAGATCGTATGCAAGACGAGGCCATTAATCACATAACCAATTATATCATTGTCAAAAATATGGAACACACAATTGGTAGTGCGGCTGCCAATAGACAATAAAAAACTAAAGGGATAATGTTAGGAATACAAATAAAAATTCACTTTGTATGTTAAGATGTAAAACACATAAATGTACTTAAATTTAAAATATACAGTATATGCGTATATATTTTAAGCAAAAAGACACAAATATACATACATATTATTATCTAGACTAAATGTAAATGTAAATTTATTTTTTTATTGGCGATGCAAATCTATAAACGAGTAGAAAACCGCCACGATAAAGAACACATTGCTGATATGAGCGTCCAAGCACCACCAAGGACTACTCGGTGCGCAATCAATAACTGAAATTTGTGTATGCAGATAATCAGGAATGAAGGAATCAACCGGTTGGTTATTTACTTATTTACACCTGTATTCCTTAAGCCGAGTCGACAAGCGAGTTTCGTAACGGGAAGTTCGACATTCCCTGAGTAGCATTTCAGTCGTTGGTGATGAAAATCGCCTTATTCTGTAAGGCGCAATTTAAACTATTTGTCATCTGACAATTTCAGCCGAGATTTTCATGATCTATGACGGTGTTCACACTGGACTGACGTACTGGATTTTCTTTGACGTTTCGTGTTCAGACTGATAGTCCTGTCTGAACACTTCCGCGGAATCATTTTGTCATATTAATTGTGAGTGTCTATCAAATTGGTTTGTTTTTTTTTCTTTTCTTTTTTACACTTTTGTCATTGGCATTTTCAAACGTCAGAAAAAAATCCAAACATTTTAAAAAATCTAATAATCCGGATTGACGTAACATGTCACCTCTCCACTTCCCCCTTTGTCTGTGAATGTCAAAAAAAAATCTAGTTCGTCAGTCCTGTGTGAACAACCTCTATGGTTTGTGGACTATTGGGGCGTTCGATAACATGCAGCTACTTGTATACCGTAGCAACCAATAAAAAAGTTCAAAGTAACACATGCGGTCATGACTGCTAACGTTAGCGGAAACAATATTTTGTACTAAAATGAAAGCTCAGTCGTTAATAATAATATTAATAGACCCATGCAGGGCCTGGCCTAGCTTCAAGCAGTCACGAATAGTTGGGACCTACAGTTTTATGCCGTTTCCGAAGGGCAATTTTTTCAATTGAGAGAAGATTCTCGTGACATTTTTACTCTCGGATGACTCTCAGACGTTCGCGAGAAGTGGCACCGTGAAAATTTTTTTTATTTTTTGTGTTTTCTTAGATTCGAACCTTGAACTTCTCGCTCGGTGATCGCGCAATTAACCACTGAGCCACGATGTCTCCCTTGCTAATTTAAGATTTGTCATTTTGGTACAAAAAGAGGTTCGTTCAATTAGTTCTGGGGTTACCGTGAGTTTGCACTGGAAGCGATATCTGAGAATCATGAGAATGCAATGTACTCGAATCAAATAATAAGTATGGTTTTCAAAAGGACATTTGTTTTATGTCATCAATATGTTTTGAGGCTTAAACACTACATCGGTAATCGAGCTTAAAATATAGTAATTCAGGGGGTGCATCAGCGATCAGCCACTACGTGAGTGAAAAATTAGTTTTTGGCTTTACCACGTCACTTACTTAGAGTATCGTAATTAAAATTCCATCATCTGTGGTCGAGTATATTTTTCAGTCAGTCATTCGATAGGTACGGAGCTGTCGGATGGTAGCATTTGTGAAAAAAGCAGTTAGATTTTTTTTTTCTATTCTCATAATGCTTTATTAATATTCTTGCAATAATTTGTCTGAGGTGAAACTAGTTAAATAAATAATAAAATGCTTAGAAATGTAATGTTTTTGTTTTTTCTGTCACTCAATAAACCAAATACACATTCTTTTATCTGCATGTAGGTATATATGTATATGTAGTTACTTAATAAAATGACTGCACTAATTGTTTAATAAAATTAACAATTTATTTCGTCAAAACACATTGTTTCTCAGCTGAATTGCACATTAGCTCCATCTATTAATTGATAGACGTACTTCGTTTTCATTGTAGTAGAATTTGACTATCAATTTTCAATGCGTATCCGATACGTGACCCATCGTATGCCATCATCCTAATGCTGTTACTCGATCATTTGATTAATAGAGCCACTCAATCACTCGTTAACTGATGCAGGAACTCGGCCCGTGGTTTATTTTGCTTGAAAAATGTATATATTCGTCGGGCGCAACGCAAAACTGAGCAAATATGTAGTTCGCCGACATAAATACAAATGGTTTCCTACAGCAAAAATTGAGAATAGCTCGCATTGACTGAATATTATCTCCGACAAAGCCTTGCGCCAGCATTTTATGAGCTAGATTGTCAATATTGAGTAGAAATCGTAAAGTGAATGAAACAATGAATCAAAGTGAATTTTATTGAAAATATTTTTACTACTTTTATTTGAAACCACAAAAGCTGCGGCGCCGAAGGCACAGCGGCAACGAAAATTTATCATGTTTTTTGCATTGCGTTATGAACAGCGCACGTTTTAGGAAACCTAGGCTTTAGTATTTTGTAAAATATGTATATTTATCTGAAATATGTATTCAAGAGACGGTTGCATGGAATCATTCTTTACTTAGCACTTTTCGTTTGATGGGAAGAAAACCTAAATGTTCTTTTAAGTAATTATCTTAAGGTTATAAAAATGGGAAGACTGTCGGCAGGATGCTGGGCAACTACCATGAATTGAGTAGTCGTCCACGTCCCCCATTAATTTTACCTGTTTGTACAATATAACAGTCATCAGATTTAGTCCAGTCTTTCCATCACTCTTTTAGATATAACTGCAAGCATCCTTATTCTCTTAGTCGTGTCACCCGAAAGTGATGTGATAGTGATAGGTATAAACTTATATTCTTATTAGTCATTTAGAGTGTCACTTTGAGAGACTATGGCAATACACACAAAAGTGAGTCTGCAAAAGTTGTATTCCATTCCAAGAGAACAGTCTTAAAATAAAGTGAGGTTACAATCCGTCACTTCGATTTCGGGAATAAAGGTGAATAATTAAAAACACACAACTCAAGTCAAAATGCCTCTTTATCTCTGGTGCATATAATAATCGATTGCTGTGGAGAATGCTGCAAATCCGAGTGCACCAATGACACCGGCTTTTACACCAGCTCTCAGACCTATCAGACCTCCAGTGATGCCACCAGCATATGTACCATTCTTCCAATCTGTCTTTCCTCGACTCTACAAAAAACAAATAGAAATAAAAATTAATAACACAATTCCATTTGATATGCACTTCTCTTTTACCGATTCAATTGCACATTCCACCGCTGAGAACACAGCACCAATCATAGCGAAATTTTTCGCATACGAGTGTGTTGTGGTGCGCATTTCCTTAAAAATCTGTCGCGCCGTCTGTTGTTTTTCATTTGCCAGAGGATCAGCGATATTTGGATTAACGGAAGAACTAAACAAACCAATTGCAGCACCCAATCCATAGCCTAGAACGCATCAAGTCGAATCATATGGATTGTACCATGAGACAAGATGAAAGTTACCCATAACGCATGCCATTACTGATTTGAATCCACAGCTCTCCAGGGTTGATTCTATCAATTTCTCTTGATCACTTTTCACTTGAACTGGCCCTAAATTTCTTGGTACGATAATGTTTTCTCTAAATCTATTAAATGAACAAAAATTAGTTAAATGTTGTGGTTATGCCATCGGCAGTACCTTTGAAAGTTTCCAATAAAGTGTTTTGCCATCTCGTCCAAATCTTGATTTTCAAAAAATGTCGCTTTACTGACTGGTTCACGATTTGGCGGAGGTGGTATTAAAGACATTTTATATGAAATATTCTATTTTCAGTCAGTATTTTTGAAAACTAATTACAACTTGAATCACCGTCGATTATCTAAAAAAGAAATATTTTGACAGAGGAACTTTGATGGTTGTCAATTTTGACATTTGAGCATGAAAAATCAGTGGAAAGCTTCGTTGCCAGTGGAATAATTTCCATTGAGAGGTGCGTTCACAAGTGTTAAAGAGACTGTTTTTTTTTTTAAATAAAAATTCAATTAGAAGAAATAATTTTTATTGAAAGATGGGTTTTGGAATTTGGATCGCACAATTTGGCGCCACATATTCGTTAAAATTTAACAAGAATTTATTTGATTGATTTATTCTTTTGCGATGTCTCTTTCGTGCGACAGTCCTGCCAAGTCATCTTTTGTTACGAAAAGGAGTAGGAAAAAAATCTCAAAGAAAGGTGAAAAGTACAAAAAAGTTAGGGAACGCGTTGAACAACAAAAGCTGTGCATGAGGAAGATATTTATATCTTCGAAAGCATTTTACACTCACTTGTATCTATTTTTTTTCGATTAAAGCGCCGAATAGAATGCTTCCGATTCGACTCATTCCGGTGGTTGAGAAAAGCTGAAAATTTGACAGCCCACATATATTATATGGTTTGCCGGAAAGCTGAACACAATGAATGGAGCGGATCGGAAAAGTCGACCTTTTTCAGATAGGTCGGAAGGCCCAACTTATAAATTTGCTATTTGTTGGTAGAATCGGCCAAAAAAAAGTTGCTAAAACAATTTAAATAAAATTTGAGAAAATTAAATTGAATTTGTATATAAACAATAAAAAATGGTTGAGATCATGTTCACGCAAAACAAACACACCACCTCCGTTAATGTATTGTTTTTGCTTGGTTTCACACAAAATACGAGCCGTAAATGGGTAAAAACCTTTCAAAAGGTTCAATTATTCGCTTTTCATTTATAATTTTGCTGGTCTTTCGCCTATTCCGAGTAATGGCAAAACGTCAAATGCCGGGTTGGATCAGAAGCATTATTTTCTTTTTCCACTTGTTATTTAACTTGTTTCAATCTAATATATTAACACGAAATAAACAAAAAAGCACTTAATAAGCAATTTGGAATGTACGTATGAGTGGTTTAACAGCAATTTGACAGCTCTCATCAATTTGTCCAAAGAAATTTCTTGGACTACAACTCACAGATAGGAAAAATAAATTGTACTCTCGTAAGCTCCCTTATTCTAAAAATTTCTAAATGTTAACATACGGGAACAAGATTTCATCCATTTTCGTAAAATTTGGTAGAAAATTTAAATTTCTGTCAAGTACGGGAACAGACCTATTTTAGGACATTTTTTCTTGAGCGATTTTTGCTACAAAACTATGTGTTCCCATTTTAAAAGGTCTTGTATGTGAAAGGTTTGAAGTAAACGGTTTTTGGGGGCCTCTATGTATTTCGATTTGAAAGTCAAAATGTTCGAAAGCGGATGATAAGCACTTAGTAATCCAAAAATCGAACAGCTTTTTGTTGCAGGCAAAAATTTAATTTTCTTTCGCCACAATTGGGCACTTTGTAATTCGAAAGTTAGTGTCAAAGTCACTCGAATTTCGGATATTTCATTCGTTATGTGTTTAGTTTACGGATTGATTATTTTTTCTTTGAAAGTAAAAGGTTTTTCTATGGAAAACGAAAAACAGGTTATTTGAAAGATGTCAATTGAAAACTTTAATGACAAGTTAGCATTTTATTGGTTTTCGTGCATTTTTACTTTTCTTAATGGCGATATTTTTCACCAAAACTATGGATTCAAGATTCATAGATCATTTTATTAAATTTTAATCATTCACAGGAACACATTGCTTAAAAGAAGAATTAGGAAATATTTATAACACAATGAATTCAAAATAATCTTTTTTTTATTTTCTTTAAATTATTAATTATTATTGTTGCTAAATGCAATGTAAATCAAGAGCATTTCTAACAAATATGCGGGACACTCAGATCCAGAGACTCGCTATGTTATGAAAAAATGTTTAGCAACATATTACGTTCGCTTCGAAAGGCTTAGAGAGTGTCAAATCAAATTAAAATGGAAAAACACTTTCGAATAAGTTTTAAACTCGAAACGTATTACAGAGTAGGGCCATTGTTTTTTTTGGGAAAATGAAATTGTTTGGTGTTGTGTTCTGTCTATATCACAAGTATGTACTCGTACTACTTCTGTACCAAATTTCAATGTTCTACCCTGTACCCTATAAGTTTTGATGATCAGTGAATGAATGATTTAGTCAGTAGTACCAGAAAATAAACGCTTTTTATAGTCTTATATCTCAGCAACCGTTTAAGATGGAAACTTTTGGTAGGATTCCTAACATGGCTCATGACAACATGGTCATGAAGTGCTCTAAGTTGTTACTGGAGAACTTGGTGGTGCACTAATGTGTATCTTAAATCCTGGCGTATGGCAGCGAGTGCGTTTGGATTATTAGACACTAGCTAGTGTACAAGCTTTAACTGGTCGTAATGCCACCACATGATGCATTTCAACTATTAGAAAAAGTGTGGTAGTTCGTGTCTAATAATACGAACGTACACAATGCCATCAAATCTGTGATTCAAATTGAAGAAAACAAAATTGCTTTAAAAGAATAATGCGCCTCATGTGATGTTTTTTAATGAAAAAAGCCGCACAGCATACGCAAAATATCGATATTTTTATTGACTTTATCACAAATTACACAGAAATCGCCCTTACTTCGTTTTTGGAATAAAATAAAAAAAATAATTTTTAAATAATTTTTCGGTGCTGCCAGGTTATTGGCTATGCTCAGTTGAAAGCATACAATAGTATGAGAATAGTACAAACTCCGATAACAAGTCCCAATATCATCGAATCTCGGCGTTTCTTAATGTTTATCCTCTGAACCAAGCTGACAAATTTACAAAAAAAACATTTTTAATCAGGAAGGAGTATAAAAATGTTTTTTTTTTTGTTGCTTACCTAGAGATCAGAGGAAATCGGTTGGAAATATCATTGAATCGAGTCTGTAGACGTTTAAATGAATGCCTCTGCGACAATAAGTGTTCCTTGGTCTCCATAGCGATGCTGATCTGATCGTTTATTAGGGTATTGGAACTGTAATCAAAGTATTTCATTTCAATTTTTTATTAGCTTAAAAGATTCAATACAAGCTTATGAAGTACAATAATAGTGCCCAAAATAAGAAATAATATGCTAAATATGGAATATTGAATAATACTTATAGAAATAAATAGATATGATATGAGAAGTTGAAATCGCTTGCAAGTCATAGCAATAGATTCAGTTTAAGTAATGAAAGGAAGGGTATTCGAAAGCCAGGAAAGGATCGTTCCATGATAAGATTTTCTGGAGTATTGCTCAGCATGAGTTTAAAAAAAAAGGTAAGCTTCAGATGATACAAAAATACATGGCTAGATCTTGGGGAAGATACTTATCGGTGTAAACAAACAGGGTAAAGCAATGCCTTACAATCTTAATCACACATCAGCAAAAAATTAAATGTTTTATGGTGTCCCCAGTAAAATATTCCTTTTAGATACAGCCGTAGATATTTTAAGAGATTTCAAGAGGAGTTCTCTCTATAGGTGAGACTTTGAAATGCGGGACACTTATTTGTTTGGATTGACAAAAAGTCTGCACTATTTAGTCCAGTTGTTTTGTTCCTATAAAGTCATTTAAACTTCAGCTTTAGCCACACTACGAGTATACCTGACCTTAATTGAAATTTCATTTATTACAAAGACCCAGATCAGAGGAGAAAGAACCCCTCGTTGTGAAGAGTCTCTGGGTCAATTATTCTAACTACGAGTGCTACTTTCTACTTTTCCCAAGATCCCATGTACGAAACAGCATAGGCGGTAGTTTTGTCAATACCAGAGCTAACTTCAAGTAAAATACTCCAAAAAGGAGACTATTTGAACTAAGCCAACTACAAGGGCATCACTCTTCTCCAGATCCTATCTGTCCTATTGTGTGAACGCTTTAAGCCTTTTGTCAACAATCATTTTGGTTTACATCAGTATGCTTTTGCGCCAGGAAAGTCCATCATAGATCAGATGCTCACATTGCGGCAGATCTTGGAAAAAACCCAGGAGCTTCAAATCGATACTCACCGCCAAATCATCATATGATATAGTCTTTAGAGACGAGCTATACAGAGCCATGTCTAGTTCTGGCATCCTTGTCAAACTCGGTTATCCGTGTAGAATGACAATGGAGAATACACGCTGCTCCATCAAGATCGGAATGGCATTACCGATGTCTTTAATATCATATGCTATGTGATTTCTTTAACACATTCTTTGACATATGAAATAATTTTACAAAATTCTAAAGCCAAAATTACGCGTACGATTTTTCAAAAGTGTACATCTACGCGCGTACGACGACGACATTGACATAATTGAAAGAACGTAGTGGGTTGTTAGTGGTGTTAGTAGCGCGTTTGGACTATTGATCTAAAGAGGCAAAGATGGGCTAAGACAAAACAAAATATATGAACGTTACAATAAAAAGCTTAAATTTTGAGGTATTTAAGGACTTTGTCTACCTAGGCTCCGCTGTAAATTAGAATAATATCACTTGTGGAGAGATCAAGCGAAGAAAAACTCATGCCAAACGCAATTTCTTTGGGCTATGAAGGCAATTGATTAGCAAAGCCCTCTCACGGACAACTAATGTGGCTTTATATAAGATAATCATCATCCTAGTCCTGATATACGGTGCAGAAGCATGGACATTATTAAAAGCATTCTTCGAGTGATTTTTTGGTCCGGTTTGCATCGACGGGGTATGGGGGAGAAAATACAACAGCAAATTATACAGGTTGTATATCGACGTTGACCTAGTTAGAAAGGTTCAAATTCATCGCCTAAGATAAAGGTAAAGGTAAGAACGAGAGGGGGGTGATAGTGGTCTAGGTAGAGAGAAGATGGTTACTCGCGGTAACCAGGGAATTATGGGCGTCGGATGAGAAAATGAGATCTAGCTGCCTACCGAGGTTGTTGGTGATACCATAATCTGAAAAAGGCCGGAGTCAAACAGACGATCAGTAAGGAGGGTTTCCTTTTCTGAGGAAGAAGAAGGGCGAATATAACAGCAGAGAATGTATACGATCCGTTTGGATACAGATATTTTAGCACATACCGCGGCCGAAGGCCAGGTCATCATTATCCTGATCATCAGCGCGAAAAACTTCAAAATCAGAATTGAATAATTCACAGTTTAGAAAATTGGAGTAAGGGTTGGTTTCTGTTAGGACAAAAATGTCGTAAGGAAGTGTTTGTGCGTTAAGGTGCACCATCAAGGATTTGGTGCGAAATCCTTCGCGATTCTGGTAGTAAGCAGATAGGAATTGGGGGGCAATCCCGACAGAGTGAGATGGAATGACTTGATGGGAGTTAGGGACGAAAATAGTTCTTAAAGTTACTGCGAGATTTATGGAGATACGGGAGACGTTTGAAGCCAATAGGAGAAGCAAAGGTTTAAAGGTCTTTGTCCACAGTGGAAGACGAAATGTTAAAACTCTCATGAAAACGGGTGTAGGTATTTCTCAGAGCCACAGGGTCGATTGGGAGGCTCTCTTTTTGAATCGAAACCATGACATTCGTCTTTGGTATTGCCGTCGATGCATATGAAGTCGGACTTGTCGTATAAATATGCCAGGTAAAGACGAACATTTTCAAAAAGCTAATTTAGCAGTCAGTTTAACGGTGGGAGGAAGCAGTGGATCGAAAGTAGTGGGAGCTGCAATAGGTGGCGAGTCGACTGAATAGGGTGCAGAGAAGGCGATAGAATTTTTAACAGAGGCCGTGGACATAGAAGGGGCAGAAGTGCTAGGATAGGCTAAATGAGAAGAATTTGCGGATCTATTGAGGGTGGAAGAGGGAAAGGGTTAAGAGTGTGGGAGTGAATGAAATTCGTGTATTTAGCGGAGACTGGTCTAATAGACGGTGGGGTTTTGGATGTAGAAGGAGCAGAGACGATCGTCAGATTAAATGAGACGCGGTTACGTTGAGGAATTGTGGGCCTGGAAAAAGTCGAAGAAGGGAGATGATATTGGAGAGGATTCTCCTTTTGAAGCTCCAATTGGAGTTTAGTTTTGGTTGAAGCAGGGAATGGGAAGATTTAGAACTAAGATTATGTTTAGGCTTATTGTTAAAATTTGTTTTAAGGTTAAACTCAACGTTGTCAACGTTGGCTTCCGGGATCTTGGGATTAACTCTTCTCATACTTATCTTATCCAGCTGAAAAACATTACCAGATGGGTTGAAGAAAAGCCATCCGTAAAATGGGACATGGAAATGTTTTTGCATTCGTCGCAGAAAAACAAACAAATATTGGTGGACTCTTTGAGGTAACCGATAGCAGGGTGGAAAGATTTACCGCAAAGACAATTGCACTGAACTAATTCTAAACCGTTGGTATCGTTACACGAACAATTCGAGTACACACAGAGCTTCGACATTGTGTGAGTTTTGGGGTAGGTCAGCGAAGAAAAAGAAGATGAAAATCGGATAAATTTAGTTTATTGAACACAATAACACAGAGCGCTATTAAATGTTCCCGATTGCAAAACTAAGCAAAGCGGATGAATTTGGGGTGAATGTAGTTTGGTGGCACAATAACACAGTGCGCGATTACAAAAATAAACAAAACTGGGCGGAAGCAAAGTGACACAAATTCGAGAAAGCTCGCAAAATAAAGGCGATGACCGAAGATTGCAAGTTGATGAAAATCAAGAGTTGCAATAAATTGACGGACTGGGAGAGAAAGAAAACCTAATTTAAATTATATTTAATTTGCGGGCCAGGAGCGAAGGGAAAACACATCTGAACAGTTGGAAGGTTAATAGTGTTTTTGGTTTAAAAACCACAGAGATTTGTTTTGTGACCCCCAAGATTCCAGATATAAAAACCCGTCCAGCCGGTTAGTCTGTAGTCTTGCGTACAGAATTGAGTTTCTCTATCATAGTAATGTCAAGTTTGATCAAAATCTCGAAATCGAAAATTTTCAGGAAACCAATACTTGCCCTTATTAGGTGCCAGTAAAAAGTGCTCGATACCAGTAGTTACAATAATTTTGCACAGTATCGATGATTCAATACTACTCAAATGAGTAGGTATGATACCTTGGGGGTATCGTTACAATCCTAGAGACGCGTCATTAAATTAAGTATGTAAACAAAACAAACTCAACAGGGAGATGTTTGTATTGGGAAAATTCGGTGACTGCTATGACTTGGTTGCGGAAAATCGGATATTTAGGATTTAAAATAACTGATAAAGGAACAAACTCGTTTAAGAGTTCTTATCAAGAACAAACATCAGCAGTTGTCTGTGAATTCATTGAACTCGAACTATCATTCATTGACTTCATCTGAAGAATAGCACTTCTTACCTATTGATGTGACTGCTCTCTTTCAAGTACATATCACGTCTACTCAATCCCGAGCTAGATGGACTGTTTAGATTTGTCGAGAGTCCAGATCCACGCAAAAGCTCCTCCCGTTCCATTCGTGTGGTGTGATTAGCACAGATTTTATTAAACTCTTGTCGATAGCCTTGGAGAATCTCTCGGTGTCTTTGCAAAGTGTGCATTGCTGCGGCACCGGTAGTTGGAAGCTCTGACATACTCTCATTAAGTGCTGACAGCTAGAAATTGATTTTAATATATTTCTATGACATTTGGATAAAGCTGAACAAACCTTATCTAACATTTGGGCGATTTCCTCAGACAATGAATCGAATACATGTTCCCCAAGGAGGGGTGATGTATCGGCTGAACTATGACCCGAACTGGTGCCTGCTCCAATTTTGCTAAATGCAACGAGTTTCAGATCAATTTCATTCTCTAGGTGTCTGGCCTGCTTGCGAAGAGCTGTGAATTGGGTTCAATATGAAATTGGATTAAAGAACTGATTATATTTTTCTTTGTTTACCATCATAATTGGAGCTGTCCATTTTAAAAACAAAAACTTCCGTACCACCAAGGGAATTTTACGCATATAATTCTGACGTTTAAGGAAAATGTCATCAATTTAATGGCACTGGAATGTTGTTTTCCTTTCCAGTGTTTTAATTGTTCGTCATTTGATAGTTGACAGTTGAATAAATATGTGAATTTTGGTATTTTGTTTATTATTAATTTGTAAGAGATGACAAGTTGTGCAGTATTAGGAAACTTTTTTCTATTGCTTAAGGTAAGAGAGTAATGTTTTGTTTAGCTTGGAAAATGTTAGCGCGTTCCAGTGATATGTCAAATTTCTGTAACAGTAACGGCCAAAAATGCAGTAAAGTACAGAACAGAAAACTACAGATAGGTTATTACTTACTTTACTTTATAAGGTGCTACAGTCCGGGGTGGACTTACACCTCAACTAGCCGCCTCCCGTTTTGCACATGAAATTGGTTGAGGCCCCTTTCCATTTGTGTGCGTCACCTTAGGTGAGGTCTTTCTTTACCACGTCGTCCCTCCGGAATAGATTCGAAGACTTTCCGGACTCTAGCGTTGATGTCCATTAACTCTACATGTCCTAGCCATTTCAAGCAATGGATTCGAACTCTTCTGATTAGGTCGGTGTGGTAAAACTGGAAAACTGAAATTTAACTGTCCAATGTTGCGTTGCCGTAAAGTTTAGTTTTCAAGGACATACTCCATTCTGTTCATATATTACGAGTATGTACGAGTAAGATAATATCTGACTGTTAGCTGGTCACATACTAACTTCAGAAATGTAGAACGCTATACTCCGTTATTAGACTTGAGCTAACTATAGCATCCACTAACTATTTTTGCCTAAATGTAAGAAAATGTATGGAAATGGTTACCATGGACAACAAGTATGTACGTTAGGAAAGGAATTGGGTAGAAATTGTGCATTTCGTTACTGGTTAAATCCATGATTTGCGAATTTACTATTTCCTCAAAAATTGAAACAAAATCTTACGCAAGAAGTCCTTCGGCTCCCTCATCCCCCAAATACGTGACTCTCTGCTCTAACTTAAAATTATACGCAAAATATGGACGACCTCTAACTACAACTGAAAGAGAAGTATAACGATAAACATCCATTCTTTTAGGTTTGTTAATTATCTTTCATCCAAATGTCCAAATATTTAAATCCAATGCAGATTTTTAAACGTAAATCATCCCAAGCTAATGCTGGATATAAAATAAAATCAAATAAGAGCTGAACACATTATTGAATTTCAATATGTAATTTGCTATATTTGGAAAAAAAGTTTGAAAGTGTTGAAAATACTCTCTCCACATATCTTATCCACCTCACACTTTTTATGCTAAAATTCATCAAAATCTGTTTACTTGTTGTTGAGTTATAGGCTTACAACCTTGAGAATTTCATGATTTGAAGTCGCGCTACTTATATTATCCCCACTGCGTCCGATTTCGATAATTTTGACAAACGGCAGACTAAATTTACTAAAAAAAATTCCATTGAAATCAAATCCGAAACAAACATTTTCAAGCCTACAAAAATGATTGCATATGTAGCTTTCAAAATCTTGTTTGGACAGGGGATGACTGTCGGTGCTGGTTACCATAACTTACTAACCACTTCTCAACGGTGATGACATATTCAGGGAAATGCATTGATAAGGAGGCTATTAGATATATCACTTTCAGATATGTACAGATTCTTAAGGTCATCGGGGTGGCTAAAGGTCTCTAATAGGGATCCACAATTGTAGGAAAGATAACATTTCTGGAATAATGCCCAATGAGGACCACATTGATCGGAGGGTTGTGAATGAATGTTCTTTTTTTAGAGTATTCTGTGACCAGAGAGTTTTCTGTGCCCAATACTCGATAGGGATCTTCCGGAATTCATAACTAACTAATAAAAAGATAAATATTAAAGAAAAATATTAAACATAACTCGTAGAAAATACATTTTTCTATAAATATCCCTTTTGAGAAAACTAATATTCCACTATTACCATATATGCGATTATTTAAGAAAAGATATATTCTTGACGGCTTTAGAATATTTCACTAATGGAATATTGTATTCCATTCTCCATTCCCCGTCGATACAAACAGGGCCGAAAATCAATCAATTTTTTCTTTCAAAACAATCAAGTTCAACTACGTTCATGCTTCTGCGCCGTATTTCAGCACTGAGTCACCGTAGTTGTCCGTGTTTCAAAGAAACAAAGGCTGTCAAGAGTAATTTTTTGCTTGATCTCTTCGCTAGTGGCATTATATGAATTTACAGCGGAGCCTAGGTAGACAAAGTCTATAACTACCTCAAAATCGTAGTTTTTTATTGTGACGTTCTACTCAAGTTGCCGATGCTAAGTGCTCTTTTTTGATGACAGCATATATTTTGTTTTACCCTTATTAACCGCAGAACCCATTTTCGCTATTTCTGTTCCAATACTCCCGAACGCACCACTTACAGCTGTCAATGTCGTCGGTTTAAGCGAGTAGTTCTTGATCGATGACATCTGTCAAATGTAGTTTTTGAATTCAGCGTGACCCCAGGTTTCTCAAAACACCCCTTGGGACGACTTCAGTGCGAACCCAGGGTAACGATAGAACTTAAAGAACAGATCTAATATCACGCATCATTTAAATATGTTCGCACCTTATACAGGAATGACTCCTATGTGGTTTAAACAAGAACATTTTTTCTTTAAAACTTCAAATGTACATTCTAAAGCTGGGTACAGACCTTCGTGGTACGATGTACATATGTATGTACTCGTACGTGGTCGATGTTCGACTTTCGAGGATATAATTTCATATTCCTTGAAAGGCATCCAAACTGTATGATATTTTCCCAGATGGACGACTATATACTGCAGTGGCATTGGTGTCAGATCCCCGTAATTTGTTGACGAGTTCTTCAAGGGCTAAATTACTTTTATCGACGGAGGCTTCATTAATGGAAGGGACATCCATTTTGATTGGCATGCCAACAACTGCACCACAAACCTCCGGCATTTCAACTCTTTCAAAAAGCCCTGAATAATATAATCCATCTTCTGGCCAATACACTTGGTTGTTGAATTTGATTTCAGTTAGAGCAACCTCTCAAAGCAACGACATACTGTCATTTTCTTGACCCTAATTTTGCCATTGATGAATAACTTTTATTTATAGAGGACTGTAGTTTATTTATAGTTTTTCAGCAATGTATTGTAGTTTCCAGTCAATTTGTTAAAGTAACATTTACCAATAAGCAAATGATCGCTGACATCGAAGTTAATCTTTTGCTTAAAAACTTTCAGTTTGTATTTGGAATCACTACTGTCACTATCACTATCAAAAATGAGAATCAAAACAAAAAAATAAAAAAAACATCTTAAATTAAGTATTTTTTAATTGTTGATTTTTAGCACGCACTAAAAACTATTTTTTTTTTTGCGATCTGTTGAACAAAATGCGCACTTGTCAGCTTACAAATATATTTACAAGTGCCGCAATATTGTTTTCGATAGTTGTTGCGTTCAGTTACAGCTTCATCGTACTTACTGTTTGGGTTCAAACAAGTTGCTGAATTTCACTTGTTCTACATGTACTTGTCGCATTGCTTTATAGGCACCGGGTGTTGTAAACCACATAAGACACTCCCGCTGCAATGTCCACAGTCTTTCCATGTACATAAGAAGGACTTATATTAAACCAAACAGAACAACCATAAGTCAGGTTTGAATTTATAAACACATACATTTATCTTAAGCCTCCAATCGGTAGGTATAGAACTTCTGTAGCTCATGAGATCGCCCCAATTTCAGATCCGGGAGAATAAATTACACTGCCGTCAGCGAATGCTATGGCCTGTCTTCTACTCTTCATGAATTCTCCGAAGAAAAATTTATTTTTCAGGATTCCGTAAATAGACCCCGGAACACTATTTCTCTCCCTAGTGCGTCCGTTCGTCTGTCCGTTCATAAAGCAGATTGTTTGTTTCATATCGTTTTCCAACGAGTCCAGAAGAAGCGCACGAAAAAAAATTTTTCGGAGCTTTCCAAGAAAGTCCTATAACCAACAAATAAAATTTCACCAAAATCGGTTAAATCTGCCTGCTTTTCGTATGGGATTATAGTAGAAAATAATAGAATCCTCTATGTATGAACGGAGTCGTGCTTGACGGATCTTTTCCTTTTAGCTTGTATGAATTGTGTAAGCAATTTTCGATTGAAATGGAAATCAAAATGTTGACACAAAATGTTGGATGCGATCTTAATCTCCATAATTACGAATTACAGTTTATTAAGGTATAAATAGAAGTGAGAATATAATTCCTTATTCATATTGAAGCCGTATTTATCCGCTGTCACCATGATAAGCTTTACAATATTAAAAATGAGGTTCTTGTATTTCAAAATCTGGAAACTATCTAGATAAGTAAAGAAATAGAAGAAAGATAATTAACCTCAGCTTTGTCGAAAAGCTCCACGATCCAAATGAAAACAAACAAAAAAGCCAAACGAAAACAGAATCAAAAATTAAACGCCATACAAGTACATATCCATAAGCCAAGGTATGGGGAGCAACTTTTAAGACAAAGAGTCAACCGGCCACTTGTAGACACAAACACGCTTCAGTCCAAACGTGATTCGAGGCGGAATATGAAGCCTGTTACGGGTCCGCAGTACTCTCGTGTATCTGAATCGTTATTTAATTTGATTTGAACTTTACACTTACCGACAGTGCAAGGTGTTAGTTAAATGTGATTAAGTCCAGTGAGGGGAAGGGGTTAAGTGGAAAAGAAATTTTAAGGAGGAATCAAAACAATAGTGACTGGAAATCGGGTCAATTCTTTTAAGCCATCAATTACAATGGCATACAAATGCAAATTTATTGTGTTGTCTTGTGTACCCAGCAATGTGGAGGTAAATCAATTGGAAAAGCAGTGTGGGTTGGATGTTTGAAGAGCTAAAAAATCTATAGAGATTAACCAATTAATTTATTAAATAACAAGATTTCTTGATACTTATTCCATGATTTGAGATTCAATTGTGTTATGAAAGTGATTGTCCAACGAATGGTAATGTGTCGTTAAAACGATACACCTACCATGTGTACCTACGTGCTTGAAGTGTTAAGTGATTGTTTTGAAATAAAATGGTTATGTATATGTGTTGAAGGAGGATTAACTTTGGTATAAATTTTAAAACAAAATTATCGCTAAATATTGGAGTAAACTCGTTTTGATGACGGAGTTTTCTTTTTTATTACATTGTCGAATGTTAACGTGTTAAACACAATATCTTAGCACGAATGAACAAAGTTGTCGGTTAGTTACATATGCGTTTTTATTTGGCTCATGTTAAAAATATTTTAATGAAGAAAGAAATTGTAACAAAAAATCAGTGCGGGTACAGTTCTGAAAGAAAAATGAAAAACATCATATTTTAGATATCGAACGCTTTTCGTGTGTCATCTTGAGAAATAAATGTCATTGTAGATTCTATAAATCATATCAAATCAGTGTTATTAACCTTTTTTTAATTCAAATTTTATTCCACAAACTTGTTTCTTTCGGTTTTAAAACCTTTAACTGTCAAACCTATCAGCTGTAACTCATTTGACAGTTTTAATTTGTTCCGTTATTTCAAATTTCTCGGGAAGAAAATGACAGAAAATGAACGAAGACAAAATTATATCTCTTTCAATTTCGTTAAATCCTTCAATACGGTTTTCTGATGCTTTCGTTTGAATATGCGTGCCCGTACGAACTTAGAAGTGGATGGCCGTAACATTTTAATTTTGCGTTTGGAATGTTACATAATAATCGAGTATTGAGATTTCTTTGAACTAGGTACTTGGATTTTAACTTTTTTTTATATCCGTGCTTATTTGCAGTTCGAGGTAATCCATTCTTCTATATCTCCCTAACCTTCTGCGCGCAACTAACTTAGATGTGTCAATATTGCATACAGTCGTGCATTTCGTGGTTAAAATTGCCCTTCCAAACACTTTAAATGCAGATAGGACCACAGTTTGTACGAAGAGGTTATTCATCCGACATGCATCGCTTCTGCAGCACACCGCGGGACTAGGATTATCAGATTTATTTAGGATTCAATAAGAAGCCAAGCCGCCACCGCATTTCATGAATAGCGGATATTTCATGGAAATACATGGATGTCCCACTTACACGGACGTTTTACGTACATATGTTGTTTCTGACATCGTTGCCCCACGTTGGCTGAGGTTGTTTAAGGTGGTTTTCAAAACGTTTTCTTTTTCCAAACAAGTGAATTGCAATTGCACAAATTATTATGTCTTTTTTAATTCGAAATTTAATCCAAAAATTTGTTTTTTTAATTTTAAATTATTTTTTTTTATCAACTGTAACTCATTTAACAGTTTTATTTTTTTTTTGAGGCGAAATTCCTCTGGAAGAAAATTACACAAAAATAAGCAAAATACATAAATATGATATTTCTTCGAAGCTTCGTTAAGTTTATTACTGCAAAAATAAATACAAAATTATATTTCTCTAAGCTTCGTTAAGTCTATTAAAACGCTTACGGTTTGTTGATGTTTGCATACGAGCTTAGTATCCAACAGTCCAGCAATTTTCTCTACAATTTCAGCAGCATGATAGTAAACTGTCATCAACGTGTCATTAGGTAATTATTCCAGAAATAGTGACATTTTAAGGGTTTTCTTTGATTACGCACGATTAGTGCGCTGTTGACCCAAACCACATTCTCCACATATATGTACATACACTATGTATCTGTAGTTGTTTCCTGACAAGTTTTGCCACTCAGGTCAAGCCCCCTTTCTTAACTTATTTATGGTTAGCGGAAATTCCAAAAGAAATATTTATCCCATGACAAATCCAATTTAGAGAGAAATCCAAACCAATCTCAACAGAAGTCATCATTTGGATTTAAAAAAAAAGAAAAGAAAAACTACGGGCCCCTTGTGGGGTCAGAGAAGGATTTCTAGCTAATCAGACATGGGTGAAGTATCAAATATGTTCTACAGAAACTTATACGAGTACCATCATTCATTGACAAGGAAAGACACTTAAAAATGAATCATATTTGTTATGAATCATATTTTCTTGAAATGCTCACATTTGATCTTTTTCGTGAGCAATATCTGCATATTTTGCACGACTCAAAGATGTATTGTATCGCGTGCACGAAGTTGGATTTAATAAAGAAACAAATGGTGTTTATTATTTTAAATTGTGCACACTTTTACGCTCGGAGTACATATGTATATTCACACGAATGGTAGGAATTAAGATAACATTTTTATGCGCAGATGTTCTTGTTTATTGAATCGATGGACAATTGCTTAAACCATAACTAATACTATAATAAAATAAATAATAGTGTGCAGAACAAGTCCAAAGACTGTAGCGCGTATGTGCACGGAGGAAATATTATCGTTATCAAGTATCTGCTTATCAGCTTTTGAAATAACTGAGTTAATTTTATACATATGTATGTACATATCTTATAGGGTAGGGTTTGCATGGTATGTTTTAGTATCTAAAACTCATAGCAAACAGAAGTTGTGACATTTGGTACATACTTAATTTGTTTATTATATATATGTGCCAAAGTTTATGTAAACGAACTATTTCCTAGGTTAGGTTAGGTTGAGGTGGCTGTCAGCAGAAAGTCAAAACACTTAGACCTTGGCATCTGGTTTGTTGTATGCTTGCTATTAGACAATGTCTAGTTATGACACCTATAACAGCGCTGATATGCTTGCTATTGAAATTATCAAATTCTTAGAGTGTTTCAGATCCAGCTTTGGCCAAATCTGTTTTGTCGCTAGACACGCTATACCCCTTGTCCACCTAGAATTTGTCTTTTCAATAGCATCCAGCTTTAATTTAAGTTTGCATGTAGCGATAAGCATACCCAGTGAACTTTTGCCTGGAAGGATGGGTATTGTTGTTCCATGTCTGGGAAGTTCGTCAGCCTTACAATTCTCTGGAATATCCCTGTGCTCCGGCGTCCAAATTGGGTGAATATTAAAATGCTCCGCCATCTCTATAAGAGACGATCGGCAGTCTAGAGCTGTTAAAGAATTTATTGGGGATGAAATGTACCAACTTATGTTCCTTAAAACCATCTTATTCCCAGAATGCTCTGGAAAGGATGGTAGCTTGGAAGTTTTTGTCAAAATCTAACTTGGGTATGGTGTAGTCAATGTCTTCAGGGAAGATATTCAACTTGTTGGAGGCGTGGCCATATACTTTTTCGGACCACAGTGAAGTAGCTTTAAGGCGAATAGCTGAGTTAGCTGCCATTTGCCTGCCATAAATATCGAGGGGTGTTAAATAAAAAAGAATGGACATTCGGGCGGAAGGTGTCGTCCGCAGTGCTCCGCTAATGCACAGACAAGCAGAACGTTGGACTTTGCTTAATAACTTCTGGTTTATCGCGTTATCCAAGCAATCCACCAGACAACTAATCCGCACATAAGGATCGGTCTAACGACCGAGATATAGAGCCGGTGAGATAATCTGGGTTGTAAGGCCCATTTGTTCCCAATGGCTTTTTTGCAAGAGAAGAGTGCGATAGTGGCTTTCTTAACTCTTTCATGTATATTAGGTTTCTAGCTTAGTTTCCTATCCAAAATTGACAATCCAGATTTGACAAACTATTCCCTAAGAGGATGATGTGTAGAGTCGAACTTACCTTATCAGTCCAAACATGAAAATCTGTCAGCTTTCAGAAATGTTAAAAAAGGTTCCTACTATTTTGCGAATAAAGCAAAATACTTGACCAACAAAAAACAGGGCTTGAAAAGCAAATAAAAATACCGCCTTTTTGCTTTTAGAAAATTTTACTGTAACCAAACATAGATATATGTACATATGTATGTATGTACTTTTCCACTTTTTAGTGCTTTTCGTAGTTGGATTTTTGGGTTATTTTAAATTACATATTTGTATAACTAATTTCATTTGAATAGTCCCTATTCAGAGAATAGACAATAGTGAACCGACTAAAAAGTTATTTTTTGTTTAATTTTAATTGATTACTTTATTTTAATTGTTTTTGTTTTGTTTTATCAATCTAAATTCGATGGTTTTATTCTATTTGGCAACAACCTATTTTGCACTCAATTCGTACGTTTAGTGGTCAATCTAATCCTAGCTCCTGAACGAACTACATTTCTTAGCGTAAGAAATACATCTGTGTTTGTTTCATCAAAGGTACTTCATTAGTTATTGGTCTAGGTGATCATCTAACGGCCATATGTAATTTTGACCATCCTTAGTACATTATTGAAATTTCAAGGAATACTTCGGTTATATTTCATTAAAATTTTCTCCGCTAAAAGGTAGCAAACAAACATAAATACATCGCGAAGTCGGATAAAAATATAAAAATTGTCGTCCGAGGGTTTAAATGGCAGGGAATTGCCCATTTTAGTTTATCTTTATCCTCAATAAATAAATCATCATTATCGTAAGATTATCGAATTTTCAGCACAAACAATAGATAATTTCTACATTATTTTGGCTCTCAGCACGCCATTCTTCTGAAGACTTATTTTTAAGACAAATGGGGTCCTTAAACATTTGTTATAGCGTTGGTGGCAAAAATATATTGTTCTCTTGAATAAAATGTTTTATTCTTTGTACAATTCTCCAAACGTTTGAGGTTCACTGAGGCTCACTCATTTAATGTTTTTCAGTAAAGAAAATATATATAGAAATACAATTTCTATACCTCATTGAAGAAATAAAGTGCACCATTAGGTCGCACGTACTAGTTGTTTATTGGCAAATCACTCAGTTCGAAATTTATTTTTACAAAAAATTTATTTATTTATTTATTATTTTACAAAAAAAATAAAGACTATTTTGTCAATTGAATGAACCAATTTTCAAGTTAAGTGCTCAACTTATTGACTCAAATATGAAATTTGATTAAAATCGTTAAAGCCGTTTTCGAGAAAATCGATATATAGTATTTCCAAATCGCCCGTTAGTAGTGTACCATTAATTTTGGGGTTAGAATAAAAATTCCCATTTGTCACATACAGACAGACAGATGGAATTGAAAGACCAACTTTTTCGAGGTAGTAACTAATGCCAAGATTGATCAAAATCTCTAGATCGAACATTTTCGAGCCCTTGTATCTATAGAAGCGAGTAATAATAGTAGTAAGTGACATTTATTTCATAAAATATACGGTGTTTACAATTTTCTTGGATTCTTATATGGTTGGGTTGAAGGCCGTCTACCAGATGGCCATTCTAAAATTATAATGTTTTTTTCGTTAATTAAAATAGAACTTGGTTTGTATTGTTAGAAGTTTTCTTCGATTTGCGTAGTGAATTTACCGCGTAGTTATACAATATATACCAGCCTCGGTGACCGTTTAGCCTCTTCTAGTTCAAGCACCTATAATCCAAAGAAATTAAGATGGAATTCTTTAGAATGGGACATATCGCGACGAAGTAGAGCACATCCTCTCGCTCCGTGAGGTTACAAAGGCTACATTAAATTGGGAGTTCTGGGTTGTGCAATATATAATTTAAATTGGTTAGTTCTCCTCTTATTATAAAGATGGTACTTAATATATGTATATATCTCTTGATTTTCTAGCCAAAAATTACATCTTGTCTTCCAAATAATGGTTCATTTTACTGTAATATTATGGATGTGAGTAAAAAGAGCTATTCCAGGTCATATCCCAACACAAAAGGATCGTCTGAGATTTGTTAAGAGAATAGCCCTCAACTCAGTACATACTCGTATGAACTTCCTTGTTAAATATGTAGAATGGAAGAGTAGTATTTTTTATATTCCAATGATAGTTCTTAGTACATAGTTTCGAGAGCATAATTTTCAGGGTTCCGGTACTTACAGGGTAAAAAAAAGTAAGAACGGAACCCTTATATTGAGAGTCATCTGTCTGTCTGTCTGTTTGTCACAGCTTCATAACTTTTGAACCGTTAGATGTAGAAGGTTGAAATTTGAACCAGAGTTGAGTTTTATTAACCCGCAGATCAAGAGAAACCTTTTGAAAATGTTTAAAAACAAACAAATTTTGGAGGTTAAAGTTAAAGTAAAAAAAACTCAAATCAAAGGGCACAAAAACGTATGGTTCCGTTAATTTTACTTTATTAGGTTTCGAGAAAAATAAAAAAAAAAAACTGTGAAAAAGGTTTCCCAAGGTTTGTAAAATTTTCGTTCTTGGCTTCCATGCTGTAAAAACCGAACTGCAGGCTACCGGACGGATTCACGGGATGGTGGAACTACTTCAGATATAAAGGCTAGCTATGAATAAGTATGTACATACTTGTATTTACGAATAAACAGTCCCGAACAAGTAGTGGATATTAAATAGATATGGAGGGCTCGGACTTTGTGTCTTTAAATGCGGACTATATTCAGCAAAATAGGGGGCTGAATGAGAAATTTTGCGGCCAGGTTTTAAATTTTTTCTCCTAACTTGTCAATTATCACCGAATATGGCGCCACAAGGTTCCTTGACTTATCGAAATTCAGAACTGATGATTTTTATAGCATGAATGAAATACAATTTTTGTTTTGAAGCTTTGACGAGGAACACAGACGAAAAGTAAAGATTATGATTAAAACTTGGTAGAAATATGAAAAAAAGGGTTTTAATCTGGTGAAATCTATTTCTTCCTCTCTACTCTTTAATTCTCCTCTATTCCCTTTCCTCTCCCCATCACTAGGTTAATAACTTTAAAAGACAGTCTTAAGTTGTGCAGAAAATTAGAAAAAAAAGGCAATACACAGTGTAGGTATACCTATATGTATGTGTGCTAGCACCACTTTCCTAGAAGGTGATAAGTGCTTCATTAACTAGTACACTTATTGAATCTGAGGTCGATTCTTCTGAATTTCAATGAAAAACGCCATTAGCAAGGGGATTGTATGGCTGACTATTTAATAAAAAGAAAACATCTGCGAAGTGATTGCAGAGCTCTTTCTCATGTTCGTTTTGGAACCTCATCTTCAAATCTCACTTGCACTACATGTGGATTGTCTACATGTCAGCGAAAACTAAGAAACCAAATTTCACCAAAACTCGTTCAGTATTTCTCGATTTAGGCGTTTAATAACGATTTTTGCAACCTCACTTCGGATCAGATTAAGGTTTTTATTGTTTAGTCGTTCTATTTACAAATTGGCTTAAAACTAGACTTATTACTATAAATTTAATGTTGGCTCAACAATAGGGGCCCAACGTATAGTTTGCTAAGGTTTTTTTTTTTTAAAAAAACCTATATTAATGGCTACTTAATCTATTACATGAATATTTTATATAAGAGAATATATTTGGAAAGTTTTTTTTTTTTTTTTGTTAAATAAAGAAATATGTTATTAAGGGGACTATCCCCGGTAATAGGCATTGTCTGCAAGCTGGTAGAACGGTGTTTCTTCGTTGTTCATTATGTCTTCAAATCTTGAATCGATGATTGCTCGTGCACTCAGGTATCGGTGGCTTGGATCGATCTGCTGTCGGATGTAGTCTTGTATTTCCTCGTTAGGGTGGTCAACAAGATTTTGCAGGAGTCTACTTGAAAGTTGAATCATATACTGGTCGATTGGGCTCACACCGGCGTTCTCGTAAAGAAAAGCCTTAGGGTGGTACTTCCTTGTGATTGGGTTTCGCCACAGTCCTGTACAGATTCGAAGGACCTTCCGTTCGAATATTTGAATCTTCTTCATGGTGGTGGGCGATATGGTGAACCATATGGGGCAGCCATATGTGATAACTGGTCTTATCAGCTGCTTGTATACGAGCAGTTTAGTCTTCTTGCTGAGCCCATTTCTCTTTCTGAGTAATGGGTGGACTAAATGCAACGCATAATTGGCCCTCCTTAGGATGATTTCAGCGTGAGGATTAAACTTAAACCTCTCGCTGAAATTGATTCCAAGATATTTGGTGGTTTGCTTGGTTCGCACCTCGGTGTTATCTGGAAGAGAAATCCGTATGTTGTGGCAGCGAGTTGCGAACGCTCGGCGTCCCCTCGTAGCTGTCACTGGATTTCTGAAGCAGATTAGTTCCGTCTTGCTGCTGTTGATTTTGATTCCCCATTTGAGGTAATACTCCCAAAGATTTTTGACGTGGGTTTCAACTCTCCTAGCTGCTATTTCCGGGGAAAGCGAAACAGCGTAAGTGATGGAGTCATCCGCATACAGCATTGTTCTGGTCCTAGCTGCATTCAGTGGTTGGTCTGCAGTGAAGATGTTGAACAGTATTGGTCCAAGCCTTGATCCCTGGGGCACTCCAGCGTTGATTCGTTTTATTGAAGACTTTGCTTGATGTACCTGTACATAAAAAATTCTCTGGGTTAAAAAATTGAAAATTAATCTCACTTCGAATAACTGACCACCATTATATCCAATTTTGATAATTTTTAGATGCACTACATCAAACCAACGAACACAATTTTGACGATATTCGACACTTTGTCACCCATATATTACCATCACTTTGTTAAATGTTGATGAATTTTAGACAAAGTTCATCGTTAAGTTCACTTTAAATTTGTGTAGTTTTCCGGGATGCACCATTTACCAAATGTAAATATACATAGACAAAAATAAATAAAAAATAAACATCTTATATGTAATGAAAATCATAGGGTATTGTCTACACTATCTTACCTTAACTTATACTCGTACCATTCAATGCAATCATTTTAATAACATTACTATCTTATCTTTGGCAGGTATTGCTATCCGTTTTCCATGGCTTCTGATGTATGAGCAAGCCTTAACATTGGAACAGACTGTGGTATAGTATTTCGCGGGTGCTGATAATGAACGAGCGCGAGGGATTGACTATAACTTATCGTAGTTTTCGAACAATATAGAAAATTTTATAAAAATAACACATATAATTCAGTAACTAAATACTAAAAGTGTTCAGAGAAAGTGATTTTATTTTATTCTTTAATCTACCTGTGAATTAATTTTATTTATTATTATTATTTACAATTAAATTAAACTTCGTCGAAAGTGAGCTGAAAGAAACAAAATGAAAAGTTAGGTAGCGATATTCTACTTTTATCTGTTTTAAACTAAAGTGCCATACATATTGAGAAATCATCCACAAATACATAACTTTAAATGGATTACGCATTTCTTATTTCGGTGAGTTATTTACAATAAAATTAATCATATTTGCTTGGTATGTGTGTGGATTTTCACTTTTACAAAGAAATCTTTGACGATATTGTTCGTCGATATTCTTCTGTGAATAAATGTTTTTCATTGGCTTATCGTAGAACGTATTTCTTATTTGAATAGTGCAAATTTACAACAGCGCTTCCGTGTCATTATCTTAATCAGAACTAAAATCTGGAGTGTGTTTGAGACTTGATCTGTAAAATTCTCAGACTGCTTCTAAGTTAATTGAATTATATTTGGTATAATGCTGCATAACTCATCGCCACTGAAACGTCTGGCTGTGTTCTACATATACTCTGCCGGCTCTTGCCATATAGGCTCGGGAGTTTACATTACAAAAAAAAAAAAAAAAACATTTCTGAATATTCGAACTGAAAAGCGATAAAGTTGGACATTTTGGATGATTTAGTACAATTTTCGGAAAATTTTAAAAATTCGGACCACCCTGTAGAAATATACAAAATTTGAAATTAAAATTGTAGTGATTTTTCGTGTGACGCAACGTTTTCTAGATATTCGCAATCTTCCAATAACTTAAAGCTAAAGTCGGACATTTTTGAAGATTGTGTTGTTATACTTTCGGCATTTTTATTGTAGAAATTTCGTTCGTAATAATATTTCTCACCATGTGCGAAATTTTTTCACTGAATAACGGTTTTTTTTAACTTCTGGGTAACTTAAGTTTTTGAAAATTTACAAACTCATCAACACGCACAGCTAGCACAGCGTTTTTAATATCGTAAAATCTATTTTTTCCTCTCTAAACTTTAATTCTTCTCCATACTCCTTCCACTCTCTTTATCACTTGGTTTACTGACCTTAAAAGACGTGGCCTTAAGTGATGCAGAATATTAAGAAAAAAAAAAAAACAATTTCGTTAAGACAGCTAAAAAACAGTGTAGCGAAACTTTTAATAAAAAAAACTGTGCAGTTTCCTATTTCTCAAGCGAATCAAATTAAGGAAACATTGATTTTGAACATTTTTTGTGAACAATTCATTTCCACATAAAAGCAAAGTAGCTATGCAATATACATACATGTTGCCAGACTCCATGTTAACCTTAAGCTGAGATGAGCACGTGCCATTCCAGACTATTAGTGGAAGGGTGTTTCGTGATATTGTTTCGTTATGCACCATACTACGTTAGTGAAATGAGTTTTTGTCAAGATTGTGTAAATGAAAACAAATGCATTTGAAAGTGTTTTAAAAATATTTTGAAACTATAAATTAAGTTTACGTGGAATTTTTGAAACGCTAGGGGTTCACTGCTCATGTGCTCCTATGGACGAGGTGCCCTGCCTCTGTACAATCAAGTCGTAGTTAATATTGTATAGACCATTTTTAAATCTCCTAGAAGGCTGCTGGGACCACCGTTGCAGGGTTCCTGAAGATTATATGTATCTACATTTCTCCCATTTATGTATGTATTTAACATTCTAAAGAATTTATCAAATTAATCTTTCACGCTGCTTAACCTGTAAAATTCCAATAAAATCAAATTTTTGTCACAACTTATAATTTATTACGGGTATTCACAAACGAGCGTATTTTGCTGCATACTTTTGTGTATCTTTACGCTGTCGTATTGATATGTCAATTGATTTTCATACAACAATTATATACGCAAGTTGTGTATTTTAATGTAGCTTTACAGCAGCGAATATTTGCATATTTAAAACTCGAGTCAATTTATTAACTAAACTGTCAATTTTTGTAAAGAAAAAAGTTAAAAAAATAAACTTTGCGGAAATGAAAAATAGGTAAATAAATACTTACTGTATAAAACTTTTTTCGTAGACTATATTTTTTGTACACCCTATCCCATAGGGTATATTAATTTTGGTACATAGTTTGGAACATTCAGAAATAATAAAAGTTATGTCGATCTGGACATGTCCGTCTTTCGGTCCGTCCGTCCGTAAATCATCACTTTTTGTGCTTTAAATTTTGAGCTAGGAAGATCAAATTTGATATACATATAACCTTCTTAGGAACGCAGTACACGTGTAAACATTTTTAAAATTCTCCAAGAAATACGTCCACTTTTACTAGAAACTGAAAAATATTGCTTTAACGAAAATATAGATCCTAACATTCTCTACAATTTGTCCATATATACATTATGCATTTGAATAATACCCACTCTTGAAAAACACTCCCCGTTTTCCTAAAAAAAAAAAAACGTATTTTACTTTCTCAGCTGTTTACGGTGGTGATTAAGTCTTTTTGTGAACAATTCACCAGAATCCTTGATCTTTGTTTACAAATGGGGAAAAAGTCTTAACCACAAATTATGTGACAAAATCTCTTAAAAATCAAGAAAATGTCTTCTGAGCAGAAAGATTTAATTTCATTTGAATCAAAAGGTTCACAAAGCCACGATCACTTTATAAGGAATGTGTTAGAAGATGAGGGATAGGGTATCATACGATCCGTTCCAGATGGATTGTTTCTTTTCTGTATGTTTTATTCTTTTATGATGCCTTTTGTGTTGAAAAAGAATAGAAAACAATTGTACTGAAACTGTATTTACGCAATCGTTTTTAGAGTGCAAGCTTCGGGCGTATTTGAATGTGTAAAAATAAATGTACACATCGTTTGTACCCTTATTTTTTGAAATAAGAATTGAAGAATATATTTGACAAAAAAAAAAGAAATAAAAAAAAGGTTTTGCGCCTTGGGATGGAGATGCCGGGGTTTGAACCCGGGACTTCTCACATGCGAAGCGAGCGCTCTACCACTGAGCTACATCCCCATGGTTAAATGACGTTGCCTAATTTCACATTTAAACTAAATGTCAGCCGATACTTTTCTTTTCATATACCACAACCCAACACCGATAAGGTAGTGCAAAACCCTACAAATGTGGTAAATAATTTTAATAGGATTATTATTTGTGGTACTTTCATATTGTTTGTGTGGTACATGTCAAGCTAAAGTACATTATTTGTTTACTTTCGTGATTTGTTTTCATTTTGATAACTTTTTCTGGAAATGAATTTGATGAAAGTTGTGTTCTTTTACTAGGAATTAAAAACTAAAAGAAAATAGGAGTATTGTAGAATTTGTTATTAAGCAATTTTTCCATTATTTATGGGAAATACCATCCCATTAAATTAATATTTAATTCATTCTGGCGTTTTATAACAACACTTGTCAATTCAAAAGCCATTCACGCAATAATTACTTTTGGTAGATTGATTCATAAAATATACAGTAAGGGTTATGGCCTCCTCGGCTTTGCTGGAACGTACTTTTCTTCCATGACCGTTTTGAATAAATGTGGCTGAATTTCGTTGATACAGCGCTCAATTTGATCCTTCAAGGATCAAACGAGTCCAACGGCGTTAAATAGCATGATCTGGGCGGCCAATTCTGATCATCAGAGCGGGCAATTACATGACCAGGAAATGACTCATGCAGCAATTGAATTGTTTCTCGGGCTGTATGGCATGTGGCACCGTCTTGTTGAAACCACATGGCGTCCACATCCATATCTTGCAGTTTAGGCATAAAAAACTGCATTATCATGTCGCGATAGCTAGCATCATTAACTGTTATTGCCTGACTAACCGCGTTTTCAAAGAAGAATGGTCCGATGATGCCTCCATCCCAAAATCCGCACATTGTGGATACATTTGTTTCTCAACAATCACTCGTGGATTTTCTGAACCCCAAATTCGACAATTTTGACGATTAACAAAGCCATCAAGATGAAAATGAGCCTCATGGCTGAAGATGATTTTATTTGAAAAATCAGCATTCACTTCTTGTTGTTCCATAATCCATTCAATGAACTCTCTTCACTGTGCGTGGTCAGTAGGCTTTAGTTCTTGAGTCAATTGCACTTTGTATGCATGAAGATGCAAATCTCTCGTGAGAATACGCTGTAGAGAGCTTCTCGAAATGTTCAATTCTAGACCACGGTGCCGAATTGATGCCCCTGGACTCTCAACAACACTCTCACGAACTGCTTCAATGTTTTATGTTGAATGACTTTTTGAAGAACGGTCAGAGTGTCTAAGATCACGAATTGATCTAAATTTTTGAATTAATCTCTTCACAGTTGATGAAGTTAAATCACTACTCCGTCCATATTTTGTACGAAAATTGCGAACTGTAGCTGCCAAACCTTCATTATTTTTAAAATATTGCTCAACAATGAAAACACGTTAATCTTTCATGTACTACTCCATTTTTAATAACCTTGAACTGTCAGTTGTCACCCATTCTTTTTTTTTTTTTTTCATTGGCAACACTTTACCGCACAAATAGCGCAAAATTCAAATGTTACGTGAATTTTGGGACACCCTTTATAAACTTTTGGTTACTCTTTTTTTCTAGTTTTTATTCATTATCGTGGCTATTTTGCCCACAACCATTGCACAGCACGAGACGATACCCTATGAGAATGTAGAGAAAATCTGCGAAACATGTGACTGTATGACCGCGCAGGATGCCGATACAAAATATCATCATCTGTTGGATTGCTCGACGAAAAATTTTAGTCATATCCTTGCACGGTGGCCAACTGAGTTTGGTTCAAATCATAATGGTAAGTTAATAAAATAATAGTATAGACTGCTAGAAAATAAAATGTGCTCTTTTTTGTTCGTTTCTAGGAGTAGAAGTAATCGCAACATTTTCTGGCAACAAAATACAACTTTTGCAACAATTGCCAGCAACAAATGGTACTCTATCGTTTAGCTGCAGACACTGTAGTATGAAAGACATTCAAGCTCCTGCTTTCATGGATGTACCCAATGTGATTCGATTGGATTTAAGTTGGAACGAACTGACTGTGGATGCATTGACGCCAGACGTTTTTCGAGGACCATATAAAAATACGGGATATGAGCCAATTTCATTGCGTGATTTAGATTTGAGTCACAATAAAATTGGTTCATTGGAGAAGCTATTATTTGAGCACACGCCAAATATTGCCAAATTGAATTTGGGTTATAATAACTTTAAGGAGTTGGACACAGCTACTATCTTAGCCATTTCGTCAGCAACTTCTTTGGAGGTTAGTACTTTAGAATGACAATTAAACTGTTATAACAACCACTTTTCAAGGAGAATTTAAAGCGAATATCTATTCTCGTCAAAATCTCTACTAAAACTGTACAACACTTGTCAGCTTTTAAAATGCCAGTAGAGGACAACTAACGGATTTCATCTCAATCGTTTGGTTCGATTGCTTATTAGAAAGAAACATGTCGTATGAGTACCACTTTTCATTTGAAAAATAATTGGCGAAAAAGCTACAATGAGCTTTAAATCTACTTTCCTAGGCCCTCTCTCGATCTACGAGGGTGGGTCAATAAGTCGCTGAAAAATGAAATAAGGAACACTCTTTTCGGTATAAAAACATTTTAGTTTTCAACATAGTCTCCTTTTAGCTCTATACACTTCATCCAACGTTTCTCCAATTTTTTAATGCCCTCCAAATAATACGATTTCTCGAGCCCCTCAAAATAAGCGTTTGTTTCTCCGAGCCATTTCTTCATCTTTGGAAACAAGAAATAGTCGCAGGGGGCTAAATCTGGTGAATATGCTGGATGAGGGAGGAGTTCGTAGCCTAACTCATGCAATTTTGCCATTGCGACTGCGGATTTGTGCGCCGGTGCGTTGGCCTGGTGAAAAAGAACTTTTTTCTTCGCCAAATGCGGCCGTTTTTGCTTCAAATCGACTTGGAATCGATCCAGCAGCTCTGCGTAATATGCGCCGGTGATCGTTTTACCCTTTTCAAGGTAATCGATGTGAATAACACCGCGTGCATCCCAAAAAACTGTCGCCATGATCTTGCTTGCTGACAAACCCGCCTTGGCCTTCTTCGGCTTCGATTCACCAGGAGAAGTCCATTGTTTTGACTGTTCCTTAGTTTCTGGTGTGTTGTGGTGAATCCAGGTTTCATCCAAGTTGTCAAACGATTGCGTTTGTTGTCGTTCGTGAGCAAACGCGGCACTCATTTTGCGGAAAGCTTTTTCATGTCCAAATATTTATGTAAAATCGAAATCACTGAGCCATGTGATAAGCCCGTGGCCTCTTTAAGCTCGCGCACTTTCACTCGCCGATCGTTCATTATCAAACCATGGATTTTGTCGACCATTTCTGGTGTGGTGACCTCAATTGGGCGACCAATTGTTCGGAGTCACTTGTGCTTGAACGACCGCACCGAAATTGAGTAAACCAGTGGTGAATGGTTCCAATCGATGGTGAAGAGTCCATCGTCAAGCTTTTGTTTGTTTTGCGTGATAGTTTTTTCTCGCAAAAAATTGTGTTTAATGAGCACTCGAAATTCACTTTTTTTCCATTTTACCGAAAATGCTAGTAGGCGTCTATATAAAAAGGGCTCCCACAAGAAAACTATTTGACAGATCTGGCTGAAAATTTGGGTTCTTTTGAAAGATAAAAAAAAAATTAAATTTAAGGTGACGACACAATTTGTGTTAATTTTCAGGGACTTATTGACCCACCCTCGTACATACATACCTCACAGCCAAGTAAAGTGCACTCATCATTAGGATTTTCACTTTGGAAATGTTACTCCTTTTATAAAAATTCAAGCGATACAATAGGGTGCCCCCAGAGTCTCTTCTATAAGGCGTATACTTTAAAAGATGTAAACTGTTTTTCACTTCTACTGCTTTTGCTACTCGTTGGAAACTTGAATAAAACTGGCATGTTTGATTAGGAAAAACATTAAAAAAAAAAAAAAAAATTCTTCCAAGTGATAGTACGGCGATTCCTCATGCTAAATTTTGCCATACATATGGACTACACATTTTTAAAAGTTGTAGGAAGTACAAAACAGCCCCGCATTCTATCTCCAATTCCTTCGATTTTAAGGATTTTTGAACCTTTTACTAATACATGTCAGAACAAACTTAAAATTCGAATTTCATTAAAATTTGTTCAGTGGTTCCTGAGTTAGGCTTGTCATAAATTACATTGACAATCATCTTACTCCAACTCCATTTTGATGCCTTTTTTTTAAGTAAAAAGGACCCTTCGCACAGAATTCTTTAAAAAATTGCAAATTAAATTGGAAGCATTTTCTTTCGAAAGGAGGACAAAACCATTTTATCCACTAACTATCCTCTTTTTGGTCCCTTCTTCTCTGTCAGTTGCATCTTCGTCCACCGCATTGTAATCAGTTGCGGTGTCGTCTAACGCGTTGATTGTTGTGGTCGGTGTATAGGGTGGTGATATTGGCATAAGTGTTTCTATCTAGATTTTTTTTCGTAACATTGCCTTTAGCCTCAGCACTGATTTACCTACTCATTAGGTAGTGTTTTTCGTTTTCTTTTCATACGTAGGTGCGCGAGTAAAAGTGGCCCTACTTCAGCTAACTTTATTGCAGTGTCGCACATCAAGGTCCTTTTCCACTTGTGAGGTCTTATTCTAACGTATGTATATATTATCCATCTCAGTTTGTTCCGGAAACTCTCCGAGCTAATGTGTGTTACGTTCATTTGCCATTTTAGCTGATACTCGTAAAGTCGAACCTTTCTGATTAAGTCGCTGTAAATCCCGTACTGTTATCCGTTGTATGGTCTCTTTCATACACTGTCAATGCGAACAGGAAAGGAAAATAATTGAAGAATTTTTCATGGCTAATTAGTTGTTCAAACAAAAATGATTGACAAAAGTGAATTCTGACCTGATCTCTGCGTTTTTAGAACTCAATTTGTAGCCGTACATTTTTATGAAGTTCTGGTCGAGTCAGGTGTTGAGTTCCAACGCTATTTAATGACAGCATTATAACTTATCTTACCCTCGTTCAGCACTTGATCTATTTCCGGCACTTCTGCTAACTCATTAGACATATCTACATATTTATGTAACTATTCCGAAAAATAAAAATGAAAAAATAAAAAAATCAAAATTTTAGCCTTCTACGCCAGGCAGCTTACATATAGATCTTCATTTAAACACTTCCTATTTTTATGATGTTGACAAGAACTGTGTCGGAAGAACATAGCAAGCTGTCAGTGGGGCTTGAACTGAAATTAAACCCAATGCACCTGAAATATGTAGGTCTGGCGATAAATAAGAGAAAAACAAGCAAAACCGGAAACACCCCTTGTCGCCTGGAGGGGTTTCCCACCAATGTCAGATGGACATGTTTGGCATAGATATTGATGCTAAGGTCGACTTTGTTACAATAAAAATAACTTTTCCACACACATCCCTGTACGTTATGTATGTTACATTCTACCGATTGATTAAATAATTGACCTATCTGATTCCCTTGATTACATCCTTATTTTTGACGACTTTAGTCTGCCTCTGCTGCATCGCTTCAAATGCCAACTCTACTAAGGAATGTCTCTTCATAGATCGGCTAACTGATTCAAGTCTATGTCAAGTTAGTAATGTCTTAAATTACATGGGTAGGCAATTATACCTTATATTCACAACTAATCCCATTAACTGCTCAGTATCGCTTTGTCCCATATCTCTATTGACTATTGATAACTTTCATCCCCCCTTCTTCTTTCACTTTTCCTCAATTCACTACTTCAATCTACACCTCTCGCATTTCGTACTTCTTACGATTTTCATAAAGCTAATTACCGTAAAATAAATACCTATCTACTATTCCAACTATCTCGCTTCCTACCTTCAATTCAATCATCTTTATAACTCTCTCTACCAGCGACACATAATTAACGCGAAAGCAAATCTTATAAACGACCCCAAATAATTTTTTTAATTCGTCAACTATAAACAAAAAAATCGGACGGTCTCTTTTGAAAACATATCATCAACTAATCCGCATACCACTGCCAACTTTTTTGCTACCTATTTTAAACAATCTTTCGCCGAAAACTCTTTTGAACCAGACCCCTCTTACTTCAGTCACCTTCTTAACTTTTTCGTTGGCCCTTTTCTATCTCTGCCTTTTGATCCTGGTGTAATTGAAAATAAACTACAAAATCTTAATGATGAATTCTCACCCGGCCCAGATGGTTTCCCTGCCATTTTTCGTAAAAAATGCTCCTCCATTCTCTTCCCGCCCCTCTCTCATCTCTTTCGTTTGTCTCTATCACTAGGAGAATTCCCTCACATTTGGAGGGACCGCCATACACAAAAAGGGATCAAAGAACGAAGTAACAAACTATCGCCCCATTGCTAAACTTTGTCATTTACCCAAACTTTTCGAAAGTATTTTATACGAAGCCTTAAGCTTTCAGTGCAAGTCTCTTGTATTTCTCACCCAACACAGCTTTCTGAAAGGTAGATCAACTACTACCATCTTAGTCGAATGCGTGTCCTTCACCCTGCCTTAGAGAATGGCAAAGAAGTCGACGTTATTGCAACAGATTTTAGTAAGGCTTTTGATAGAATATCTCATAACTTAATCCTCTTCCAATTGTCTGCCTTCGGTTTCGAACCCATATTGTTAAAAAGGATATCTTCTTACCTGGAACACCGTTCTTACAGAGTCCGCTTCAGATCCGTTCTATCGACTCCTTTCTTGGCCACCTCTGGTGTTCCACAAGGCAGTCATCTAGGTCCCCTTCTCTTCATTCTAATCATAAACGATGTTGAGAGGGTTATTAAACACTCTTCCTTCCCTCTGTATGCTGATGATACCAAGCCATCTCTTCACCACATAACTACTGTCTCCTTCAACAAGACCTTAATAGTTTTTCAAACTGGTGCCTACAAAATCGCTTAGAGCTCAATATCGCCAAATGCCAATCCATTATCTTATCACGTAAGCAACACGTGTCCTCCGCTCGCCTTTACCTTCTCCATGGTCAACCTATATCCATCGTTCAATCTCTCCGCGATCTTGGAATATTGTACAATAGGGAATTAAATTTCCGTTCACATATTGATGAGATAATTCGTAAAGCTAACTCATCACTTGGCTTTGTCAAACGATGGTCCAAAGAATTCTCCGACCCTTAAGTGACGCCAGTCAGGCGTGGTCACTTTTTCAGCAAGTTCATGTGACCAGAATCGAGAATATTCAACGTCGATTTCTTCAATTTGCCCTTCGAGGTCTTCCTTGAAACGATCCATTTATCTTACCTCCTTATCAAGACCGCTTCAACCTCATCAACCTGAGTACCCTAGAGAAACGCAGAGATGTTGCAGACATTCTTTTTATTCATCGACTTCTTTCAGGCTCTGTCGATTGTGCATCTCTTTATAACTCAATTTCCCGTATGCTGCGAAAAGTTAACTCAAACCTCACCCATTTTGATTTTAACCACAGAACTCCCTGCCTCAAAACCGAACTCCTTCACCATTTTCCTTAGCTTTAAGTCTTAGTTTTAAGTTATAGTTTTAACTTTTAGTTCTAAGTTAGTTGTAGTTTGTAATAAGCCAAATAAATAGGTGCTTTCACCCCACAAAAATTTGTATAGCTGGACTTAAAGCTCGATTGAAAGACGGTGAACATCCATTTGGAGTTCCTGGCTTTTCTCCAAAATCTGCCGTAATTTCCGGATATTTGAACTAAAACCACATTGTCATTAATACAGCAAAATCTTATGCGTAAGGAGACTGATATACCTGTAGTTGACGCTCTTTGGAGGGTCTTACTTATTTAGAATCGGGAAAACTATATAAAGATTTCATTCACCGGCAATATTTCCATCGAACCTTGTTTTACAGAGTGTGTTCTATATCAAACCATTTTTCGCGGATCTTTACCTTCATTTTACTCTGTCCAGGTGGACGAAAATGTTGGTTGTTGTTGATCGTGTTCACTTCACAATCTTCTACAGAAAAATTATTTTAAAATGTTCCACATTAAATCCGCCATTAAGTCTCCTTTTTCGTTCTGGTAGGCTCTTGAAACACTTCTCTTGATCTATCTATTTCAAGGAAGTTGATGTTCTTCTATCTTTTGCTCGTAATGGTTTTGCTTTGTATGATACTTGTTTTGCTGTATTTGCCGGCATTACTTATCAAACCAGGTGACTGACAGAAACCCAGAACAGAGGTAGCATTCTTGTTAGCTTCCTGATGATGTTGTCATTAGCCTTAGGGGGGCCATTTCTCTCGGTATTTCTTTCATATATAGGGTGACCAGATAAGAACGGTAGGAAAAGAAATTTAAATAAAACAACAACGGTGTGAGATATCAAATTGATTCTGGCTTTATTTTGAAGCTACATTCATGCCAATATGTATGGAATAGGCTTAGCTTCGCTGGCAGTGCTTCAAGCGGTAGGTCCAATTTTTGATAACTCGGTCCAATATGTGCGGCGTTATTCCGGCAATAGCGTCTCGAATGTTGGCCTCGAGGCCGTCCAAAGTGGTTGGCTTGTTAGCGTAGACTAAGGACTTAACGTAGCCCCAGAGAAAATAATCGAGGGGTGTCAAGTAGCACTATCGCGGCGGCCAATTGATGATCGCTCGCCGTGGGATGACCCAGTTGTCAAATTTCTCCTTCACCACTTCGAGCGTTGTGTCGCTTGTATGGCATGTAACGCCGTCTTGTTTGAACTACAGCTCGGATATATCGATGTTGTCGAGCTCTGGTCACAGAAAGTCAGTTAATATCGCTCTATACCGAGGACCATTGACGGTAACGGTGTCACCTTCCTCATTTCGAAAGAAATATGGTCCGATGATGCCGCCGTGCCGTAAACTGCACCAAACAGTCAATCTTTGAAGATGCATTGTTGCTTGGCTGAACACTTGTGGATTGTGGTCGCTCCAATAACGGCAATTATGCTTTTTGGCCAAAATCCGGATCTCCGGCCAACATTTCCAACGCCCAATTAGCGAACTCACGGCGTTGTCTATGGTCGTCCGGCTTCTCTTCTTGCGTCAGCACAATCTTATATGGATATAGGCGAAAATCCAACCGCAAAATAAGCCTGGTTGACTCTTTGGCGATGCCCAAGTCAACTGATCGGCGCCGAATCGACATTTCTGGGTCTTCTTCGATTCTGTCCGCTACAGCGGCTATGTTTTCTTCACTTCGCGCCGATCTCTGTCTGGTTGGTGGCTTAAGGTCCAAAAGAGTGTACTCACGCTCAAACTTTTCCACGGTGCGACGAATTGCCTGCGCACTGAAGCCATGATGACGACCGACCTCACGACGTAATTTACAATGCGTATTTACAAATGAGACGGAATTTCGATATTTTTTTTAATAATTTCCACTCGTTCGGAAAGCGTGTCCAATTTTCCCCGTCCTCATTTGACAGCTTTCTTAGCGACGATATGTAAAGGTTCATTGTAGTGCAACAATATACGAGCATAAGTCAATCTTTGCACATTTCCTAGGCGTTTGTTTATTTTGATCAAATTGCTTCTCTTTATATTATATATAAAGTGATTATAGGGTCTCAGTATTTTCTCATGGATACTTATTTCCAACGTAAGATTAGGACAGGAAGCACAAGATATATACGTGCCTTCTGTAGAAGAGAACTTGGTTATTGTATATTTTCTACACCTAAAGTCGAAGTTACAGTTTTTTTTTTAGCAACATGACGTACTACATACATTCACAGTATATAGTTTGGTAAGAAATTGCCTACTAAATTGTGCCTTTCGGAGGACTACAGAGGCGCTCTGGTGTCCTAGAAAGTTGAGTTTTCTGAACTCATCGCTCCCACCATAAGTCTCTAGATTAAGCTTATGCACTAGTATTTATATAAGAACAAAAACCTTACAATTCTCTAAATTCTCACTCTAGTTGCTGGATCTCTCTCACAACGCTTTGAAAGCCTTACCAGCAATATTCTTCAAAACACTCATAAACCTGAGGTCACTTTCTCTTCATGGAAACCAATTGAAAACAATTCCAGGCAACATAAATCTAATCGGCAAAACTCTGGAATATTTCAACTTTGCCGGCAACCCTGTAAAAAGCTTAAGCGAAGAAAACTTCAATGGACTTAAAGTTCTGAAAAGACTGAATATTAGTTCAATGAATGAACTAACCACTATCGAGAATGGAACGTTCACCCATTTGGAGTCTTTAGAGTATCTCCTGAGTAGTCGTAATCCCAACCTTACCTCCTTTGATGTCGATGGACTACTTCATTGCAGAAATCTAACCTATGTGAGTAAATTGATAATTAAAACCTTGAATTTATTATGATTTACTATTTTTCCAGTTGGACGTTTCTTATTGCAAACTAGAAACTGTCAACATAAATGTAGATCTCTCCACCGCACTGCCGAATAATTTCTCGGCCCAATGGCCAAAACTACGTACCCTACAAGCGGCTGGCAATCCCTGGACATGCGACTGCAAGTTGATGAGGATTTTCGAATTTTGTAGTTCACAAATATTTAAAAACGATCAACTTGCCCGTTGTCACTCACCTTTTGGGCTTTCTGGTACGCCAATAGCGAACTTAACATCAGAATTTGTTTGTGACCTGCCTAAAGAATACATTGTGCCAGATAACGAGGATCCTCCAAAGTTCTTGCGTCGTAGATACATCGTACTCACCATAGTGACAATAGCATTTGTCATTGTCATTGGTCTACTGATAGGCTTCCTTACGGTTTGTATACGCCGCCGACTGAAACGCGATGACTATGGTGTAGCGCCAATACGATATACCAGTGTAAGATGTAGTAATCAATCTGCCATGTCGGTCACAAAATAATAAATTTCGAAAAAAAAAACACAAACCTAAAAACAAAAGACTTGGAGATGTGTTATATTTGCCAAAGAAAGACATTTTTTTTTAATATACATACATATAAGGATAATAAAAACTCGCTGTTTCATTTTGTATAAAGATTTTATAATTTATTACGAAAAAAAAAACAAAGTAATGTACTTAAAAACTATTTTTAAATAAATTGAATTTTTAACATTCTTGTAGGTTTTGTTTTACATTTTTTCTTTACAATATTCTTGTTTTTATATACAATGACTTCGTTTTGAGAGTCAATTTTATAGGAATACAAACTGAAATTTAACAAAAGGGGAACAATAAAATTATAAACGTCTGTTGGGCATAACTGAAGTAAATGTTAAGCATATATATGTCACTACAGCCAATAAAATTACATACGTTTTCGTGTGATTAAAAACGGATTTGCCGACCTAATTGTGCGAGGGTAAAACAATGTAAATTATTTAAAGCTTATTTAAAGTTTGATAATTTTGTATTTAATAGCGAAAAGGTATACATCACAACAGCTTAAACATAGCCTAGGACAAATAAACAACTACATACTCATAGCTTATAGTTAAGCAATTAACAAATTTCAACATTTTTACGTACAAAATCAAAAAATCTTATTCTATAACAAAAGCTAGAAACATTATAAACTAAATTTTAAACAAATTGATAGATACATATTATTTAAGGACACTTTTTTTTATTTATACGTGAGGAGGGTTAAAGAGTATTTCCTTTTAGGAAAATATGGATGAATATGGCTTTGATAAGATTTATGTAATTTTTATGTAAAAAACTATAGATTACAGTGGCTTACCTACTTAAGAGAAAAGATAAATAATGTAATACACATTGATTTATCATTTTCTTTTTAAGTTATTTTCTCTATTTCCAAAAAAATATAATAATGAATTTTTCGCGCGCGTTATATTTTTTGGACAATTAAAAAAAAAAAAAAAAAACTCGTAAGTTTGTCGGACTTTCGCGAGACCGTTTTCCATAGTCTTGTTACTGTGGGGATGCTATATGTAGGACTAACTACAATTACAACTAACGTGTAGCGTACATTAAATACATGAACGAACACCGAAAACACATTCTCCGAACGCACACTACAGACTCACGATCTGAACGCAAAGCATGAAATGTCACTGACAGAAAGAGGGGACGACTTTATCTGTAACGCGTTTTCAGTAGAAAGTGGTTGTTCCGTGCGTCGTCGGCTGGCAACTTTGAATTTGAATCTAACAATTTGGTTCAATTTATTGAGAAAAAGTATAAGTTTTCTAAAGCTAAAGTGACCAGACGTCCAGCAGTTTGCGGAAACGTCCCGCATTTCACATGGCTGTCCCGCATCATAAATTGTTTCGCAAAATGTCCTACATTTACAGATTTGTCCCGCAAAGTTAATATATAACAAATATTATACAAAATTTTAAAATAATATAGCGACAGTAGCTACATACATTTATGCACATGCACTCTTTGTAATAAGTGAAATATAATTGTCATTTTGGTTTGACGCAGCTGTCAAAAATAAAATAAAATATATGCTGTCTAGTAAATTCTAGTTTTCTGTAGGTACTCAAGTAAGTATTTATTCTAAAATAAACAGATGAAGTACCTTTAAGAAGTCAAATTATGTTTTTTTGTGTATTTAGAATGGCATCAACATCAGGGACAAATAAAAAACCGAAAAGAGAATGCAAACTCACTGCAGATATGCAAAAAGAATACGCATTTATAAAGCCTACGCATTTATAAAGCCTACGCATTGCTCTTGCCCGGACCAAAGTGAGTCCATCGTTACAAATGTGTTGTCCTCGTTCGCCATACGGGAGCAAGAAAAGGAATTGAAAAATGTCAGATTTGTGTTAATATTTTCGGATGCATCAAATAAAAAAAAGACATTTAGCTTTTTCTCACATTGGTGCGATACTTCGATTATAAAGAGGGTCTTAAACGAAATGTCCGAAATGATTAGTGAGTCCATTTTGCAAATTTGAAAAAGGTCAGATTTGTTGGATAATGTGGTAGGATTTTGTGCAGATAATGCAAACACTAACTTTGGCGGTTTATCGCGAAGTGGAGGCAACAATGTTTTTTGTCGATTAAATAGAGAACTAAAACAATCCATCCTTGGCGTAGGTTGCCCGACTCATATTACGCATAATGCTGTTCAAATCACTGTTGGTTTGCTTCCGGTTGATATAGAAAAAAAGTGTATATTGTAAAAATATACTCTCATTTTTATATGGGGTTTTGCAAAACAAGATAACTAGCCTTGCTGCCCGCCATCGAACGTGTGTTAAAATTATTTGAGCCGTTAAAGTCCTATTTCTTATCTCTCGAAAAATGTCCATATTTGTTAGAAAAATTCTTTGAAGATCTAAAATTTGAGTTGTGGTTAATGTTTTTACATAAGCAGTCATCTTTGTTCCACAATTCAATTTTACAAGTCGAGGGGGATGAAAAAAACTATAACGGAAAATCTGAGGGCTGAGGCTGCGGCAAAGACTGTGGGCTGAAGCGAAAGACTGTGGGGTTCATGGAGAGTCGTGGCAATTTGTTTGTTTGAAAGTTGTTTATGGTTTCTTAGATTACGGAACCAAATATTTCGTTTTACAGCGCTATGCCCACACAAGACGAAGCGATCTAACCCAATTCGACACATGTCATTCATATAACTATTTCAGTGCAAACGTGCACCCTGTGTGGCGACACACATGTCACCCTAAACCATCCCATGAATATGCAACTGACCCACAGCGGCGACACACTTGTGCAGTCACAAGGACCCACTCAAGTGCCCGCAACAAATAACCGAAAAGGTCACAAAGTGTCGATTACAAATGTTACGTATTCTTGCGACCACTTGTAAATAAACTAGTGCAAGAATACGTCACATGGATCAAATTACTTTGATGACCCATTGACGGTACAATGGGTAAGATACGAACAATGAGACATAGAGGAAACATCGGAAACGATTGGATGGACAGTGGTGTCTCAACAGCCAAACAGAAAGGTCTTTTTATTCCAAATTCACAAATTGACTTGCGTATCCACTCGCGCGTTTCAACATTGGTGGCAGCGGTGGGATAACTCAAGATAAAGCATCTGCCTAGAGTCCCAAGTTTTTTAAAAAAAAAAATATAAAATATATTCCAAAGTCATAAGTGAAGTTCGTGTTGTTTTTATTTTGAGTCCCTAGTTCCAAAAGTTATTTTTTTGTGTAAAAAAAAGGAGAAAAAAAAAAATATAATTCTCTACAATAAAAAAGACAAAAGAAACGGATATATATATATATTTATATATATCATAACCTATACTAAGAGTGACAGTGTTTAGAAGACCCATAACCGTAAGTTCTTACCAGCTTTAGAGCGAAGGTATTTGGCAAACATTGGGGAGTGATAAAAGGACCAGGACAAACGCAGCTCTAGGGCGTAAAGCCTGCCTAGCACTTCAAAAAAAAAAACAACATCCACAAAATCACACGCAGAATCAACATCAAGAAAGAACATCAAGAAAGACATCAAAAAACATCGCAGCAACTTCAACAATCAGTAATACCAACCACAGCATCCAGCTATCGACTTTGAATTGAAAAACAAAAAAATCAAAATATTTCCGGAAACCAAATAAAGATAAACTTATTCAATCAAATAAAAATGTTATGACAATAGTTATTGAATTTAATGAGACTACTTCCCATTCAATAAGAAAATTTTTTTAATTTATTCACAATAAAATAAAAAGATAATAATAATATAGTATTGCTATAAAAAATAACAAAGATATATGTAAGTATTATAAATAAGTGATTCCCTTCTGTTCTCTCTCTATTACCACCTAAGTAAATCATTATTAAACAAATTATTGCAATTCTACACGTATCCACCACTCCTTTCCTCCTCTCAATTCTTTCTCGGTTGACACGGTAAATGTCGAATCTAAACCAGAATATTTCAGTCAGAAATAGGAAGGTTCGTAGATTCTCTGACAGCGAAGTGTCCGATTCTTTGCCTATTCCTGAACGAATGACTATCGAACGTTCTCCTCCCCATAAATAACCACAAAAGGAATCAGTTATAGTTTCTGTCTCAAAACCAAGCCGGTACATCCAACGCGTCTCTTTCCAACGGAGTCGGTAACTCCGATTCATCCTCGTCAGCAAACTTCTCGACATCACAAACCCCAGTAACAATGCCTTTCAATTCTTCGCAAGCCATAAAACTCATACCCGAGTTCGATGGTTCTGCCCGGAATTTAGATAGATTCATCCAATTGGTTGATCTCCAATCCAAGAAGGCAACCTCCTCCGTGCGATAAAGCCGAACTAGTAGACATAGTTAAGTCCAAATTAACAGGCAGAGCATATAACGTTATAGTAAAATACAACGATTATAATGACTGGCCGGAGTTGAAGGACGCACTTTCAAAGGCTTTAGAAAAACTCGATCTCTCCAAGTAATACAAACGGAGATATTTCAGTTCAAACATGTCATTCATAACACTATTTCAGTGCAAACATACAACTGACCTACTGTGGCGACACACATGTCACCCTACCCCATTCCACGAATATGCAACTGACCCACAGCGGCGACACACTTGTGCAGTCACACTGACCTACTCAAGTGCCCGCAACAAATAACCGAAAAGGTGACAAAGTGTCGATTACAAATGTTACGTATTCTTGCGACCACTTGTAAAGAAACGCAAGAATGCGTCACATGGACCGAATTACTTTGATGACCCATTGACGGTACAATGGGTAAGGTACGAACAATGAGACATAGAGGAAACATCGAAAACGATTGGATGGACAGTGGAGTCTCAACAGCCAAACAGAAATGTCTTTTTATTCCAAATTCACAAACCGACTCGCGTCCACATGTCATCTCATTGCGGTTTCAAGAAGTTCTCAAGTCCACACGAAATTATTATGTTACATATCATGTTATCATATCATTTCACTGTGGCTTCATATATTTATTCGTAGTCTTGAAGTGGAATAAATAGTGAAACCGTACTCTGATTTCAAATTATAAGTTGTTTTGCAGTCAACGTGTCAGTAGAATGGATATTGAGGAGGAATTAAGATAGCTCGAACTCCTTGTATCTAAGGATACAATAAAGATCTCGGACCTAGTAAAAGGTTTCGAGTATAACACCGAAAGAATTAAAGAATGCACAACCAAATATGGAGAGAATGTTGTGTACTTTTGACAACTTTCAAGTAATTAATACATACACATATAAAATTAAAGAAAAAAAAAAAACAGAACAGAAGCCTAATTCCTTACAATAACTACCTTTGTTTTCGTTTCCAGCCTCATTATTTTCGCATCCATAATAAGCGCAACTCTAGCGCAAGTAAAACAAAATCCACTGAACAAAACGGGCGTGTATCTACAACCCATAAGCGTTTTAGAAAAATCATTTACCTGTCCGTCTGCTGCAAATTTAGAAAAAAAACCTGATATCATATTAGCACATCAAACTAGTCAAGGAGGAAATACACTCATTCAAAGCGGAGGTGGGTTATTCAACGGCATAGGATATGCTCAAAAGGTCGTATTTGGAACAATGGATGAGCAGCGGACATACCAGGAGGACATACCAGGAGGGGGTGTTGCGAACGAACCCTCGAGGCCATTGATCACAAGGTGTATTAGAATTTACTTTGAAGTGCTTTGGTACTGGTACGGCAAATGGATAGGCAACACTCAGATTATGTTAGTCAGATTAATAATTTGTGGAAAAAAAAAATTAACAGATTAAAAGCACTTCAAGTTGCAAAACTCCGTCACCCTTGGAGTTCACTCAAACTACACACCAATTTGTCTTTCTCTCTGTCTCTTCCCCTTTCCTCAAAACGCCCGTGTCCTAAAAAAAATAGTATAAGGGTATTCATAGGCATGTAGGTACAAAAAAGCATGTTAAAAGTATAGAGTATCATCGCAACATTCAAAAGCTCGACAACTTGCTTCATAAAGTAGAACAAGAAAAAACAATAAAACATGCAGATGCTGTGTCATGTGCCGAATTCAAATTGTGTGCATTTATCGCTGAGCATAATGTTGCTTTCTCAAATTGGCAACTCTACCGTGATTTCGCCCAATATGAAGATGACATCTGCAGACCAATAAATTAAAATGGGTGACAGCTGTCAAGAGGAATCAAACACGAGGCAAAGAAGACATAGATAAAAAAGAATTTTAAAGTGTACAAAGATTTTAGAAATTTATTAAATATTATAATGCAATAAATAAACGATGAGGTCTCAAAGTATTCGATATCAAGTGTTACGTATTCTTGCGACCACCTGTATAAACAAAGAAGTGCAAGAATGGGTTGCACGAATTGAATTACTTTGCTGACCTATAGAGCGAACGATAGGAAAAGAAAACGAAAGACATGGAGGAAGCATGGAAAACGATGTCGCAGTCTTTTAGTGAATCCTAAGAAGGCGAGTCGCCTAGTATGTAAAAGAACAAACATACAGTGGCCCAAAATAATAACCGGACACACCTACTTTCATAGTAATTTCTATGATTTAAAGGTAAAATAATATACATTTTTGGCTCGGTGTCTGCCGCCGGACCTGGAAAACTGCGTATAATTGAGGGAAATATGGACAAAATGATTTATTTGAATATTTTAAAGAATAACCTGAAGCAGAGTGCAGAAAATTTGGGGATTGGAAATTTCTACAACTTTTATCAAGATAACGATCCAAAACACAAGGCTTTAAACGTTCGTCTGTGGTTGATTTATAATTGTCCACATGTACTTGAAACGCCTCCGCAGAGCCCGGACCTAAACGTAATCGAACATTTATAGGATCATTTAGACAACAAATTGAAAAGCTACAAAATTTCCAATAAAAAAGACTTGGCAGAGGCTTTAAAAGAGGAGTGGAACAAAATAGACCCATCCTATTGCAAAAGACTGGTTTCTTCCATGCCGGACAGACTTAAAACAAAAAGGACTCTCTACTAAATTTAAAAAAAGAAAAAGAAAAATGAAATGTATATTTTTAATTCCCTTGAAATTTTGTATGAAAATGAAGTATCTGAATATTACTTTGAGGTTATTTTTTGATATAATTACTATTTTTTTTTTATGTTGCTTTAAAACTAATATTGTTTTGGTTTTTATTGTACTTTATCTTAAATACGTTTTGTTAATAAAAAATTAATGAAAATTGAAGTAATTGTCTTTTATTCTTTTCAATTTGTACATAAATAATAAGAAAATAAGGGTGTCCGGTTATTACTTTGAGCCACTGTAACTAGAAGTTCGGTAATAAAAGTGAACTAAAATGTTAACATGCGTATTCGTTCATGAAATAAAGGACAATATTTAAGTTTGGGAATAAAAGTCAACTAAAAAAAATAAACAAGCATTTTCATTTATCAAAATCTAAGACAACAATATCTTCGGAAAATATGATTGCCGTACAATTGAGTCGAGTTAAAGTTATGTACAATAAACGGCTTTATTTGGGTTTATTTTGGAACTCTCAAAATTGCTCATGTATGATTTTCATAATGATTACATGAAACGAAAATTTAATAATAGAATGCCTCTCAATTACATGGACAGCGATTTCTTTATATGCACAATACATACAAATGATTTTTATGCAGATATCTAAGTTATCACACTGGTTCCTCTAGCAACCAAATAAAAAAATAAAAAACTGTATCAATAACGACCACTTCTTATCTGACAACATTGTATTACTTCAACACGAAATCCAAGGGAATGTGTTTCTGATAACGAACAACCTTTTTACCAACCTCATTATCGTGAACAAACACAGCTGCGATGACACGATACAAATGTGCATCAAAAAAAACTATAAAAGAGGAAGACACCAAAGCCCGAGGCTCGCATTCCTACGCTGACTTTGGCACATCGTAATTCTGCAGGAGAGTTCACTAAAAGTGTATTGAAAAACGTTGTATTTAGTATTTTAAGTAATAAAAGATTTTTTTTCATAATTAAAACGAACTAAACTTTTTAATTGGGGGCTCAACGGGGATGCCAGGTTTAAAGTAAAGTTGAAAATAAAAAGTAAACATTAGACACAGTGCATCCGCCAAATAGTAATAAGCCAAAGTATCCTACAAGATTGGAGAAAGCACTACTCTTTAAAGAAGTAAAAGCAGTGATGAATATCATATCGAACTAATTATCACTCAGTTAACCAATATAATGCACAAATTATCATAGCAAAAGGTTTTGAAACTATATATGAACATTTTAAACCTTCTAAAACAAAGTCAAGGTGTGTCAGGCGGCGGCGGGTGGCTGGCTGGCGGTGGGTTATCAGGAATGTTATATAATTGTGAAATAATTATTAGGTTTTCCTGTTTAGGATTTTTGTGTGTGAACAAAATGATAAATTTTTGCGTGTGAACAAAATCATAAATGGATGGAAGTGGTAATGGTGCTACTTTACTTATGTCAGAGACAACCTATAGATTGTCGTGTGTAAAATTAGTATAAATAGTGAAGTAAAAATTGTGAGTTTAACAAAAGCAACCTTGGAGGTCATAAGTGTACATATCCAGGAGTTCTAAACAGAGTTCAAAAAGACGTGTTGGGAGTTCCCCAACCTAGTAGCGGAGGCGGAGGAAGCTTGGCGGGAGGCGCAGCGAACAAAACTATTTTGAACCTGAGAGCAACATATCGGTTGCTCGAAGCTCTGCGGTGCAGAGCTGAAATGGAGGGGTTTGAGGCCCCTCCAATAAATATACTATATATCCAAGAAATATTAAAATTCAAATAAAATAAATAATTTGAAAACTAAAGAAAAAATTTTGTTTTTCCTTTAAATTTGTTTTTCAGGTAAAAACTTTTCACTTGTTGTAGTTTCTTCTTCTCTTTTTTGATTTTTTCCCTCCCATCAATATATATATAGTAAAGTACGGATATTACATTGTTAGTAAAGTACAGCTATTACATTGTTGCTACCATAAAATATTATTTATTGTACCATTCAAAACACAGACATTGTTATCTCAAAAATAATCAATTAAAATATTTTACCATTCAGAACGCAAACATTGTTGCACCCCTTAAAAATAATCAATTAAAATATTTGTGATCGATGCAAGAAACTGATCATACATTGTAAAATCACTTAAAGCACCCTCTTGCCATCGATGACATCAACATGTAAACATTTGTATGGATCTAATAAGTGCGTACTAACAGTGCGTGGATATTTTTGTATTTAAGCATACTGAGTGACCAAACTCGAGGCTGTTCATTGTGAATCTTTAATAAATAAAGTTGAACTTGGACAGTCGTCCAGAAAAAATATATTTTTTTACTGTGGAGTGTTAAATAACTTTAACTATATATATGTATATATTCAAGCACTAAAATTCAAATAAAAGAGATTTTAAAAACTAAAAAAAAATTGTTGTTTTTTCTTCAAATTTATATATTTTTCAAGTAAAAACTTTTCAACATTCTAAATTCATGCACTTTTGAAGATTTTGTGCATGTCGATGATTATGTTGTAACTTCGGAACGTTTGACGGACAAACAAATTTTGGAATCGGTACAGAATGTAGATGTAATTTTGGAGAATGATGACAGCGGGGAAGGTAACAAATTCTTATTCACAGAAATTAAGATTTTTAGGAGCATTAAAAACATGATTATTTCTTACAGAAAGTGAGATTTTGACACCAACAATCGGAGATGCACTTTCCGCAGTGAATAAATTGCAGGAGTACGTTTTGTTGAATGACATTTTTGATAATTCATACAAAGATTTCCTGTCTAAAATGGAGTTGAAAATTGAAAATGAATTTTTAAAACAAAAATGTAAACAGCAAAAAATTACGAATTACTTTAATAAACAATAAATAAATATCTATTTTTTGTATTATATAGATGTACATACACATTTAAAATATTGAAAACCAAAGATCGGTTTTAACGAAATATCGGATATTAAGAACTAAATTCTCAGTCCCTTCGAGTTCGTTATAACCGATATTCACTGTATTATGACACTTTGTTGAGTACGGCATTTTTGGTCAACTATGACCCTATGAGTGCATCGGCACAGTTTCAAGTGCATTAAAATTAATAACGAATATGCATATTGGAGGGGAATGCGAATGAACGAAAGTGAATAGGATGAACTAGTTTTTGTGTATAAAAGGACAGGGAATTTTGGGAATAAGACGGAGTTGAATTTGAAGACTTAGACGAGAAGGATCGCAGCGACGCTAGAGACGGCGGGTCCAACTAAACAAATTAGGATAATTAATACAATAAAATAAAAATTACAAAGGTCGCAGCCACGCTAAGACGGCGGACCTAACAAGTAAACATTAGTTTTTATTTTCAAGTCTCCGGGCAGCACTCTTCCCTTGACGCACTGAAGAAGCACGGTGTTGAGCGTAACATAGGCCTCATTCAAATTGTCGGTAAAGCCCACACAATCGTATTAATACAGGGACATGTAGAGACATGGCCAGATCTAAAAACCATTTTAATCAGTAAACATGGCGAAACGGCGTCAACAGAGTCACTATTACACAGAATCGTATTATGTCGATGCCATTCTACTATAGAGCAATTCTATAATGAGATAAACAGTTTACTAGGTAGGATAAATAATAAATACATACTCAATAATACTATGAATTCAGAACAAGCATTATCAAACAACAGAATCGCCCTCAGGGTCTTTAAAGACTATTTGCCCGAAACCGTACGAGGCATGATTCTACATGATTCATACCAAATTATAGTCTCCAATAATTATCTTCATTTTACTGGAATACAGGTAGGAAAGCATCAGCATTTTAATAATAGGTCAAATGTTTACTATAGAAACAAAAATAATGGAAATAACGCTTATAGAAGTCCATCTATTAATTATAATAATAATTTTAATTGGGATAGTAACAAAAAAAAAAAATAGAAAACTCTGAGCAACAAAAATGGCGAATCGTCGTTGACTATCGTAAGCTCAACGAACAAACTCGGAAAATGCACATAGCGAAGGGGTTTTACTAAAAGTTGCCACTACGAGTTTATTCGTATGCCATTTAGCCTGAAAAACGTACGCCTTATGAATAGTATTCTAAACGAATTTATCAACTAAATCTGTGTTGTCTATTTTCTACTAGCTCCGAAGAACATTAAGAAAAATATTGCAAAGATTTAAAAATTTAAATAATCAAATTGATAAATGTCATTTTGCCGACGAGTCAACTAATTATCTTGGTCACATAATAACTAATGTTGGCATAAAGCCCTATAACAAAAAAGGAGAAGCTATTCAGAAAATGAAACTTCCTACTACAGTCAAAGAAATAAAACAATTTCTTGGCATCAGCGACTACTATCGTAAGCTCATCAAGGACTATGCGAAAGTGGCTTATTCTATTTTTAAATACCTAAAAAGGACATAAATAGATCTGATCCCGAATACATAAATTAAAATTACTGCTCACCAGCGACCCTATACTCAAAAGCTCAAACTTTAATAAACCGTTTACGTTAACTACCGATGCATGGAATTATGCAATCGGAGCGGTACTCAGTCAAAATCATCACCCTATAGGCTAGGCTTCACGTACACTAAATGAAACAAAATATTCGACAATAGAAAAAGAATTGCTAGCTATCGTCTGGGCAGTTAAATATATTTATGTACAAAATTTTGCAAATAATATAAATTTAAAACTATTTAAGTCCAGTACTAAACTAATAGGTATAACAGATAAGGAGCAAATGATCACCATAATTAAAAACGAAAATTTAAGAAACAATCAACGAGGCATCCAAGAAATATTTTATGAATTAAAGCAAACGTACTACTGTAGTGGACCTACCTCACCACCCAAACATTGTGTCAAATTAAACATGACCCACTTTTCATTGCGGAAGCAACAACGGTCAAACATTTCAAATGGCATAATACAATTAAATACGACAGCCAACACAAACTGATGACGCCGCGAGAATACCGGCAAAGCAGAATGCTAAACATGAATACATTGTGCACTGCCCGAGTCAATGGGGATTATGTCATCAATGTTATGCATACACACTGCATTGTTTTACTTTCGGTGACGCACCACATTGTGTACATCGTAGGTTTGATCATGTGTCAAGATCGTTGACCCAATTCTGGTTCATGTGTTCTTTGACACTTTGTAGCCCGAAACTCTATCGATATTTTGTAACCGATGTATCGATATGCATAGAAAATACTGAAAGGAAATTAGTATATAAGTTGCACGTTTTAATCAATAAAGTTAGAATCACTTTGACATTAAAACGAGGTGTTTTCTCATTATGGCTTTTTAGCCCTGCTATTCATTAGTAGACTTTGGCAATTACTATGGCGTTCACGCCCTGCCTTTAGGGAAACACTTTGCCCTCTACGTTGTACCTCCACATGGAGACCCTGCCATCTCGGTAGAACCTCCACATGGTGATCCTGCCCATTCGATCCTGACGATTCGATCCGGCCAATTAGATACTGACGATTGTACCTCCACACGAGTAAAATAAAATAAGTAAAACTAATCATTTAAATAGAAATCGCACGTGTAAGTATGAACTGAATGAAAATGTAGTATCTAACAGAAATATAACAAAAAACAGTCCAAAATATAAAAGGCTTACTAGTTATAGAAAACAAAATAACTACACATTCGACACCAGTAGGAAACGTGATATTTACTTTATGTATTGCTACATATTTAATATTTTTTATCCAATCACTTATTAGAAGCATCTTGAATTTTTTTTAATATTTGGTAAAAAAAAAAAGTTTCGGTATTGACAAGAATAATTCTCATGACTTTCATGAAATATTAATGAAGTCTAACCGCAAGTTCCTTTTTTTTTTGGTTATATTTGAAGAAAGAACATTTTTTAAAAGTTGCATTTCTTACGGTTTTTAGTTTTTTGTTTTCGCAAGAATAAATGATTAATACGCTGCTTGAGAGAATACATTTATTTCATTTGGATTTTCCCATGAAATTTTGTATAAATAGTAGATTGGACTTGCAATTCAAATCAGTCAATCTTTAAACATGGACATTGAAGCTGAAACGCTCTAGAAGTTCCGGCAAACTTCAAACCAACAAAAAAACTAATAGATCTACCGATGCTAACACCTCTAAGAATATTAGGGGTGAAAAAAGTTACTACAAAATACGGTCTGCGAACGGTGGTCGAAATGGAGGAGTATCAGGTAATTAATTTTTTCAATGGATTTTTTTTTATAATTCTACTTAATTCCAAAATTAATTACAGGTGTTTTTACCAATTCGATACAACACTTTAAGCAGCAGAGCGGTAGATGGTATAAATGGGGGTAATCACATCCTCATCTTTGTAGGACCCATTGGAAGATCCGCGCAAATCAAGTTAATCCGGGCAGAGGATTAATATATAGAAAATAAAAAAAATGCAATATTAATTTACAAAAATAATATTTTTTTTTTTATTGATTTTAAATATATGTTTACAAATTAAATTCACTTGGTATTTTGAAATGTCCCCAAGCCAAAGTAGATACCTTACCAGGACAAATATATCTTTTGGTATCATTGAAGCTTAATGTATAAATTACATGCAATTTACTTCTGAAAATTAATATATTTCTGAACATTTCTCTTTGATCAGTATCATTTTTTAGACTCGCAATTCTTACGGTTTTTGTGTTTGCAAGATAAAATGATAAATAAGCTGCCTGAGAGAATATATTTATTTCATTTGTCAATCTCAAAACATGGATATTGAAGCTGAATTAAACGCCCTAGAAGTTCCAGCAAACTTCAAACCAACAAAAAAAACTAATAGATCTACCGATGCTAACACCTCTAAGAATATTAGGGGTGAAAAAAGTTACTACAAAATACGGTAGTAGTATAAATAGGTTGGTTTTGGCGTAAGAAAAGTGGTGTGTTTTGAGTGGTGGAGCGCTGACGTAGTGATTGAGTTGTTTGGATGATAGCGGTTGATCGCCGTTGGGTTGTTGTACTGTTATCAGTTGCGGTCAGCAATTGTTGTGAAATAGTTTGTGGGTATCGGAGCGGGGGGAGGGGGACCGGCGACAGTGTTAGGAATTAAAAAGTTGTGAAAATGTTATCATGAAATGTGTAGTTTGGATATATTTTTGGTGTGTGTCATTGAACTGGCGCCGTGGTATGGGTTCTTTCTTATGAGTATGTGAGTTGTGTCTTAGGCTTGTTTGCAAGTCAAGGTTAAGTTGAGTTGCGGTAGGCTCATTGTGTTCAAGGTTAAGTTGTGTTTTAGTATGTTTCTCACGATATATTTAATGAAAAATGTCTAGCACTAGTAACCGCAAGAAGTTGTGGTTTCATTTTTCAAATGCAAGCATAATTTGCTGTCACCACCAGGGTGAAAGTTTAATTATTAGTTTTAGTATTTGAAGAATTTTCAATCTTGACAAACGTAATCAAAATAAGACAAACAAAATTAAAATGAATAGTAAAGAGTGTTCGATTTGTAAAAAAAACCTTTTCCCGTGTAGATGCATTGAAACGTCATATTAGATCAGTACATGAAATGTGTTTTGAGTATTGTCTTGTGTGCGGTAAGACATTTACTCGTAAGATAAATTTAGAAAGGCATATGGTAAAGTGTTTCAAAGAAGTCAATCAAAATATAACTCCGACGGGCGCTTCTACTTCCTCTAATATTAATCAAGTGCAAAAACAACAAAAACAAGAACAATATCAGCATCAGAAAGGAAAAACAATTTGTTCAATTAGCAATATTGAATTCTTAAGTAAAAATTGGACACAACACCAGAGGAGCAATGTCCACAAAGCTAAAGTGCAAGAACTGTATGGGGAAAATGTTTATAAAATTAAAACAGCGTTTAGTGGTCGCATAATATCTTTTGCGATAGTGAATGCAAATGAAGCAGAGTTAGATGCGAATAATTTTGTTCAGTATAAAAAAACAAGTAATAAGAAGTCTATTGGAAGAGCAAATGTGTACCCATGGTTCGATAAAATTCAATTTAGAACTGTTTGCGGAATATGTTAAAATTCGTGGGGAAATGAAATCAATGGCAACAGAAATGCATTCGGTCTATTTGTCTTCAGAAATCGATAGTAAAATTGATGAAATGAAGGAAAAGATTCTGAAGAAAATGGATGAGTTTCAAGAGAAGGACAGCGGATGGACTTTGGTTCGCATAATAAGCATAGAAGTAAATATAAACAAAAACCGATCATTAAGGGGTTCCAAACACTTTATATTGCCGAAGTATATAGCAAACAAAAAGGCAGTTATAAATGTACAAAATAAAGATGTATTTTGCTTTAAATGGGCGATAATATCTGCTTTGAAACAAAACGTTATAAGTCCTTATTTAACTTCTTCATATAACATCTCAAATATATCAGCACAAAAAATAGAATTGGATGACATTACATTGAATTTAGCCGGATTTAGTTTCCCTTTAAAACTAACTGACATTAGGACATTTGAAGCGAATAATGAAGTGAGTGTAAATGTGTTTGGTTTTTCCAGTGATAAAGAGCAGGATAGAAATCACCATATTATTTAACATCACACGAGAAGCAGCGTCATGTAAACCTGTTGCTGGAAAATGATCATTATATGTGAATGAAAAATATTAGTAGACTTTCAAGGAGTGCCGTTTTGGAAAAGAAGGAAGTTCAGTTGTTCTTCTGTAACAGTTGTTTATATCAGTCTGATTAGACATAAGGAAGAATGTAAACGAATTGTTTCAAATATGCCAATGGAAAAAAAAGTGAAATTTGAAAATTACGAAAGGAAAATGGTTGTGCCGTTTGTGACATATGCAGATTTCGAATGCATACCTGTCGATACTTGTATTCCGGATCCTTCAGTGTCATCGACAACAATTGTTCAGGAGCACGTTCCATGCTCTTATTCATATTTTACAAAATGTTCCTTTGATGAAACGAAGAATCGCATGCGTACATTTACAGGTAAAAAAGATTATTGTTTAATTTAAACAGTTAATTACAACTTTTCTTCTATTTCCATTCTCTTCTTAGGTCCATCCTGTACCAGAGAATTTGTCCATGGTTTGGTTGCAGACACCATCGAAATTTATAATGACTGTATGAAGAATCATCAAGCGATGAAGCCATTGTCAGAGGCAGAGAAACCTTTCCACACTATTTGGGAGTCCTGCATTATTTGTGAAAAGAAATTTAAAGCTTCTGAATACAGTGTTAAAGATCATCATTTTAATGCATTGCATGACAGTGTTAAAGATCACTGTCACTTAACTGGCAATTACAGGGGTCCTGCACATAACTCTTGTAATCTTAAATATAAAGTTCCGAATTTTTTTCCAATATTTTTACATAACATGACAGGCTATGATAGTCATTTATTTTTTACGTCCCTCAAAGAAATTGAAGGTGACATTAAAGTTTTAGCAATAAATAAGGAAAAGTATATATCAATATCTAAGAGAATAGCTGTAAGCGAGAACAAATACATAGAGTTAAGATTTTTAGATTCTTTTCGCTTTTTAAGTGAGAGCATCGATTCGCTTACAAAGAATCTTTGTGCTGAAAATTTTAACATTACAAAGTCTCATTTTTGCGATAATCAAAGCATAGAATTTATCAAAAGAAAGGGTGTCTTTCCCTATGACTATTTGAGCTCATGGGATAGATTAAATGAATTATCTCTTCCGGCTAGATCAGAATTTTTCAATAAATTAACTAATGAGGAATGTTCTGAGGAAGATTATACTTTTGCTTCCAAAGTTTGGAATCACTTTAAGTGTATAAATATAAAGGATTATCTAGAAGTAGGATTATTGAGAAGTGATGTTGTTTTGCTTGCAGATATATTTGAAAACTTTCGGAAAGTCTGTTTAAGTATATTATTCAAAAGGGAATAAAGGGAGGCTTAACACAATGCAGTCACAGATATTCAAAGTCAAATAATAAGTTTATTTCTTCATTTCATCCCGATATACCTTCGCAATATACTGTATATTTAGATGCAAATAATCTGTATGCTTGGGCAATGTCTCAATTACTCCCTTATAAAGCATTTGAGTGGGCAAATCCAGAAATATTTACAACTGACTATATAAAAGTGCTAAATGATAACGGAGAAAATGGGTATCTATTAGAAGTAGATTTAGAGTATCCAGAATCTCTTCATGACGCACATAACGATTTACCATTTTGCCCTGAGAACATTTCCATGGAAGGAACTAAATCCAAGAAATTGATTGCTAGTCTTTTGCCTAAAACAAATTATATTATACATTTGAGAAATTTAAAACAAGCCCTACGGCATGGTTTAATATTAAAAAGAGTGAAACGTGTATTGACATTTAAACAGTCAAATTGGCTTCAAAAATATATTTCTTTAAATACATTCCATCGCATGAAATCAAGCAATACTTTCGAAAAGAACTTTTTTAAGTTAATGAATAATGTGATTTATGGAAAAACCATAGAAAACATTGATAAGCGCACTGATGTTAAGATTGTCATACATTGGGAAAATATTGGTAAAACCCAGGGTGCCCGAACTCTAATTGCAAGACCGAATTTCCATAGTTCGATATTTGCAGAAGATATGATTGCTGTGCAATTGAAAAGAATCAATGTAACTTACGATAAACTTGTGTATTTAGGTTTGGTAGTACTTGATCTTTCAAAGCTGTTGATGTACGATTTTCATTATGCCTAAATTTAATGATATGTTTTGAAAGACGAATTATTCTCGTTATTACTTGTTAGGTCAAATGCTAAAAAACCGCAAGCTCACAAATAGTACTTTCTACAAAAAAAAAAAAAAAAATATTGTTATTGTACGAACTAAGAAAGAATGTTATCAATGTTTTGAGGTGAACTTACAAATAGTATAAGAGAGTGTTAATTAGACTGTGTCGTTAATTGTCAATCAGATTTTAAGTATTTTTTTTTTTTAATGGAATTAATCAATGATTGGATAAAAAACTCTAAACTTGTGGAAATATATAATGTAGACAGTTTAAAGAAAATGGCGTTAGATACCTATCTAAAGGATACATTTGCTGACAAAAAGAAAGACGAAATAATTCCTAAGAAGATTTGACAATGTACCTGTCGAGGTAATACGTACATCGGACGATTTATCAAGAGCAGAACTTGCATCGGAAATAGAGCTTAAACAAGTGCTAAATTATAATTTAACCATAAAAAGAGATTGTACTTATTTTAACTTGAAGAAGAAAAAATCAATTACGTATTTTCATCATATTTTATTAAAGAAAAATTATAATTCTTATATTGATTACTACAGAGATTTAAATATAAATATTTCTGATTTTTATTCTCAATTAGTTGATTATTATAAGTTACGCTGTGACGAAGTGTTAGAAGAAGAATCTGAATAAAAAACAAAAGTAATATTTAAAAAATAACTGTTTGACTTTTATTTACTTCAATTCAAAAATCTATTGAATAGATAGACCTTTTGCAGTGCGCAGCATTTACTATGAAATAAACATTTGATTTCACTGGGATAGAGACGTTTCAATTCTTTTAAAGTCGGACAACCAACTTCTTCAATATCCATTATTTCAACATTTTCATTTTGCAGCAATTCTTTCATCCATTGAGTTTTTTCCAGTCCTTTAACGTAAACAACAGTATTTTTGATGATTTTTTCTCGAAGATATTTTCTAACTTCTCGAAATTCTGTAAATCCTCCATCCCAGGTTAAACCATGATGATTCTGATAAAGCCACTGAGCCTGTCTCCGTAATGATGATGATAGTTGATCAGCTTTGAATGGAGGCTTTAAGATGAAATGATTATAGTTTCCATTGTGAAATACAGCTATTTCCTTTGCGATAAACTTGTTATTTGGTCCTTTGAAACCTTGAACGTTGAGAATAAAATACATTGTGCGTTGTTTTCTCAATGAAAGCTAATATGAAACTAACAGCTTCTTATATTTCTCGAGAAACTATTTGACTCAAAGGATTATAGTTTATGCGATCGTGTAACATTAAACAGTATGCTGATGTATTAGAAGGGATTGTTTTTGTCGTTTTGATTTCAATGTGAATATCAACTGGTCCGTTTTTAATTATTTCACTTTGATGTCGACAATCTATTATGAAAATTGTCGCTTGAGATTTAAATGCATCTCTTGATAATAACGGTTCAGCAATTAGTCGATTATAGTAGGTTTTTTGAAAATCACAGTACATATTGTAAAGTAAACTGTAATTACTTTTATCAAATGATAAATTTAAATCTTCACATGGATAAGCATCAGAATTTAAATAGGCTTTCACATTAGTTACATCGCAATGATCAAAACTAGTTGGATTTCCTTTAAGTAAATTTCGTTTATTGGTTTACAGAGCAAGGATGATGTAGCGTGGTTTCTCCATTTGAGAGGTTGTCTTCACGTTCCAAATATGATGATTGGTGTTAGGTAATGCCGGTTATTCATATAGATCCCAGTTTCGAAAAGAAATCTTTATATTTTGTCCATTATTAATAGGTTTGTATAGTTTTAATTTGAAAGAATCGGCCAATGTAATATGAGGAATTTTCCATTGTACCTTAAGCAAGTTTATCTTTGCTTTTTCATCCCCTTCAGCGATTAATGAATTTTCATCAGTGCGTGAGCGTGTTAGAATTAAATCATGTCGACCGTTCGGAATTATTCGCTTGTAGTCTCCAGCAAATCCTAATAATTTATTTAGGGGTAATTAACATTGATTGAAGAATTTGGTGACAAAAATGCATTAAGCAGCATATCACTTTCATTTCTATTTAAAGATATATAGTTTTTATGATGTAATGCCAACATTACGATTGCTATCAATTTCAATACCATTTAATTCGTAACAAATTTCGTCAAATAAGAAAGCTATTCCATTATTTATAAGTTTTGTTTTCGCAACTGCAGATCCATCAGTTTTCGAAACAGTGCCTTCAATATAAATGTAGCTTTCTGAAGGTAAAATATTAAGATTTTGATATTGGACACAAATTTGAATATCATTTTTCTCGAAATTATTCAAATATGGTGAGTATGTATGATATTCCAATTTTGAAATACTCTTCTCAAATGTTGGTTCTTCAAAAATATTCAACATCTCTCTCTTTTGATGGTGGATTTTAGTTTTTTAATTTTTCAATTTGTATCCCAACGATAATAGAAATTGTTGATTTTTTATAGTAAGTTGTTGTGATGTTCGCCCACCAGTTGTTGGTAGTATATTGATAGAATTGATAGTACTTTGCATTCTTTTATAGAAATAATTTGATGAGTGTAAAGGAGAATTATCATATATTATCATTATTGAGGTTTGAGATGTAATCGAACGGTTATGGTTTCAGCTCTGAAATTTATAAAATTTCCGTCTTGATCAAAGAGATTTATAGTTATAGAACTTATCCTCTTAACGTAAATAGGTAAATAGATGACATTTCGGTCGAATGACCAATTAAGAAGTGTCCCGGAGTGAGTGCTGCGAAGTCTTCTGGATTGTCGGTCAACGGACAAAGCGGTCGTGAGTTTAAACATGCCCCTATTTGAGCCAGCCACGTGGTAAGCTCTTCAAACGTGAATACTTCATTCCCGACAATTCTCTTCAGGTGGTACTTTATGGATTTGACTCCCGCTTCCCATAGTCCCCCAAAGTGAGGAGAAGCGGGTGGAATAAAATTCCATTTTGTCCCATTCTTGGCCAGTGATTCAGTAACCTCCTTCCAATCCCCTAGTGCTGCCTTCAATAATCGCTTGAGGTCGGTGTTGGCACCAACAAAGTTTTTGCCGCAATCACTAAAAACTTGCGAAGGCGAATCTTCGGAATGCTGCTAGAAACGTTTGAGTGGTCATATCGCTGACTAACTCAATGTGAATTGCCTTGGTCGCCAGGCATACGAAGATGGCAAAATAAGCCTTAAACGTCTTGGAGCCCCTACCCTTCCAAGCCTTTAAGTCGATAGGCCCGGCGTAGTCAACGCCAGTGTGGCTGAATGGTCGAGAGATACAGACGCGTGGAGCCGGTAAGTTCCCCATTAACTGCTGTTTTGGTTTCGCCCTATAGCGAAAACAAATAGTGCATTCATGAATACATTTTTTCACACTATTCTTGAGATTGAAGAGCCAATATTTGTTTCGGATGTATGAAACCATCTGCTGTATTCCGCCATACAACGTCCTTTCATGCGAATCCCGTATTATGAGTTTAGAGAACTGATGTGTAGTGTTGAGTATGATTGGATGCCGCTGATCGTCAGACAACTCAGAGTGTTGCAATCTACCTCCTACACGAAGAATGCCTTCCGTAAACAATGCCTTCTGGAAACAATGTAATTTCGGATTCGGACCATGCGAACGTCTTCATGTTCTCCCAGTGCAACGTCTTCGATGTATAATGCAAGAGTGAAGCCAACATCACTGCTTCACATAGTTCCAGACGAGGAAGCGTTACAGTCTTCAGAGGAGCCACCTTGGTTTTAGACATCAGTAAGTGAGTATGAATGCGGTTACTCTCGTCTAAACTCCGCACGTAAATCGCAGCACCATATGCTTTCTCCGATGCGTCACTAAAACCATGTAGTTCCAGGTCCCTTTGTTTGCTTCGTGTGTGGATCCACTGTGGCACCCGAAGTTTCTCGATTAGCGGAAGTTTCTTTCGAAACGCTTCCCATTGTTCTTAGAGCTCAATCGGAATCGGTTGGTCCCAGGACACTCCGCGCCACCAAAGTTGCTGCATCATCATTTTTGCCTTGACAATGCACGGCGAAATCCATCCAAGGGGATCGAAAAGTTTTGCGATCGTTGAAAGCATTGACCTCTTTGTGACTTCCGAAGCCTCCGCTGTGAAGCTCTAAAAGGAAAAAGAATCGTCGAGTGGGAACCACTTTACCCCTAAAGCCTTAACATGCTCGGAAGAATCAAAAGGAAGTTCAAAACCTAACTCTCTCTGATCTGGTGGAATATCATGAAAGAACTCCTCAGTGTTGCTCGTCCACTTTCGAAGCTTGAAGCCTGCAGGTGATAACATATGTTTGATATCATCTCTCCTTTCCAGAACTTCCTCCACCGAATCGGCTCCTGTGATGACATCATCGACATACGTGTCTTCTCGGATAATCCTGGCCCCAATGGAATGTTGCTTTTCTCCGTCTGCTGCTAACTTGTTAAGTGTTCGAATAGCAAGATAAGGAGCGCTGGCAGTGCCGAAAGTTACAGTCTGTAAGCGGTATACCTTCACAGGCTCATGGATTTCATCGCGCCAGTAGATGAGCTGGTAGTAGGTGTCGCTGTGATTCATCCGGATTTGCCTATACATCTTTTCGATGTCGGCTGTAAAGGTATACCTATACGTTCTCCATCTCAGTAGAATATACATATAGGTCCTATCATCAAATGGTCGTTCAACGAAGTTCCATCCGAAGTCTTTGCAGCGGCATCGAAAACGACTCGAAGCTTGGTGGTAGAGCTTGCTTCCTTAACCACTGCATGATGCGGAACAAAGTAATGGAATGGAGTTTTGAGAACTTCGTCGGAGTGAACATCGACTTCTACCATTTGATGAAGGTATCCAGGTATTCTTTTATACATTTTGTATATTCACGGTGTAGTGTAGGGTTGTTTGTAAAACGTCTCTCCAACTGATGAAACCTATGCAAGGCGCATTCCTTCGAGGATTCAAGCTCAGGTTTACATCCTTCTTTAAACGGTAACGTCACTTCGTAGCGTCCATTCGCCAACCGTTTCGTGGTTTCCAAAAAGTGTCGTTCACAGGCTCTATTCTCCTCAGTTTCCTGTACCTGAAAGGGGACCTGTTCCATTTCTCAAAACTTCCGGAGTTGGGTGTCAATGTCCAAAACCTGAAGAAAACTCTGAACTCTTTCTGTAGACTGCATAGGTACCTTCCCCAATAGGATCCATCCTAACCTCGTTTTTTGAGCAATGGGTGACACAGGATCGACCCCTCTTACTATGTCCGGAAGTAAAATTTCAGAAACAATGTCGCTGCCTAGAAGCAGGTCGACTGGAGCGGGCTTATAGTAAGAAGGATCCGCCAAAGTTAATTCCTTCACATGACTCCATTGCTTGGGCGACAGCTCCTTGGATGACAGTAATCCAGTTAGCGTTTTGAAAACAAACGCCTTTACCCTAGTTTCGAAAGTGGAGTGTAAGGACCCTAGAGTCAATTCTACAGAGTTGTGACTCGACCCATTCCTAACTTTGCCTAACCCAGCAACTTCGACAAAGGTACGACGGTTTTTCAGGCCTAAAGTTTGAGCTGCTGCCTCGGTAACAAACGTTGCTTCAGAACCTGGATCTACCAAAGCACGGAAATCCATATCTTCTCCGCTGGCTGATCGAACCCTGACAACCACAGTAGCTAACAGGACATGCACATTTGCATTGGGCTGCGTGTAGAAGGTGTTAAGGGTTGAACTGCTTCCTGGTACTGCTGCGTCGTTCGGAAGAAATACTGGAGCCTCTGCGTTAATTGTGGAAGCCTGATATGCCTGCGTTTGATTCGAAACAGTTGGTGTACGAGAATGTGCAGGGTTATATGTGTTGTGAGCTGATGAAAAGTGTGAATTATAATGTGTTTGTGAATTAGAGTTTTGTATGTTTGTGTTGGGTGGAATGGATGAATGTATACAGTGGAGCAGAGAATGATGTGGCTGTTGGCAGAAGTAGCACCGCGCTCGACTCGGGCATTGATGCGTGTTATGGCTATAAGCGAGACAGTTCTCGCAAACACCAATCTTGTTGACCGTAGTTTTGCGCGCACCTACATCCATCTTCAGAAATCGGTTGCAGGTCCTTAGGGAACCTTTGTTGCAGACTTTGCACCCAAATTGCTCCTTTTGCTTAGGCCTAAAATGGTATGAGCTCGCCTTTGTTGCTGTACTACGCTGACTGCTACCCTTTTGTCTCTGCTGTTCTACTACTACCTCTAAAGCCCTAAATCTGGCTTCCAGAAACTCGGAAAACTCTTCAAATGTGGGTAACTCCTTTTTAGTTCCCAGCTTTTCTTCCCACAGTTGTTGTGTCATTGCGGGAAGCTTCTGCAACATGCAATAAATGAGAATTGAGTCCCAATGTTCAACCGGAAGCCCTAAGTTTTGAAGCGAATGATCAAGGACTTTCTTTAAACCCGAAGAATTTTCATGAATTACAGCTCCTTGCGCAAAAAAAAGTTTTAGCTGCGTGTTAACCAGGATGCGTTTATGGTCATAGCGTGAAATGAGTATTGACCACGCCCTTTCATAATTTCCCTGATTAATACCCAAATGCTGTATTAGACGATCAGCCTCACCCGTTATACTGGACTTTAAAAAATGGAGTTTTTGAATCTCCGACAGGGACGCGTTATCATGGATGAGAGACACGAAAAGATCATGAAAGGACCTCCACTCTTCGTAACTACCAGCAAATGTAGGTAGCTTCACCACAGGTAATTTTAAATCATGAAAATTTATTGACACAGAACTCACCGGATCTCCTGTTTCGTTTTTAGCTGGCTGTGTTGGTGCCGATGATGATGCTCCTGCTGATTCCGATGGTATTGCTGCTGGTGTCGATGCTAACTTGTCCAAGGAGTCCATCATTGCACTCCGATAGTCGACGTACAGATCCTTAATCTGATCGAATAGCTTCTCACACTCTTCTTGGCCTTCAGTTTCCTTCGATGAAACTACATCCTTGTTGTAGTCGCAGCTGATTTTAAAATTATTTTCCAATATGGAAATCCTCGCGGTGAGATAATTTTTACTTCGATAGGCCTCCGATCTTTTTTTGAAATTGATAAAATCCTTTTGAATTTGCGCCAAAATGTTTTTCAAAAGTTCATCCATTGCGCTCATTGCACCGCAGAGAAAAAAAAAAATCCACGTAAGAAATTGATCAATTAATTATTAAAACACACACTCTCGGGAATGTAGTATAGTTGTGAAATAGTTTAGGAGTGGAAGCGGGGATCTGGGATAGAGGATCGGGGATCGGGGAATGGGGTATTGGGTGAGTTGTGAAATTGTTATCTGAAATTGTTTGGAAGTCAAGGTTGTGGTTGATGAATTGAGAGTGAGTCAAGGCCAGGGGATTTGTATATATGTATTTTATAAAATCGGTTGGAGCTTCTTCTTGGTTCGTGGCAGGGAGGTTGGCGGGGGTTGTTATAAGTTTGTGGTTTTGAGTTTCCCTGATTTCGATTAATTATCAACTCCAACTGTTATCTTCTTTTCTCACGCTTTCAGAATAAGAAAAAGTGTAATTTTTTCTTTATCTATACTATATGTATGTGGGATTGGGTCCAGACAGACAAACAGACAGACGATATCCTACAGCTAACAGAACACAACATAAAGATCACGCGACATGAACAACAACTGTTCAACCGTCCGACGACCAAGCGGCATATACAAGACATCGCAACAAAGTACATAATATACACACCCAAGCAAGTGAAGAGAACGACCGCGAATAGAACAAACAGCACACGCCACAGAACTACATAATACAAACACGCACTAATGTACCAACGAACGATAAACGAAGATACACACATGTACAAACACCGACAAGCGACAGTGAAGAAACGCCACAAACTAGACTGTAGAGAGCTAAAGTTAGTCTTCAAACTACCAGGAGCGGAGATTATTTAAATCAATAAAGTGGAATTATAACGTTAAAGTGTGTTTTATTATACTAATCCTACATGTATAATTGCGGTAGGTTTTTTTTATTTTCGTCCATTATATAATGGGTTGCTCCTTCTTAGAAATTGTCATTAAGTGGTTGAAAGTTTTCTTTAAGATTGTTTTTAAAAGAAAAATGTATCTCTGTGAATTATGTCAAAAATCTTATAGTGAAAAGCGTTAAGAAAAAAATACAAGTGTGAGAAATGTTTAGTTGAATTTTCAAGAAATGATACTTTAAAGCATCACATGAATGTGAAACATCTATTAATAGATCCAACACCTCTGAGAACTAATCATTCGTCATCGCCATCAACGTCCAGAGTGGCAGAAGAAGAAAATTCAAGAAGAACCATGCAAAAGAGGAAGCTTTCTCCACAGAAACCTTCAGAATTCGTTAATAAAAAGGTAAAATCCACTGTTTATAAGCGCTGTTTAATCTATGAAGAGGATGTTGAGAAATCGAAATGGGCGCAACATCAAAGAAAAAATAATCACAAAGACAAGGCAAAACAAGTCTTAAGGGAAAATGTGAGCTATATTAGTGGAGCATTCAAGAATAGAGTAAAAAGTTTTTCAATAAAAAACAAAGACGAATCCATTTTAGATGTTGGAATACTCTTCGAAAGAAATATGGCTGTGATAGTTGAATTATTGGAAAGTGAACTTGATGTGTTGAAAGCAATAAAATTTAACATAGAATTGTTTTGTGAGTTTGTGAAAAACGATCGCGATGAATGCAAACCAAGATGAATGTTATCTTAGATATAAATGATTTACCGGAAATATTAAATATTATGGTTGTAATATCTACAGTAAAGTAAAATTGGAAGAATTTCAACAAAAAGATAGCGGTTGGGCATTGACTTTTCTGTGAAAATGATGAGGGTAGAACGCATTATGTTTACATCAAAAATATATCGAGGTTGTTGGGAAATCAAATAACAAAGAAAAACGTGCGAATGCATCTCTGTAATGGGTGTTTACTACGATTTTCCAGCGAATTGAATGTAGAGAAACACAAAAGTGAGTGCCGCAGACTGGTTACGATAATGCTTGAGGAAGGGAAGAATAACATTAAATTTGAGAAACAAGAAAGAAAGTTACATGTTCTATTTACTGTATACGCTGACTTTGAGTCCATCCTAGATCCCATAAGTTATTGTACACCAAATCCAGAAACTTCATCAACATTAGATGTACAACAACATATACCATGCGCTTTTTCCTACTACATCAAGTGCTCGTTTGATAATAACTATAATAAACAGAGAACATATGTTGGTAAGAAATTAATAAAAAAAAAAAAAAAAATCAAGAAAAATTTTAGACTTATTCAATTATTTTTTAGGAGAAAATGCCCCGGACAAATTTATTCAAATGTTGGTAGAAGATCTAATATTCCTGCATAAGGAAATCATAATGAAGCCATTGCCGATGAATCCGTTGACCAACATTGAAAACTACATCCAGAACACCGCACACCTATGCAGTATATGTAAAAGTAATTTTAAGGAATCTGAGTTAAGAGTTAGGGATCATTGTCACTTCACTGGTAATTATAGAGGACCTGCACATGCTAAAAGTAATTTAGAATACCGAAAAAAAAATTCTTTCCAATCATCCTACATAATTTTTCGGGTTATGATTGCCATCTTTTTGTGAAAAGTCTTGCTAAAATTAACGGAGACATAAAAATAATACCGCAAAACAAAGAGAATTACATTTCACTCTCTAAACATATACCGTTGACAAACAACGATTCATTTGAAATGCGGTTTTTAGATTCAAACAGATTCCTTCAATCTAGTATAGATTCATTGGCAAAAAATTTGTTGACTGATGATTTGGTTCATACAAAGTCAGTTTTTAAAAATGATAAATCTTTTAGTTTAATGCTTAGAAAAGGCGTATTTTCCTACGATTATCTTGATTCGTGGGAACGGCACAAATTGCGTGGTTGACCTGGAATTTGTGACGATCACAGGCAAGAAGGCAGGGAATGAAAAATGATGAGGACAGTCTGATCCAAACACTAAAAACGAGTGGTTCTTCTTTTTCACTGCGGAGTAACAACATTGGTGGCAGCGGTTGAATCGCCTAGTAAAAAGCATCTGACTAGGCTCCCAAATTTAAAATCAAAATCAACATCGAACTCCCAAATTTAAAAATCAATATCACAATCCCAAATTCAAAATCAAATTTTTTTTTTCAAAGTGCTAAAGTGAAGTGAAAAAAAAAAAAAAAAAAAACATTTTTTTCGACTCCAGCAATAACGCGAAGTGAAAAGACTATCAAAAACTCCACAGAGGTAGTCCAATTCTTGTGCCAGTATTTTAAGAGGGAAGGAAGAAATTGCCACGCTGAGGCAATCAACTAAGCCAGCAACTACAACTCCATCATCAACAGCGAAGTACCATCATGTTTCCGGTGTAAGTTAGTGATATAAGTTGAATTTTTATAATTTTTTTTTTACACATTGCACATAAAGAGTGTATTCCTTTTTATCTCTCTCCCTCGCATCTGTAAATCTAAATCCAGTTTTTTGTTTTTTTCTCCCTAAAGTGTATCAGAGAAAAATTTTAATTTTTATCCTTGATTCGGCATAATTCATGTCCAACCTTAACCTAAATATTTCATTAAGACACGCTGCACGCTCTCGCAGATTCTCAGAAAGTGAGTTATCCATAGCTGAGTCGTATAAACAAATGCCAGTGGGACATTCTCCACCACCGTCTAAAAACGAAATAAATGAACCTAGTCCGCCTAGTGAACAAAAACCATTACCCAAAAGTTCTTCATCTTCGTCTATAACAACTGATCCTTGTTTGCATAACGAATCTACAATTTACCTCTTCACAGGCCATTAAACTCATACCCGAGTTCGATGGTACTGCCCAAAACTTACATAGGTTTATTCAACTTGTTGATTTACAAGCTAAGAAAACCACCTCTGACTCCGATAAGGCCGAACTTCTAGATGTTGTTAAATCAAAACTAACTTGCCGGGCATATAACGTCATCATCAAGTATAACGATTATGATGCCTGGCACTTATAAATTTTTTTAGAAAAACTCGGTCTATACAGGTAATACAGACTGAAGTTTTTCAGTTCAAAGAAAACTATAAAGAACCCATAAGTGCCTACGCGGAAAGAGCTAATACACTTTACGACGAACTAAACAATGCTAACGCGAGCACCAAAGATGAAGCGGCCAATAAAGCCATTAGAATTCTTAATAGTGGGATGATCCTCAACAGTTTCTGTAACGGATTAATACCCCAATTAAAAATTTTAGTCAAAAGTGCAAGGTGCAAGGAACTGGATGCAGAAAAACTTCTTGTCACTGCTAGGTCAGAAGGAAACAATAAATACAGTCGAACTTCCCTATAACAAACTGCAATACAACGAAGATCTCCCTATTACGAATTTTTTTTCAAGTACGCAGCTTTTTCGTTCTACTTTTAGTGTGTTTTGATCTCCTTATAACGAATTTCCATACAGCGAATTTTTCTCTACAACGAACAAATTTTGTAGCTGGAAATCGAACTCTCATGCGTTTTTGTCTCCATATAACGAATTTTTCAAAAAACATTAATAAAACTTTGTACCAAGAAAAAAGTAAGACATAATTAGGGGATTGCCCAAAAGTTGAAATAACAACAAAAAGAAAAGAAAAAAGTCCCATCAGCATCAATTTTGGCAGCAGTTGCCTGTGTTCAGTGAACAAATTGAGAATGTCGCAGCGAAGTAGCCTTTCCCTTGAGAAAAAGTTATTGATAATTAATAAAGTTGAAGAAGGAGTAACAAAAAAAAAAAGATATTGCTAAGCAGTTTGGAATTCCTCCCAGCGGCTTATCAACAATTTTAGAAAACAAGGCAGTGATTTTAATAAATGTAGAAGACGAGGAATTAAGCACTAAACGCAAAAGGCTTCGAACCTGTCTTTTTGAGGATATTGATGAAGCAATGCTGAAATGGATAACCGCCGCACGTGGTAAGAATTTTTCTATGTCTGGACCATTAATGAGGCAAAAAGCCAAGGAGTTCGCTATTGCAATGGGACACGAAGAGTTTGAAGCGAGTACAGGATGGTTGGATAAATTCAAAAAACGGTTCGGTATTGTTCAAAGAACCTTATGTGGAGAAAGTGCTGATGTCAACATACAAGATCGTGATGGATGGGTAATGAACGTTTTGCCGAGATTGCTACAAAACCATAATGAAAACGACATCTTTAATGCCGATGAGACTGGTTTGAGAGAGAGAGAATAACTGTCATGGTAGCAAGCAATATGACTAGGTCGGAATAGTATAAATAGGTTGGTTCTGGCGTAAGAAAAGTGGTGTGTTTTGAGTGGTGGAGCGCTGACGTAGTGATTGAGTTGTTTGGATGATAGCGGTTGATCGCCGTTGGGTTAGAACGCTGGTTTGTTGTACTGTTATCAGTTGCGGTCAGCAATTGTTGTGAAATAGTTTGTGGGTATCGGAGCGGGGGGAGGGGGACCGGCGACAGTGTTAGGAATTAAAAAGTTGTGAAAATGTTATCATGAAATGTGTAGTTTGGATATATTTTTGGTGTGTGTCATTGAACTGGCGCCGTGGTCTGGGTTCTTTCTTATGAGTATGAGTCGTGTCTTAGGCTTGTTTGCAAGTCAAGGTTAAGTTGAGTTGCGGTAGGTTCATTGTGCTCAAGGTTAAGTTGTGTTTTAGTATGTTTCTCACGATATATTTAATGAAAAATGTCTAGCACTAGTAACCGCAAGAAGTTGTGGTTTCATTTTTCGAATGCAAGCATAATTTGCTGTCACCACCAGGGTGAAAGTTTAATTATTAGTTTCAGTATTTGAAGAATTTTCAATCTTGACAAACGTAATCAAAATAAGACAAACAAAATTAAAATGAATAGTAAAGAGTGTTCGATTTGTAAAAAAACCTTTTCCCGTGTAGATGCATTGAAATGTCAGTAGTAGGGCTATGCGGGTTCTAGACCAGGAAATGCGTCATCAAGGTTACCATTTGTGTATGTGTGTGTGTGTGGATATGAAATAAAAGCCTCTTCAATGTCGTTGAAGGTCATTAATAGAAATGACGTCATTTGTAGATAAGCAATAAAAAAAATTCTTCAAGATCAAAAATGTTCAAGGTTATGATATGACATCATTCTTAGATGAATAAAAAAAAAAAAAAAAAACTATTCAAGGTCAATGACGTCATTGGTAGATATGTAATAAGAACAATTCTTCAAGGCCATGAAGTTGATGATAAGAAAAAAAACTTGAGCTTGATAAGAAATAAAAAAAAAATTTCAAGGCTATTAATAATAATAATAATAATAATAATAATAATAATAATAATAATAATAATAATAATAATAATAATAATAATAATAATAATAATAATGTGTCATGAGTTACTAGTCACTGGGGAACTTGTTGGGGTAGGTTAATTGTGCGATGCTATTGTTTTAAGAGTAAGTATAAAAGAAGATACTTGAATGAGGGGGGTAGCACATAATTATCGATGTTCTATAAGAGCAGAAATAAAGAGATTAAGATTGAATCAAGTGAATTAGGATTTAAGACGTTTTAAAAAATATGTTAAGGAGTATAAAGTTCGAAACCATTGGGAAGATTTTTTCAGACTTTGTACCAGACTGTCCATTTTCTGATGAAAATGATTGGGAATTTGCAGCAATATTCATGTTTAATGATGACATTAATGATGAAAAGAAGCAGGAGAGAGAAAATAGGTGCAGAAAGAAAAATAAAACATTTAATTTTATTAATTCTGTGTGTAGCAACTTTCGCTGCACCAACACCTAGGATTCAATTAAATGACAGTAGTTCATCAAATCTTGAATTTGAGATTATTTTACCAAATTATGATCGTATTCAAATCGATTTGTCCTTTGTGCTTTTAAAACATCTGAATTATTCATATTTAAATACAACAGCATAAAAAAAAAAAAAACATGAATTGATAATTTGTTATGGTTTTAAGAAGGTAAATTTCAAATAAAAGGGCGAGCATTTTGGATAGAAGGCAACAGTAAGAATCAACCATCACAAGGAACATGGAGAGTGTGCAAATTCTAGAAGATCTATTGTTGTGTGGCCCAACAGCATGTCCATAACAACAACAACACCAACGTTACCAACAACAGCGGCAGCAGCAGCAGCAGCATCATGAGCAGCAACAACAACAACAACAACTACTCAATCAGCAGCAGCAACAACAACAACAACAACTACTACTACTGAATCAGCAGCAGCAGCAGCAACAAGAACAACAACAACTCAATCAGCAACAACAGCAAAATCCACCCCAGCTACCAATAAAAAAGCGGAAGATGATGCCTGAGGAAATTAGTGTCAATGATATTTTGGAGCGTTTTAACACCCAAAATACATTAGCTAATGCCTATGTATTTAAAAAAACACTGCATGTAAAACACTCAATTTTTCCTCCCCACACATATGGCGGATTTATTCAAGGAAAAAGTGCTTGAAATTCTTAATAAAAATAATATGTGTCTGCACTTCGTTGCGTCAAAAGACAATTCTGCGAGCATAAACTATTATTACATCAATGAGATACTAAATTCGCAAAAAAGAATTGCAGAAAACCAATAAAATTATATTAAAAATTTAAAGAAATTGTTTTTTCATTTTGAAGTAGGTCATGTGTGAAATACATGAAATGTTTGATTTCAAGGTTCCTAAACCTACCGCAAGGTTATGGTCAGCGTTGGCTTTTGATCCATTTTACAACATGTGAGGTGTTGTGGTTAGATATGATACCGGAATTTTATAAGAAGGATAAGTAACAAAAACAACAGCAGCAGCTCAAATGTTAATGAGATTCTGAATTCTCAAAATCTACCGAAACTTTTCATTATTTGTGTGTTTTATTTTTATTTTTTTTTTTATTTGTATAGATCTTGTTCATTTCCAACTGGGAAATCTTAATAGTTTCCTTAAAGAAGGCATTCTTCAAAGATTTTAATTGTTGCATCAGATCCATTCTTATGGTTTGTTGAATAACAATATAAACTGAATTATAAGATTAGTTTACTATTTATACAAATTCTGTGCGGAGGAATCCTCCGAAAACACAATTTTCAGTTGTGAAGACGATAAGGAAATTACATTGTTACAAGTAATTTAACATAATTAAGATGAGCTTAATAAACGATTGGATAACAAATAATAAATTGGTGAGAAGATTTAAAGTAAACAGTCTCAAGAGTATAGCGTTGGAGAGTTACCTAAATTACACCCTTCTTGATATAAAAAAAAGAAGAAGCTATAAATTGATCATTTATACTAAGAAGATTTGGCCATGTTCCTATCAAGATAATGAATAGATTCGATGACACACCTGATGCAACAATAAAACTTCAAGAAATTGTAAATCTTAATTTAAACATAAAAAAAGAACATGAACTTTACTTTAAAGTGTTAAAAATAACCCCAATTATGATTTTCATCATATTGTATTAAATAAAAATTACAATTCATCTATTGAATACTGTAGAGCAGGGCTGGGCAAACGGTCGATCGCGATCGACTGGTCGATCGCCAAGCAATTTTTAGGGGACCGCCGCGCAAAAATCTTAATGATATCTTTTTAAATGAAAATTAAAGCAATTTTGTTCCCGTTTATTAATTTTTATTTGAATCAATTTATTGTTCAATTTTAAATTTATTCATCTTACAAAATTTTTATTTCTGAAACATAAATACACTGCACGCACTCATTGTTTCTTTGTTTATTGGACGCACTCATTATTCTTTGTTTTTAAACACATTCATCGTTGCGCTTTTCAAACTTTTTTTGTGAGGTGACAGATGCAAATTTCCAAGTTGTTTACAAACTCCTTGTTGCACACATAGTTGCTTGCGATTGTTGACATTTTCGCAGTACAGTCCGATCAGTTTGCTTGTTTTGTGATCTTTTCATCTGTGTTTTGTGGTGCTTTAACTCTGAATTCAATTTCTTAAATAATTTACCAGAAAAATGAGTGAATCCATTGTAAAAAAGAGTAAAACCTATCACTTTCACGATGACTGGGAAGAACAGTTCTTATTTACAATGGTAAAATCGAAGTGTGTGTGGCTGATATGTCGGTCCAGTATAGCGATTCCCAAGAAAGGCAATGTAGAAAGACATTTTACTAGCATTCATAGTAATTTTAATACGAATTTTCCATTAAAAAGTTTGATGCGGCATCCGTTTTTACAAAGATTTCGGGACTTATTTGACGAAATAAAAGAGTTTCTACTAACCAGAAATGAAATACAACATGAACTTGACAATGAAGAGTGGCAAATGGATTTAGAGTTTTTGTCAGATATAACTAATCATCTCAATGAATTTAATTTTAAATTGCAAGGAAAAAACAAGGCCATATCAGAAATGCTCACTTACGTTAACGCTTTTAAAAACAAATTGGATGGAAAGATGACCTAAGAAATTTTAAGAATTTGTCCAACGAACTGTCGAAAAAATATACAATAAAATATAAGAAAAATATAATAATGAAATAAGAACGCTATTGGCTGATTTTGAGCGACGTTTTCAAGAATTTTACGAGCTTGAACCAATTGCGTTCATGGCCTATCCATTTGGAAGGATACCCTCGGGGGTTTGTTGTTTTCCCCTAGAGGGCGCGTCCTCAGGTGGCGGATAGAGGAATGCTCGGCAGAAATGCAGGGTAAGTGGGAAATAAAATACCACTCGCGGACCAACAAAACAACTATGTGAAGGAACACAGAAAATAAACCAAATATGGATAGAGAAGAGATAAGTAGTAACCTTACGGTGCAGGGAGTCGGATACCCAGTACCGGCGTCTGACAGGGGTGTGCGCGCGGGCCCCGGGACGTCGACATACAGCGACCGCAATACAAATGAAATTTTAATCCAAACCTCGGAAGTGGCACACTTGGCTTCCGCGGAAGGAAATGCTACAAGTGAAACCATTACCAGTCCTTCCCAGAGAGTTTCCAGATCGAACAGGACACCGCCATCAACAGTGGAAACTCCACAACTGCAGCCAAAAAAACCACCAGCTGCCCGAAATGTTCTTCAAACTGAAAACGAGGAGGGTAAAACAGCAGATGAGGAAAATCCAGGAGACGTTTTTTCACAGGAGATGCAGAAATGCTTAAATGTGATTAAAACTATGAAAGCAGCGTGTTTGAAGCAGAAGAACATCAGCCTAGACATTAAAAACGGCATAGCGGCTCTAGAAGAATCTCTGGACAAGATAAAGTGGCACGAGAAAGACAGGAGAAAAACCGAGCGAAGGCTCTTAACCCAAAAATCGGGTACCACGAAGACAATATCACCAGGCCAGAGTGACAAAGATCAACCGAGCTCTTCTAAGAGACCACCTTCGGGTCCACTTGTAAAGGATACCGACAAAAGAACAAGGAACTCTCAAAAAAATCCAGTCAACCAACAAAACGGACAACAAAGAAAAACTCCTATTCCTACGGTAAATCGTGAGCAAGAGAGCTACGCTCAAGCCCTCAAGAGGAAAAATCCCGTGGCTGTCGCGCCAGACAAACTCGCCCAGAAGGTTAGACCTAGGGACAAACCCAAAGAAGGTGCGAGGGAAAATAAAAAGAAGGCAAAGAAGACGAAAGAGAAGAACCAGCGGAGATCTCGACCTGAAGCCAAAAGGAACAGAGAAGTTTACCGATATCCTGAGGGAAATCCGAAGTAAGGCTAATCCAGATGATACCAAAACCATCATCAAAACTGTTCGGCAAACGAAAACTGGATATGTTCTTCTAGAACTCGGGTCCAAAACAAAAAACAAGACAGCTTTCGGAGAATCTCTGAGAGCAATTCTAGGAGATAAGGCAACGGTTCACAGTCTTGAACCGAAAATGGCCCTAGAGATCAGGGACTTGGACGAACTGACTACAGCCGAAGAAGTCCAAGAAGCAGTCAAGAAAAAAGTTGCTGTTTTCATCTCTGATATTCAGGTGTCAGTCACAGCGAAAAACAGAAGCTCCCTCAAGATGGCCATAGTGCATATGAATGCCCGAGCAGCTTACGATTTGCTGAAGAACCCAACAATTAAAATTGGATGGGTCCAGTGCCGAATTCGGCGCAGAACAGAGGTCTCACGGTGCTATAAATGCTTCGGATATGGCCACCAACAAGCAACATGTAGCAGCGTAGATAGAAAGGGGCTAGGGCTGTGCTTCAACTGCGGAGAAAAGGGCCACAAGAAGATTGACTGCCAAAATTCACCAATGTGCTGCCTTTGCGCGAACCTCCAAGTTCCACCATTCGCTCTGGACCATGTCCCGGGGTCAGGTAAGTGCCAAGTCTTCCGAGAGGCACTCGAAAATGAGAAGAAAAGGGCCTCACAATGACCAGAATTCTGCAGGGAAATATCCACAGGAGCCAAACGGCGGACAACTTGCTAATCAAACTACTGGATGAAATGAAAGTAGATGTCGCCATCATCAGTGAGCAGTACGGGAATAAAGAGACAAACTGGGTAGCGGACCCGCTTGGAACCGCTGCAATCTGGGTCTTGGATGCAAGAAAATTCCCCATGAAAAGTTTAGGCACACAAAGAGGTTTCACGTGGGTAAAGCACGACGGAGTCACGGTTGTAAGCGTCTACCTGAGCCCAAATGACAGAATTGAAGCATTCCGGAAAAAATTGGACGATCTAGAGGACTTCCTGGTCGACACCACAGGGGAGATCTTGATCGCAGGTGACTTCAACGCCAGAGCACAGGAGTGGGGAATGCCAACTACTGACTCTCGAGGAAGGCAAATACTCGAAATGGCCGCGAGACGTGGGCTTAACGTAGCCAACGCAGGAAACACCCACACTTTCAGGAGACCTGGACACAGAGGAACTATTCCAGACGTAACCTTCGCGACGGTCACCATATTCGCAAGAATCAAAAACTGGAGAGTAATCGAGGATTACACAGGTAGCGACCATCAGTACATTGTCTTTGATCTGGATGGTAACCAACGAGTTCCGAACCATCATCACCAACCACGGGCTCCGAGGTGGAACTTGAACAGGCTTAACGCAGACCTTTTTAAGGGCGTGATCGAGGAAGGTACAGACGCCGTGATCCAAGTGCAAGGACCTGCTGAAATGAAAGCTGAAGCCACGATGCGACTAATTCGGCTCGCTTGCGACTCCTCAATGCCCCGAACGAGCGGTACCAACAAAAACAGAGATTCAGTGTACTGGTGGACCGAGGAGATAGCTGCGCTACGCCGAAGATGCCTACAACTCCGGCGCATAGTCACCAGGGGAAGAAAAAGAAGAAACGCTGAACCTATGGAAGATGCTCTAGCGGAGTTCAGAACTCGAAGATCTGAGCTCAAGAGGGCCATCAACTGGAGCAAGAAACAAAAGTGGGAGGATCTCCGGCGAGACGTCAATAACGACCCCTGGGGAATAGGCTACAAGATCGTAACGCGGAAACTCGGAGCTCAGATGGCACCCCCTGTCCTCAGTGAAGGAAAGATGGAGCGCATCGTGGACACACTCTTCCCAACTCATCCGGTCAGGCCACCTGACATCACACCGGCCCAACGACAGGAAATTCCAGCTTTTAGCGAAGAAGAGTTGAGCATAGCGGTGCAGTCCCTGCAAAATAGAAGAGCCCCCGGCCCCGACGGAATTCCCACAGAAGTAATCAAAGTGACCGCCCAAACATGCCCGCACTTGCTGCTGAACATGTTTAACAGCCTCCTCGAGGAAGGTATCTTTCCCAAGAGCTGGAAGAAACAACGCTTGGTGCTTATCAGCAAAAGCAAGGGACATCCGGATTCCCCATCGGCATACAGGCCTCTGTGCATGCTAGACACCGCGGGGAAACTCTTGGAAAAGCTACTTAAGCCACGGCTTATAGCGGCACTACAAACGTCAGGCGATCTGTCAGAGAGGCAGTACGGTTTCCGGAAAGGCCGTTCTACGATTGGAGCCGTAAAGGAAGTAGTGAACGCCGCCCAAATTGCCCATCAGGGAAACCACTACTCTAGGAAGATCGTCTTGCTGGCAACCCTGGACGTACGGAATGCCTTCAACTCAGCCAGGTGGAGCGATATACTGGACGCTCTCGAACGGAGGTTCCACATTCCAGCATATCTCCTGTGGATGGTGAAGGACTATCTCAGGGATCGAGAGCTGCTTTACGAGACTACAGAAGGCCCGCAAAGAAAGCAAGTGACATCAGGCGCAGCGCAGGGATCGATCTTAGGACCAGACCTCTGGAACATCTCCTACGATGGCATCCTTCGCATGGAGATGCCCGAGGATGCCTTTTTGGTCGGGTACGCAGACGACATCGCCGCGGTGATTATGGCACGAGACACCGATAGCGCTCAAAGAAAGTTGAACCAGGTCATGCGACGAGCAAATTCGTGGATGGAAGAGCACGGACTCAGCCTAGCAACGGAGAAAACTGAGGTAGTCCTTCTCACGAAGAAAAGGATCCCCACACAAATCGACTTCCAAATCGGGGCAGAAGTAATAAGAAGCAGCGCCGCAGTGAAGTACTTGGGTTTGAGGCTCGACACAAAACTAACCTACTGGCAACAAATAAAGGCAGCAGCGGAAAGAGCCTCAAAAACAACTGCATCACTGAGCAGACTGATGGCAAACGTAGGTGGCCCAACGGCCAGTAAGCGAAGGTTACTGATGGCGACAACGCACTCCATCCTTCTGTACGGCAGCGAAATTTGGGCAGACGCACTTAAGCAAGAGAAGTACCGGAAACAGATGGCGGCAGTGCAAAGATGCGGAGCTCTACGTGTAGCTAGCTCATACCGAACGGTTTCGGAACCAGCCGTCCTTGTAGTTGCAGGAGTGACTCCCATTGATCTCCTAGCAGCAGAAAGGAAGTACGTCTACGACAAAAAGGCGGAAATGGGAATGGAAGCGGCATCCGAGGAGGCTAAGCAGCTCACGAAACATAAGTGGCAAGAGCGCTGGAGCTCGGAAAAGAGAGGACGATGGACAGCGAGGCTGATTAGGAACGTGGCTGAGTGGAATGACCGGAAACACGGTGAGGTCAACTACTACGCCACCCAGTTACTCACCGGACACGGATACTTCAATGCCTTCCTCCACAAAATCGGCAAAACAAACAGTCCAGCTTGCCAGTACGGAGACTCGCTAGAAGATGACGCGAACCATACCTTCTTCGCCTGCAGTAGATGGGAAAGCCTTCGCCAAGACCTGCAGATAAGTGCTGGCGAAATCACACCGGAGAACATTGTAGAGAAGATGCTACAGAGTTATGAGAACTGGCAAAAAATCTGCAGCTACACAGAACATATCCTCAAACGCAAAAAAAGAGAAGAAGAAAACGATCGGGAAACAGTTGAACCCGGTCCGCCTATACATTGAAGAAGTGCTCAAGAAGAAAAAGAAGAGAGAACAAAACCAACACCCTAACACACAAGGGCAAATAATAAACGGCACAGGGCCTGATAGGGCTTAGTTTAAAGCACCACCCTGAAGTAATGCGAAAAGCGGTTCCGGGGTGGGATAATGCTTGTGGAGGAGGAGAGTTTAGTCGGTTAGAGTCCGACACACCGGGGTCGCCAAACAGCCCTGACGGTGCATGATGCATTCTCTCCTAGTAACAAAAAAAAAAAAAAAAAAAAAAATTTGGAAGTGTTGATGTCGAAGAAGTTGCGAAAAAAATTACAAATTTCTTTGCACTTGATTTAAATGAAATTGAGAGCGAAATTCTACTCCTTCAAAGTGATGTGCTCTGCAAGGCTCGAAGTTCGGATCCTGCGGAAAGCTTCTGGAAGTTTATGAGCGAAGTAAAGTATGCCAACTTAAAAAAAGTTACTTATAATTTAACGGCATTCTTCAGTTCAACCTATTTATGCGAATCAGCATTTTCAACAATGAATGCTATAAAAACAAAACACCGTAACTGCATATCTGATGACAACTTGGAGGCCTGCCTGATACTAGCAATAAGCAATTACACGCCTCAGTTTGGAAACATAGTGGACGAGATGCAGTGCCATGCTTCAACTTCAAAGAACTGCTGAATTTCTTCAGTTTTTCTGGTGTATGTATCAGAAACGATTTTTTTTTTAATTGTTAAATAAACTTATAAAAAAAAAAAAAAATTGAATAAAATATTAGGACCAATATTGCTAAAGGGACCCCGACGTTTCGTAAAATGTTAGTAGTAGTCCGCCACATGAAAAAGTCTGCCCACCCATGCTGTAGAGAATTAAATATAAACCTTTCTGATTTCAGTTCTCAATTAGTTGATTATTATAAGTTATTTTGTGATGAATTGTTAGAATTTGAATAATAAAAAACAAAAATAATATTTAAAAATAACTGTTTTAATTTTTATTAATTTTCATTTAAAAACTTCTTCAACATATAAACATTTTGTAGTGGGCAGCACTTGTTGTGGAATGATCATTTTATTTCATTAGGATAGAGCCGTTTCAGTTCTTTTAAATTAGGACAGCCAATCACTTCAACATTTTCGTCTTGAAGTAAGTCTTGCATCTACCGAGTTTTTTCAACTCCTTTGACATACAAAATAGTGTTTTTGATATTCCCTTGAAGATATTTTCGTACTTTTTGAAATTTAGTTATGATTTTGATACAACCAGTGAGCTTGTCTTCTTAATGCAGGTGTTAATTCATCAGAGTTGAATGGTGGCTTTACAATGAAATGATGATGATGATCTTTGTGCAGTATTGCTATTTCTTTTGCTATGAATTTGTTATTTGATCCTTTGAAAACTTGAACGTCGAGAATAAATGACATTTTATTTAGTGCATGTATGTTTTCTCAATAAAAGTCAACGTTGAACTAAGATATTATATTTCTCGCGAAACTATTTGATTTAGTGGATTATAATGTATAATGCGATCATGTAACATCAAACAGTATGCTGACGTATTAGGAGGGATTATTTTTTGCTGCTGCTGTTTTGATTTCAATGCGAATATCAATTGGACTGTTTTTAATTAATTCACTCTGGTGTCTGCAATCTATTACGAAAATTGTTGCTTGAGATTTAAATGCATCTCTTGATAAGAGTGGTTCAGCAACTAGGCGATTATAATAGGTTTTTTGAAAATCACAGTACATTACTCAAAGTCTCTGCATCAACCAAAGTATACATACTTGAGAAAGCTAATAAGGTCAATTAAAGGAATGGGGTATAATGAATTTTCAAAAAGCGAAATTCAATATTTATATTTGGTGATGTAGCTTGTGATAAACAAAACAACATTCGAGAATATTTCTGCATGGGGCGACATAATGATGTTAATAGTTTCTACTTGTGTCAGTCTTATACACATATACCGAAACATTTGATTCGAGACAATGCAAACTATTATTTTTAAGCAAGACGAACTTAATCTGAAACACATACACAATGATCATATAAATTCCGATATGACATTCAATCAATTCAGAGAATTGTGTACAAAATGTTGGAAAGATGCCTATGGATTCTTGGTTATTAATAAAGATTATAGTATAGATAAAGGACGATATATTAAATCATTTAAAGAAACTGTATCTATATAAATCTGCTCAGTCATTTATCAGCTGTTTATATGATTACAACCGGTTTAGAACAGTCCTGTTTACAACAGCCTCCTGTTTGCAACCACCCCTGCTTAAAGTTCTTCCACAAACATGGATGTTAATGAAAATCTACTTAAAGATCCCATAAAAACTAAAAGAGCTTTAAGGAGAAAATATATGTTTCTCAAGACTGGACAAATTATGAAGCAAGCGAAATTTGAAAATACCTTTAAACCAATAGTTGAACCCTTAAAAGAAATCGTAAAAATGACAAAAGTGCTAATAGTTGAAATACTGCTGCTGCTGCTGAGAATGATGTAGATGACAAAGTAAAGTAGCAACGACGACGACTCGTTGATAGATTAAGACTTTTAATTGCATCTCAAAGAGCTGGCAACAATAATCTTCAAAATGAGGTGAACTCAATTGTGGAAGAACTACGCGAATCAGATATCATATATTAACATCAGTCCTTACCAAGCAAATCATTAAAAGCAAAATGAGCGTCGATAAGTTGGGAAGGAGTTTCAACCAAGTTCATGGTTCAACAACTGGTCCTCAAGGACCTCCTGGGGAAGGATTTAAGCTAGCATCTACTGGTGATTTTGATATAGAAGGAAAATGTCTAAATAATGTTGGAAAGCCTAAAACATCACACCAAGCAGCTAACAAGGAATATGTAGATGACAATATTGATTTTCAAGATAAAACAGTAATTATTATCTGACAATATGTCGATAGTAATTTTAACTCTCTCATGGACACAATAAATGATGAAATTAGAATGACCCTAAGGTTACACTCAGGAGGAGGAGGCTACTTTGATGTGCAGCATAAGCTTTTGAAAAATATGAATGATCCTATCGATGTTAATGATGCTACAACAAAAAAGTATGTTGATAATCGTGTGCATGAACAATTTAAAAGCTGTCTTCTCGGCATGGATGATAAACTTGAAAAAAATGAGAAAATATTGCGCACATACATTGATGAACAAAGTTTGAACACACTCGAAATTGTGAATAAGTTTAGACAATATTTCCTCGATATACTCGAGAAATTTAAAGAGAGCATTGAAAACAAAATAGAAGAGAGCGTTGGGGAAATTAATAAGAAAAGAAAGAACTATCCACCAATTTAAAATTAAATTAATAGACTGAAAAGAATTGAAAACTAGTTAGTACACATCTACAAGTTTATCTGAAATAATGTCTAATATTAATACTTCCTTGATTTTGGATCAGATTTTAAAATGTTGAGCTAATCAGTTGTTTAGTATTTAAAGAAATCACTGATCGATACTGAGCATCAGTTATTTTTTGATTAAGGAAGTCAAACGAAAGAAGATGTAAATATGAAGGATAGTCTTCGTAAAAAATTTGGATATGCTTTGAAAAGCAATCCATTTAAATATATATCATCATCATCATCATCATTGGAATCTAAGCAGAGAAAGCAATCTGATGTTAAGTATTAAAAGTTGAAAGAGGAGAAATAATGGTGGAATTTTTTTGTCAATGTAAATAAAGAGCTTATAAAAGAAGAAATAGTTTTATTTTTTTATTCATTAATATATATGATGAGTAAGCGAAATGTTGTTGAGGAATTGCACAAACCTGCACAAAGACATTTCATCAGACGTCGAGTTGTCATTAAGGGACTCGATGAATTGTGGCAAGGAGATTTGGTAGAAATGATACCCTATGGCAGAGAAAATAATATGTATAATTATTTATTGACTGTAATTGATACTTTCTCAAAGTATGCGTGGGCAGTTCCTTTGAAGAATAAGACGGCATCATCCACTACAGAAGCTATGAAATCAATTTTCAATAGTTGATGGTAAGGAGTTTTTTAATAACATCTTTCAGAATTTGATGAGAATGTACAAGATTAATCATTATTCAACGTATAGTTCATTGAAAGCGTCAATTGCTGAACGCTTCATTAGAACTCTTAAGGAGAAAATGTGGCGAGAATTCAGTTTTAATGGTAACTATAAATGGCTACCCATTCTAAAAGGCTTGCTCCATACATATAATAATTCTACACATATGTAGAACAATAAAAATGCGACCTGTTGATGTGAATAAGAAAAATGCCAACGATCTCCTATCATCAGTTTACAATCGCATTAAAATCGCTCCAAAGGGAAAATTAAAATTTGGTGATCAAGTTCGAATAAGCAAGTTTAAACATGCCTTTGAAAAAGGCTACACACCCAACTGGTCAACAGAAGTATTCACAATAAGAAAAGTAAACATGACTAATCCTGTCACGTATTTACTGGATGACTTTCAGATCAATCCATCCAGGGTTCTTTCTATGAAATGGAACTACAAAAAACCAACCATCCCGATATATTTCTAGTGGAAAAAGTGCTGAAAACCAATGGTGATCAAGTATATGTAAAGTAGCTTGGATTCACCAGTCAGCTGTTATGATAGAACAGTACAGAGCTTATAAAATCATCATTATCGTTGACAACAAAGAAAAGCATCATGAACATAGAAAAATATTTAGTTATAGAGTGTACTGTAATAAGAACATCTGGTGTAGGATATCTTATTCGCTTGCCTAATAATAAAGAAAGACTATTGAATTGGACTAACCATAAAAGAAGAATATACCGACCATTTATTAATGAATTAATTAAATGTAAAATTATAAATGAAAAGGATGGATACATTGACTTGATTAATGTTGAATAATAAATAAAACACACAGTTATAAAAAAAAGCTTTATTTTGTATGATTTTCTTAATTTTGTTTGGCTTTCCTCATATCTAACAATTCATAATTCGATTTGTAATCTGTATCATATTTTGTTATGTGCTCGATTTCTCCATTGCTCAAAATCTTTTCAGATTTATATTCACGATACTCAAAACATTTAATTATCAAGGATTTTCTCACGAAATTACTATCGTAAGAACATCGAATTTTTAGTTCCTTGTTTTCATCAAACTCCAAATTGAAGCCATTTCTTATCTACACACATACACACACACACACACATACACACATGGTAACCTTGATGACGCATTTCCTGGTCTAGAACCCGCATAGCCCTACTACTAGTACAGCCTGACAAAGAAAGCGGCTTTGTCGTTTGCCTACCAGTATGCTGAAGCAAATAAGAAAAAGATGCCTTCAAGCTGGTTAGTTGATTCTCAAGCTGGAAGCGATTGGTTTCGTGGGTTTTTAAAAAGAAATCCTATAATTAGCTTGCGGGCACCTGAAGCTACAAGCCTATCAAGAGCAACAAGCTTTGTTTTATTCGGGTGTGAAATGTGCACGATCTTTTATGTGTGGGATAATTGAAATAACTTTCAATTGTATGAAAAAAATGAACAATAAAAAAGAAAAGACTAATTTGCTTGACGTTATAAATGATAATGAATTTTATTTCAGATTGCTCTAATTCTTAATTTGACAATTCTATGTTTCTTGACAGTTTGTAATAGTAACCTTTGCTTTAGATTGACCATAATTGAAATTAATTGAATTGAATAAAAATTAAATTCTAATTGAACAATAATTAGCAAAGTGTTTCAATCATTTTATAAATATTTATTATATAATTTAAATATTCAGCTTAAACATTCTCCGGGCCCGTGAACTAGGTTCGCAGCTACCTTTAGCTGCAATAAATGTACTCAGCACAGGGTAATTATCTTCGGACACATCCTTTTTTCTCTTTTACTGTTCTTATTCTCACATGAAAGTAGAAAATAAATGGATTAGTAAAAGAGACAACACATACATAATTAAGCGACAACACGATCAACAGGGAATTGACTAAAGAAGTGACAACACTTTCTGTCCCTGTTCTGCTGCAGGTACCATCTATAAATTCGCCTTCTTACTACAGAAGCCGTACTTCGCGTTTACGTTTGACGGGTAATTCATTGTTAAGTTGCTTGTAAGTGCCGTGAGTGGTGTTATTCCATTATTATTATTAATGTCTTTTTTTTTATTTTAATTTAATGTGCAGTGATTGCACCACCGCGGGATATTCCAGGTGAGTGTTGTTATTTTCCTATATTATACTTTCTTTAGGATCAAATCCAATGTTCTTTTAATGTTTTTTAGTGTTTGTTATTATTTCCATTCATGTTTTCGGTGTAGAGTTAGAGAGGCCACGAATGTATAATCGATTTTATCGATTTTCGAATTGCATTCGATGACCTTTTTTATAATTATAAGGATTTAGTGTCATGTAGAATGTTATTTTCTAGGGATTTAGTATAGTGTAGAGTGTGTTTTTTTTTTTTTTAATGATTTTTTTAATGATTTTTTTAAATGAGTTGTATAGTGTTGAGTGAGTTTTGGTGTCGCCTAGAGTGTGTGTGAATGCGAATGAGTGTGAGTGCGAATGAGTTTGAGCGTGGGTGCGAATGAGTGTGAGAGTGGATGCGAATGAGTTTGAGAGTGGATGCGAATGAGTGTGAGAGGGGACTGTATATCGATGATTATGATTGTTTTGAGAAAGAGTGTAAGAGGCATAGGTGTCGTTATACAGGCATTTTATCGGTATGAGTATCGTTAGAGGGAAGAGAGCATATTTTGGTTATCGGTCTTTTTGCTACTCCATTTTGTGTCTTCAGCGTAACGACACGAGTGAGGTTGTCCTTTCGTAAGTGCTTCTCGGTTATGCGCGCTAAACTCCATTTCGTTGGTGGCAGTCGTTTATCCTTTATGAGCACTAGGTCTCCAACTTCGGATTGTGTCTCAATTTTCAGCCATTTCGGTCTATGTTGAAGTCGAGCGAGATATTCGGAACTCCACTGCTTCCAAAAAACTTGATATAGAGTTTGAATTCGTTGCCACCGTTCTAGACAGCTGATTTTCTTTTCGGTCTGATCCGGATGAGGTACTCCGATGAGAGGATGACCAATTAGAAAGTGACCCGGGGTGAGAGTTGCGAAATCGTCTGGATTGTCGGTTAATGGACAAAGGGGGCGTGAATTTAAACACGCCTCTATTTGGGCCAGCCAAGTGGTAAGCTCTTCAAAGGTGAATGTTTCACTCCCGATAATTCGCTTGAGGTGGTACTTGATAGATTTGACTCCTGCCTCCCATAATCCCCCAAAGTGGGGAGAAGCTGGTGAAATAAAGTTCCATTTTGTCCCATCGTTGGCAAGCGATGCTGTGACCTCCTTCCAATCCTGTTGTGCCGCTTTTAGCAATCGATTGAGTTCAGAATCGGCTCCCACAAAATTCTTGCCACAATCGCTGAAAACCTGCGAAAGTAAGCCTCTCCTTTCTGTGAACCTTCGGAATGCTGCTAGAAACGTTTGAGTGGTCATATCGCTGACTAACTCAATGTGAATTGCCTTGGTCGCCAAGCATACGAAGATGGCAAAATAAGCCTTAAACGTCTTGGAGCCCCTACCCTTCCAAGCCTTTAGGTCGATAGGCCCGGCGTAGTCAACGCCAGTGTGACTGAATGGTCGAGAGATACGGACGCGTGGAGCCGGTAAGTTCCCCATTTACTGCTGTTTTGGTTTGGTCCTGTAGCGAAAACTAATAGTGCATTCATGAATACATTTTTTCACACTATTCTTGATATTTACAATCCAATATTTGCTTCGCAGATCTGAAACCATCTGTTGGATTCCACCATGCAAAGTTCTTTCATGCGCCTCCCGTAGTAACAGTTTTGAAAAGTGGTGTGTAGGGTTGAGTATTATTGGATGCCGCTGCAATTTCCTTTGGAAACATTTCGTGTTGGACCACTTTCACCGCTTTCAAAGTAGCTGCTTGAATTTCCTTCGGTGATAATGTCATAAATTCCCGCTCATGAGGTCGTTTTCGTAAATTGTTGACGAATCTCGTACACCAAGCAATGATGCTTACCAATTTCAGTAGATTAGAGTGCTGGTTGATCAAAGTGCTGATTGCATCATCGGTTGCGATCGCGTAAAGACTCTTTAGATATCGAACTTCCTCAGCGGTTTCCTCTTTTGTAGGTTGACATGGAATGGTAAATTCCCATTCCTTTCGGAGAAATTCTGGGCCATTCCACCAGAGTTGGTTTTCTTCCAGTCCTGATGGGAGGAGTCCGCGCGACAACAAATCCGCAGGGTTGTGTTTGGTGGGAACGTGCTTCCAAATGCTGCAATTGGTGAGTCGCTGAATCTCTGCTACCCTATTAGCAACAAAGGTCTTCCATTTAGATGGAGGTGCATTGATCCAGGACAATGTAATTTCGGAGTCTGACCACGCGAATGTCTTCACCTTCTCCCAGCGTAACATCTTCGATGTATAGTGTAAGAGTGAAGCCAACATAATTGCTGCGCATAGCTCTAAACGAGGGAGAGTTACATTCTTCAGTGGAGCCATCTTGGTTTTGGATATCAGTAAATGAGTATGACTGTTTTTGTACTCATCTAAACTCCGCACGTAAATTACAGCACCATATGCTTTCTCCGACGCGTCACTAAAACCATGAAGTTCCAGGTCCCGTTGTTTGCTTCGTGTGTGGATCCACCGTGGCACCCGAAGCTTCTCGATCAGGGACAGTTCTTTTCGAAAGGATTCCCATTCTTCTTGGAGCTCAACAGGAATCGGTTGGTCCCACGACATTCCGCACCACCAAAGTAGCTGCATCATCATTTTTGCCTTGAAAATGCACGGCGAAATCCAGCCAAGGGGATCGAAAAGTTTTGCGATTGTGGAAAGCATTGATCTCTTTGTGACTTCCGAGGTATCTGTTTGAAGGTTCTGAAAGGAAAATGAATCATCGAGTGGAAACCACCTTACCCCTAAGGCCTTAACATGCTCTGCGGAATCAAAAGGAAGTTCAAAACCTAACTCTCTCTGATCTGGTGGAATATCCTGAAAGAACTCTTCAGTGTTGCTTGTCCACTTTCGAAGCTTGAAGCCTGCAGGTGATAACATATGTTATATCATCTCTCCTTTCCAGAACTTCCTCCACCGAATCGGCTCCTGTGATGACATCATCGACATACGTGTCTTCTCGGATAATCCTGGCCCCAATGGAATGTTGCTTTTCTCCGTCTGCTGCTAACTTGTTAAGTGTTCGAATAGCAAGATAAGGAGCGCTGGCAGTGCCGAAATATACAGTCTGTAAGCGGTATACCTTCACAGGCTCATGGATTTCATCGCGCCAGTAGATGAGCTGGTAGTAGGTGTCGCTGTGATTCATCCGGATTTGCCTGTACATCTTTTCGATGTCGGCTGTGTATACTTGTACGTCCTCCATCTCAGCAGAATATCCGTAATATTATTTTGCGTTTTAGGTCCTATCATCAAATGGTCATTCAACGAAGTTCCATCCGAAGTCTTTGCAGCAGCATCGAAAACGACTCGAAGCTTGGTGGTAGAGCTTGCTTCCTTAACCACTGCATGATGCGGAACGAAGTAATGGAATGGAGTTTTAAGGACTTCATCGGAGTAAACATCGACTTCTACCATTTCATGAAGTTCCAGGTATTCTCTGATACATTTGGTATTTCTCTGTGTAGTGTAGGGTTGTTTGCAAAGCGTCTCTCCAGCTGATGAAACCTACGCAAGGCGTCTTCCTTCGAGGATCCAAGCCCAGGTTTACATCCTTCCTTAAACGGTAACGATACTTCGTAGCGTCCATTCGCTAACCGTTTTGTCGTTTTAACAAAGTGTTTCTCACAGGCTATATTTTCTTCGGATTCCTGGACCTGAAAGGGAACCTCTTCCATCTCCCAAAACTTTCGGAGCTGAGTATCGATGTCCAAAACCTGGAGAAAACTTTAAATTGGTTTTCTGGATTGTAAAGGTACCTTCCCCAGCAGAATCCATCCCAGTCGTGTCTTTTGAGCAATGGGTGAACAGGCCTAAGGTTTGAGCTGCTGTCTCGGTCACAAAGTTGTTGTTTTACTCGTTGAATCTGGATATGTTCAAGTCTCCCTATGGGTATGTTCAAGTCTCCCGTAGGTGGGGGAGACTTGAGCCGAACATCTTTTTTCAAACAATTTGCTCTCAGTAAAAAATTTCTGCATGGATTTAGAATAAAAAAAGGTTATTCTTGAAGGAGATACATGTAACCTTAAAGTGATGTAACTAACATGCAAGTGAGACTACCAACAAACATTTTATCAACGATTTAACAAAAAGTGGCTCAAGTCTCCCGCTTTCCCCCTACATTTACGGACGAAAATTTATTTTACGTACAGACAACAAGCGTCTTGTCTGGCTCAATAATCTCAAGGAACCTCATATGAAATTACAACACTGGAAAATTCAATTAAACGAGTGTGACTTCACAATGGAATATTTGAAAGGAAAAGAAAATCATATTGCCGACGGTATAGCAGATATGGCAATCACGAAGATAAAAATTACGAAATAGAAAAAGAAACTTCGCTGCTTAACATTTTCAATAATGTGATGAGCAGTGCTAGTGAAAAGAATGACGACGTTAAGTCTACTGACCCTACTATTCACAGTGGAATAGAAGACGAAACTCAGTAGATATACGTCACCGAGAAAGCTAGCAACCTCTCCAAAAACCAAATTTACTTACAAATATGCAGCCGAGAAAGAATGTATACTCGTAAAAAAATTGTAAATCGAAAAATTCACAATGAAGGGACTATTGATCGACAAAGGAATAATGTGCATTTATTGCGATAATAACCAATTATTTATCAAATTCCATGATATTTATGTACAAAATTTCGCAAATAATAAAAATTTAAAACTATTTAAGTCTAGTATTAAACTAATAGATATAACAGATAAGGAGTAAATGCTCACCATAATTAAAAACGAACATTTAAGAAACAATCATCGAGGCACCCAAGAAATATTTTATGAATTAAAGCAAACGTTCTACAACCCAAATTTGTTGAAAATTATTACCAAATACATAAATAATTGCGAAACTTGCATACTGGCTAAACATGATCGAGAACCGCACATAGATATTTGGTTTCCTTGCCGAAATATAATGCATTTAACAACAATCGACAAATTTAGCAAGTTCGCTACAATACATAAATTAGGCGATAGAACACGGATCTCAATTCTGAAAGCCGTAAAAGGAAGAATACAATTTTTAAGCAAAATGAAGAAGTTAATCAACGACAACGATAGATGTATGTATTCTGCATAATGCGGTAGAACTAATCCTTAGAGAAAACGAAATACAATCACATGTCACCACAGCAGGCAGCAAAAGGGGCAACGTTGACATAGAGCGATTGCACGGCACTCTAAACGAGCATATACACATAATGAAAACAGGTAATGAAAATAGAGACGACCTCGATGCCAACACTTTTAAAGCAATAACATTTTACAATAATACTATTCACACAACGACAAAATTATGTCCAATAGAATTTATAACAAAAAATTATGATATAAATGAAGTTAAAAAATTGGTGGCAAAATTCGAGCAAAATAAAATAAGTAAAATTAATCATTTAAATAAAAATCGCACGTGTAAGTATGAACTGAATGAAAATGTAGTATCTAACAGAAATATAACAAAAAACAGTCCAAAATATAAAAGGCTTACTAATTATAGAAAACAAAATAACTACACATTCGACACCAGTAGGAAACGTGATATTTACTTTATGTATTGCTACATATTTAATGTTTTTTATCCAATCACTTATTAGAAGCATTTTGAATTTTTTTTAATATTTGGTAAAAAAAAAAGTTTCGGTATTGACAAGAATAATTCTCATGACTTTCATGAAATATTAATGAAGTCTAACCGCAAGTTCCTTTTTTTTTTGGTTATATTTGAAGAAAGAACATTTTTTAAAACTTGCATTTCTTACGGTTTTTAGTTTTTTGTTTTCGCAAGATTAAATGATTAATACGCTGCTTGAGAGAATACATTTATTTCATTTGGATTTTCCCATGAAATTTTGTATAAATAGTAGATTGGACTTGCAATTCAAATCAGTCAATCTTTAAACATGGACATTGAAGCTGAAACGCTCTACAAGTTCCGGCAAACTTCAAACCAACAAAAAAACTAATAGATCTACCGATGCTAACACCTCTAAGAATATTAGGGGTGAAAAAAGTTACTACAAAATACGGTCTGCGAACGGTGGTCGAAATGGAGGAGTATCAGGTAATTAATTTTTTCAATGGATTTTTTTTTATAATTCTAATTAATTCCAAAATTAATTACAGGTGTTTTTACCAATTCGATACAACACTTTAAGCAGCAGAGCGATAGATGGTATAAATGAGGGTAATCACATCCTCATCTTTATAGGATCCATTGGAAGATCCGCGCAAATCAAGTTAATCCGGGCAGAGGATTAATATATAGAAAATAAATAAAATCCCATATTAATTTACAAAAATATTTTTTTTTTTATTGATTTTAAATATGTGTTTACAAATTAAGTTCACTTGGTATTTTGTAATGTTCCCAAGCCAAAGTAGATACCTTACCAGGACAAATATATCTTTTGGTATCATTGAAGCTTAACTTATTTAATTGTTGAGTTGTTAACTTATTTAATTGTTGAGTATAAATTACATGCAATTTACTTCTGAAAATTAACATATTTCTGAACATTTCTCTTTGATCATCATCATTTTTTAAGACTCGCAATTCTTAGGGTTTTTAGTTTTTTGTGTTTGCAAGATAAAACGATAAATAAGCTGCCTGAGAGAATACATTAATTTCATTTGTGTTTTCTCATGAAATTTAGTATAAATAGTAGATGGGACTTATAATTCAAATCAGTCAATCTTTAAACATGGACATTGAAGCTGAATTAAACGCCCTAGAAGTTCCGGCAAACTTCAAACCAACAAAAAAAATTAATAGATCTACCGCTGCTAACACCTCTAAAACTATTAGGGGTGAAAAAAGTCTCTACAAAATACGGCCTCCGAATGGTGTTCGAAATGGAGGAGTACCAGGTGTTCTGCCCTCAACCCAGAAACCAACCATTCGCACGAATTGCCTTTACGCAATATGATATAGTTCTGTTGAACCACTTGACTTGGTTCTGTTTTCTGTTGACTCACTATCATATACATAGTTCGTTTGAACCGCGACCACACACACTGCGGTGTCACATTCCAGACCTAAGCAATACTGACCCACCGCAGCGTGAAATATGTCAAGTGCATTGCCTAGGATGCAATAAACAAAGTGAGACATGGGTATGACACAAATTGCGTGGTTGACCTGGAATTTGTGAGGATCATAGGCAAGAAGGCAGTGAATGAAAAATGATGAGGACAGTCTGATCCAACACTAAAAACAAGTGGTTCTTCTTTTTCACTGCGGAGTAACAACATTGGTGGCAGCGGTGGGATCGCCTAGTAAAAAGCATCTGACAAGGCTCCCAAATTTAAAATCAAAATCAACATCGAACTCCCAAATTTAAAAATCAATATCACAATCCCAAATTCAAAAAAATTTTTTTTTTCAAAATGCTAAAGTGAAGTGAAAAAAAAAACATTTTTTTTGACTTCAGCAATAACGCGAAGTGAAAAGACTATCAAAAACTCCACAGAGGTAGTCCAATTCTTGTGCCAGTATTTTAAGAGGGAAGGAAGAAATTGCCACGCTGAGGCAATCAACTAAGCCTGCAACGACAACTCCATCATCAACAGCGAAGTACCATCATGTTTCCGGTGTAAGTTAGTGATACAAGTTGAATTTTTAGTTGAATATATAAATAATATAAATAAGTTGAATTTTTATAATTTTTTTTTACACATTGCACATAAAGAGTGTATTCCTTTTTATCTCTCTCCCCCGCATCTGTAAATCTAAATCCAGTTTTTTTTTTCTCCCTTAAGTGTATCAGAGAAAAATTTTAATTTTTATCCTTGTTTTTATGTCCAACCTTAACCTAAATATTTCGTTAAGAAATAGGAGGGTAGTACGCTCTCGTAGATTCTCAAAAAGTGAGTTATCCATAGCTGAGTCATATAAACAAATGCCAGTGGGACATTCTCCACCACCGACTAAAAACGAAATAAACGAACCTAGTCCGCCTAGTGAACAAAAACCCTTACCGAAAAGTTCTTCATCTTCGTCTATAACAACTGATCCTTGTTTGCATAACGAATCTACAATGGCATGATTAGTATGTAAAGTCAGTTTGATGAAGACACATTGAGGAGAGAAAAATTCGCAATCAAAATGAATTCATCTGCATGTGAATTGTATAATCAATCTATAGACACAGTGAATGATTTTGATTTGAATAAAAATCTAACTAATAAATTTCATAAGTTTCCAAAAAATTTAGTTAAAATTATTGAAGACAATCTAACAGACGATAACAAATTTCTAATGTTTCCAGACGAAGACGAAGCTACAATCAAAAAGTTATATGATATTTCACATTCGGACGAGATAAACAAATTAAATGAGTTTTATGTTACAATTACTCCAGAAATGAAGGAATATTTACAACATATGCAAACTCATCCATTTACAGATAAACATAAAAATTGTATAGAATTTGATTCATCTACAATAAGTAAAGTACAGATTGAAGATGTATGTAATTGGCATAGATATATAAATAGTATACCTGCTGAGCCTACCGAAGGGGAAAAAGAAAATAATGACAAACTTAATGAGAGACTGATGTTAAAATTTATGTATCACATATAATTGGATTATATTTTACAACAACATGATAGATTTCTTCTTCATTATCATAAACCATATAACTTGTCTATCATAATGGGTGAACGTTTATTTAATCAATTGGAATATTTATTTATGCTGCCATTTTTGACGATATTAATATGAGATTAGATACTTCTGAATATGAAAATTCAAATCCCCATAATTTTCCACGAGTCAATGGAAAAGTATTAGGTATGTTTAAGGATGAAAATCAGGGAAAGAAGATATTAGAATTTGTGGGTCTCAGAGCAAAAATGTATTCATTTACCGTTGAGAATGGTGCACCCGTTAAAAAAGCGAAAGAAGTAAAAAAATCCTTAACAAAAACACTTAGCATAGAAAATTATAGAAACTGTTTATTTAAGTAATAAAAAAGGAAATGTACACAGAATTTGAATAAGTTATCTCTAAGCTTTCAAGATACTAAGAGACTTATTTGTTCTATAAAATTAGCACCCTAGCTGGGGACATTATAAATTGAATAAAAATATATAAAAAAAAATTATTCTTGTATTTTTTTTGGAAAGAAGTTCCTATTGCTTTTATTAGCTCCATTTCACATCCTATAAGGTTGTTAAGGTTCTCATCGCTCAAGACTGTAAAGCGAATCGGGAGGAAAACCTTACAGCTCTCTAATTCCACCATGATCCGTGATCCATATTTTGTATTACACCGCTTTGCGCTTCGGATTTTATATAGCGTTTTTAGTTTTAATGTTTTTAAATATTCTAACGATTTTTGACCGCCTATTTTATTTATTTTGTTTAAGAAATCCATGTTTTTTACATAAAAAGGGCTAAGAAAAGAAAAATGGCGACGCCACAAAGATTGGTGACGCCAAAAGTATAAACCGTATAAACGCACGACACACCACGAGAAAAAGGAGAAATAAATCTCACACGACACAACACAACAAAAAGAGAAATAAATCTCACACGGCACACCACGACAAAAAGAGAAACAAATCTCACAGGACACACCACGTTTTGTACACCACGAAGAAGAGAAACAAATCTCACACGACACACCACGCAAATGCACACTCACCACGCTAAGTTATTTGAAGACACCATATGAGAAGATAGATAAATCTCACACGATACACCACGGTCACGCTGAAAACCAAAATCAACATAAGAGATAATGTCCTGTCAAACACAGGACACACTGCTGTAATAAGATAAAAATTAGGGGATGAATGTAATTTAAGAGAAAAGAAAAGATATTGGTTGAATATAAAAAAAAAGAGAAGTAAATCGTAACAGTAGAGGGAAAAAAAAAAGTTTGTGTCACAAAGAAATAAGAATACTTAAAGTTATTTTATAAAGTAAAGTCAACTTATAGTGGAATAAGAATAATTCCCCTAAATAAAGAGAACTACATTTCACTTTCCAAGCGGGTGATAATAGATTTAAATAACACTTTTGAAATGAGATTCTTAGATTCATACCGATTTCTTCAATCTAGTTTAGATTCATTAGCAAAAAATTTATCGGTAGATGATTTTATAGTTAACAAAAGAGCTTTTAAAAATGATGACTCATTTAAATTAATGCTCAGGAAAGGTATATTTCCCTATGATTATCTTGATTCATGGACTCGATTAGATGATTGCGCTCTTCCACCGATTTCCAAATTTCATAATAAAATGACGGGTGAAGATTGCTCGGAAAATGACTATAAGCATGCCCTTAAAGTATGGGAGCATTTCAAATATAAAACTTTCAAAGACTACATGCTTCTATATCTGCAGAGTGATGTTCTATTGTTAACCGATATATTTGAAAATTTCCGAAAAGTTTGTAAAAAAATTTATGAACTAGATCCATGTCATTACTATACATCCCCTGGTTTATCCTGGGATGCAATGTTGAAGGTAACGGGAATTGAATTAGAACTTTTAACAGATATTGATATGTTTAATTTCTTTAAGAAAGGTATCGGGGGTGGTTTATGTCAGAGTAGTCATCGACATGCTATCGCTAATAATAAGTATGTAGAAAATTATGATCAAAGCAAACTTAGAGAATATCTGATGTATTTCGATGCGAATAATTTGTATGGTTGGGCAATGTCTCAACCGCTTCCCGATGGAAATTTTAAATTGAATGATCCTGAGATCTACACCACCGAATATATTTTAAACTTGAATAACAATAAAATTGGTTGTGTGTTGGAAGTAGACTTAGCTTATCCATCAGATCTTCACAATTCTCATAATGATCTTCCCTTTTGTCCAGAGAATATAATAACACCGGGAAGTCAAATTCCTAAGTTGATAGCTAATCTAAATTCAAAGACGAATTATGTTATTCACCTTAAGAATTTACAGCAATGTCTGAAAAATGGACTTACTCTCACTAAAGTACACAGAGTGCTGTCTTTTACTCAATCTAAATGGCTAAACAAATATATTGAGGTCAATACCGAATGCAGGGAAAGAGCTAATAATAAGTTTGAAAAACACTATTTTAAATTAATGAATAATAGTGTTTTTTGTAAGACTATGGAAAATGTAGAGAAGCGAAGAGATGTGAAAATTGTAACAAAATGGGATGCTGATAGGAAAGCGCTAAGTGCTAGAAAGCTAATTGCAAATCCTAATTTCCATAGCCGTTCTATATTTACACCAGACTTGTGTGCTATTGAAATGTTAAAGGGAAATATAATATATGATAAACCTATTCATTTAGATTTCATTGTATTAGAGCTTTCAAAATGGCTTATGTATGACTTTCATTATGATTATATGAAAGAAAAGTTTAGGGAATCAGTTCGATTAAATTATATGGATACAGATTCATTTATTTACTCAATAATGACTGATGATTTTTATGCAAACATATATGATGGCTTTACTAACCCGGAGAAATCAAGGTTCGATACCTCAGAATATCCCATAGACAATTTAATGGGAAAGTTCTAGGTAAATTTCAAGATGAAAATAATTATCGAAAAATGTTAGAGTTTGTCGGGTTAAGAGCGAAAATGTATTCTTTTAAAGTAGAGACTGGTGAAGTGGTAAAAAAAGCAAAAGGTGTTCAGAAGTCTGTTAATAACAACTTAGATATAAGAGATTACCATAATAAAAAAAAAACAATGTTGTTCAAATCAATGTTTATATTTAGAAGTAAGTTACATAATCTTTATACACAAATTATTAATAAGTTAGCATTAAGTTATAATGACACCAAGAGATATACAGTGTTGGCTAAAACTAGAGCACGAAATGGCCTCACTTTGGAAAAACGCTAAAAGAGTCCTCCAATAAGTACTACTAAGCTTAAATCAGTTCATTTCAGTACAATCGTGTTAAAAAATTATTTCTCATGGTTTTTTCATGAAACATTTTTAACAGAGTCAAACCGCAATTATTTTTTTGACAACATCAAAATACAATAACCATTTTTGCTTATTGGTTGCTATGCACTACTTTAAAGTGAAGAAACAGTAATTTTTTTTGATAACATTTCAATTAATTTTTCCCACCAGTAGAATAGGAATACTCCCATATATCTTAAAAGTAAAGAAAGATTTACAATAAACCACCAAGATTGATAACACTTTTTCTTTATTCGTTAACTATTTAAACGATGAAGAACAAAAAAAAAATCTTTTAGAAGACCGCAAAGTCTTGATACTATTTCAAACAAAATACAATTCAGAATTAGTATAAAAAGCTAAACTTATCCCTTAATGGAAAACATTAGCACAACAAGAACCATGGAAGCAAGAGCAGTCTACGAGGAGTTATCAAATCTATCGTCGTTGGGGTACATCCCAACGAAATCAATCAAAAGTCTGACGGAAGATCGGGCTTTTGATATTACAAAACTAAAAAAGGTCTCCACGAAGTATGGGGAAAAATTAGTCGTCGTGTTAGGCGATGTGCAGGTAAGTGAAAATATTTTTTTCCAATTTAAATTAAATAATTCAAATTTGTTTCTAGGTGTTCCTGCCTGCAAGATACGCCTCTATGTCGAATTCATCAATTGATACAATAAATGAGGGTAGTTGGACCCTCACTTATCAAGGAGAGTGGTATAGGAGCATAATGCTCCAAATACAAAAAAAAGACATGTAAAAATGTAAAAAAAAAAAAAAAATATGTTTTTCTTTTAATAAATAAAATATTCAACTTTATCGCATACTATTGTTATTTTTCTAATCCATCAAAAGTATTGTTTGCGGTAAGCTTTTGTTTTGGGTGCGGGGCATTGGATGAAATTAAATAAAATATTCAACTTTGCACTCAGCCAACTGAACTGATAAGAGTTCTGATTATCAAGGATAAATTGCTGTAAGCTTTTGTTTATGGGTGCGAGGCATTGGATGAAATTTAAAAATTAAGTCAGGGTTAAGTTGAAAAAAACACCAAGCAAGAGAAGAAACCCGTCAACTGTCAAAAATCGGGCGAATTGGTCCACATGCCGTGAGTCAATTGTGTTAAACAAAAAGATATTCTTAGCAGAAAGGATAGGTTTTAATAGTAGATTTAAGACTAAAATTTATAATAAATTAAATAGGGCGATGAGCCAACCAAAGTTTATATGGGGTATTTCTACTCAAACATGAGTGAATAGGATTTTTTTTATTTGGTGTGTGGATGGCCGGTCGGGCCGTCCTTCTATAGATGAAAGGTGACAGGACAGGACGACTACGAACAATGACGACGTAACGTGACGACAAACGAACTTCTCCACTACAACAGACTTAGGTCATGACTGGGAAGCACGTCTAGAGGCCATCTCTCGCAATCATTGGCCAGAGAGATGGCAATTGGTTGTGTCACTAGACATACAGGGTGGGCAGGCCAGCTTTTGCCACTTCCACCAGGCATACTACGTGTACTTGACGAACCCGTTTGGCGAGGAGAGAAAATGGGAAGGACAAAGTGCGCGATAGGGAGTAGCTGTAGGATAGTTTAAGATAGTTAGGTTTTAGATTAGGATTTAGTTTAAGACATTAGGTTAGTTTAGGTTTAGTTTAGGATATAGGTAGGGTAAGCTTCGCGGAGTCCTTCCCAATCTTTCTCCTGGCCAAGGGCATAAGTCCTTGGATTTTCCTTTTTACTTTCTTTTCTATTTTTTTTTATTCCGTTCGATGTCTAAAGAAGAGTAGCTTTCTTCTTTCCTTTGTTTTTTTTATCAAAATGGCACGAGATTTTGTGTGCTGAGCAGGTGGTGTGAAGTAAGGTGGACAAGAACCACCCCGTCCGACGAGCTGAGCCGAGCAACCGCGAGCGTGCCGCCGTCCTCCTTACTCGCACCGAAGACGCCTCCGTGGCCAACCCTAGCTCACAACAATCTATCGGTCTACCGTTCCCATTAGCGTTATATTACCTCCAATGACTTCTAATTTTATATGTTGACCTTTCTCAATATTCCTAAATTTTATGATTTACATTTTGCTTGTCGATTCACCATTTAAGATTCTTAACAATAGTGTTCGATTTCCATCTTCTGGTGTTGCATATACTTCTAAAATGTTATCAATTATGGTAACGTCACCGAATGAAAACTCCTTCCAACCTTGTGTGCAGACACAAAACTTGTGTCCATCATTTAAACTTTCACACCAAAACATTGTCTCATTCAGTCTTTTTTTTTTTACTTTTTCAAACAACAATTCCACAGCCCTGTCTTTTTTAACGCTTGGAACAGTCTTTCTATCGGTTTAAAAGTCAACTTGAACTTGATTAAACGATTTTTGAATTGATTTTTAGAGCGCTTTCAAATCCCCCTTACGTCAATTACTTCAAAATCAATTTCTTTAGTTCTACTCTCATAGAACATCACTCCCGTTTCCCGATCCCTTCGACAATAATTTTTTTCACTTACGTTATCAAAAAAAAAGTTTCGGTATTGACAAGAATAATTCTCATAACTTTCATGAAATATTATTGAAGTCTAACCGCAAGTTCTTTTTTTTTTGGTTAAATTTGAAGAAAGAACATTTTTTAAAACTCGCAATTCTTACGGTTTTTAGTCTTTTGTTTTTGCAAGATTAAATGATTAATAAGCTGCCCGAGAGAATTTTCCCATGAAATTTTGTATAAATAGTAGATGGACTTGTAATTCAAATCAGTCAATCTTTAAACATGGATGTCCATGAAGCTGAAACGAACTAGAAGTTCCGGCAAACTTCAAACCAACAAAAAAATTAATAGATCTACCGCTGCTAACACCTCTAAAACTATTAGGGGTGAAAAAAGTCTCTACAAAATATGGCCTTCGAATGGTGGCCGAAATGGAGGAGTACCAGGTGTTGTGCCCTCAATCCAGAAACCAACCATTCTCACGAATTGCCTTTACGCAATATGATATAGTTCTGTTGGACCACTTGACTTGGTTCACTATCATATACATAGTTCGTTTGAACCGCGACCACACACACTGCGGTGTCACATTGCAGACCCCAGCAATACTGACCCACCGCAGCGTGAACTATGTCAAGTGCATTGCCTAGGGTGCAATAAACAAAGTGAGACATGGGACATGGGTTTGATACAAATTGCGTGGTTGACCTGGAATTAGTGACGATCATAGGCAAGAAGGCAGTGAATGAAAAATGATGAGGACAGTCTGATCCAAACACTAAAAACGAGTGGTTCTTCTTTTTCACTGCGGAGTAACAACACAGGCAAGCATTTCAATTATTTTTTTTTAAAATTCTAATTAATTCCAAAACTAATTACAGGTATTTTTACCAATACAATACAACACTCTGAGCATCAGAGCGATGGATGGTATAAATGAGGGTAATCACATCCTCATCTTTATAGGATATATATATTTGCGACGTTTGTAAATATGTTTACAAAGGTTAAATTCAGGCATTTTCAATGCACACGAACAATATTTTTGTGCTTACTATGTGTTCGGGTGAACGAATAACGTAGCATAGATTCGTATTTTATGCACGCTCCGCGTAAAAATGCTGCTCTGCAGTAGATGTAAGATTTAAAAGTAGAGTTAGCACCGAAATTTCAACCCGATCACTTCATATCATAAATAAATTAAGTGTTAAAATAATAAACATGTAATAGAGCGTGACGATGGTTTGGGTTCCTTAAACTGACCAATTGCAAAATTCCTGATTCGTATTCTGAACACGTCCATTTTTAAGCGCGAAAATGATGTAGGAATACAGTCATATAACACTTGAAAGAAAAGGGAAGGAGAAAAGTATAACTTTTTGCGCAGTCCGACGACGAAACCGAAGCCACCGCCACCACCACGAAAAGAAAAAGAAAACTAAAGAATAAACTAAACTACACCATACCACACCAGAAATAATTGTATTTTGTTAAATCTTTAGCGAAAATTGGGTTTCGTCGACATCTTTATTCTTTACTTTCAATTTTTTATTGTCAGCCAGACATAAAAAATTTACATTGCCGCCAACGTTTTTTGAGGACTTGTTCCTCTTTGCCAAGTCACAGCCAGCCATAGAAATTTGATCGTCGTCAACGTGATCGAGGACAAAAGAACAATTGAAGTGCAATTGTCCCGCCAGTCAGTCGTAACATTTTCACGTCGCAGCCAGCGACACATGGAGAAGAAGCCACGTCTACTTATTCCAATTGCCAGCCATGCGATTGCAGCTGTTGTTCATGCCGAGCCATTCACAGGTAAGAAGAAGTTCTCGCCTTATTAAACAAAATCCCATCACACAGGAAAAGGTCAAGCTGATGTCCCTGCAAGAAGAGCGAGAACACTCCGACACGGGTGAAAGTGACCCCGATATGAACGCCACCATAAGAGAACATGCCAGCCAGCCAAATAACCCGTCGACCTCGACAGCTATAGAGGAGATTCAGAAACAGATGGAGGAGCTTCGTGTGCAGTTGGGAGCAGCTACAGCCAGTGCTGCAGCCGAAAAAGCGGAACGCCTCCGCATTGAGCAACTGCTCATCAGCATTGAGCCAGCCAACTCTTCTCGTTCTCTCAATGAAGCCTGTTCACCCGCCACCATGTATTCAATGAACCAGGCTTTGGGAACTCGATTTGCAGCAACAGGAACAACAGAAACCATGAGCATGGGTGCTGGAACAGCACAGTACGCACCTTCGTACACATTTTCATCACTAGCAGAGCCACTGCATATGCCGATAGCCACAACAACAGTCATGTGTACTAGTGCTGGAACATCTCGGTATGCACCCGTGTCATGGCAACCGCCTTCGCAACCCACACAGCCAACCACAAATGCTCACACAGATGATGCAGCAAGGCAACTTGGGTTACAGTCCTTCCCGTCACAAAGCTTTGCGGCAGTGCCGAGAGTACCAACGTTCATGCCACCTTTAAGCACCTTCCAGCCCAGCTGTCAGCAAGTGATTCAACCGCCTTCGCAACTCTTTACGCAGCCGATGTATGTTGCTAACCAGCCATTAACGCAGTCAAGTTCCCAGGGGAGCGGACGAAAACTACATGACCTACCTGCCTTCACCGGTCGACCTGAGGAGTGGCCGATGTTCTGCACTGCCTATTTGGAGTCCACCGCTATGAGTGGGTACTCCAACGTGGAAAACCTATTCCGCCTGCAGAAAAGCATCAAAGGGGATGCAAAATCGGTTGTGGAAGCTCTTCTAATCCACCCAGACAACGTAAACCGAGTAATGTCAGCTCTGGAGTTTCGATTTGGTCGCCCGGAGTGCTTATTATACAGCCAATTATCGAAGGTGAGAGAGATCATTCCGATTTCAGAAAGCAGATTGGAAATGCTTATTCCATTTGCCACAAAGGTTCAAAATCTCTCCACATTCCTTGAGTCTACTGGAATGCATCAGCATCTAGCTAACCCTACTCTAATCGAAGAACTTGTAAGCAAGCTTCCAATGAGCAAGCGTTTGGAATGGGCCCAACGAAGCATTTACATCAAGCCGTATGCCACAGTAAAGCATTTCGACGAATGGTTAAGCGAAATTGCCCGACTTGTGTGCCTCGTTACTACTTCTTCGCTCCAACCGCCGGCCAAAAATAGAAATCTGCTGTTAACATCGGAGTCTGCTGGAGACCGACACGACCAGTGCAAAAATGATCAACCGGCATCAAAAGCCCTGCACGCAGCCGAACAGTCTTCATCAGCCATCAGCAAGAAGGATGTATGCCGCCACTGCAAGGGAAAGTCACATACCTTAGATAACTGCCGAAGCTTCGTCAACTTGGGAATCGCAGCTAAATGGAACTTTGTTAAGAAAAATCGACTGTGCTTTTCTTGCTTAAAGTACGGACACAACGTCAGTGCCTGTAGACAACGGAAGTCCTGTGGGATTGATGACTGCTCCAGAGTTCAACACCAGTCACTGCACGAGCCTAAGGCGACGCAGATGTCATCATCGCCATCAGATACAAACGAGCAAGCACCGAGGACATTGTTGAGCTGCAACATGAACTTGAATCCAACAATTTTCTTCCGTGTGCTTCCAGTGAGGCTCTACAATGACGACATCATATTGAGGACGTTTGCACTCCTGGATGAAGGATCATCCGTGACAATTATGGATTCGGATTTAGCGGCGCAACTTCATTTGAGCGGTCAAAAGAGGTCTCTAAATTTACAGTGGTTCGACAAGGAAACATCAATCAAGGACTCAGTAGCTGTTAACTTTCAAATCAGCGCAGACCAAGATAATGCACAGAAGTTTTCGTTGAACGGAGTTCAAACTATCAGTGGGCTAAGTCTACCAATTCAAACGCTTACTACCGCCGACGTAGAGCCGTTTCTTCACCATCCAATTTTAATGTCACTTGCCGAGTACGATAACGCCAGGCCCCAATTGTTAATTGGACTCGATCATTGTCATTTAGGAGCGCCAATACGCATCGTTAAGTCTACCGAAAATCAGCCACTTGCCACGGAAACGAAACTGGGATGGGTCGTCTATGGCAGATCGTCTGGAGAAGACGTAAGCAACCCCAGTGGTGAATTTAGTCTTCTTGGCAGAGCAGTTAAAGATAAGGAGCAAGAACATCTGGACCAATTAGTCAGTGAGTTTATTGACTTGGGTAGCTTTGGTATACAAAACTCAATCGAACAGTCAGTTTCACCAGCTGGTAAGAGAGCATTGCAGATCCTTTCTCAAACAACAAAGAGAGTTGGAACTCGCTATGAGACGGGACTCCTGTGGAAGAGTGACACGTTTACAGTTCCATCAAGTTTCGAAATGGCCAAGCAAAGACTACGAAACCTAGAGTCAAAAATGGCAAGGAATCCCAAGTTCGGTGCAACTTATCAAGAAGTTATTAGAAGGTACATAAGGAGCGGATATGCTAGGAAGCTCACAGCTGCAGAGGCAAGTGCAAGTACTTCAAGGACCTGGTACCTTCCTCACTTCGTCGTCCAAAACCCGAACAAGCCAGGAAAGGTTCGGTTGGTCTTCGACGCGGCTGCCAAGGTGAGTGACACGTCATTAAATGATTTTCTACTCAAGGGCCCTGACGAACTTAAGCCATTGGTGGCAATCCTCTTCAACTTCCGTATGCGTTCAGTAGCAGTCATTGGAGACATTAAGGAAAAGTTCCTTCAAATTTTAATCCGACGAGAGGACCAAGATTCACAACGTTTTTTGTGGAGGGATCAAAAGGATCAGCCAATCGATGTTTACGTCATGAGATCCATGACGTTTGGTGCCAGTTGCTCTCCATGTTCGGCGAATTTCGTAAAGAACCTCAACGCCATGAGATTCGTAAATGAACATCCGAAGGCCGTTCAAGCTATACTTGACCACCACTACGTGGACGACTACATAGAGAGCTTTGACAGTGAAGAAGAAGCATCGGAGGTCACCAAGACCGTCATCTCAATCCACAAAAGCGGGGGGTTTGAACTGCGTAATTTCGCTTCAAGTTCAAACAAGGTGTTGGAAGACGTATCCGGCATTAAAGATAAAGCGGAACAGATGCGTGAGGTCAACATGAACATCGAAGGCGCAGTAGAAAAGGCTCTGGGGATGTGCTGGAAGCCATCTGAAGACATCTTTACTTTCAAAATCATGTTTGCTAGAGTAAGTGAAGACATCATCATGGGAGAGAGATGCCCAACCAAACGTGAGTTCTTTAGTGTGGCAATGTCCATATTTGATCCAGTCGGAATGATTGCCAACTTTGTCATCCACCTCAAAGTGCTGCTCCGGGAAATATGGATCCGGGGTGTTGCCTGGGATGAACGAATTCCCGCTGAGATCTTCCGCAAATGGACATCGTGGAAAGCGGAGCTTCCAACGCTAGTCAACTGCAAGATTCCCAGATGCTATAGTTCTTACCTTTCTTCAGCGAGCCGCACAATTCTTCACATTTTCGTCGATGCCAGTGAAGAGGCTTTCAGTGCGGTTGCGTATCTACGTATCGAAAGAGGTGGAGTGATAAATGTGTCATTTGTATGTGGCAAGACGAGGACTGCACCGAGAAAGCTCATGTCCATCCCACGTCTAGAGCTATCAGCCGCAGTCTTGGGTATACGACTTTGCAGCATGATATGCAAGCTTCACATGTTGTCATTGGAAAATCGGGTGTTTTGGAGCGACTCTAAGACGGTGTTAAGTTGGCTTCGGTCGGACCCTCGCCGCCACCAAGCCATTTGTCGCATTCCGCGTCGCGGAAATACTTGAAGGCAGCCAATGCAGCGAATGGCGTTGGATACCAACTAAACTTAACCCGGCGGATGATGCGACCCGAGCTTACTTCCCGCCCAGGTATAAAGTGGACAACAAGTGGTTATCAGGACCTACCTTTCTCCAACTAACCGAGGACGCTTGGCCTGCCCAATTGAATGACGTCACCAGCAACATCTGTGAGGAGGAGATTCGCCCCAAATATCTCTTGCAGGCCAACTTGGTGAGTAGCCCTGTTTTCGACTTGTCAAGGTTCTCGAAATATTTAAAGTTGCAAAGGACAACAGCTTGGGTAATAAGATTTATTAAAGCATGCCAACGTAAGAACAGAGAGGAAGGAGAGCTTTCAGCCGCCGAGCTCGATGATGCCGAACGAGTACTCTGTTCAAAAGCCCAATCTGAAATTTTCGCCGATGAAATCGCCCAACTTAGTCGCCAACAGCACGTAGAAAAAACTAGCAGTATCTACAAGCTCACTCCGTACTTGGACGATTTCAGTCTATTACGGGTCTACGGACGTATAGATGCCGCCACAACCATACCATTCGCAGCCAGATGCCCCATCATATTGCCGAAAACCCACGGTCTAACAACGCTGATCGTGGATCACTTTCACCGCAAGCTCCATCACCAGAATGATGAAACGATAGCTAATGAGATCCGACAGAAGTTTTGGGTGCCGAGCCTCCGCACCATAGTACGACGAACAAAATATCGTTGCCAATTTTGCCGAATCCGCTCAGCCTTACCATTGCCGCCGCTGATGGGACAACTTCCCGAGGATCGTCTTACGCCATTTGTGAGGCCTTTTACTTATACGGGGTTGGACTACTTTGGCCCAATCTTAATAACAAACGGACGTCACAAGGAGAAGCGCTGGATCGCCCTCTTTACGTGCATGACAGTCAGAGCCGTGCACCTCGAAATCGCAGCCGACCTGTCAACAGATGCTTTTATCTTGTGCCTCCGCAATTTTGTCAACAGGCGGGGGGTACCGGTGCGCATTAGGAGCAACAATGGTACCAATTTCCTTGGTGCTAAAAATGAACTGCTGACCAATACCATTTTTGACAACGAGACCACCAAAGCCGAGCTCTCTACTAAGGGCATAGAGTGGACCTTTAACTGTCCCTCTAACCCACATGCTGGTGGATGTTGGGAAAGACTTGTTAGATCCGTGAAGAGAGTTCTCGAGAGAACTCGACCCAAACACCAGGTCCGATTAATGACAAAGCCTTGTGTGTCCGAAAGCAGTGGCGCATTAGCCAGCAGATCAAAGACCGGTTCTGGAGGAGATGGATGCGGGAGTATTTACCGGTGCTTACAAGGCGCTGCAAATGGTTTAAGCAAGTGCCACCCATCGCAGTAGGAGACCTGGTACTTGTGTGCGACGTGGATCTACCAAGGAGCCAATGGAAACGAGGGAGAGTCGTCAGGGTTTTCCCGGGTCACGACAATCAAGTTCGCTCAGCCGAGATCAAAACTGTGTCGGGGATTCTCAGAAGACCGTCAGTGAAGCTGGCAGTACTGGATGTTAGTGAGGCTTTGGTGGGACCAGAGCGCCTCACGGGGGGTGGGATGTTAAAATAATAAACATGTAATAGAGCGTGACGATGGTTTGGGTTCCTTAAACTGATCAATTGCAAAATTCCTGATTCGTATTCTGAACACGTCCATTTTTAAGCGCGATGTAGGAATACAGTCATATGACACTTGAAAGAAAAGGGAAGGAGAAAAGTATAACTTTTTGCGCAGTCCGACGACGAAACCGAAGCCACCGCCACCGCCACGAAAAGAAAAAGAAAACTAAAGAATAAACTAAACTACACCATACCACACCAGAAATAATTGTATTTTGTTAAATCTTTAGCGAAAATTGGGTTTCGTCGACATTAAGAGTCTAAAAGAAATTAAAACGTGTTTAATTCCAATATATAGCGGCGCGCATTACATATTCAGCTAACTATTTTTGAAAGAATTGTATTCGTCCTGATTCAACCTTGAACGCAGTGTACAAATTTGTTTCGCTGAATCAGATTTAAAAGACACGGTTTTTTTCTTGTCTCAATATTTTTCCAATTTCCAACTTAATATCTGTTCCGTTTTTTCTCCAAATTAAAAACAAACACAATTTAAGTTGTTAAGTTTTAAGCAGTTAAGTTTTAAGCAGTAGTGCAACGGGTGTGTTATTAATAAAAAAAAAGTTCAAAATGTCTGAATTTGTTTTAGGTTACAACATTTTGTGTGAAGTTTTATTTGAAGGGATCGATTCGTTAGAACAGTTCCTATTGGAACAATCCGTTATTGAATGGAAATGATGTTGCCGCCATAATATCAGCAGTTAAAAAGAAATTTTTTTCTCATTTTAAACAAAGGTTTATAAGGGTTGGCTATTCCAAATCCAAATTTTATGCAAAATATAGTGATTGGTTAAGTGGTGAATTGGTGATTCACTTAACAAGTGGCAGTGATAGCCAAGAAAATGTTTCTGCTCGTGGTAGACCAAGTAAGGACTTCATATCGTGCACTGACTGGGCCAAAAGATATAAAGTTGAAGAACTCAAACGTTCGGTCTCACAGCTTATAAATCCTGCATCATCATCTGCTTTGGTTTTGGAAGGTAAGTATTTTAGATTAAATAATAAAAATAACAACATACTGATTTCTGATTTTTTGTATTGTTTCTTCTTTTAGCATTTGATGGAGATGCTGCTTTAGCCCTTATAACTCAAACCAAACTATCCAAGTACCAATACGAAGTAATAAGAAAAGCCACAAAAGAAATTGGTCATAATATTTTCCCAAAGTACAAGGATATTGTTGAGGCCAAAAAAAAAATAATTCAAACGGAATTCATGTCAAAGGTTGGAATAAAAGTTGACGTGGTAAAACAAGGAACTAGAACAACGAATGACGGCAATACTTCACAAAGATTTTTTAAAAGTCTAAATGTGGCTGAAGAGATCACCAAAATAGACATTAGATTGATAACGAGACTCTCAGTCATATTGAAAGTTATTTGCAGCAACTTTTCAATCGATACCCAAAAATTTAAGGCTTGTTCTGAAAAGACAGCTAAACTCGTGATATCGTTATACCCATGATACCACATGCCCGCAACAGTTCACACAATTTTATTACACGGAGCAGAAGTAATAGAAAGTGCATCCTTGCCAGTTCGATCACTTTCAAAAGAGGCACAGGAAAGCAGGAATAAGGACTACAAGTACTATAGGACCCACCACTCCAGGAAATTTAAGACCTGAACCAAAGAAAAACATCTTCCTTTGAGTGAAGAAGCTCTTGAATTAATTAAGTAATTAAGTAAAGTCAATAAACCCAACAATGTTAATAACTTGTCTTTCATTTAGTTTTTTTTGACCAAATAAGCCCAATCCAAACATGTGTGCAAAATTTCATTGCTCTCCGTTTCATAGTTCAGATTTTATATATTTTTTTACGTTCTCCCAAGTACAAAAGGCACCACTATGCGCCGCCGCCTGACACACGACAAACCACATTGACCACTTGGGAAGCACTGAAAATAAAACTCTAATCAGAGTACAAGGAGGAAACGTCTCGTTACTCCGCGCACAACACGAGTTGCTTTCCCTGAAACAACAGTTTAAGGAAACTGTAAAAGAATTCGTTGACCGAGTTTGTGCAGCTCTTAGTAATTTGAACTCCGCTACATACGAGTATGTTGTCAGCAGCGGACACCAGTTAAGACTTTCTTGATAGACGAAAACAACAAATTGGCAGTGCAAGTATTTGAGGATGGTTTGAGAAATGACAAACTTAAATTAATTGCTAAGGCTCATGTGGGAACAAATTTAAAACAATCAATAGAGCATGCGGAGGGTCATGCTGCACGAATAGACAGCGCTTCCCAAACGTATAATACTAAATTTCAAAACAGATGCCCCAATCCTATTAAAATATCCTGTTAAATTTGCGGTAAGCTAGGTCATACGAGTTAAGTATTGGTCTTAGTAAATACCGCACTGGCTGAGTTTACATTCTTACTTTGTATTTCCTTTTAATATGTATATTGTGTTCACCCCTTGAAAGTGTAAACTCAGCATCGATTGTGAGCTAGACCGATACACTCGATCGAACTCTGGAAAACATAAACATAAGCAATATCGATTATGGGCTAGATACTCTTGATCGATATTGTTTGGGTATGTTATAATGTTGCAATAGTAAATATTTTAGGTGTTTCTTTTGACATTCCTCGATTCCTCTAGTCCAGTTGAATAGTAACCTTCAACCTAATAGCTACGGTGCAGTCCCGCATTGAGACAGCGGCCGTACTATTATTAATAAATATAATCTTATACATGTAAGATTATAATAGATTAAAAGAATAAAAAAAAATCTTTTTTTAAAAAAAGTCTTACGGAGTTATTATATTTATTTCACGCGAGAAACTTGTTACCGGAATATGCAACTCCTACATTTTTAGAATAGACCACCACCCATTAAGAAAGAGGTACAGTACCTCACGTGCAGTTACTGCAGAAAACCTAATCACATTCAAGATGAATGTAGATTACGGTTATCGAGGAATGGACCACCTATGAACTACCATCAAGGTGCAGTACGAAATCCATTTAGGGACAAAGTTGCAACCGCTACATAGTTTCAATGAAAATACAACACACGCAGATAACACAACGTACAACGATAACCACGGTATCCGATATTCCAATATTAATCAGGCACAAAAATCGGAAAACGATTTCAGTAGAAAACCTTTCATATCAAAGCAAAATGCCATCAAGCGCTTGGAGTATGCCAAAGAGTATGTCAACAAACCTGATGAGTTCTGGAACCAAGTAATTTTTGTTAACGAAAGTAAATACAATATATTTGGTTCAGATGGTCGACGTTTTGTGTGGTGAAAATCCAATACTTCCATGAATAAGGAAAACTTAATCCCAACAGTTAAACATGGCGGTGGAAATGTCATAGTTTGAGGTGTCATGGCAGCTAGCGGCGTTGGAAATATCACTTTTGTTGAATGCAAAATGGATAAATTCCAGTATTTGTCAATATTAAAATATAATCTTAAAGCCAGTGCGCAAAAATTAGGAATAGGAGACGGATTTAAGCTGGTGCAAGATAATGACCCCAAACATAATTCCGAATTAATCCGAACTTAGTTGATCTACAATTATTGCAAATAAACTCTCCTACACCCCCCCTCAATCACCCGATCTCAATCCAATTGAGCATCTGTGGGATTTATTGGAACGAAAAGTATAACAAACAGACAACAGTTGAAGCAGGTTATACTAGAGGAGTGGCACAAACAAAATCGGGTTAGTTACACCATTTATAACTCAAGAACGGCTGGACCGATTTTTATGATCTTTGATTTGTTGGATGTGTCTCCGCCCCGAATAGCAGAATAACTTAAAGCATTGGAATAATTCACGAAAAAAAAAATGTATGAATAAAATTAATTTTCTCATACATTTTGCTTTTTGATATCTCGAGAACGGATTGACTGATTCGATGATTTTTTTTTTGTTCACCTCAGCCTCGAGAAGTTTCCTTGCGCAATGGAAAAAGCAAGAAAAAACAAAAATGAAATTCGTATACAACGCCATCTCTGATACAAGACAGAAAGCAAAATGAACATGGCGTTGCATGCTAGTTCCGGTAATGCCAGTAGATGGCGTTGTGTGCAATATCCTTTGACAGCTGATTTAATTGCGCGGTCCTTTCATTGCATACTATTGAGCTAGCTGTGCAGACGTGCGTCGCGATTTATCAGCATTTTTTTTTCGAGTTTTCACCAATTTTCATTCACTTTTCGACGGTTATTACATTTGAATTCAATTCAATTAATTTTCTTCAAACGATTTTTTTCTGAAATTCATCAGCGAAAAGTGATTTCAAAGAAGTATGTTCAGTTTGATGAAGTGCACATTGTGAAAGGTTATGTAGTTTGTCATTGTGAGCGCATCGACAATCAATCCAATCGGTAGTTTTGGACTGCGTGTTTGATTTTCCAGGCGGATTCGTGCGTAATTCTGTGGAATTATATTTTCGATCGTGATTTTCAAACGGTAAGTTGGTAATTGGTTGAGTGAACAAACAATTCTTGCGGCAAAGAACAAAGATGTGGACCACTTAAACTTCACAATTCAAAATCAAATCGTTGGTCCACTGCATTCCTTTAAATCTATCGACTGTGTAGTAACAAACGAAGACGAAGCAACCAACTATCCAACTGAATTTTTAAACTCATTGGATCTGCCTGGCTTGCCACCGCACAATTTACAACTGGAGGTTGGCTCGGTAGTCATCATGCTTCGAAATCTGAACCAACCAAAACTATGTAACGGAACGTGTTTGGTGGTGAGAATTCCGATGATCCCAACCGATATGCCATTCGAGTTTAAACGAATTCAATTTCCGATTCGTCTTCGGCCAATCCTTGAGTGTTTGTGACCTAACAGAAAGTACTGCAACAATGCTACACGAATCATTTCGATTCACTTCAATAAAGCAAATGCCTTGCTGCCACGTGAATTACATTCATTTCAATGTAATTGAAATACATTTCATTTTGATTTTTAAACATTTATGAACTTAATTCATTTTGAGTATTCATTTTATCTTAATAAAAAACTGAATTTAATTCAGCTAATAAGTTAACACAACATTTATTGATTCTAAGGCGGTACGAAGTTCGCGGGGTCAGCTAGTAAATTAATAAAAATAAATTGTATTAAAATAATAAACCTTGAGCCTCATTTACTCTCTCCGTGCGGCACTCTTCCCACAACTCACTGAGGAAGCACGGACCGTATCGTAACATTGGCGGCAGCGGTGGGATTCCCAATAAATCCCGCTACCAACTAATCGCAATAACCAAGTAACATAATGTTTGTGATAAAAGTGAAGCGTAACTAGGGCTAAACACCAATAAATAAACAAAATAAAAAGTGAAGGACAAATTTCCAGTATGGACGAAGAAGACTGGGTAGCCTATGAAGACCACCTGGAACAACTGCGAGACGACTGTCCATCGCCTACCCAACTAGAGGACACATCAGAAGACGAGGACGAGTTTCAACCCAGTAAACTCTACGAGAAGATAACAGCCGCATTTTTCCGCTCTCTGCGTTCTCCCCGCGAAGACAACGAGAACTACTTCAATACCTGTGAGGACTTTTTTGTGCACAGCGAAGTTGAAAAATACGAAGACATACTGAACGAGGCTAGACTGCAGAACGAGAAAAACGCGAGCCACGAGAGGGAGAGAGAAGGCGAACATTTATAGAAAAAAAAAATTAATAATAACTATCTCTATTCTATAAAAGCTTACCTGGGGCAATAACACCAGGAACAGTGAAATAAAAAGTTTTTAAGTGTTGAAAAGTGTGTACTAGAAGACCCATAAGAATAAGTCCTTCCGAGGTATAGACCGAAAACGCAAAGGCAAAATCTGGGCAGTGAAAAAGACCAGGGGTCGAATTACGACATCAGTTAACGAGTGAATGAAATCGAGTGATCGAGTAACTACATTGGGATGACCACATAAGAGTGGTCACGTATCGAGTACACTTTGAAAATTGTACTAGTACAATTCTACTACAATGAATTGAGATGGCTGACAAATGTCAAAAGTATTTATTTTTGTATGAGGAATAGTTTTGTATTTATCGTCTTCAATTAAAAATCTAATATTTACTTTATTTTTCATCTTCTGATTCAGAGGATGATCGCTACGAGTGTATTGAACGAAGACTTTTAAGAGATAAAAGCGATCCCTTTCTTTACAAGACTCAGCGTACGTATACAAAACTATAATTTTCTGAAAATATTTTTCACAGCATACACTTTTGATTGCAGTTCTATCAAAATAGTCAGGACAAATAAGAGTGCATTCTTATTTATAATGGAGAAGATAAATTTTAGCGGATGCACCTAAACCGCTGTCCTCCCAGCTCATAAAATTTGCTAAAATCTCCTTTTGCAGAGGGTCAATTTTATTTATACTCAACCTGAAATAAATTCCAAACAATAAATTTAAACAAACGCAAAAAATCTCCCAAATGCAATTCAGCTCGTCAGCAGAAACCATATCGAATAAATAAATACACGATCACTGATGACAGAATGCCAAATTTCGATACTCGATCTCTTAAGCGGTCATGTCAAATCAACATTTATCAGTCACGTGTTGCTCGATAACTGATGCGGTAATTCGACCCCAGGAGTATAAATCAACTCTAGGGCGTGAAGCTTACTTCACTCAAGAGCGACAACAGCAACAGCGAAGCCTACCTGGCATCCGTCACATCAAGAACACAACAGAAATAAGAAAAAAAAAAAAAAAAAAAACAAAACAAAGCAGCAGCAATCAACGTACATACATAGTATACGGTTATACACATTCGTTCCTTTTTGCCCTCCTCATTGCTAGTTAACCTTTCAACCCCAAGATTCTCACCCGAAAAAGGAAAATCATAGTAGAACTCTTCGAGCTCCTGCCTTTTCATACCAAGATTATTTACAAAATGGAATTTAAAGTAGGAATAAACGATATCTTCCATATCTTCCCTCCTTTTGATGGCACCCCTAGCGAACTGAATGAGTTCATTGCCTGCGGGAACACTTTGTTTTCGTCAGTAAAAATAGACCCTGACACTAGATGATCCTTGAAATCGTCAAAACAACACTACAGTGGTCGGGAATGTTATATACGAGTAGTTCTGAAATAGTTTTGGAGTGGGCGCGGGGATCGGGGAATGGGGTATTGGGATATTGGGTGAGTTGTGAAATTGTTATCTGAAATTGTTTGGAATTCAAGGTTGTGGTTGATTTGTTGAGAGTGAGTCAAGGCCAGGGGGATTTAATAATAAGTCAGGATTCTGGAACCGGAGAAAATTTGGTTAATATGGTTTTTCTGTTTTTTATTTGTGTGTGGGAAACAAAAATTGTTATCAAAATGACAAATAAATGGAATTGGTAATGCTATTTTACTTATGTTGGAGACTAGCGGAAAGTTTAGTTGATAGTTATATTGCTGAATGTGGTTTTCCTGTTTAGGATTTTTTTGTGTGAACAAAATGATAAATTTTTGCATGTGAACAAAATGATAAATGAATGGAAGTGGTATGGGGCTACTTTACTTATGTCAGAGACAACCTATAGATTGTGGTGTGTAAAATTAGTATAAATAGTGAAGTAAAAATTGTGAGTTTATCATAAGCAACCATGGAGGTCATAAGTGTACATATCCAGGAGTTCTTAGCAGAGTTTAAAAATACGTGTTGGGAGTTCCCCAACCTAGTAGCGGAGGCGGAGGAGACTTCGCAGGAGGCGAACGAACAAAAACCATATTGAACCTGAGAGCAACATATCATTTTCTCGAAGCTCTGCGGTGCAGAGCTGAGATGATGGGTTTGAGACCCCTCCAATAAATATATATATCCAAGAGATATTAAATTTCAAATAATATAAATAATTTGAAAACCAAAAAAAATTTGTTGTTTTTTCTTTAAATTTGTTTTTCAGATAAAAACTTTTCACTTCACTGGGTTGTTGTAGTTTCTTCACTTTTCGATTTTTTCTTAAAAATTGTTTATTTTTCAGGTAAAAACTTTTCATTTTCACTCCTTTGTTATAGTTTCTTCTCTTTTTCGATTTTTTAGTATTCTTTAGAGGTGTAAACAAATTGTTTAATTTGTTCATCAGTGTAAAGTTTCAATGATCTTTTGATGAGAGGTTCCGTATCCCTGCTCGAAGCTCTGAGATGAATGTTCTCATTAAATCGGTGTTGGGTTCACTTTATCAGAATATTTGTTTGTCTGGAATTAATGTAGATCAATAGTATATAAACGTTGTTTTTCACAAAAGCACAATTAGTCGTGAGAAATGTTTTAGGTAAAGATATTCAAAATATATGATAGAAAGTGCGATTGTGGTGTTCAATCGTGTTCAATGAAAACTAAATATTCTCTATGTGTATATAAAAGAGTTATTTATTAAGTAAAAAGAAAAAAAAGGAAAATGTTTTGGATTCAGACAATAAAATCGGGCAATAAATATTGCGTTTGCCATTCATCGTGGAAACATTTTCGAATACTAAGAGTGGATGTGATTGATATTAGTTTGAAAGTATGGTTCACATTTTTTTCCACCAATACAGTGTGAATTTAATGCATTAGCATCATGTGAAAATAGAAGTAATTGGTGGTACAATTAACATTATTAGGTGTATCATACGATGGTGTAAAACGTATGAAGCACACAAATCGTTTTCAAGAGTCTTGCGTATTTAATGACTCTGTTGACGACTTAAGATTAAGTGATATTGATGAAGAGGATATACAACTTTTAGATGAGCTAAGTACTAAGGAAAATGTGGCAAATATATAACCAGAGAAAAAATTTAAATTCACAACTTTTTAAAAGTGTACAAGAAAATGTGTTGGATGAGCATTTCAAAGGGATTTTAGCGTGTCATTCTAAACTACTCGTAAGTCAGTGTGAACACATTTCTGTCATTAAATCTCAATATGGATATCATTATTCTACAAATAGTTGTCAGGATGGACCGGATACTTGTGGATGTTATATGTTGGAAAGCGCAATAATGCGAACAAAGAAATTAATGTTATTATATAATAGACTAAATAAAAAGTATAGATTAAAATAAATTTGCTTTAGTTTGAATTCAACCATCCTGAAGTGTGCCAACAAAGCTGTGTTGTGCTCTTAAAAGCAAAATAATGGCAACATATTTATTCTTTATAATCTGTTTTTTAGTGGTATATTTAAAAGCTAATCCAATACCAATAACTCTATCTGCTCTTGGTGATAATAAAGGAAACTTGGAGTTTACTCTACTGCTGCCTAGTAACGAGACTCTGAAAATTGATTTGTCTTTTCAATTGTTGAAGCTGAGTGGATCTTTAGATAAACCCCAAGATACAAATGAAACAACATCAATAACAGAAAGATTAAAATTACAGTAATTTACTGTTGAAGAGCCTATAGAAGCATTTAGACAGGATTTGATATAAAAAGAAAAGGATATATCTGGAATAATTGAAAGTGAAAATACATTTTATAGACACTTTTTATGATGATGCAGAACTGACAATTCGATGTACTTCTAATAGTAGTTATAAGGATCGTACATTAATTATAAATTGTTATGAGTATCGTGAATACGAAACTGAAATAATTTTGAGGAATGGTGAAATAGAAGTGTTTACATCACAAGACACAACATTTCGTTCAGATGTTGAACTAATTAATATTAAGAAATACAAACAAACATATGAAATGACTATTTCTTAGATTGTATTGTGAAATGTAAGAATTGAATAAAATAAAAGAGTATGATTGTTTTTTTTTAAATTGTAATTGATGACAAATTTTTATAAATGAAACAAAATCATGATTGAGCTTGTCACAAATACTCATGTACATCAACACACTCAGAGCTCCAGGGTTCGCTAAATATTAATGCTATTGTTAACAAACGCACTTAAAAACACATTATTTATTCTAACTGCATAAAAAACTTTGTAACTATAATTTTTTTGTATCGCCAAACCCATGATGGCGCACCCTATTTTTAATCAAGAGCATTGTACATAATAAGCCGTTTTTTTTTTTGCTTCTCTCTTTCTCACTTCAAACTAAAATCAAATTCTAAACAACTGTTGCTCTCTTGCTAATCTAATACTGTTTTTTTCTGTGAACTCAATGCAAGCTTGAAATAGAATCATTCTTTGTAAAACCACCAACGAGATCGGTTGGAACCAGTTACATTAAAACACATTATACATCACATTGAACGCACACATTTTTTGTCTGTTTTCTTATTTGGAACCAGTTACATTAAAATACATTGTACATCACATTCAACATAAATTTTATTTGTTTTCTTATACACAAGACACATTCTTTGCACACACACATTACAGCTACACATTAGACAGCACAACGTCATCACCACAAGGATTTTGGGATAAGTACATTAAAAAATAAAATCAAACATTTTACATTTTACATTCACAAACAATATTCATTCGTATACAGCTACTTTCAGTTTTATCACACCAATCGAATGGTGTGATAAAACTGAAAGTAGCAGAATGGAAGAGTCAAAGATTGTGTTGAAAGAAACAGCAGCAAAGAAACTGCAACATTCAAAAACCCCATCAAATATTACAGGAGTAAAAAAGAATTAGGATCATCAACAACAAAATCTTCGATAAATTATAAAAAACTTAAATAAATATTTTTTTTTTTTTAAATTTTATTAAGTGTTTTATTTAATATGGTACTCATTGGATTTATAAAGAAATTTCAGGCACAAGTGTCCACATTTAAAAGAATTATAATTTTGGTGTTAAGTGTAGTTGAATTGTTTTTTCCCAAGTATTTAACAATTTCTTGTGGAGGTTGCAGATTTCCAAAACTGTCAAAATATTCTTTGCGATTTTTGTTCCAATAATAGGCTACCCGATGTGTTCCGGAACCATAAGAAGAATCCAGATTAACGATGCCACATTCCCTTTGGTACGAACGTTTCGGTAGAGTGTCTCGCATGAAGACACCTCTGAAATATGGTAAGTATTTGGTTTATTTCATCAGATCGCTATCGGTGAGAGCACTTTTGGGTAGGTTCCTTAAAAGTTTTTTGATTGTGATTTATAGAATCAGCCATATTCTTTTTTGTATGGTTTAAGAAATAAGACTTTTCCATAGCAATGATCTGATATCTGATATATCCGATATTGATATCCTCCACGAGGAGCTGAGCTGAGCTGATCTGATCTGATCTGATCTGATATGATCTGTCTGATCTGATCCAATCTAACCGAACCTGATACAATATAATAATTTAGAATGAATGAGAAAGTATTAAGAGATGCTATAACTACCAGAAGGGTACTGAGAAAAAAGTTTAACAGTATCAAAACGCTGCAGAAAACTTATTAGAAGATACTTTTAAGCCTATCACTAGACCTCTTAAGGAATTAGTTGAAAGTGCAAAACATACAAAATATGTTGATGTTGATGACGATGATGAAACAAACAATTTTTAAAATTTAAATTGTTTGTGGAATAATGTTTGTATTTTACATTTTCAATATGGTCTACCACCAAATTATGGACCACGTGTGTATGAAGAATTTCTGTTTCTCCTTCCTGTTTCCTGCATTTTAAGATTACAGAGTTAGTATAAATACGCTGTGAATTCAAAGGCGCAATTCGTAGTCGGATGTCTAATCGAATTTAGGACAAATTTTGAGTCGCACTGTTTCGATTTTCGCCGGCAGACCGAGTTTTTAAAAGAACTCACAGAGTATTTCGCAGTGAGTGGAGGCTTTGGCGCTGAGGCTCACTGCTATTCGGAAGAGTACGACGACGTACCTCTACTGGACGAGTGACATTCATTATGATCTTCCATTTTGTCCTGAAAATATGACTACTCCGGGGAGTAAATTTCCCAAATTGACAGCTAATATAAACCCAAAGAAGAGATATGTTATTCACTTAAAGAATTTGCAGCAATGCATTAAGAATGGTCTAATCTTGGCTAAAGTGCATAGAGTATTACAATTTAGTCAATCTAGATGGTTGGGTAAGTATATATCTTTGAATACGGAACATAGAGTAAATGCTAGAAATAAGTTCGAAAAAGATTTTTTTAAATTAATGAATAATAGTAGTTGCCGAATGTGGAAATCCGTACCCTGAAAGATCGATCTGGCAATGCTGTTGGTGCAGATCTTACAGAACAGATCTGGCAATTCTCTGTGACAGATGGGACAGCAGTTCTGGTGCTCTTACTGGCAGGAAAGATATAGCAGCGTGACGGATGACTTATAGAAGCAATTATTATATTGTCAATTGTAATCAGCGATATAAAAGGATTAATAAAGGATTATTACAAAAGGATTATTACACCGAACTTTATTAATTCTTTTTTTTGCTAGCAAACTTTTGTGAGCGCTGTGTGTGTTCCCTTTCTTCAAGTGTCATGTCGGGCTAAGAAAGCGTTCAGCGCTACCACCCATTTAGTTCAGTGGATTGTATCGATTTTATAGTTCAGAGGATTGCCTCTGTTTGGTAGTTCAGTGGAACTTGATCGTGTTTATTCTCAAATTTTTCTAATGGCGCTTGAAGGAAGAGGACACGCAAGAGTGTAAGTAATTTAAAATTCTTTTTCATCCATCTTTTTTTGTAAAAATTCCTTATTAATATAGGAAATAAAACGTACCTCGTATGAAAACGAAGTAAAGGGCGTTCTTATTTTGAAACACTTCCCAGCGCCAGTGAGAGAATTCAACAATAGTGTTTACGGAAAGATAATGGAAAATGTAGAAAAGCGAAGGGTTGTGAAAGTTGTGACAAATTGGGAAAATGAAGGAAGACAATTTGGATCTAGAAGTCTAATAGCAAATCCAAATTTTCATAGTAGATCAATATTTACCCCTAGCATGTGTGTCATTGAAATGAAAAAAAGGAAATAAAGTTAAATAAACCCATTTACTTAGGTTTTGTAGTTTTAGAGATGTCAAAATGGTTAATATACGACTTTCATTATGGATTCATGAAGAAAAAATGTAATAGTTCAATTCGGTTAAACTACTTATATGGATACACCCTCTTTTAAATATTCAATTACGACAGATGATTTTGATGTCGATATATATAACGATGTTATTCATCCTGATAAATCTAGATTTGATACATCTGAGTATCCGGAAAACAATCTTCACAATTTTCCACTAAGGAATGGAAAAGTGCTTGCTTTTTTCAAAGACGAAAACAATTGTCAGAAAATGTTGGAGTTTGTAGAACTAAGAGCAAAAATGTATTCTTTTAGCATAGACAAAGGTGAGGTGATGTAAAAAGCAAAAGGCATAAAAAAGTCTGTAACAAATAACTTAGATATAAGACATTATCGTAAGAAACAACTTATTTATAAGCCAATGCATGTATTTAGAAGTAAATTACATAATGTAGTGTACCCACCAAAACAAAAACCCAAGAACACAATGTATACACAAGAAAAACACACATTGTATGAATTATGTAATATCACATAAAGTCAACGGTCACAAAACAAAAACACTTGACGGCACACGCCAAAGTGCTGACGCATAAGAAAGGCAAAAATACTTCGATGCACTATGTCGCAGTGTTTGACTTTTTGTGTGATCGATACAATGTGTAGTAAGTGTTTGGGGAAATAGAAATATAACTTTTTAGGCCATGACTAAGAAGCCGAAATATGATGGCATGCGACCCACTAGATATCGATGTGCATTGGGAATACTGGTGGGGAATTAGTATATAAAGATCGATTCTTTTAAAATAAATCAGATTCAACTTGACTTTCAAACAAGGCGTTTCTTATTCTGGCTTTTTAGCCCTACTCATAGAAGTAGAACTCTGGCAACTGCTATGGCGTTCACGCCCTGCCTAACTTAGGGAAAACACTTTGATATATAGACACATTACAATAATCTCTACACGCAACATGTTAATAAATTAGCTTTAAGTTATAATGACACAAAGAGATATATTGTTATTAAGGTGCGATGCTGACGAAGAAAAAAATTTCATTCTGAAAACTTCCCACAGAAACTCTCGTATAATATTTCACAGACGGCGAATGGACACCCAAACAATATACCGTTCGTGCAGCAGCAAAATATTCGCATAGGTCAGCATAAGGTAGTTTAAGGTAGATAATAAGTATTAGTGGATAAGAAAAAATAATTGAGTTTACTTTTGTACTTGGCAACGAAGAGACCAATAAAATTTTAATTCTCGTTTTTAAATCTTTTTGCGTTTTTGATGTTTCTGATTCGGATCGGCAGTTTTGGTTGGTGTTCTTTTTCTTTTCACTCATCATATACACAACGGTAATGCTGGAGGCGAATTCCCAGCCATAATCCAGCCGGCGTGTGGAGTAGTTTTATTATATTTTTTTTTGTCAATTACGCCAGGCGTAACATAAAAATTTGGTTGTAGCGGTGGGATACCGAGTTATCCTTAGAATAAAAAATATTAACAAAAAAAAAAAAAAAAATAAGAAAAAGAAACATAATAAAACGAGACTAAAAGAAACTATCCGCGAGAGAAAACATTTTTATAAAAGGAAGTGAGCTGTTTTACTGATTGCCGTGAAAGCTGAAATTCAAGAATGGAGCTGATGACAACGTATATTATGTAAGTTAGTGAGATAGGCGTAACAATATACATACATACGTAGCGATGAAATCAGTACCTATGCTTGGGGTCATTACAAAATACCAAATAATCAAGAAACTTAATTTGTAATCACATATTTTTTAAAAAAAAAAAAAATTCGATCAACATTTCATTATTTGCGTTTTACTTTTTCCTAGCATTTATGTAGACCATATTGTTTCTGAAATTTGTTAGAGGAAATTACTCATCTTGTTGCAAGAATCTAGAGTCGATGAATAACTTTTTCTTCTAAACAAGCTCGAGTGTTTGAACTATTAAGCATCAGTTTTATTAAAATCTACATACGCGAAACAACTCTCTCTCTCTCTCTCTCTCTCTCTCTCTAACCCAATGGATTTTTTGAATGAGCTCGGAAAAGTTAAACCTCTGCAAAATTTAAAAACAATCGAATTGAATAAGAGGTCTCGAGTACTCAATGTGCTACGATGCCAAACGAAATACGGCTCTAGAATTTTGGTTGAGTTGGAGAAGACCAAGGTGTTTTTACCGGTTCGATTCAACGTAAAGGATGAGAACGCCATGAGGGTACTATCGTCAAGCGAGATGGAAGTAGTTCAGCCTGTTCGTTTGAGCTAGAGTTTTACCCTACATCAGAGAAAGCAGAAGCTGAGGAAGATATGGAAATAATATATTCTCAACCCCTTTTTTAAAAAAAAAAAAAAAAAAAAAAAAGATCTTACCGACAAAGTTTTATGTCATTAAATTCGACAATTTTGTTTCTTAGATAAGAAGCGTCGGATTTTCGGTACCATGGAGGACCACGAATGAAGAATAATGTTTGTATTCTACATTTTCAATATGGTCTTATAGATTATTTTTTTTGGTAGGCTACCACCAAATAATGGACCCCGTATGTATAAAGAATTTCTGTTTCCTTTTTATAGCATCCGTGGTGATATAGTTTTCATGGAAAATACCATTTGAATAAAGTTAGTATATAAATACGCTGTGAATTCAGAGCTACAATTCATTCCTAGTATCAATGTTCACGTTTAAACATTTATTATATCCACATAATAAGTTGTAAAACAATAGTCGGTTGTTTAAACGAATTCATAATTAATTTTGAAAATTATTGTTTCGATTTCGGGAACCAAATCGTGTTTCTAAGAGAACTCACAGACAATTTTGCAGAGACTGGAAGACTTCAATTAGCGCAAGCGGCTGTCCACATGACTACGCGCTGCGTCTCGCAGCTATATCGGAGGGATTCGACGAAGTGCCTCTACTGGACGAGTTCGTGTATGCTGTCCTGCAGGTTCAGTGAGAAGTTGTCATCCATAATAAAAAAAGGAAAAAATAAACATGTATGTGAAGTTAGTTAGATAAGTAGAACAAAATACAATATCCATTTCATTCTTTAATGTGTTAATCTTTCCAGACCGCCGACGTATCATTGTTGTTTTGAATTCACAGTCGGTGACCGTCCTCACTTCATCGCATTAAATAATAATTGTGTTTTTATTTAGTCTACAATTGTTGACATACTTGGCAGCACTTTGAAGTGATAGCTGACAAACATGATGGATGCCCGACTTACGACAAGCTGGTCTTTTTGCTTTTGCGATCATCGCGTGAAAAAGAGTGGAGGAAAAGAAGACAACTTTCCGTGTTTAACCACGATTTTATATACATAAATTTCGTATATTGAGTAATTTCTATTGTTAATAGATATATAGTTTGTAAGGAAGGAACTAAACGTAAGTGAATTATGTATGTGAAAATGAATTCTAAAGTTAAAATTGTACATTTGCAGGAAAATTTAGCCTGCAAATAAATTGCAAAATAAAAGGGCTCAAATTTCGAAACTGAATCCTTCTTATTCGTTGGTTAAACCGACATCAATATTTGTAGTTTATGGGTCAGTCACTTGCTTGCGCTTGCTCCAGCGTATGCTCTTTAAACTCCCATAATCTTTTTAAATGCTTTTGTTTGTTCTCTGTTTTTTTTTTAACTACATATGTACATATCTATATCTCGGAAACCCAAGCGCAACCTCTGGATATCAAAATACTCAGAAAAATGTTCTCTATAATCGAAAAATCGGTATGTAGAAAGGGCTAACAGCCAAGCAAAAAACATTTGGCATGCAAACAACAAAACTGACCCTCTTTGCATTCTTTTGATCTTCGTTCTGTTACTCGTTACTTGGCTCCAAAGTTCCGTAATCTTTTTAAATGTTTTTGATTGTTCTCTGTTTTTTCTTTTAACTACATATGTACATATCTATATCTCGGAAACCTAAGCGCAATCTCTGGATATCAAAATACTCAGAAAAATGTTCTCTATAATCGAAAAATCAGTATGTAGAAAGGGCTGACAGCCACGCAAAAAACATCTGGCGTGCAAACAACAAAACTGACCCTTTTTGCATTCTTTTGATGTTCTTTCTGTCACTCGTTAGCTGGCTCCAAAGTTCCGTAATCTTTTTAAATGTTTTTGTTTGTTCTCTGTTTTTTTTTTAACTACATATGTACATATCTATATCTCGGAAACCTAAGCGCAACCTCTGGATATCAAACTACGCAGAGAAATGTTCTCTATAATCGAAAAATCGGTATGTGGAAAGGGCTGACAGACACGGTAAGACTGACCCTTTTTGCGTTCTTTTGTTAAAGATAAAAGTATAAAAAGCAATTAAGCAGCGTACAGATAACTACCCACTCGAGGCACCAACTTTTTTTTTAAAGCTTGTAAATTTGGTTTCGTTTCACAGCCGTACGTCAGAATTTTGTGCAGTGTCTTCTACGCTACCAAAAATTTTAAATCTCAGTGTTTTCATGTTCCATAGTTTTTTTTTTAAATGTTATAATACTTGCCGGGATTTAATCATTTTTAATAATTTGTTGATAGTTTAAAATCGGACCGGTAAAAGTATGGTGTGAAAAATGTCTCTTAAATATTTCGAAACTACTAGCGCCAACTTAATAAGTACGTTAATTAAATAGTAAGAGTATTAATTAAATAGTAAGTGTGTTAAATTTAATTTAGTGTGCATCTGGCGTGCAAACAACAAAACTGACCCTTTTTGCATTCTTTTGGTGTTCGTTCTGTCACTCGTAAGCTGGCTCCAAAGTACCGTAATCTTTTTAAATGTTTTTGTTTGTCCTCTGTTTTTTTTAACTACATATGTACATATCTCGGAAACCTAAGCGCAACCTCTGGATATCAAACTACGCAGAAAAATGTTCTCTATAATCGAAAAATCGGTATGTGGAAAGGGCTGACAGACACGGTAAGACTTACCCTTTTTGCATTCTTTTGTTAAAGATAAAAGTATAAAAAGCAATTAAGCAGCGTACAGATAACTACCCACTCGAGGCACCAACTTTTTTTTAAAGCTTGTAGATTTGGTGTCGTTTCACAGCCGTACGTCAGAATTTGGTGCAGTGTCTTCTACGCTACCAAAAATGTTAAATCTCAGTGTTTTCATGTTCCATAGTTTTTTTTAAATATTATAATACTTGCCGGGAATTAATCATTTTTAATAATTTGTTCATGGTTTAAAATCGGACCGGTAAAAGTATAGTACGAAAAATGTCTCTTAAATATTTCGAAACTACTAGCGCCAATTTAATAAGTGTGTTAATTAAATAGTAAGTGTGTTAAATTTAATTTAGTGTCCATCTGGCGTGCAAACAACAAAACTGACCCTTTTTGCATTCTTTTGATGTTCGTTCTGTCACTCGTAAGCTGGCTCCAAAGTACCGTAATCTTTTTAAATGTTTTTGTTTGTTCTCTGTTTTTTTTAACTACATATGTACATATCTATATCTCGGAAACCTAAGCGCAACCTCTGGATATCAAACTACGCAGAAATAATCTATATAATAATAATCGAAAAATCGGTATGTGGAAAGGGCTGACAGCCACACAAAAGACATTTGGCATGCAAACAACAAAACTGATCCTTTTTGCATTCTTTTGTTAAAGTACGTATAAAAAGCAATTAAGCAACGCACATATAACTAAACACTCGAGCTTCCAACTTTTCTGTTTATTGCCTGGAAGACTATAAAAGCTTGTAAATTTGGTGTCGTTTCACAGCCGTACGTCAGAATTTGGTGTCTTCTACGCTACCAAAAATGTTAAATCTGTGTTTTCATGTTCTATAATTTTTTAAAGATTTAATTATGTACGTCAGAATTCGGTGCAGTGTCTTCTATGCTAGCAAAAGTGCTAAATCGCAGTTTTATTGTTATATTATTTTTTTTTTTAATATTACAATACTTTCCGGAAATTAATCATTTTTCATAATTTGTTGATGTTTTAAAATCCAATCGGTAAAAGAATAGTGTGAAGAATGTCTCTTAAATATTTTGAAAGTACTAGCGCCAATTTACTAAGTGTGTTAATAATTAAATAGTAATTGTGTTAAATTTAATTTAGTGTGTTAATTAAATAGAAAAAAGTTATTTAGTGAAGTGAAACAATAGCTTCCAAAGAATATGAATTTTTATATTTGTACGTACATACAATAAATTCAGATATCAATAAAAACAAATTCAGCGTTCATCGTTCAAAAAGTATAGAATGTAAGTAATTTTTGTTGCAAATAATAATTTTAATAAAACTGTTAACGCCATCTACCTACGACCAATCCAACCATCATTAAGTATCAACCTTAAAGAATTGTACACTAAGTAGGTGATGTAAAATGCAACAAATGTACACTAAGTAGCATAAATGCATTTTTTCTGTGCACCTCATGTGCAATTAGACATAACCTTTTTTCTTTTGGCTTTTGACAACCATTTTGGCCGCTCGCACTACGCCGTGTATCTTAATAAAAAATTTTCATACAAAATAGACTAAGGTAAGGGATATTTGTTTATTTGTAATTATAAAATCTATAATGAAATAAAATTTGCAGAATTTTTAAGCCGCGACATTGTAAAACAAGAGTTTCCTTTAACTGCGGCTGTAAAAACTTAGGCCGAACAAAAACAATTGAAGCGCCGAACAGAATGCATCCGATCTAATCTATTCCGGTTGTTGAAAATTGAATATCCCATATATTTTACACGGGTTACCGCGGAAAAGCTGCACATGAATGAACAGATCGGAGCGAAAATGTCGACATTTGCCGATTACATCGAAAGGTATAATCTATAAATTTACTATTTGGAAAAAGGAACAACCCAAACCATCCCTCACAATCATTCACAAAATACACTGACCCACCCAAGTGCCCACAATAAATCAACAAAAAGGTCATAAAGTATTCAATGCCCAATGTTACGTATTCTTGCGAACACTTTTACAAACAAACTAGCACAAGAATACGTCGCATGGATCGAATTACTTTGCTGACCCATAGAGCACACGATGGGTGAATGGTGATTCGAAGACATGGAGGAAGCATTACGAACGATGATGAGGTCAGTCTAGTTTTATCCATATATGTGTGTATGTACAAGGCAAGTCGCTTGGAAGTAATGTCAACTGGAAGAAAGGCCAATCCATTATACAATGATGTTGTTGAAGTTGAATTTGAAAACTTAGACGAGAAGGATCGCAGCGACGCTAAAGACGGCGGGTCCAACTAAACAAATTAGGATAATTAATACAATAAAATAAAAGTTACAAAGGTCGCAGCTACGCTAAGAGGGCGGACCCAAGCAAACATTAGTTTTATTTTCAACTCTCCGAGCAGCACTCTTCCCTCGACGCACTGAGGAAGCACGATGTTGAGCGAAACAGGGGACATACCTCAGCTACCTGTTTCAAGAATACGAATCCACCTAACTTCGTTCCTCCAAAAATAAAAAAGGAAATACAATTTTTAACTTGCAGTTACTGTAAGAAAGCAAACCACAATCCTTTTAGAAACCAAGAAAATAAATTCATACCACACACCTCAAATCAGGAATTGCGTCACTTTACAGCCGAACACGATTACAGAAAACACGCAATCTGGCAACCAGTTAAAGAATTTACTCCCCTTTATACGACGGCAGAAAATGACCAGGAAATTCTTCCCGGATGCAAGCAGAAGCCGAAAATTAATATGAACCAAACTTAAGATAATGTTGTCATTTTGCCTCGAATATAAAGAACCGGTAATACGCATTAAATATCGACCTACTAATAAAAAGTAGTCAACGTTTCTAATCGATACGGGTGCAGATATAAATATTTATAAAACTACCGATGATACGGAATTTCAACATTATAAAGAGAACTGTACGATCTCTACCATAGCAGGAGATTCAGTAAACACCTTCGGAAAAATTCAAGGCACCTTAGAACTTCAAAACAAGAAAGAAAATTACAGTATAGGCAACCCTTTTCACATACTCCTCTCACATAAGACTAATTTAGCATATGACGGTATAATAGGGAATGATTTTTTAAACAAATACAAATGTCGGGTAAATTATAAAGATAATTTATTAGAAAGAACTGGTGCATACTCAAACGCTGAAACCAATGATAAAATTACGGCAACGAGATACAATCTAGGAGCTATCCCTCTCGTGGTGGTGCCTACGGGCTATGACTTTGGAGAAAGGGAAGGAAACAGATTTGCCATGGAAGGATCCGACCGGAGGCCGGACCCTATGCGTGGAAATCGTGAACCTTCTACTTCCAATAAGCTTCTGAAATTAGTAGACATTCAACATGATTTAGTAAATACATTGGGCATAAACAGCGAGGAACACCAAAAATCACTTAATAATACCAATTCCAATTGAGATATTTCCCACTAGGTTGCCCATAGAGGTCAGGAATGGAAAACGACACAAGTGTGATAGTTCCCACTCGGTAGAAGTAAACAGGTCGAAAAGTAAGATAAGCGAAGGCAAGGAGAAAAAGTGGAAACGATTGGTTCAGAGTGCAGGAGTAACAAGTACGGAATAAAACATCGCATTAGACTTCTGTCAATGGTCTCATAAAAATAATTAGTTTCATTTCCTTCTTCTTGGTTCAGTCGTATCGGTGGATACAACATTCGGTGTTTAAAAGTTTTCAGTTGTATCGGCGGATATAACAAGATACCTTAATTACTTTCATTGTTAGTCATGTACTGCAAACGCAAGGTCGTGCTATTATAGTATTCCACTACATACGAGTACGTCTCACATAATGTTATTCTGCAATTCACGCAATGCATCCACAATTAATGCACTACTATTCACGAAATGGGACCGTTGCCCAACCATTATTATATCCTGGTGGTAATCGACTATTACTCCAGATACCAAGAACTTAAGTTTTTAAGGAGGATAACATCCAGAGATGTGATAAACTTTTTGAAAGAGATATTTTGCAGACTTGGGTATCCCAGGGTGATCACAGCGGACAATGGGCGGCAGTTTATCAGTGAAGAGTTTAGAAGCTACTGCAACGAGAATAACATCGAGCTCATAACGTCACCTCCGTATTGGCCACAAGCAAACGGAGAGGTGGAAAATATGAACCGCTCAATTTTAAAACGCTTAAAAATAGCTCATACCAATGGAAATGACTACAAAGATGAAATACAAAAGTTCGTCCTGATGTATAATGTAACTCCACACGGTACAACGGGGAAAGCTCCTTCGGAGCTTATTTACAGTCGCCTGATCCGGGACAAAATCCCTTCGATACAAGACATAGAAGAACCAATGCTTGACATGGAAGCTAAAGATCGCGACGCAATAAACAAATACAAGGGAAAGGAGAGAGAAGACAAGGAACGAGGAGCTAAACATTCAGAAATCAGGGTAGGGGATAAGGTGTTAATCAAGAACGTAGCATTCCCAAGCAAGCTAAACCACAACTTTGATTCAACTGAATATGAAGTGGTAGACCGGGGAAAAAGTGAGGTGACGGTAAAGGCTGGAAACAAAGTATTCAGACGTAATATAAGCCATGTTAAAAAAATTCCTAATTCTCAATTAGAATTGGGGCCTAGTTGTACACCTAATATGTCACATTCAGATCTTACATGTACCGAGATTTCGACAAGACCAAACAGGAATTCGCTGACCACAAATACTGCACAACCAACACCAGAAGTGCCAGAGGCACCCAAGGATGTCGAAAGCAGCGATTCCGGATTGACGTTGAAGCTGAAAAACGTAGGAGGGATGTGGAGACCGGTTCTGCGAGAGAGAGAGACTGAGTAGCGAGAGAGCGATTGTGTGTGGGAACTAGTGCCATGATGCGTGGGAGTCAGTCTGGTGTTAATTGTCGAACTATTCAGAGCTTATAAATAAAGAAGTGCTTATGTAATAATTAATTAAGGAATTTGTGTTTTACTGATACAAGACAGGTTTACACAACTTCCATTGTTAGTCGTGTACTGCAAACGCAAGGTCGTGCTATTATAGTATACATACATACGAGTACGTCTCACATAATGTTATTCTGCAATTCACGCAATGTATCCACAATTAATGCACTACGTCATATTAATGCTCTTGTTTACGTTCTGCAATTCACCCAATGCAATACTATACACAATCATTTACCAGGCCATAAAGTACGTAAAATATTAATGCACTCAAATATCTACTCGTACAAACCCAACGTCATAGCAAGTACACCCATGTATTCTTATTCCAATGAGAATTCCCTTAAAATGACTTTGTCAACAAAAAGAAACCCAATACAAGGTGATGACATGTGCCATGCACTGGTACCATTGCACTCTATATGGGTCAATGCCGACTGGATCATACTTCGACCGGGTAAATGACTTGTGCGTGGTAATGTTGATGCACTATTGTAGGAAAATTGGATGGATCGTGTGTTGTGTGACATTGCATACATACATATTGTGTTAGTATTGATATTACATAGAAAATTTAAGTATATAAAGGAGTGGTTGAAAAGGTTAGGGCAGAGTTGAATTTGAATAATTAAACTAAAAGGATCGCAGCGACGCTAAAGACCGCCGTCCAATTAAGACAATTAAATAATAAAGTAAAAGTAAAGAATTAAACTAGAAGGATCGCAGCGACGCTAAAGACGCCGGGTCCAACTAAGAAAATTAAACTAATAAAATAGAAATAAAAGACAAAAAGGTCGCAGCTACGCTAAAACGGCGGGGCTAACAAACAAAAATTTTTTTTTTTTATTTCTCAACTCTCTGCCTTCGCACTCTTCCCTCGAACTGAGGAAGCAAGTAACAAATCAAACAAAAATCTCCAAGAGATCTCATACCAAACAAAAAAAAACCCCAAAACACCTACCAAGACAATGGACCTTGATGCGTTCTGGAGCTATACACCAGAAGTAAAGTATAAAGTGAAAGTGAGAAAAAAATAGTGTTAAGAGTGTAAATAAGTCTCAAAACAGTAAGACCTGGCGAATTCCATAGAGGAGGCCGGAGGCAAAGTTTGAGCAGTGCCAAAAACCAGCAGAGGAGCAGCAAACATACCTGAAGAACCAGTAAAAACTATCAGAAAAGTAGCAGACACATACACGTAATTACTATTAATTACTTATTACTTTTTTTATTCATATTATTGATAAGTATTGCTAAGTATTTTTTTTTTTTTTTTGCAAAATAAGAATAATATCAAAAGAAGAAAAGTGTTAAACATTTTTTACCAGGCAAAACAGCCAGTAGAACTCTTTCAGGTTCTACTCTTCTTTGGCGCAATTCTTGCAACTGAATCCCTACCCTTGACAAACCCCAAAATGGAGGTAAAAATCAGTCTTAACGACGTCAATAATATTGTACCAGTATTCGATGAAAATCTCTAAGACCTAAGTAAATTTATTGTGTAGTAGACCTACATTGTATCTACCTCACCACCCAAACTTTGTGTCTAATTAAACATGACCCACTTTTCATTGCGGAAGCAAAAACGGCCAATCATTTCAAATGGTACAATACAATTAAATACGACAGCCAATACAAACCGTCAAAGCAGAATATTAAACATGAATACATTGTGCACTGCCCGAGTCAATGGGGATTATGTCATCAATGTCATGCATACACACTGCATTGTTTTGCTTTCGGTGACGCACCACATTGTGCACATTGTAGGTTGGATCATGTATAAAGCAGGAAATACACGATACAATCGTTGTACAACGGTTGTATACAATCTGCGGTTGTATGCGACGATTGTATCGTGTGTCTACGCAACCGGCGGTTGTACCGATATTGCACGGTCGCATGCTCTTGAGCATACAACCGTTGTCGCATGCAACAGATTGTATGGTGTGTATTCGCACATACAATTGTTGTATCGATTTCATTCTTGTTTCGGCTGTTCTAGTAGCAGGTTAAGTGTTCTAAGTATGGTTTCAATAAAAGAAAAAGATTTTTGGACGGATTTTATAGAACAATACCGTTCATTTCCCTGTTTATGGGATGTAAATATTAAAGAATATAGCAATAAGATTTTGAGGGAGGAGGCGCTGCAGGTGCTTGTGGAAAAATGTCGTGAACAAGATCCCAACGCCGATAAGGAGTACGTGCGCAAGCGAATAGCGAATCTCAGGACAGCTTTTAGCAGGGAATATAAAAAATTTAAAATTCCAAGCGCACTGGATCGTCTGCTGACAGCATCTACGAGCCCTCTTTGTGGTACTACGATTTGCTTTTATTTTTGTGAGTGGTGGTGAAATTTCTCGAAAAGGACACAGCTCTTTGTCTTGTTCTACAGATGAGAACAGTTTACTGGAAGAATGCATCGCTCAAGAGGTATGTTTTATCTTAATATATAAAACATTTATATTTTTTAATCGATATAAATTTATTATTAGGCATACTTTTCTCTACCTCAAACTCCTGATGACAATAGCCCTGGCGTTTCACGCCCGTCATCTGCAAGTTCTTCTCAACCCAGAAAGAAAAAATCACTGGAACAACAGCAAAAGAATTTTTTTGAAAATGCAAGCGAGTATATGACGCGAAAGGAAGGCAAGGATGAAGTTCGATATTGTGGGGAAGAGGAACGCTGAACATTTTAGAAGTATGGAAGCAGTGCAGCGTTTGATTGCAGAAAAAATAATAACTGACGTACTCATCACTGGTAGAATGAATCAGCTGACTATGAACTCAGCCTTCATTTCAAATTCTTCAGCATCTCAAAGTCATCAAACTGAAATGCATACATCAACTGCATCTAGTAACTCTCAAGGTGAAGTTATATTTGAATCAGAGATATCTGAATTTTTGCTCTTGAATGATAAAAGTTAAAATTATTTAAAACAAATCCTCAACAAACATGGTTTTTATTGGAGTTCCATTGTTCACATAATAACATGTTATGTATGCAAAAACTTTTTTAAATAAAGAATTGCTAAATAATTTCACAATGTGCTTAAAAATTTTATTCTGGGAAACCACACAAAACTTCTTTCGTGCACTTATCTCAGCCATAAAAAGTGTGTAATTACGAATCAAATGCTAGAAAATGACTGAATAAAATATCTCGTTGTACGTAAATCGAACACAGATTGTATGTGTGCGCTGCATACAACCTTTGGGCCGATATCGGTACAACGTAGGTCGGTACAACGATTATATCGTGTATTTCGTACTTAAGGCTCGCATCCGTACTGTTTTTCGCAGTACAGTACTGTTTTTTCGACCCAAAAATTGCGTACTGCTTTTTTGACAAAATTACTATTTTTTCCGCAAAAAGTACTGTTTTTTCGCTGAGAAAAAAATTTTACATTTTAATTTTTTAAACGCATCAAAATTCAAATATAATTGTGAATACACATCGCAATGTAAAACGTCAGAATGGACAGTGACAACACGGAGCAAATCAAGAATGATATATTACTATTTTCTGTTACTCCTGCATGAAAACGAAAAAAGATTTGTCTCTTTCTCTCCATTTTGATTATTGTCCTGTCATTATTCATTGTTGTTCGGAGCGCGTCACCTCGTTTTGTTTTGTTTTTTCATTTAAAAGAATGCCTAGAAGAAAGAACACATTCAGCGTAAAACTTCGTGAAAAGTATCCTTTTCTCGGAAAAACAAAAAATGAAAGTGATGTTTTGTGCAAAAAGTACGGAGGTATTTTTACCATTGCAAACGGCGGTAACGCTAATATTTGTCGTCATATCAAAGCAAAAAAAACATCAAGACGCACTAAATGCCGCTTCTACCAGCACATCTATAAAATCGCATTTTGCATCGGATTTGGAGACACATTCAGCAGCAATGGAAGGAGTGTGGGCTTATCATGTGATACATTCGAATCAAAGTTTCAAGTCGTCGGATTGTGCCACAAAAATATTTAAAAAGTGCTTTAAAATGGAAAAGTTTTCGTGTTCGCAGAATAAGTATCAGGCAATAGTAACCAATATTTTCACGCCGCATGCACAACAATTACTTGAACAAGACTTGAAAGACGCTCATTATGTTTCAGTGTACATAGATGCATCAAACCATGGAAATATTTAAATGTTTCCCGTGCTTGTTCGATATTTCGTTCCCACTGACGGTGTGCATGTGAAAATTTTGAATTTAGCCCTAGAGCCTGGTGAGAATTCAACAATGATATCGGAACTTATTGAGTCTGCCTCCAGTAAATTCGAGCTGAAGAAGAAAATTGTCAGCTTTTGCGGCGATAATGCAAAAGTTAATTTTGGTGGAGAAACTCGTGGCGGCCAGAATAATGCTTTTTATCGATGGAAACAGCGGCTTTCGCATTTGATCGACATTGGCTGTGTGGCACACATACCGTTCGATTGTTGGGTTGTTGTTAAAATATATTCTCATTTCTACCTTAACACTGTACGCGTGACTGCATTGAAAGAATTTTGTAAAGAGGCAGAAGTGGAATATGAAAAACTGCTCGGATATTCAAAAACACGATTCTTAGCTCTCGGACCAGCCATCAAGTGTATTTTGAAACTTTTGAGAGAAGAAATTGAAGGAATTTTTCGAAGAAGAGTCATCGAAATTTTGGTTGATGTTCGTACAAGAATAGGAAGGAGAAAAAACGACTTTGGATCACAATTAACTCTATCTCTCACTCTCTGATTTAATTAACTCTATTTCTTCTCTTTTATCAGGCTGAATTATTCGCCAAATACGTGCTGAAAATTGAAGGTGACAATGTCACTGCAATTGATGTTATACGCTCAAACAATTTGCAAAAATTATGGCACATTCACATTATGACATTACTTTACCCCACCTTGTATCAAGATATAGTTGAATAAAGATTGTAAAAGATGCAAGTGCACCGCAACAACAATTTATTCAATTTATTAGAAGTTATCTATTCGAATTTAAAAGCCATAGTCAGTTTTACACATATGATTCTCTGATATAGAAGACGAAGGTTCAGATAAAGAATAAGCATCTTTTCACACCACATTTCACAAGAGTAACTGGAGATTTTCATCAAGAGATATAAAATCGCTGCACAGCTCTTCCAAGTCTCTACCTTTTTATCTAGTTGGCGAAGATAGTCTAAAAATTCACACAATGGAATTAGGAATTAAAAACATTGTTAGGGTCTCACAATGGACAAATTTAGTACACGAGTGGAAAGAGAAATGAGCTTTATCCTAAAACTCGATTCGAAAGAAAAGTTATGCTAAAAATACGATTAAAAACGACGAAGCGTCCTGTATAATCGATGTAAAGAGACAACAAGTACTGAACCTTAGTAGAACTGAAAGATGTATAACATGAACAAGAAATAAGTTTCTCCGGAGGTCAGACACTACAAGGATTGCAAGCGGTTCTTTCATATTTGTCCTTTAATACTGTCATATGTCGCCCCTATCCATTTGTTGTTGCAGACGTCGTCCCTAGATTCATTAAATTTTGTGAATTTCTTGAAAAACCATGCTCACTTAAGAAAAAAAAAACGATTTTTTCGCGTGAAAAAGAAAAGCCCATACAAAGATTCGAGTTTAATTAAAAACAGGATCATTATCCTTGTTTCACAAAAAGAAAACGATTATCTTTTACACTTGAAGTTAATGACAATTAATTTTAATTAGGCACTTAACAAAATCATACTTATTATAAGCCACTGTAATCTGAAAGTAAAATTTTGTATCTAATTGTTCTCCAAAGAAGAGTATACGTTCTAAAATTAATCCATCATTTGTAAATTTGTTCGTGTAAATAATGCAAATATTAATGTTCTCTAATTTTTGTACACTTAGCGGACAATAACTGACTAAATCTACTCAAGTATCTCTTCGTTTACAGCAGCACTTTGTTGAGGTAACTCAAGTTGAAACAAATTGATTGCTTGTTTCTGCGCTAAGAAATTTCTCATTTCGGCAAAGTTGTCGCGCTCCTTTAGCTTTTTGCTACGTTTGTCGACTTCATCGGCAGAGCCTTCGTCGCTCTCATTTTCGGAGTTTTGAAGCTCTGACGGTTCATTTTCTACGGCAAACAACTCATCAACATTGATGCCTTTTGCTTCTAGAACCTTGCGTTCCTTTTCGAGCATCTCCTGACGAATGGGATCGATACGATCTTTTAGCTGTCTTAGAACTGGTTTGAATTTACTTTTTGTTATGCGCTTTTCGAAATTGAGAATTTCCATGTCAGCGGTAGCCGTTTTATTGTCGGAAATCTCAGGCACTTCATTCTCATCGAACATGTATGCATAGAAATCGTCTTTCTTCTCACCATCATTGGCGGCATTATCGTGAGATATTTCTACACGCAAAAAACTTTCGTTACCATCAGCAATTGCATCGATGCTGGTTGATTTTTCGCCTTCTACCAATCTATTGTCTAACTTACTACTCAAGAACTTATTGTAGACTAACATTAAACGGTGAAAATCATCAAAACATACCGATAGGGTACTCTCAATTGATCGCATACTATGAGCTACGTCAATGAGGTCCTTACTTTCGTCTTTTTGCACGGCTTCGGTTTCGGTTAGTCTTTGTAGGGCTTCGTCCAGTTGTTGACATTCTTCGGCTACTGCTACCATACAGGAACTGAGTTTTAATGATGAGTCTTGAAGTACTGCAACTGGACCGGATTTGTTTTGCATTGTTTTGGTTTGATTGAGTTCATTCGCTTCGAGTTGTTTCTTTTTTCTGAGGTCAATTGAAAGATTTTTAAAGTGATTCTCTTCTTCGTTGACAAGTTGACGGATTTGATAATCTACATTGGATAGATCTTGACTTAAGGTACTTAACGAGGGTTTTTGAGAGACTGTCAATGCCAAACGGAGCAGATATTGTGACTGCACATAGGCAAATATGTTGTAGAAGTCCTGAAATGAAAAATTAATATTTACGATCAGTTATCTTCATGGAATATTAAGATAGTCTAGCTAAAATTAGCTAAAACTGGATTGATTAAATATTCATAATGTACTACCTATTCAAAGTCTAATAAAGAAATTTACATTTTGAAAAATAATAATAAAAAATTAATCAAATGCGAGTCAAGCCTAGCGCAGTAAGTGTTCCATATCGTTATTTTTAATGGCTGTGTGTGAATATCCTGGCATATATCATTTGGTCTTATAACTGTCAGAACGGGATCAAGTGAGAGTGGTGGGATGCGCTGGACTTGATTTCAAAAATCTCTAAATCATCTTTTTTCACCCACTAACCCGAAATCTTCTAAACGGATTTCGATGAAAATTAGCACGTAGACCTAGACTAATACGTTAGTATCTAGAAATTCATCGAAATGAAACAGAGTGAGAGTAAGATATGGGAAGGGGTTTAAAAGATTTGCAAATCATTTTTTCTCATACGTCAAACTTGAGAACTACCGAACAGATTTTGATGAAAACCATTAAAGGAAGTTTCGGAGATAGAAACATCGTTAATGCCATGGTCTTTGAATTTTTTGTTCAGAAACTTTTTAACTATATACATAAATATGGTATTCGAGGGATAGAACTAGATTGGTTCATAAGCTACTTGTCGAACAGAACGCAACGGGTTAAAATAAATAAAACGTACTCACGTCCGCAAGAAATATTTATCGGTGCCCCCCAAGATTCGGTGTTGGGAGTTTTACTTTTTGTTTGCTCTATATCAACGGTTGTGGTAAAGTCATAAAGGGTTGCAAGATGTTTTTTTGCAGATGACACGCTCATATACACCAGTGGCCGATACAGAGAGAAATGGATGCAATATACTATAGGCTGTGAAAAACAAACTTAAACAAAATAAGTGTATACTTATTAACAGTGACATTGTAAGTGTAAATATTATAGTAAATGGCGAAAGAATACTTAGAATGTGTTAAAGAAATTAAGTATATTGACAATACAGGGAACGCGACAGTCAAAACAGAGCACAATATACAAGCTGCACAACTGTACGAGAAAATAAAACTTCAACGAGAAAACTTCCCGTGGCTGAATAATCACCCTGTCAAATCCCACCTCAAGACACGGACTTCTCGCAAACAGCTAAAAACATCGTCGAACAGATTGGTCCCTCGCTAAAAATCGACCCGATACCACCACGTACGAACCCACTAGACTTCATATCTCTGGAAGTAAATACTAATGTCGTACTACCAGTCAACAAACACCACACAACAACAGAAGCCATTAGTGGATACCAGCCCATGTCGACATACTAGGAAACGAAACAGCAGACAAACTAGCCAAGAAGGGAGCCAACATCATAGGCAGAACCCCAGAGACGATGCCACTGAGACTGCAAAGAATAAAATCACATCTCATACACAAAGAAGCCAACAACGAACAAGCAGCAATAGCAGGGAAATGTTACGAAAACATACATGACTTCTACAACAAAATATCTCACGCCCCAAGGAAGGAAGCAGTCGCACTGATTAGATTAAAAACTAGACACAGCTGCCTAACTTCGCATCTCAAAAGAATTGGAATAATAGAATCTGACATATGCAGCCTCTGCACAACAAATGAAATACAAAACGAAGACCTCCTCTCAAGATGCCCTGCGTTGGATCAAGCTAGAAAGCAAAGCACAAATATCTCTCATCTTTACTGGACTGCTCGAGGAAAAATGGCCCAGGCCAACTTTCTCCATTGGAAAACAACAACAACATATTGACAATACATCGTCTATTATGTATGTACATATGTTCTGAAGAAAACGAAAGCTTCAAATTTCTGAAAATAGAGCGATGAGGATTAATTGAAACGTGACAAATGTTTCAGCTCTCTAAATCAAACGGTTCAAAAGTTACAACCGTATGACAGACACGCGAACAGACGGACAGACATACACCGTGTTGAATCTATTAGTGTTCCGTTTATACCATTCTGGTACGGAACACTATAAGAAATTATTTTAGCCTAAGAGTACTCTAAAGACGAACACGGCAAACAGACACGCCACAAGCATTTAATGCTCTTATATACGAGTACTCGCTTTTTTTTGCGATCATCATTATTTAGATGAAAAATATTGGCCTAGAGAACCGTACATGACTTCTAAGTTACAAAATCATTTTAAGGGTTTCATAAATAGACCACGGAAATATACTGTTCTCCCTAGACCATTCGTAGAAGCTACATATATGCGAGAATTGTACGTAAGTAATGTAAAAATATGACCCAAAGATACTGCCGAGTTAATAATAAATTTATGACTATTTTACTCTCCGATGTTTGTCAAACGTTCGCGAAAGGTGGGACTGTGAAAAAACATACCTACTACACTTTCAATATAAAAAAAAAGGAAGCCGCAAGAATGTACGTGGAGTCACTTACTTCGGAAAAGAGGGTGCACACATTTTTCACATACACTACTTCACTTAATAAGCATACGACAAAAATTAAAAATACATAGTATGCAATACATGCATACAAATCCGAACATATATGTAGGTTTTTCCCCCTCCTAAAATGTTTGGCGTATGATGTTCGACTTTTCACAATGATTGAAGTTTTATTGCCGAACACTAATAGCGAATTGAGAAGCCTCGGATGACAATTATACTCTCGGGGGTTTGTTCAGACATTTGCAGGAGGTGGTATTGTGAAAAAACCTTTTTGGTCAGCATGCAAGGCAAAGGCAATAACCACTTGAGCCCCGGGGCAAACTTTCTCCTCTCTTACCTTGCACAAAATAAACAGGGGAGAGTACGATAACTTTGGCGCCAAAAATTGATAACTGTTTTTCGTAGAGGGGTCAAAAACAAGCATTTTTAACCATGGAATTATTGAAAAACAACGGCAACACTTACAATGAAGTACTATACCGGTTTTGAAAGCCAGAAACCTGTTCTTTAATCCTAAATTTAAATTAAATAATTTATGTCAATAGTTTTTGAAAAATTCGCATGCAAACTCAAAATGTTGATAAAAAAAAAATTTAAAAGAAAGAAGTACTGTCGATGAAGAGTATTGATGACATAGGTAACAAACAAGAATCGAGACTTCTCATTACGACCGTAGCGACACAGGTAAACATTTCCTGCGTACATATTTTTCTCAGTTTTAATCTCCAATTCAGTTCCGATATTCAGACAAAAATTTATTATCACATGACACCGAGTAGGCTGAAATTTGGAGACATGTGCCCAAACTCAAGAGGATAAGCCTAATATGCTGTTCCTAGCAAAACAAAATTCCCCATACTAATTACTTTTACTTTCCGGTATGAAGTTTGAACAAAATCGAAGGATAAGCATGTGTATGACTAAAGTCTCCACAAATATTTTGAAAGAAAAAATATTGCCCTTTTAAAATTGTTTTGACATCAGAAACTCAAATTTATATGAAAATAATTGATAAATAAAAAATGTCCAACATCCATGAAAGTATCTACAAATTGATTTTGCCCGGTCTTTTGCTTGGACTTTGCCGGGCAATTTGACCAGCTAAAATAATAATAATAATAAACAGTAAACTAGTAGATGGGCTACCACAGTCTTCACACAATTTAAGCTCGCGGAATAATTGCTATTCAGTGCATTAACTTAAAGATTAATTTTAACAGATGAAAACAAATATATTTAAATTTGTTTTGCTTCAGTTGTGTTGTATCTAGCTATGAGTTAAGGATAATGATAAATCAAATCAACACACCGCTAGTATTAAAAATACATATTATTATTTTGAAAACTCACTTCTAAGCATGGAATCTTATAACACGCACTACACACTTTCTAATGAAAATAGTAACATCTTACAGTATCTTTAATTCGTCTTTTCAACCACTACACACTTCGTACCACAACCACACATATTCTCTGTTCGAACACCAAATTGCGACTGTTGAATTCTTGTAAAGCCAGATACGGCACACCAGCCACCAACGGAACGCACAGCACCATCGACAGAAGAAACGTAAGAATGTATATCTATTACGTATAGAGACACACTAACACCAAGAGTGGTAACCACAGCTTAATGCAAAAACAAACGTTTCTGGGGCTGGTGACTGTTATAAACTACCTACTTCTCGCTTATCGCGATTTCATTGTATGCATGCTAAACTGAAACTAAATTCCCACACATAAACTGGAACTAAATTCCCAGCATTTGGTCTGTTTTTTGGTTCTTATCTTATGGTTTTCTTTTATCTATATACAAATGGTGATTGCGATCATATAGTACAGGATATTTAAGGGTAAGTATTGGTTTTCTGAAAATTTTCGGTTTCGAGATTTTGATTAAACTTGACATTACCATAATAGAGAAACTCAAAAAAATTGGTCTCTCAATTCTGTCTGTCTGTATGATCGACCGCAGCCTAAACGGCTGGACGGATGTTTTCCAAACTGTGTAGAATCACAATTCGAGGCGGAATCAGAATTTTCATTCTAACCCCAAAATTAACGGGACTTTACTAATGGCCGATTTTGTAAAAATCGATTTTCTTGAAAACGGCTCAAACGATTTTGAGTTATGGTGAATGTATGCTATCAGATGTTAGTAACCGGTTTCTGAAAATTTACTATTTCTCGGCTTTGATTTGATCGATTTTGTTCGAAATCAATATTTGAACTATATTTGACATATACAAGATTATGGCATACCAAGTATCTTTCAAAAACTGTTTTTTTTCTTAACGATCTTGTTTATGCTTTAAATCTGAGTGATTTGCAATTAACACATACATATGTATATGTAGGTACATATACAGCCTTGGTCATAAATGAAAGCACCCCCCTATAAAATATTGTACGTTTTATAAAAAACTACTGCAGGTAGGTGAATATTTTTGTCTACCCAGAATCCGTTACCTATTAATGACTATTTTATTATTATTATTATTATGTGGAATTCCCGCAATTTTTAATTTTGGATTTTTTGAGTGCGGTAAAATTGGTATCATTTGGAAAACAGTAGTGAAAATATGCACATCAGTTTTTTTGCAGATATCTTATTATTCATTCATAGTTTTTGTGTTTAAATAATAAAAGTAATCAACCTAAAGATGGCTAAGGCAAAAAGATACAAATGAAGTGAAGTTGGTAGAGCCCAAATTGTCCCTTTGGTCTCTCTAGGCCTTTCCCAGCAACAAATTTAAAAAACGATGTTAAGCATTCGCGTGCAGCCGTTCAATATGCCTTAAGGCTATACGGGGAGACTAGAGAGTACATTTCTAAGCCGCGCCCATGGAGAAAAAGAAAGTCTTCGGCTCATGAAAATCGTATTCTTGCCCGGGAGTCTTTAAAAAATCGTCGACCTCTTCTCAACTAGTTGCTTCGCTTCAGGAACGCCAAAATGTTAGGCTATCTGTGACAACGGTTAGAAGAAGGCTAACAGAAGCCGGTCTTAGAGGTTGAAAGATTCGAAAAAAAAACCCTGGCTTTCTGAGGAGAACAAGAAACGACGTCTTGAGTGGTTCAAATTGCATAAGGATTGGAGCTATGAAGATTGGAGCAATGTCGAGTGGTCAGCCGAAGCAAATTTTGAGGTAAGTAAATTGCATACTTCTTAAAACAAAATCGAAACCAAATTTACGAAAAAATTGAACATTTGTTTAATAAAAGTGGGTCCGAATTGAACACTAAATCAGAATGTGTCTTTACAGATTTTCCACTTCGATTGTGTGGTAACCACAGTAAAGTTTGATGGTGGAGGAGAGTTATTCACGTGCTAAGGAAGAATGAATATTGACAGCTATATTGCTGTTTTAAGGACCTCCTTAAAGATATTCTCTCGTAAAATATTTGGGAACAGATCTCGCAGAAGTCTAATTTTTCAGGAAGATTATACTCCATGCCGAAAATCCCGAAATACAATGGAATGGTTTTCAAACCAAAACATTCAGGTCTTGGAGTGGCCAGCTCAATTGCCATGCCTAAATCCGATTGAAACTTCTAAAAAAAGAGGATGAAGATCAATAATCCGACATCCTTAGTAGGCCTTAAGAGCGCTAAATGACGATAATGGGGGAAAATCAGCAGTGATAAAGGCCAACTAAACATTAAATTATAAAAAAAAAATATTTGTACGTCCACATACATACAGTGATTTTTTCAGATACAACAGCATTTTATACATTTGCGTAGGGTGCTTTTCATTTATGATCAAGGCTGTATACATGTAGGTGCAAGTACGTGCGACACAGTCGTGCACTTTATTTTTTGAAGGTTGAAAACTACACACTTAAATCCAAAGTTAAATATCTGTGGACACAAGTGACAATCGCTTAAGTTGACCTAAGAATAAACTGAGTTTTGATTGCTATGTTAATCAGTAGGCAAAAATACAAATGTGGTTAAAATGCGGCAAAGGGGGAAGTGGAGAGGTGACATGTTACGACAATCCGGATTTCTTGATTTTTTAAAATTTGTGGATGCATTCTGACGTTTGAAAATGACAATCGGATGTCAGTCGGCAAGTGTTAAACAAAAATTGTGAAATGAAATTGTATTTGACGGTGTTATATGGTTATTTTCGTAGGTTTCTTAATATACGAGGGCAAGGTGAAAGGTTCTCGGCCTGACAATGAAAGACTGCGATTTTCAGTTAAAAAATGATTTTATTTTTCTACATAATCTCCCTTGACTTCAACACACTTGGTTCAGCGTTTCTCCAGCATCAGTATTCCTTCTCGGAAGTGAGAGACTGGAAGGCTGTGAAAATATTCATCTACGACTCTCTCAACTTCTGCATTGAATGCGAAGCGCTTCCCAGAAACAAATTTCTTCAAGTTTGGGAACAGATGGAAGTCTGAGGGTGCCAAATCAGGTGAATAGGGGGGATGGCCGAGCAAATCGTACCGCAAATCCGCAGTTTTCCCATTGCTAACGCACACTTGTATACAGGTGCATTGTCCTGGTGAAAGATGATTTTTTTCTTCTTCTCACGAATTTTGGCATCCAGCTGGTCAACAAGGTTGAAGTAATATTCGCCTGTAATTGTTCTGCCTCAATTAACAGGATACCTTTCGCAAATGGAAGGAACCTTTGGTCACCCTTCTCAATTTCCACTTCTTAACCCACTCGCGCTTCTTTCGTGCACTTTTTCTTTTTTTGTTTAAGAAAAAGCAGCAGCATTTAATGCATTTAAGTGGCGAAATAAAAACAATTATCTATTTTCACTATCACTGCTATCACTCATTGTTTCAAATTTGCGAAGTAAGCAAGAAAAAACCAGACACGAAAACAAACCAATTTGATAGACACTTAATATGTGAAAATGGTTCCGCGGAAGTGTTCAGAGAGGACTATTAATCTGAACCCGACACGTCAAAAAAAAACCCAGTCCGTTAGCCTAGTACACAGTCTTAGAAGAGGAGAACTGCTTTAGCATTTCATTTGAAGTTAAGCTCTTATTGACAAATAAGAATAGTTTTAAAGGCATCCGCTACTTGAGGTAAGTGATTTTTGCTTGTCAACTTTGTAGTAGTTGCCAGCATTATCTCTGGTAAGTGAATATTGCATACAAGCGATGTGAAGAATTCTTTCACTAAGTACAGTTATATTTCTATGTTGCGTGCATAACTGGCCAATAAGTATCACTTTAGTGTAGACTATCATCGCGTTAAATCGCCCGAGTGCTATTATTTAACGTAAATAATTGATTGTATGTCATGTCGCAGTGTTCTACAAGAGATAATAACAGAAAAGAAGATGAAAACGGTAAGCAAATTTAATTGTTTGATGCATTGCGTTTCGATTGCGATGATTCTCTCCAAGATCCTGATTTTCAATCCACTTTATCAATAATTTCAAACGGACCACAACAAACTTCATATTCTAGACGAGATCAAGGAAAAAACGCAACTTTGGAGAATTATATATAAATTCAAAGGGTTGCGCCCTACGCAAGCAAGCAAATTCAAACGTTTAAATTATCTGTGTCGTAAAAAATGCAACGCAAATTTCTTGAGACAGTACAGGAACAGATTTGCAAGTCTTATTGGGCACTAGGAACTTTTATATGAACTTTAATATCAGGTTGGCATCTAAGTAATTGCCGATTTTTTCAGATAAATAAAACAATTTTTTCTAAATACATAAGCTTTAATCAATGATATATTTTCCATTTTGTTCGATGACCTTTTGCCATCTTTCTGGCACCTTCATAATTCCACGTTCGTAGAACTTCTGATCTTTATCGGCAACAAACTGAATCAAGTGCGATTTCACAGCGTCATCATCATTGAAAGTTTTACCATCCAAAGAGTTTTGCAAAGATCGAAATAAATAGTAATCTGATGGAGCAATGTCAGGGCTATATGATGGATGTAACATCAATTCCCAACCAAGCTCCAATAATTTTTGGCGAGTGACCAAAGATGTATGTGGCCTAGCGTTGTCCTGGTGAAAAATTACACCTTTTCGATGGACCAACTCTGGCCGTTTTTCGTTGATCGCTGTATTTAATCTGTCCAGTTGTTGACAGCACACATCCGAATTGATCGTTTGATTCCTTGAAAGCAGCTCCAAATGCATCACACCTTTCCAATCCCACCAAATTGAGAGCAAAATCTTATTTTGGGTGGATATCAGCTTTCGAGGTGGATTGTGCTGGCTCATCAAGCCTGGACCAAGATCGTTTTCGATTGACGTTACTGTAAACAACCAATTTTCATCGCCAGTGATTCGTTTCAAAAAAAGGGTCGGATTTATTGCGTCTAAGATGCAAATCGCAAGCGTTGATGCGCTTCGTTAAATGAATTTCTTTCAAGTCATGTGGAACCCATATATCAAGCTTTTTAACGAGTTTCATATCTTTTAAATGTTTCTCAATCGCTGTATGTGGACACATCTAACTTTTTTGCTAAATCTCGTACAGTTACATGACGATCCGACTCGATTATGGCTTTAATTTGATCATCATCAAGGTCGACCTAATGCTCAAATTTGCAAAATCAATTCCGGCACTGTCTTTCTTTTTATTTCCTTTACGGAAATAAAAAAGTAAAATATGCCGAAAATTCTCGTTTTTGCAGTCCACATTAAAACTGACGAAAACTAATACCTTTTCACAAAAATAAGCGCAATTTGCTTCTAAAGCAAAGTAAGACTGACAGCTAACAAATGTCAAAAGGAAAAAAATATGTCATTGACAGAAGCCATTAAAAAATATGGCCAAAGACATCTATGTGTGAAATGGGCAATTATTTAGTTGCCAACCTGATACTTTGCCCATAAACCTTTATTTTTAATGACACTTGTTATCCGCTTTGGCATGCTTTCCGCCAATTTTTCAATATTTTCGTGAGGAATAGGCAAAAATTCAGCCTGCTCTCTAATCCACAGGTCCTCCAAGTTCTTCGGTGCTCTTTCAAAAATGGCCACAATAGTCCATAAGTTTTCGATCGGATTTAAATCCGGGCTTTGTGCTGGTCAATTCATTGTCTGGAAGATTTCGAGCCAGTTCTTTAAAATTTTAGGTGTATGTTTAGGGTCAACCATTTTGTTGGACGACTATTTCGTCATTTCGATAGGCACATTCTTCGATAAACTCGGCAAATTTCAGTAGGATGTTTAGGTAGTCCTCCTTCTTCATGATTCCTTCGATTTTTGCTAGTGGACCGACATGCCACCAATTGAAGCAAGCCCACACCTTTAAGCTACCTGCACCATGTTTGACAGTTTGTTTAACTGGTGCACGGTCGGTGCCAATGGTACTCCTTTCCATCAGACTGGAATCGATTGATTTTTGTTTCGTCGGACCAAATATCGCGTTTCCAGTCTTCCACAGTCCAATTCCTATGTATTTTGCAGAACTTAAGTCTAACCTTTATATTTTTGGCTGATAAAGCTGGCTTTTTCTTCTTTACTACAGTTACTAGCCCGATCCTACGAAGTGCTCTCCCAGCAGTCCACTCACTAACATCGCTGTTGATCTGTTTTGCTGCAGCCTTGGACATTTTGGTGTTTTTATTTTTCATAAGTCGCTCGATTAAACGAGCATCTCCATCCGTTAAGAGACTTGGGCGACCTCCTTTGTTTTGCACGATGTTAAGATTTTTTCTTTTTCTCACCATTAGTACTATACGATGGCAAACTTTTACCTTTTTTGCTATTTCACGTGACGATAATCCATTTTGGGATATCGAAACGATGGAGTTTTCAATATCAGCCGGAATTTTTGATATTTTTCTGGATTTAAAAGAAATACACTCTTCGGGGCTGCGAAATTAGGCCCCAGGAAATAAGCCCCCAAAAGAAAAATTAAATAAGGCCCCAAAATTACTACCAAGTACTATTTGATTCACATCGAATTTTTATCTTATTAAACTCTTGCAATATTTTAATTCTGTATTTCAAAAAAATTTAAAAAACTAAGATAAGGCCCTAACAAATGAAATTGCACCCACAATATGTCATATTTTTGTTGTTATTGCACTGCAAGTATAATTTTTCAAATTCCATTCTTCTTTATGTATGACAATGTTCACCATTAGGTTTTCAACCTTTTTTTAGGGATTCGGTTTGAAACTTTAAACCGCTTTCTCTCGAAACAAGGTTTTTCAAATTAAGCGGTTATCGCTTGATGCCACAGATATAATGACGAATTGGGTTTGACGTTCACTTGATTTACTTTCTTTACTTTGTACTTTTTTCTATAAAAGGGTAAAGGTCCAATCATGATAGGCTTTTAGACAAACTTAGGCCCTGTTTATAGCAGCAATTTATTCAGAAATATTTATGTCGTGAACATACAGTGCCGTTCGAAAAATGTTGGTCAAACATTTTATTACCCTTTTCGGGCGCAGTTCTTGGAATTTATGAGAGCTACGGGGTTTTTTTTGCACTAGGTAGCAAAATGTCGTTCAAATAGTGCATAAAAGTCGATGTTATTATGAATAAGAGGTGCATTTAGCTCGTGATAGCAGTCCGAAACGAACCGAAGTAATTTAGTGAAAAAAAAAATGGGAAAATTCAGTTCGGAGTGCAAAGCTAATATTTTGTGTCTGTCACGTCTCAATTTGACAACACGTGAAATTTCTAAAAGATTAAATGTTGCTCAACAAACTGTTTCATGGATTTTAAAAAAATATCGTGAGACCGGGACTACCAGCAGAAAGAAAGGCTCAGGAAGGCCAAAAAAGACGACCCCAGTGGAAGATCGTTTTTTGGTGCGGTTCAAGACTTCGGTGAATCTTAAAAACGATCTGTGTCGAGCTACAGGAAAAATAATTTCGTCAAGTTCAGTGAGGAAAAGGCTCGTGAAAGCTGGACTTAGAGCACTCAAGCCAGTACTGAAGCCGGATTTTCCAAAAAAGAGTCAGAGAAAAACGATTGCTCTGGGCTCAAGAGCATCTTAATTGGACTCAAGACATGTGGAACAATGTTATCTTTCTGACGAATCAAAGTTTAAGTTGCATGTTGGAGATGGGAGGATTCTTGCGCGAAGAGAACCAAAGGAAAGACTGAGCTCTGAATGCATCTTACGGATGCACCCCAAAACTGAAGGTGTGATGGCCTGGGGATGCTTCTCTGGAGATGAAAAAGGTAGAATTGTCTTCCTAGAATCGAAAGACACTGCAGAAGTTTACCTACGGGACCTGAAAAATGTATTAGAGCCCTCTGCGCTGGAGCTTTTTGGTGACACTTGCAGATTCATTTTGCTCCTTGCCATACAGCCAAAATTGTAAGTATGAACTTGTTTTTTTTTTTTAATATGAAACACTAATATCAAGCTTTTAAATAAGCTAGAACTTTTATGACTAAAAATAATATTTGCATTTTTTTTTTATTTCTTAGGTTAAAAAGTACTTCGAAGAAAATAATGTCGATGTATTAAGTTGCCTCAATACAGTCCAGATCTCAATACAATTGAGAATATCTGGTCAATAATGAAACTTAAGGTTGCGAAGAAGCGTCCAGAGTCAATTGAAAACCTAAAAAATTTACTTATCCGGACCTGGAACACCATGCCTGCTTCCTCATGGAAAAACCTATACCCTCGGGAGGACCGATTTTTAATACGATCTTCGCTAAACTGAATCAGTTTGAAGAGAATAATACAGACATGCTTGAATGACCTGCGCAGTCCCCGGATCTCAACCCAATAGAACGTCTATGGAGTATTCTAAACCGTAGGATCCAGGAGCACTCGATTTCATCAAAAGAAACATTTAAAAACTCCAGCAAGAATGGAGTGATATTTCTTCGGTAGAGTGTTGCAAGATAGTCAGCACTATGCCCAAAGGGTCGCTGGAGTCATAGAGGTCTAAGGCGGGCCAAGACATTACTAATAATCTCTAATACAACTATTTATTTATCATATCTGCTTCCTTTCAGGTCGAGTACATACAAAACATCTTTTAGTACAATTTGACAATTCCCGCTCAGAGCAACTTCACCGATTCCGACTGATTCAATATATTTACCACCTGCTAGTTCTATTCTCTCCACATGATCTCGAAAAACTGAAAATTGTTTTCTCTTGCAGCACAAGTGGCTAGTTGAGACACTGTCCAAAATCCAGACATTATCGTTCATTTCGCCTACACAAAACGAATTTAGAAGAGCGAAAGCGCTGGAACCGCTCTTTTGCTTATCACTGTCATATGACCACGCCGCTTGCACACGAAACAGTTTCCTTTGAAGTACCGCCGATCCGATCGCTGATCTGATGAATCTGTTCTCTGTTCCTGTGTCCACTGTTGGTGTGCTCCATTTTTCTGTTTGTTTTTGCCCTTTCTATAATTTCTATTGTTAAGAAATAATACACGTTCGGCTGACGTCTCTTGCGGTTCATTTTCTCCGCGACGATGACCTTCCTCAAGGAGTTTGACTTTCAAATTCTCTATAGATGGGAGCTGATCGCGAGATTCAATCGCAATAATGAAGTTCTCATATGAACTTCTAAGGCTAGATAATAAAATAATTGCCAGAAGCTCTTCCTGTAACTCAATGCTGAGCTCTTTAATTTTTTCAGCTAAATCAAAAAAATTATTAATATGCTGCGGGACATTATTACCTTCCATTTTTAATTGGAGCAACTGCTTGAATAGCGTAACTTTTCTGGCCGGTCCTTTAGGTTGGTGTATTTTTTCCAAATTTGTCCAGGCCTCTGCTGACGTTGTGCAATTTTTTATATAATTTATCTGTGATGGTTTTACGCATAGTAGTATCGTAGCTAGGGCCTTCTCGTCCTTCTTAGCTCCATAAATCACTATGTATTAAAACACTTTTGATGAGTACTTTCCACGAGTCATAATTATTTTCACTAAGTTTTTCAATTTGATAAATCGAATTAGACATTTTTATTTTACTCCTTTTTTTTTTTTTTTTTTACTATATACTTAAAACGCGTGTGCCTGGGCCCATAACCTATGTTAGCAAAATATGTAAAAATGGAGAGAGAAAATGGCAAACACGTTGAGCAGTTCAGATATTTTATTTCGGAATGACAATTTTACAATCAAGTGTAACCATAGTAATAAGAATAGATAATTAGTAGTAAGTAAGTATTATAGTATTAGATTTGTATATAAGGTAGTAAATTCAATTTGCAATTATTATATATTTATAATAACAACAATTACCACCGTTAACATTGGTCCGATATACCCCAAAACACAGGTAACTCCCAAATTTAAAACTAAACTTGCTAACTGGGCTTGTTTTGGCAAACACATTATAGAAAACCTATCAGTTAATCCCACCTCGTCCAATATTAATAAAGAAGCGGCTTTGATCCAGAAAGCTATTCGTTCGACAGCTAACATTTCGATCCCCCAAAGGAAACCCGCCACCATTCATAAACGTACAGTGCCCTGGTGGAATGCCGAGTTGGCTACATTAAGAAATGATAAAACTGTTACCTGGCGACTTTTTAAAAGGTCCCCCACTCAAAGTAATCAAATTTGTTTTAAAATAGCCAACTCAAAGTTTCGTAGAGAAGTTAAAAATAGCAAATAGCAAATCGAAGTGTTTAAGCGACCTCTCTGCATCGATTCTCCTAACTCTTCCGCTGGCAAAATTTGGCACAATATTCGATCCCTAACAGGTAATTACAGACTGAAATCAATAACATCAATCGAAACTCCGCAGGTACAGTATCAGCTTTACCACTTTACGCTTACTTGGTCGAACCATTCAAAGGATGACAATTTGCCAAAAAGAAACTTCAACACAACTAAAGTAGCATCTTTAAATCTATCCGTCGACTTCAATACCACCACTTCATCAGCTAGACTTATCGAAGGCCCTATAACCGAATTAGAAACCTGCTTAGCTAAACTTAAAAGCTAAAGCTCCCAGCCGGGATAGAATATCATATCCCATGATAAAGAATCTCCCATCATCTGCAAAAACTAGACTCATCAAGTTATACAATAACATCCTTAACACTGGAGTCATCTCTTAGAGCTGGAAATCAGCAACGATACTTCCTCTACCTAAACCAAACAAAAGCAAAACGCTAATGGTCATTCCGTGAAAAAAATCATGGCTGCTTTCGTTTGCTGAATACAGAAAACTCATTACTCCTAACCAAGTCGCCTTCCAACATAACAAGAGCTGCCCGGATGCCCTTCTGCACTTAGACTTTAATATATCAAACGCTTTAGCGGTCCGAAATCATGTCACCATTCTCTCTTTTGATTTTGAAAAGGCCAGGCTAGTTATCCATCTAGTTTTAGTAAATTTGTCCCAAAATCAAGTCTGTTCTATGTAACAGGAAAATTTGTGTAAAAGCTAACAATTTGTATTCCCCTAGCTTCCCTCATTTTAACGACATCCCACAAGGCTCCCCACTATCTGTGGTGTTACTCATTATTATTTAACTCAAATTATGGTTAAGCAAACGCTATTGGGTCATTGTGTGTACGCAGATGGCATGTATATTCTCTGCAAACAAAACGATTTAGTTAAAACAAAAAGTTTACGCCAAAAAGCTATAAATGACATTATATTGCCGGTCCTCATACTCTGGGGCTAAAATAGCACTCGAAATATGCAAAACCTTACACATATGTTGCAAGACCTCTTGTAGTAAACTTTCACTTAGCATTAACAATGTAAATATTCAAACTGTTGCCACCCTAAGTATGCTTGGTTTAATTTTTAATAAAAAATGCAATTGGAAAGATCACTGTTTAGAACTTAAAAAGAGCTTAGCTGTAAGGGCAAATATTTTAAACTATCTAGCAAAGTACAAAATGTAACGATCATCTAAACACTCTTTGTAACATTACTAAGTCTTAAGCCAAATCAACTATGAACTGTCCATCTATGGAAATTCACCAAAATCCACGCTTAATCTCATCAAAGCCCCCTATCAACAAGCTGCTCGTAGAAGTATTAATGTCTTTCCCACTAGCACCGTGAAAAATATGTTGGTAGAAGCCGGTCTCCCTTCGATTGAAGAACGCATTGCAACTGCAAGAGCTAAACTCTATATTAAGCTTTCGTTCTCCCATGGCTCAATAATTGATGAAAATGTTAACTCTGTAACCAAAGTCAGTCTCCCGAAATGCATTGAATCGGCAATCTCCCATTCACTGAAGACAGCAAGGCAATTATACAACTGCCGCGTATTTCTCAAAGAGATAACCGGACAGTACAACCTCATCCATTGCTGGGTACCAGGTCACTGTGATATTCCGGGAAATTTCGAAGCTGATGAACTAGTCCTACAAGGTTCGAACAGTATAGGCATAACCGATATCGATGCGTCAATATCTTTTCTTAAGTACCATTAGATAAAGCGAACCATGGATGGAAGCATTTAGCCCATTGTAATACCGCTAGGGTATTGTGACCAGTTCTAGATCAAAAGAGGTCTAACGGACTTCTGAAACACAAAAGAGGAACCCTCTCAAAAGTAACCAAAGTAATAACAAGGCACTGTGAGATGACTACAATGACTACTGCAGAGATGATGAGGACAAAGAAACAGTAACACACTTCCTGTGTACATGCCCCGCACTCGCCAACATTAGAAAGACTACACAAGATGAATACCTTTACAAAGATCTCAACAAACCTGCACGGCTCCAAGAGTAGACGATGTGAACTACCCGTCCTTACTAAGTGGCAACACAATGGATCAACTTTTCGTCCAAGTGTCCCTCATCGAGGGCCACTCCAAACCAACAATATTCTTCTTCTTATGGTTCCTCTCCGCTCCGGAGGTTGGAAATCATCGATGCAAGTGTTTGTTTATTGCTGACATTTCTAAACAAGTCTACCGTTGAAAGATTGGGCCATTTTCTTAAGTTTGATAACCATGTCACTCTCGGTCCTCCGACACTCCTGCTCCCTTCGATCCTCCCTTGTAAAATTAATTGTTATTTCTCTTTTCCTTACTACTCGTCTTAAGACTTCTATGTTAGTTATTCTGTCAACCCAGGAGATCCGTAAGATTCTTCTGTACACCCACATTTCGAAGGCTTCTATTTTTCTTATCGCTGCTCTTTTTAGTGTCCATATTTCTGCTCCATATAATAAAACCGACCAGATGTAGCATTTGACAAATCTTATTTTCAGATTAAGATTTATTTCTCTACCTGTCAATATTTTCTTCACATTGCAGAATGCTGCTCTAGCTTGTTCAATTCTGCACTGAATTTCTTTGTCGGGGTTTGCATTGCTGTTTATTATTGTTCCCAAGTATTTGATGGTGTTCACCCTTTGTACTTCAACATTGTTTATTTTTAATTTATAATTTTGTATTTCTTGACTTTTATCAATTACTATGAATTTTGTTTTACCTGCATTTATTTTCAACTCGTACGTGTTACTTTCTAAGCTAAGTTTGCTCATAATAGTGTTTAATTCATTTATGCTACTTGCCATTATAACCGCGTCATCCGCGTATCAAATGTTGTTGAGTAAGACTCCATTGACTTTAATTCCTCCATCTGGGCTTATAGCTAGGTTTTTGAATATTTCTTCTGAATACATGTTAAAGAGAAGTGGTGATAATATGCAGCCTTGTCTGACTCCTCTGAGAATCTCTATCTCTTCCGATCTCTATTGTTATTTTCGCTTTTTGGTTCCAGTAGAGATTCTGGCATCATTTCTGTCTATGCATTTGGCTCTTAAAATTTCCATCATTTTATTATGTTGCACTTTATCGAATGCCTTTTCATAATCGACGAAACATACAAAGACTTTTTTGTTCATCTCTAAGCTTCGTTGGATTATAACATTGAACGCAAACAATGCCTTGCGTGTTCCAAATCCATTCCTAAATCCGAATTGAGAGTCGCTTATGCCTTCTTCGAGCTTATTGTAAATCCTTCTGTGAATTATCTTCAAGAAGATCTTCAATGTATGACTCATCAAACTTATTGTTCTGTAGTCAGCACAATTTGTTGCTTTATTCTTTTTTGGAAGCGTGACAAATGTTGATTTCAACCATTCATCTGGAATTCTGCCGTTTTTGTAAATAGCGTTGAAAAGCCTAACTAGTATTTGAATGTTTTCGTCTTCAAATAGTTTGAGAAGTTCACTCGGTATTCTATCAGGGCCTATCGCTTTTCGATTTTTTGCTTCTTTCAACGCTTTTATGACTTCCTCTTTAAGTATCTCTGGTCCTTCGGGTCCATTATATGGTTCTAATTGACTTCTGTCGTCCCAGAAAAGGTCTTCGATGTAGGCTTTCCAATGTTCTAGTTTTTCGCTCGTATTTAGCAAAAATCGTCCATCCTTGTTTTCAGACTGCTACACACAGTTCTATGTTCAACTCCTGAGATTTCTTTTGCTTTTTTAAGAAGGTTGAAGCTGTCATGGTTCCTGTCGTGTCGCTCTAGCTCCTCGCATTCTTATTGTAGATAACGGTTCTTTACCTCTCTTATTTTGTTTTTAATCAATCTGTCTATTTCTTTGTATTTAGTTTGGTTCTCCTTGTTTTCTCTTCTTCGATCCATTAGAGATAAAATCTCGGGTGTCATCCATTCTTTTTTCGGTTGTTGATTTCCGCTGCTTAGGTATTTTTTGCTCGTATCTATTATAATGTCTTTTATTTCTGACCATGTTGAGTTGATATTTTCTTCAACTATTCGGATTGTGCTTAAGCGATTAATGTTTTCATTCATCTCTCTCCTAAGGTTGTTTTTTTATTTCCTCATTTTTTAATAAATTCATTTTTAGTTTTTTCTGTTTGGAGTTCTTTACAACTTTTTTCATTTTTATTTTGATTTTCGCTATAATAGGATTATGGTCTGAACCAACATCGGCACCTGGGTAGCATTTTGCTGATTTTGTTGAATTTCGGAATCTCTTGTTGACGATGATATAGTCTATTTGATTCCTGACTATTGAGGCTGGGGTGTGCTGTGGAGATATCCAGGTATATAATCTCTTTGGTGGGAGCTCGAACCAGGTGTTCATTATTGTTAATTCGTGTAATTGGCAGAACTGTATAAGTTTTTGGCCTCTCGCGTTTTTGACTCCTAATCCATAATCTTTCACAACATCCTCAACCCTCCCTTTCCCCACTTTAGCATTAAGGTCGCCTAGAATAAATGTGATATCCTTCTTTTTAGTAAGCTTGATTGCTTGTTCAAGTTGGTTGTAAAATTCCTCTATAACTACTTCTTCACAACCACTTGTTGGCGCATATACTTGGATGATGTTCATTATTGTGCTTTCTGCTTTAAGTTGGATAAGCATTACTCTTTCTGATAAATTTAAAACTCCTATTACTGATTTTTCCATTTTTTTCTGAAATGAGTAATCCTACGCAATATCTATTTTGGGTTGTGTCCAAGCATGAGTAGTAAAATTTATGACCGTCTTTTGTTATAACTCCACTTCCTTTCCATTGCACGTCTGCAATACCCATAATGTCTACGTTCAATCTTTTTGTTTCTTTTATAATATTTTCTAATTTGCCCGCTTGATACAGGCTTCTTACGTTCCAAGTTCCTATTTTTATATACCCAGCGGGGATTCTTAGCACCCTCTGACCATTTAAGGTCTGCCGGGGACTGAGGGCCATTTGATATGTTTATTTGTGCATGATGATTTTTACTAGGGAATAGTTCTTAGTTTATTACCTAAGAGAAGTGGTTTCCCGTTGCCTTCTTCTCTTTCTAATTATTCTGAACGAATTAATTTCTAATTGAATTTTAAATTTCAATGTTTTCTTATTTTTTCTATACCATGTTTGTCCGTTGTCGTATGCTCCTTAACCTTGTTCTTGCCTTGTCTTATATCGTGTTTTGAAATGTGGTCTTAGGTCGTGGTCGTTGTTGCTGGTGAATTGTTGGCGTACTCTTATATTAAATTTGGCGTACCAACAATATTAAATTTACTTTAAAAAATTGTTTTAATTTGATCCATAGTTTGGATTCAGGAGCTTTCAATATGATAATCCAACGAAGCTTAGAATGAACCGAAAGATTTACGCATATTTCGTAGACTATGACAAAGCCTTTGGTAAAGTTCAGCACAAAAAGATGATAGAATTCTTCAGGAATAAAAACAAAGATATAAATGAATGCAGAATTATCGAAAACCTCTATTGGAAAAAGTAAGAATAAACCTAGAAGGAGAAGGATCTGTTGATATAGGCATTAAAAGAAGAGTCCGACAAGGTTGTATTCTATCTCCACTTCTATTCCTCATGTACTCGGAAGAAGCCTTCATAGAATGTATAACAGACATTGACTGTGGAGTAAAGATTAATGGCGTGAGAATAAATAGCCTAAGATATGCAGATGAAGCGGTAATAATAACAAATGACTTAGGTGAACTTAATATTATGATGAATAAACTGAATCTCGCAAGTGAAAACTACGGATTACGAATCAATTGTCAATTGTCAATTGTCAAAAACACAATTACAGAGAATGTCTAACTGAGGATAAATAACATGAACGTGGAGAGTACTTAGGAACAACGATCCACAGCAACGGTGATCTTAGCAAGGAAATTCAATGCCGAATAGAACAAGCCAGAGCCGTCTTCTGTAAAATGAAAAAAACTTCTATGCAGCAGAGAAATTAATATGGAAATAAAAACGCTAAAGAGAAGAACTATAAGAAAAATAGAAGCTTTCGAAATGTGGGTGTAGAGAAGAATACAACGGATCTCTTGGATGGATAGAATAACAAATGAAGAAGTACTAAGACGAATAAGACGAAAAAAGGAAATAATATTCCTGATCAAGAAGCGAAAACTGGAATACTTGAATCATACACTCAGAAATAGCAAATACCAACTACTCCATATCAACTTACAAGGAAAGATAGAAGGAAGGAGGACAAGAGGACGACGAAGAACAACATGGATAGCAAATTTGAGAGAATGGCTCGATCTCTCAACACCGGAGTTACTAAGAGGGGTACAGAACAAACAAACGCTACCGAAACGGAGACGTAATGTCTTAAATAAATAAAATAAAATCTAAGAATTGTATTTGAACTGCCTGCACACCTATCAATATAATTAATCCCCAACACTCACCTTAATATTTTTGGGATTATAATCTGTAATGTTGTTCCTGAAGTAGTCACACTCTTTCAACTCTTCCATCGGCGAATAATATTCGGTAAATCTCGCAGGAATAGGATACAACATTTCCAATTTTCTGGTAGCATCAAAAAGTATCTCTACCACTTCCTTCACCGATGTAATGCAGTCCCAAGCTCTCTCGATTTGTCGTGATCTAGAAGAGAATCTTCAAGTTAACTAAATCCAATCGCTGATGGTCTTAAATACTCACTCAATAAGTTCAGAAGCTTTCATCACAAGCACTTCATTGAAATAGGTCATGTTCCGTCGAATGCAATTGCCAAAGTCATCAATGGACCTGACCAAGTTATCCAATTCACGTTCAACGACTTTATTTCGAAACATGAAGACATTCTTGACAACGTACAATGCGCTAAAGCCACCGGTAACAATAATCGATGGAATTAAAGTGAGTTTCAGAGATCTCGGCGTGAGGAAGTGTTCCAAAATAGTAGAACCCAACAACACACACGTGTTCCTCGCCGTGAAAATCTCAACCGGTCTTTCGTCCGCACTTCCTTCCAGATGGGACAAGCAATGCTCTAGTGATTCTACGTGATCGGCAAGCAGGCGCTTTGAGTATAATATTCGGTTAACTAAACTTTGGGATATCTCCTATTGGAAACGGATTGCAATTAATTAAATGATGGTGAAATTTCTTAGGACTTACGTGTTCCTGCTTCAGTTCTGCAATTTGTTGGGATATATCCAGCTGAAATTTTTCAATTATTCCAATAGTATTAACAGAATTATGCTGTACAAATTGAATTTACCTTCATTTTTACGGTATAATTACGAAAATTTAAATTATTTCTCGTGCGGAAATCCTAAGATCATCCTTTTCACAAAATTTTATCTAAAAAAAGATACTTTAGTTGTTTTTCTTATTCCAGTCGTTGAGCAGAAAACAAAAAAATACTTCTTTGCCGGAAAATGAAAAAATCATGTAAAATAATTTAATTTCTAAATGTGCTGTGTTATTTTATTGAAGACAAAATTTGTCCGCCTGGAAGGATATTAAAATCCTCGAGAAAATACGTTTTTATGCGAGTTTATGGAGAATTTGTAATGCAAATGGTAGAAAGTTACTCTTGCAGTTGTCAAATCCAAGTTTGTCATTTGCGTAACAATGCTGCCAAATACCTGGTGGCGAAAAGAGGTTGCCAATTTAATTTGACACCACTTTAAAACGAATGAAATAAATTTTAAAAATACCACTTAAAAATATAAAAAAATGATTACACGAAGAATATAAACGTACTTTAAAAAAATAAATACACATAAAAAAAAAACTTTGCAATAAGAGTTTTAAAAATAATTAAAAAAAATGGCCGAAGTGATTAATCGCTTTTGGACTTTTTTTTTATGGGATATGCCCATAGAGAATATTAATTATTTTGATACATATTTTGGAACATAGAGAAATAATAAGGTAAACCCCCAAAAGTATATGTATATTCGTGATACGAATCAAAGTTATGTTCATCTAGCCACGTAAAATTTAAGCCAATTTTGAGCTTGAAAGATTTAATTTGGTATATAACCTTCTTAGGAACCACAGCAGTACAAGTGTGCCAAGTTTGCCCCCAGACACACCTACTTTTTTTAAAAAAAATTCCTTATTATATTCCTTAGTGAATATTTCACTACATTCCTCAACCTGTGGTAAAAAAAAGTCTTAGCCACAAATTATATGGTAAAATCTCTTAAAAATCGAGAGACTATCCTCTGAGTAGAACGATTTCATTGCATTTGAAGCAAAAGTGATTCACAACGGAACAACCACTTTATTAGAGATGTGTTAGGAGATGATGGATAGAGTATCATATGATCCGTTCCAAACGGGGTGTAACTTTTCTGTATGTTTTCAACTTTTGTAACATTTTTCAAAGATGACAATTTAAACATCCTCTTGGGAACCGAGGTTTAAATATGTTTTACTCACATCGGTTCGGTCATCCCAATCAATTATTCAATTGTTCAATTTGGTTAATGGCATATCTCCAATCCTATCGATCGTTTCATTCAATTGTTCGAGGACACCATATGGTTCACTTATACGAATGACAGAACATAAAATTACACATTTTCAAATAAAATAAGGACAAAAATACACCGACTACATTATATTGACGTCATTGGTACCCTGTTTAAGAGAGCTTAAGAGAGAGACATTGATCCATATCATTCATTTAATGTTGAACATGTATCTTGGTAAATAAGAAGAAAGGGAAAATGAAAGCTTACGATTATTTGTCTCTGCTAGCTGTTATTGCGGTTTCGATTCAACCTGTTAGTTGACTGACATTGTGATTGATTGATTATATCGCATCAATACTTTTTTATTAATGTGTCTTAAAGACCGAATCAACCACGATTCACACAGATCTAAGCTTAGTTCGTTTTTTGAGACTTTCGGAAAATGGGACCGGCAAGGGAAGAACATGCTCAGAGGAAGTGAACTACAGTATCCTACTTCTCCCCGTTTGAGCAGCTTCTTTAGAAATAATTGTTTGAAATGCCCAGTCTCTAAACACGTCTACAATTTACGTTTGGTCGATGATGTGGGTTTGAAAATGTTACGGTATTTTAGAAGTATCTTTGACTAGTTGGGGTCTACAATTGGCTATATTAGCCGAGCAGTGTTACAGTTTTTTGGTTTTATGGTTATGGTTAGCTTTTCGCATTGCATTAGCGTGAGTTATATTACTTGACAGATGACATTGGTGCGATGACATTATCTATACGCCCGCGTACCGAGTGAACTTTGTCGACATCACAATGACCAGGTGCCCAGCAAAGCATGATTAATTATTTTAAATTTTAGCAACATAGAAATAAAGCTAATTAACAAATAAAGTTACTCAACCTTTCACAAAAAAATACTACTAAATACAGTTTCGATAGATTCTAAATAACATTTTTTATAACAAAAATGAGTCTTTATCTTATACGTTTGAAATAATATGATTTTTTTCCCGGGATTCTGAGTTGTGTATATTCCTACGCATTCCCGGGATTCCGTTTGAAAAACTCTATCCAACCCAATCTGAACGAATATTTGCCTTCGTCTTGCCGTGTTCTATTGTGTCAGATATCAAGAAAACAAATTTAACCTAAATTAATTTATTAGCAAAAAATACAAATAACAACCGATGTTTTCTAATTCAATTGAGAATTCGTTCGCTACTCACCTTTGCTTTGTCCACAATGAGCTCCAATTTTTTATGAGAATTCAATGATGTTCCGACTGAGTCAGAACATAAGTGAATACGAACGAATTCGTTCGCTTGCGTTCTGTTCGCTATGCCAATTATGCGAACATCATAACGTAAATGCGCCTTTAGAATAATTATTTTACCATATTCAACACAATGACATCGCTCTAAATATTTTACTTTTAGTTTATTTTTTTAGCTAAAGGTTAATGCGTTCGCCAGAAATTAGGAGACATTTTAATAAAATTTTATTTTTACGTTTATCAAAAATTGTCAAAATCGGATGGAGTGCGGGTAAATATAGGGGGCGGGGAGCAAATATTTAAATCATATTTATTGGTAGCCTAATTCAAAAATAATTGAATAGATTTTGAAACAAAAGTGTGTCCAGTTTTAGCTCCTGATTATTTTCGGTTCACCACACTATTTTCGTGCGAAATTACAGCTTTCTAGGTCTAACGGTTCAAACCCTGATTATTTTCGGTTCACTACACTACTAAAATTCCAGCTCTCTAGGTCTAACGGTTCAAACGTTACAGCCAGGTGACATACTGACACACAAGTAAAAAAACTGTGACTGTGTTGAGTGTATTACTGCTCCGTTTTATACCCTTCTGGTACACAACTCTACAAATGGCCTTAATGGAAGAATCGTTCAGATGACATCGACAATAGTGCCTGCGTTTATTTTTGTTTAATAGCGTCATAGTTCAAGAAATAACAGTGCTTATCATTTTACAACTACGAGTACGAATATCCACCTTCATTTTCTCCTTGGGGGGGTAGCTTAGAAAACCGAAACAAAGTTTTTTTTTTCTTTAGAAACTTAAGTAATTTGCTGTTAATCACCAATATTGAAACAAGGGATGAAATAATTAAATATATATTATTTTATTTAACCTCCTTCATCTAAAGACAACAAAATTTAAAAATTAATAAAATCAAAAAACAAGAAAATTACCGTTAATCACAAGCATAACTTGAATTAAAAATATATTTTTTTTATTTCTTTAACAAAATTATGATTAAAAAAATCAATAACAAAACAGAAAATGATAAAAAAAAACGAAAAGAAAAATAAATTCCAAATGAACATGAGAATAGAATCAAGTTATGTGTCTGTTAAACACAATACGAATGGAAACTTAAGAAACACTTTTAAATAAGATCCTATTTCAATTGGTATAAAATGTGGTCTAATTTTGAGTTTCTTATTTTAATTTAAATTCTTTTCTCTTTCCTTTAGGTTCATGTCGTGCTTTTGTTTTTTTTTGGTTAAGTTAATGTTGGCAAAGATGTGCAATTAATGAAATTTACAGTCCAAGAGAAAAGGCAACAATTTACAATTTATTACTCCACTGGTAGACCTCAGGGATAGAGGGTGGGTAGTCAAGTTGATACATTTGAGACTTGATAAAAGCAACCTTATCCTGGGGTTCGGGTTTGACTGTGGCAAGGCCTGAAAAAATTATCGAAAACAAAAATATAAAACAAAAATTCGAAAGGGAAAACTAATAACTCACCGTTCTTATAGGCATACTCCAAAATCTTAACCGCTATCTCAATTGAGCACTGAGTGATTGCAGACAATGGTGGGTAGAGACTTCCCTTTGCCAGATCCTCTTCTGAGCAGATTTCAGCTAATTTCTCGGCAGATATTAGGAACACCTCTTCTGGAATGGTCAACATACCAGCACAGATGACTCCTAACGCAACTCCGGGGAAAATGTAAGAATTGTTGCCTTGACCTGGATAGTAGGTCTTGTTGTTGTATGTCACGGGATCGAATGGTGATCCTGAGGCGAAAATACATTTGCCTTTTGTGTGTGTATATGCTTGTTCAGCAGTACATTCGGCTTTTACTGTGGGATTTGAGAGTGCAAAAATGATTGGGGTGTCATTCAATTCGGCCATCTTTTCCAAAATCGCCGGAGTGAATGCTCCACCGATAGCAGCGGCTCCAATCAATACTGTTGGCTTAATGATATCCACTGCTTCGGCGAGAGTATCGACTGGTGCATGGTCCTGAGCAAAGTGCACCTTGTGTTCTGTCACACCACCAGCTGGACGATTCTTTACAATAAGACCCTTACTGTCCACAAGCCATACGCGTTGCTTAGCCTCCTCTTTGCTGAGACCCTCTTCCTGCATGGCCATCACACAGAGACCCGCGATACCCAGAGCAGCTTCACCGGCTCCTTGGAACAGAATACGATTCTCCTTGAGAGTGGTGTTCTTGATCTTCAGCGAAGCCAATAGACCGGCCACTGCCACGGATGCAGTACCTTGAATATCATCGTTGAAGACACAGTGTGTGCTTCTGTATCTGGCCAAAAGACGGAATGCATTGGCGTTGCCGAAATCTTCAAATTGCACCAAACAATTTTGACCGAAACGCCTTACCACAGCTTGCATGAATTCCTCAATGAATTCATCGTATTGTGGGCCAGTGACTCGCTTCTGGCGCAAGCCAATATATAGAGGATCGTCTAAGATCGACTGAGTGTTGGTTCCCACGTCCAAAGTGATTGGAAGGCACTGTTGTGGTTGAATGCCAGCCAATGCTGTGTAGAGGGACAATTTACCAACAGGGATACCCATGCCATTGGCTCCCAAGTCACCTAAACCAAGAATACGTTCTCCATCAGTCACCACAATAGCGCGTACATCAGTTTCTGGCCAATTCTAGAAATTGTTCAAATTTAATTAGTTTTATTGCTTTACTTTGTATGGTTTTGTTTTGGCTTACCTTTAAAACGTTGTAGACATGTCCCTTATCCTTGATGGTAATGTACATACCCTTGGGATTTTGGAACACTAAACTGAATTTCTGACATCCCAAGCCTACAATGGGCGTATAAACAATTGGCATAAGTTTGCCAATATCAGCGGCCAGAACATTGTAGAAAAGACGTTCATTACGTTCAGCAAGACCGTTCAAATAGATGTATTTATCCAAATCGTTTTCCAGACGATCGAGGAGGATAAGAGCATGTTTCACTTGTTCGCTGAGGGATTTAACAACTGCAGGTAACAGACCTTGAACGCCCAATACTTGACGTTCTTCTAAAGTAAATGCAAGGCCCTGGAATTAAGAAAAAAAGTAATAATTAAAATTAGTTTAAAGGTAGGGAGGGGGGTATAAGACTCACATGATGTGAGTCTTTTAAAAGAGAAACTGAGTCTTGACAAAATTAGCCTAGGCTGTCACAAACCAAGGTGAAATATTCGTAGCTGTGGCGATGACGACAATTTCGCCAAGATGATCACACCGGCGCGATCGCGGAGGCGTCTGTGAAACTGTTGCGATTTATTTATTTCGTTGCATGCAAAATTTTGCAGGCAGAGATAGATATGCGCAGAATCTGACCCGACGCTCATGCCCAAGAGACCGTAGTTTGGTCCTAAAAATCAGTGGAATGGTCCCAACTGTATTTTAGGTTGTGCAACATTCCAACAAGTTATTAATCTAATGAATGATTACTTGGCAAAATGGTATATAGTAGGTGGGAAATTTTTTCAGAAATGTTCCCTCTTTGATATCTACAACATCTCTTGGAATAAACTGAATAAATAATGAAAAGGTATCTTTAGTACCTTATCGCCAATGGGCGATAACAATTATGATAATAAAATATATATGTATCTTGAACGCTGAATCTTTCATCTACATAGCCCAAATCGAATGATACAGATTTCAAAGTGCAGATGCTGAATTAACTCAATTACGAAGGGACTAAAAAAGTCGATCACTTGCGAAAGCTAAGACAACTCTACTGTGAAGGCATAACACTGGCAGTAGGGTCGTCATAAGGCCAAAATGCAACTTGATCGTGATGATGACATCAGGAGGATGGAAAGAAATAGAGTGAATCATAAGCAACGACAATAATAGCGAAAAAACAAAAAACAAAATACTCCCGAGTTATCTGGACAGCCACCCTTGGAGTTTACAGAAACTTAATAACACCTGAGTTTCAAACCACACCACTCTGTCTTTCTCTCTGTCTCTCCCTTTCCACAAAAAAAAAAAAAAAACGCACGTGTACTAAAAATTAGTATAAGGGTATTCATATCCCCTTTAACACGTGCAAATTAAAAAAAAAAAAAAAAAAAAAGGTAAAGGTTCGTCAAGAACTCGAGACATGCCAAATGTTGGTGGTACAAATTAGTCATCTAGATATGTATATTTTGTTGTTACTTTCTTGGTAAATAAAGACTCTTACTACGTATATATGCAGAGTTGAACCTAGGTTGACCTCGGATCGAAATGCATATATAAGTCCACTGGACTCGACTCCACTATTTTTGGTAAGTTGAGTCGAAAATATGTGTAACTACTTGGGTCGAGGAGTCGAACTGACAGATTGTCGTTGTTTGGTTTTCTTTTCTATTGCAGAGAGGAAAAACCGGATGGCGTCCAGATGGTGTGCAGGTCATTTATTATATTTTTCAGTTTGCTTTCGTTTATTGCAATGAAACACACTATATACAGCTAAGAAACGAATGAATGGCTGTAATGCTCCTCCGTCAGTTCAACTATTTTTCAATCCGATCTCGACTCAATCTTTCAACTCGGTGTGTGTAACTATCCAAGTCGAAATCTCAACGTAGTTTGGACTCGACCTTTAATCCTGCATATATACAGAATATCTGTTGAGAATTCCTGGCGCACAATACATACATAAATTATTCAAACACCATCACGTCCAATTTTTTTTTTTTTTTTTATAATTTGCACGTGTGAAATGGGTTATGATTACTCTTATACTAATTTTTTAGGACACGGGCGTTTTGAGGAAAGGGGAAGAGACAGAGAGAAAGACACATTGGTGTAGTTGGTTTGAAACTCTGCTGGTATTAAGTTTCAGTGAACTTCAAGGGTGGCTGTCCAGATAACTGGGGAGCTTGTTTGTTTTTGCTTTTGTCGTTGCTCATGATTCGCAGTATTATTTTCCGTCCTCCTGATGTCATCATCACGATCAAGTTGCATTTTAGCCATATGACCGCCCTACTGCCAGTGTTATGCCTTCGCAGTAGAGTTGACATAAGCTTTCGCAATTGATCGACTTTTTATTTATTTCGTGCGAAATAAATAGATGATTATTGACATCAGGATTCGAACCGTGAACCTGTAGCGTGATAAGCGATGATGTTACCACTACACCACGGCCACCCAATTTTGAAATTATAGTTCTCAGGTCATGACAACAGTCGATGGATTCCCGACTTTTACAAAATGGACTCAATCCTGTTCTCCATTGTCATGCATCGAATGACACCCATTACCTTGGAATTATTTTGTCTGGAGAATAACAGATTTGTGCATTGATACTAAAAACATACAGAAGAGTTACAATCTGTTTGAAACGGATCGTATGATATATTATCCCTCTTCTTTAAACCCGTCCCTATTAAAGTGAGCGTGGCATTGTAAACTTTTTAAGTCGAATGCAATGACATCTTTATACTTAGTGAGCGGTTTATAAGAGATTTTATTTGAAAAACTTTGTTGTGTGGTTGTCACAATTTGTTACCAAAGTTCATAGATTCTTATAAGATCTTAGAAATAAGGCTTAACTATCACCGTAAATAACTGAGAAAGGCAAATATGACTTCTGGGCGTGACTATTAATATAGACGAACTGTAATAAAGAAGGACAACGCGTAAATATTCTGTAAAGGCGATAATTTTCAGTTTCTAATAAAAATGATGAGAAAAGAAATAAAGCGGGTGTGTTTGAAGACGGATTTCAAAAATGTTTACACTTCGTTGCTTCGTTTTTGAAAAAAAAAACTTACGTATACTTACTAACGTATGTACTTCGTGAAAAAAGGAAAATCACCTAAAGAAATTTTCGAAGACATGTCATCGACTATTCAGGATTCTGGGCTTTCGTATAACAGGTCAAAAAATGGGCTCGCTTATTTCAACAAGGGCGAGTGACCTGTGAAGACGACCCCCGCCCAGGGCGTCCTGTGTCAGTGGTCACTGAAGAAAACGTCGGAAAAGTTGAAAAATTAGTTCTGGCCGACCGAAGAATAAGAATGTGGCAGATAGCGGACAAGTTGCAAATCAACAAAGAACGGATTGGAGAAATTTTGCACGAGCATTTAAATATGAAAAAATGTGTGTGCGCTGGGTACCGAAAATCCTCACGCCGTTGAACAAGCAACGATTTGAGTGCTGCAAAGATTTTTTGCAGTTAGCCGGGGACAATCTCGACGAAATTTGTAACCGAATCGTAACTATAGATGAGAACGAGAACAAGGCGGTCGTAGAAAGTCATTTTGAAGGCAAAGAAAAAGAATATTTCTTCGGTGGTATTAAGGCACTGTATGCCCGACGTGAGAAATACATTTCACTCGAGAGGGGCCTTGGCTGAATTATAATAGTCGAAAGTAATCGGAAGCCAATGTCATAATTCTACGTTAAATTTCCTTCAGTAGTGTCAATTGCTTAACTAGCCCATAATAGGCGTATATGTTCGGAAGCAACTGTCAAACCGCTCTGCCTGTCATTTGACCTGTTTTGTAAAATTTTCGTACGAAAGAGCGAATGGATGCACTATTAATAGTTCGGCCTTTATGCCGCGAACTTATCAGGCACACCCGTATATATTTTAACAAATGAACCCATTAACAATATAGCAACTGGTGGATTTTAATGACAAAGGATCAGTGTTGCCAATCAAAGTTGCCAGATTTTTAAAGAAATAATCCTATTTTCTACTCTGCTACCCACTTAAAAAAAATCATGGATTTTGCTGCGTTTTGTATTTTTGTTCTTCCTTACTTTTCTCCCAATTTAAAACTCTGATAATACAAATTGTATAAAAACAAAACAATATCCCATTAAATCAGCATCCACCACAGAAAATAAATTAAGAAGTGAGTACTCCAAATTCGGGAAAATTATGGGTGTATTTAATTCTTTTCAGATTACTGAAAAAATCGGGTTAAAAAAAAAAACTTGTAAATTAGGTTTTCAAGTACCTTGTTCAGGATTGGTGAGCACAGAGAGAGAGCGAACATAAGGAAAATGCAACAAACGAAATCGGTCTGCCTAATGGTGTCCGCAACGTACGCTGAGACTACACTAACACGCCAGCCTGATTGTGAATTGACCTACCTGACAGGCCAAAGGGTGTGTGTCATAAAACTGTTGAGATATTTGGACGTTAATGACAGTAGCTGGTGAAACTTACTTATTATTACTTCATTACTTATGTATCGATGTCTATCGATGCCATGATCACACTAAAAACTGACAGGCCAATCGGGTCATATGAGTGTACTATTGAAACACCGTGTATGTAAATGAATATGTTTCGACCTTTAGCTATGCTATTTTGCTCCGGAATTTTTTTTTGTTAAATTCTTAGCTTATGTAATTTATGCTTGTACCGTTTTATTTCACATTAAATCAACTGGAATGTACTCGTATTTACTGTGTAGCTGCAAATAAATAAATTTGCTGCAAGATTACAATACAATTATCAATTTATTACTTATGTACCTATATATAGTATGCATAAGTTTATGATATAATTATATCCAAATTATGTATTTTAGGTGTCACAACCTTTTTAGATTTCGGTACGTGATAGCGGTTTTACTTGTGACTTATTACAATACTACGTAATTACCAAATGATCAACTCAGTTCAACTTACCGAATTTGTATCTCTCTAAAATAATTCAAAGTATTTTTGCAATACATTCATCTACCTGTGCAAACTTGAATTGCTGCAACAGCAGCACCATAGTAACAGCGAACGTTATGAAGCAAGAAATTACGAAAAAGTAAATTGCGATAAAGTATGTAGTATCCGTAGACTCAGAGATAGACATGTTTGTCTTGTCATGCTGCAACTACTTACGTATATACCCTCATGAAAGTACAACATTGTTAAGTTAATAATTTCAATTACATGAGCACTAAATGCTCTTTTAATTACAAGCCGACTAGGTTTGCTTTGCGGCGTACTCATAACCTTGTGGCGTTTGAGTATTTTTTTGTTTCTTGTATTTCGCTGTCAATCTAATAATAATTACATCAGCTGACGAGTTAATACATAGATATACATATATTACATGACATAAATTGAAAGCATTTTTCAATAGTGGCATACCGAAAAATTATCAATTGTGCAGCTGTCATGGAAAAACTACACCCAACCGCGCTGACATTGAACTTCATAGTTGACTCAGCCACTTGGTGTATGTACTTGTGATCTTGATTATATTTTTATGCAAGCCAAATGAGATACGATTCCATTCACTTGTAGCTAAAAAGGTGTGGGAGACAGTTAAAATAGATCGTGATCATGCAAATTATTACTTAGATTGAAGTGTGCTTGGAAGCACGTCTCGTGGCAGAAAAGATAGTGAATTATTGTCCTGAAAATGTATTTAATGAGCTGTTATGCAATTGGAAACAGTGACTAGTGTTTGGAGTGCTCAGATAAGGTATTAAATATGAAAAAAATACTATTAATCGCTAGGAATTTATTAATTGACTTGCGTTGATGTTTTTTGACGAAGATCATCATTGTTAGCCATTCCGACTCTAAAGCAAATTTTTGAAATTGAGGTTTGGCCGTATTTTTACTGGAATGTTTTGGGTAACCAATAATAGCTACTTCTGCTATAAAAATAAAATCGAAGCTTGTAAAGTGCTATCCCGAAAAGTTCAAAGTTCTTGGTACGCATTATGCAGCATCTGATCATAAATAATTTCCTAGGCCAGAAAATGAGAAGTCTGATGAACTAGTAAGCAAATGAGAAGGCTGATGAACTAGCAAGCAAGTGCTCAGCACTAGAACCAATTCATATTGACAAAACGATAATGGACCCGCTTTGCAACCTTTAGCAGGAACCTGAAAATAAAAATCTTATAGCAGCCAACGGCCAAGTGGTAACCTCTAGACACTTGTATAACGAGGAAACTTTGGCCGGTAGAGTCAGAACTGAAAGACTTCTACAGAGCAAAACTTGTAGCAGCTCTCTGTTCTTTCTCGTAGGAGTGATTATTGGACATAATACATTTGCTAAAAGAATTTGGCTGAAGCGATGAGGAAGTTCACGAGCTTCCTCTGTCACTATCCAGGCCTCTGTCACACAAGATTTAGATTCATCAAAAGACACTTCTTCCAAGATATAGAAGAACTCTCCGGGAAAAATCCATGATAAAATCGTATGACTTCATTAGGATACAGGATAGTTTAGAACTTGAACGGAAAAGGGGATTAAGTAGGAGGGATTAGATCTGCGAGCATGTGGGTTTCTCTCCCACACAAATGATATCCTCGTAGAGACCCGTCAAAGACTGATTCCGGGAAGTCGTTTGGTTTGATAAAACACCTAGGTTTAAAACTCCTCATTCAGAGAACAAAATTTATGTCCTTTCGATCGATAAGCCTTCCAGTTCTGTTGTACGGTACCGAATAGTGGATAATAAGCGGAAACTCATAGCAGATAATTGGGTTCCTTCGAAAAAAAAATCCTTAGTCCGATATTCGGATGTGGACTTAATTCAAAAAAAGTCAAGACCCAACAACTACATTGGCTCGGCAACAACGACTGAAATGTTCCAAGTAAGAGGGTTCTGGAATCTCAGGCATCAGGTTCAAGGCGATGGTACCTGTGTTTTAGAGAAGCTTTACATAGCCATCTGGAAGCAACATGATGTACCGTTAAAAAAAAACCTGCGAAGATGGATCCCTACTTCATGTGAGCATGCAAATATATAAATTGTGTCTATAATTCTGACACGTATTGTGTGACACGTAGACGAAATACGGATGAAGTCTGTGGTTTATGAAAAAAATAAGGCCACCTATGATTAGGTTCCTTCGCACGGCAATACTTTTGTATCCATCTGAAGACACTTGTGTAATATACAAATAATTAAGTACTCCACATATTAGAGTGAACTAGAGAATAAGTTATTTCATGTTGGAACCAATTCCATTTGAGGACTTGCTTCTCTCTTAGATTTGTCTTTCTCAATTTATAAAATTTGTCATCCAGCAAGTTTTCAATTATTTTTATAGAGACATTGAATATGAAATATCAGGAAGATTTCTACATATCATAAAATACTAACTCAAGACATTTTCAATCTCTAAATTATGAGTACAATTTCTTAGCTGTAACCACATGATGAATCCAATCAACTCAGGGTCAATTTAGATAAATTAATTCAATTCAATTTATATACAATGTTTAGAATAGAATTCTCTCTTTTCCAAGGGCCACGTTTACCACCCCAAGCCTTAAAACACAGATCATACGAGTACTCTTTTGAAAGAAGAAGAAAATAATTTCAGCTTTAAAATGAATCTCAATCATATTTCCCTCCTGGGAAGGCTGTGAGAGGCTCCGACCCCATCCATCACACTGGTTGTATGAATGAATGTAGGAACTTGATATGATAGGTAGGTAGATGGGTAGGTGTGGTTGTGAGAGCATGCTATGCTGAAACATAATTAGCGCAGAGGCGCCGTTTTAATAACACAACTCAAGTGACCTAAATTGTTGTAGAAACTGACGTTGGACTTGTGGGGAAAGGAGAGAAAAGATTATTTAAAGCCACCCCGTGGCATTGAGGAAACTGATGATGTCCCCGATGCTTGTCTCCGCTAACTCACTAATATTATTAAAAAGGTGTCTGCCAAGTATACGGTGTCTGACCCTACTAAGGGCCGGAAACCTACAAAGGAATTAGTACAGTAGTACAAGTGGCTTGTACTGGAAATGCAGCTCTGCTGATAATAGAATAGTTTAATTTTTGCCCTCCACAAAATTTCATGTCACATAATAATTTTATAGATTCCGCGAATACATGGTTTGTCTGTCTGCCCGTGTGTTTTCACATTCTTGCAACTAATCGATCTAGAGAGCGGGATTTTTTTTAGAGTCGCATTCCCGACTTCCAGCTTATATTATAGAAAAAATAAAATAACAGCAAATTTTACAATAATTCCAGGTTGTCTAAGGTCTTGTTTCTTTACCAGAGCGTGTTCACAGAAGCATACAAACTTGCACAATTTTCGATTCTTTGATTGTCCTTCAGTTCCAAATTAATAAAAGTATGTCAAGTTAGCAACTTCCACTTCTGCTCGAACTAGCACAAAGTATTTACCTACTTCCCTTTCAAAGCACGAGGAAAACGGTCAAAAATAACAGTTGTCAGCTAGTATTCATACATTTTCTTTTGCAAGAAGTATCCCAAAGCAGTTTCTTTACTTTTTCATTATTACTCGTCGCACGAGATTTCCCCCATTATACGAATAAGTATTTACCCTGATTTCTTGAGCACGAAAAGTAAAGAAACAGGCGTAATATGGATGGAAATTATTAGAATGCTAACTAAGTAGTAGTAGTTGGTTTGAATTTTTCAGGAACTAATGATTAGGATTTCATAGTTTTCTTTTACTACAAACTCGATAATAAACAGTTTTTAAACAAAAAATGACAATCATTTGATGTCAGTTTTGGGCATAACATACTCAAAAAAAAAAATATTTTTTTTATGCCCATCATATGGCGAAATAAATAAATGGCTTTTCAATATAAATTTTTACGATAATTGCACATATACATAAAATGAGTCCATTTTGTTCTATGTCAAAAGGGTAAATAAAAATATCACATTGACTTTCGCGATAAAACTAATAATGAAAAAATAACTTATGGCCTTAATTATATGACTGCATGAAAACATGGGAGGGTATTTATTAAAAATAATTTGTGAATTAACATAATCAATTACTCGTACGTTGCCCAATTGCGTATATACAGTCAATGGAAAAATTTTTTGCACAATGTAATATTTACTTACACCATAACTCTTCAATAAAGTTGTAAAACTTTTGAAAAATTTAATATATCACTTATGTTGTTGTTTATTATTAATCTTTTACATTATCTTGAAACGGTAAATAAAAAAATAAAAACCATGGAAAAGAAAGTGGCAAAATTATTGTGAGATCACTAAAAGCCGGTAAAATTATTTGCACAAGTCCAATTTACTTCTGCTTACACTTCTGAAAGCCGAAAATGGGAAATATTTTTACAATGTATATTTTTTTGGCACAGCGTTACGTAATAAGATGTGTTTCCTCCTTTTGCCATAATAACTTCTGCGAGGCGTCTTCGCATTGAGTCTATCAAATGTTGAAATTGTTCTCCCGGAATGGAACTTCAAGCTGTTATAAAATCTTTCCATGTTTCATCTGCAGATCTTCCAATGTTTTGTGGAATTTTGGATTTCACAAGATGCCAAACATTTTCTATGACATTTAAGTCTGGGCTTTGCGGAGGCCATTTTAAAGCTTCTTGTCCTACTTCCGATAAAACCTTTTTGATGTTGCTTTGTGTATGATGCATTATCATGTTGAAGGATGAAATCGCTCCCGATGAATATTGAGGCTGCCACCAGTTCAACATCATTTAGTATCTTTAAATAATGTGACTGTGTCATATGGTCAGAGCACCGCACCAGTGGGCCCACACCACAATTTTATCCGGCGTTTAGTGATGCCACAATAATTTTGCCACTTTCTTTTCTATGGTTTTAAGCGTTACTGTTTGAAATTTGATTTTGTTTTTTTATTTATCGTTTCAAGATGATTTAAAAGATTAATAATAAATATCAACATAAGTGATATACTGAATTTTTCAAAAGTTGTAGAACTTTATTGCAGTGATATGGTGTAAGAATTACATTGTACAAATAATTTTGCCAATGACTGTATGGCATTCTTATTTTTTTTTTTAGATACTTTTTCAATGAAAATTGATATAATCAACAAATGTTGTTTAATTAGGTGTATCATGTAAAGGTATAGCTATAAATCACGATTTTTATATCTCCCAGTATTTAGTTGGCAAGTCATGTTTATTACTCATACTATTCACAGCATTATATATGTAATTCTTTTCAAATATAACTCTTATCTAGCAAATAATTAACTTATCAAGAACAAATAAAAATAAATGGTTTGTTTACATGAATCGTATCATACGAGTATTAGTTTGAAAGTCTTCGCCGCTTTAAAAAAAAAAAGAATTTTATATAAAGGTTGGAAATAATTAATAATTTAATACATATGTACATATGTCAGACCAATTCTCTATTGGAAATGTTAAATTAGATATAAGGAATATTTCATTTCACTTTTATTTCGTGTATCAGTGGGCATACTGAAAGCAACTAATTTTTTATGCCAATTTTATTAATAAACTGCTGCCAGGCGTACAATGTACGAGTATGTGGGACGCATATACTGTCTAAAATGATTCTCGAAACAGTTGACCTTCATATATCTCTGGAAGGACATTTATTGAACTCAATTGAACACATTTACGCTATTTTTTAGAAAATAGACATTGACCAATGTACCTACATACTCGTAGTTTACAAAGGTCATACTTTGAGACGTGAATAATCTTTTGACATTTGTTTATATCAGGCAAATTGAATTTTGTTTTGACATTAGAGTTACGATAGTAGACCAATAAAATTGAAAAACTTGAGATAACATTATTACGCAATACATTGTTTCCTAAATAATTAGCGAACAATATAAATTTTTGAGCAGAGGTTATCAAGAAAATACCATGTTGATAATTGCAAAGATTAAGGGGAAACTAAACACTTTCTGCATGTTTTAAATCCCTAAAGCGATAAAAAATTGTTGTTTCTACATAATTTTTTTTTAACGTCATTTTAGATTTTATACGAGTAGGATTTTGCAGAAATTTAAGAAATGGAAACATCTGTTGAAACTAATTATTTTGTAAGCTTTAGAAAACAGCACTTTATTAAAATGCACATCTGTGGGGAAGCTATTTTTTTACTAGGTTCCGATTTCTCACCTTGCCTAACGTCTTTCAACTTCTCACTGCTTTACTTTTTGTAAAAGAATTTATAGAATTTATTCACATTTCAATGTTACAAAACCGAATCGACGCTCGAGACGTCTGTTTTATTATCACGTTTAAGAGAACGGCGTTATCGTCATAGTGTCCTTGACCAAATGTGGTGCCTTTACCTCGAAAAGTGTTCCTATAATTTGCAACGGTTAAGCAGTTTCGGACGTCTTTATTGAACTCTAGAAATCAAGAGTATATTAGGATTTGTTTAGGTGTATTGTGGTATTTGCTGGTACGTTAGCGTTAATTTAAATTCTATTAATGTATTTAATGTTAATAAAGGAAGAAAACAGTATATTTTATCGTAAGTTAGGTTTCACGCTGGCCACCTTGTCGCCTGTGGGAGGGCTTAAGAAGAGTTAAATGTAGGGATTATGTCAGGTAGTAATGTAAACTGGAACTCGCCGACAATTAAGTAGTCAGCAATCTAACTTTTGTGAACAGATAGGTAGGTAAGAGGATTTCTGCTTACCTTGTCTATACTCATCTCCAAAACTAAAATTAAGTTCATTTGTAAAAAAGAAAGCAAATAAAATATTGGAATCTTCCGAAGATGTGACAGAAGGCTATAAAGTGCAGGTACTGGAAAGCACTAAAACGACAACTACGAAGCTCAAAAAGCTAATGGAATCGATGAGAGGTGTCGATGTAATCAGGTAAGAAATCGACAGCGATGACGGACAATGTGGAGCAGTCCACTAAGGGCGTGTCAACTGAAACTTCACCACAAAATGGTAGCATCAGCAATGATGTCTGGAATCTTTGTGGAAAATGAGATTGATATAGCTCTATTACATGAGCCTTAGATCATTGGAGGCAAGATTAGAAGACTGCTAGAGAATGTTGCCCCGGTAAGGAGTAGAGGCAATTATGCTACCTTATCTGTATTCACAAGACCTTGAGAGTAGGCACAGGTGCTTGCACATTTATGACAGGCTCTGCATATCTTCCATATGACTCATCAGACTCATATAATGACAAGACAGAAGACGTAATAATTAATTATGATCCATATGCTTACAGTGGCTAAGACAATGGACCAAGCACCAATCTTAGATCACAGAGCCATTTCATTTGACATTTCGTATGACTGTAGAAGGAAATTTATAAGGAAAACTAGTATACTGTAGACCACTCGGCATTATGAATTAGAGCTGAAAACGTGTACCGGAATGTGCCTTGGTGGTGTGCGAAACTAAAATTCTAAAAACGGATATGAGAGAGGCATGCCACCATTACGCTATGGGAATGGAAGGCCCGGTAGCATGGGACTATTAGAAGGCGAAAAGGAGTTGAAGAGAGTTTTAAGTTTAAAATTCGCGAGACTTTTGCTCGAATATGCAAAGTATGTCTGACTGACAAAAAATTATCCTCACGAGACTCAGTTTCTGAAGTTCGACTTATTCGCGACAGGACGGGAGAGATTGTGGAGACTTTGGACAATAAAAACGAAATCCAAATGGGAACCCTTAGTCCCACTAACATTGATTGACATTGACATTGACCAATGTTGAATTTTGGTACCTTAGGAAATGAGGAGCGAAAAGAATAGTAATGCACCACCGCAGATTCGCATGGTATATTCCCAGATCTAATGCAGTCGGATATAGAGCGTGTATATATACAGATACATTTCTTTAGACTATCTGTGGACTTAAGAAGACAGGCATATAAACAGCTTTTTAAATATACGATTTAGCAATATTAGCAAAAGGTAAATTTATTAATGTCACTGCATATGGACTGTTTGTGGAAAATAATTGTATTTATTTTATTTAGATTTTTCATGGTGAATGGTATTGACAAGGTATAAGGTACATTTGAAATTTCGACTTGTTGAAGCAAATTTAATATTAACTTTTAAGACCCAAAAACTGGTGGCTTGCGGAAAGAAATACAAAGAAATAGACGAATGTAGTTTGGTCGACATAATTGTCTACACTGATCACAAACACATACAACATACATATATACGATCTATTGTCATTAATGCACCTACCCAGTGGGTAATGGGCAATTGTACACTGTTAGAATTTAAGGTGTTAGAATTGAAGGCTTCTCATTCGGGGTAATAGGCTGACGAATGGTAAAAGCTTTGTTCAATAACAGAAAAGTAATAGAGCAGGACAGAATTGCATAAATGATTGTAAATTGTCAGAACAAATTGTAATAGAAAAGTACAGCCCTGTGCCCACTCCAATGAGCTAGAACATTCATCGAGCGACATACAAAGTTAATTAACATTATAATTGATATGAATAACATTGAAATGTGAATTTTAGGGGAAATTTAGTGAAACGCAAGCTGAATTTAAGGCACACACTTAATTCAATACAAAGTAATTTCAAAGCAAATAAATATTGTCCGTGCATAACAGTTGATTTTGATATTTCTCACAAACGTGTTCTACCTGAAGAGTAAGTGCAGGTAATCGTGAGCTAGTCTGTTCGGAACAGCGTCATTGAACACAGAAGAACTTTTTTGGACGACGTTCTTTCTCATTGAACGCACAAATCTATAATTTGCTGTTCCAGACTGTGAAGTACAGTTAAACTGAACAAAGCTAGAGTTGCCATGCGAGAGTATTAAATATTTTAGTACTCAGTATAAGAAATCTGCCAGCTCGCCATTTTTTGGATTGCATACATCAAGAACGTACTAGAGGTATTTCTTAGAATAATTCAAATTGAAGTGTTCATTTACGTTTAATTATTTATGTAAATGATCATTTCACATATTCTAGTGTGGTCACATCTACCTATTCATAAATTGTTAAATAGTTTTTAATTCCACAATGATAATGGAAAGCAAAAACTAACCAGAGCAATGTTCTACCTTTCGCAAGAAGTTTGTAATGAATGCGGGCACTTATTTTACATTAGTTTTCCAGTTTTCCTGGTTAGGTAATAATTTAATTTCTTCCTCGTCTTCCACACAATTTTGTACCTGCTGTAAAAAGCTGTACTATTAGTTTGATTCTCAATTCTGCCGTCGGGTTTTTACCTACAGTTGTCAATTATAATTTAACACCATTTACATAAGTGCGTAGGTCTTAACGTTCTGGTTGGCATAATATTGTTAGAGGTTCAGCATGAAACTACTATTTACAACTAACAAGTGAAAAGATTTCGTGTTTGTACCATCGCGTATGGAAAGCGTGGAAAGCTGGTAACTTAATCACGGATTTTTATTAAGTTGTTAGGAGTTCTTTTAATCTGACTATTAATTAAATGAACTTATTTCACTTATTGCGCAATCAAGCCGCCAGATCAAGTTATCTTAAAACAGTCCTTAGATTCCAAGGAGTATATTTGTTTATGGTTAATCGAAATTGGAGTAAAATTCAAAAACAATACCCCCACCCTAGAACACAAAGCACTTCTTACTTATCATAACTTTTTTTTTTTTTTGTAAAGCTGGATATCACTATTTATTATTATTATAACTTTTCTTTTGAAAAAATACCTTTTCAAGCGAAACGTATACCCCACAATTAAAAAAAAAAATACATAGGGTAAAAGCACCAGATACCGGACAGTAGCAGTTACCCGACACCTAGTAATGAAAATAAGTGTAAAATGAAGATACCTCACATGTCAAGCCATATGAATTCTTAAAAAAAAAAATCATGTTTATGTTGTTAAGGAACATGATACTTTTATCGGTGATTGATGAGTTCTAAGAATTTTAGTAAATATTGATGAGCTCTAGGAATTGTAAATAGTCCGAATAGCGGTACTCAAAAGAGCTCTAAAGTTTTACAAGTCAGAGACTTACATCAGGATTCATGTAAAATTGACATAATTCTGCAAAAAACACATACATATAAACAGCAATTTTTACAAAATATGTGCCAATGTCTTAAATGTTGTTTTGAATATTCGCTAACACTGAGAAATCGCCCCGAGATGCCAGTTTATTCGGTTACGGTAATGTTACTCATTATGATGAGGAATTTAATTTTTTTTATTTGGATTTAATTGGGTGTCACTGCCTTCTGCAAATCTTGCTCACTGGCTGTACGTTTCTGCGCAAGGCTTATTTGAATGAATACGTTTCATTTTGTCAATTATTACATTGCATACAAAATCTACTATAATTACACGAATCCAGATTTTGGCTAATATTCATATCCATCAAACAAAAATGATCTGGTACGCCATCTATTAACTGATGTGCAATACCAAATTGATGAATAAAGTGCACGACTGGGTCGTACATGCTTACACCTACATATATGTTGCTTATTTGCAAATCAAATAGATTCGAAATTTAAACAAAATCGGCGCACCGGCTAAAAATCTGGTGCGCCACCTGTTAGCGTAAAAAGTAAAGTACCGTTAATTTTGGGGTTAGAAAGAAAACTCCAATTTCGCCTCGAATTGGAACGTCACTGACCCCAGATATGAAGTTTTACGAAAATTCATCCAGTTGTTTAGACTGTAGTCAGGCATACACACAAACAGTTTGAATTTCTCTGTGATAAACCTAGATTTAATCTTGTACCCAAGACCAGGTACTGTACAAATATCATCATTGTAAACGATTTGAGAAGAGTACTATATTGGTAGGGTCAGTTAGAAAAGTTAGGTCACTTAGACTATATTTTAGTTGGGTCTACGGCGTGTAAGCACTCTGAACTAATAGATCTAGAATGCGATAGATAATGCTTTTTGAAGAAATATCGAAATGGCATTTCAAAGTGTCATATTTTATTCTAAAGGAGATGGACAAAAATAATTTAAAGGATTGCATTTGGACGGGTGATGACACACGTTTGATTAAATCTCGAGAACGAAAATTTTTAGGAAATCAATACTTGCCCTTATATGCAGGTGCAAGTACAAAACTCTTAAGTGTCCGGTAACTAGTGCTATTACCCATCTGAAAACTGCATCAAGAAACGACCTATAATACATCTAGCTTGCTCACATAATCAATAATATGCCATCACACGGCAACACAATAACATAAAAAAACATGACAAAAAGCACACATTCTCATCGACCTCAACAAAAGGTGAATGAATACCGGCTGTCGTATGAATTTTCGATAAATTTTCATACACACTATACACTTCAAATATTTGCGAAAACGCAACGTCATCTTTTTATACAAACAGACAATTTCGCTATTAATAACGCAAATATACTTCAAATTCGAGTATTAACAAGTCTATTCGAATTGACCACAAACTACATATGTACATATATACACAGATAGTGTGATTAGACTTTGTGAATAAAACCCAGACATTTCCTGTTACCGGCACAAATCATCCGATAAGTCATCTGTTGATAGAAAAAAAATGAAATAGAAAGGGAAGAAGAAAAATCGGCTAAAGGTCGTAAAAAGGTTAACACATAATACACGCTTCTGTCTGTCATTCGTTTTTCTTTTAAAAAAATTCGGCGTCTAAACTCAATTGATGACCTTGTCCACTGTCACCCATACTAAGATAAAATTATAGTCAGCTGTAAAACTTTACACATGTATTTCTCTAATACACTTATCTCTGCCGTGTTTGAGGTAGATTATACGCATACGTACGAGTACATAGAATAAAAAGGTTCTAACAACCCCTACTGATCCTATCACTACCCCAAACGAGCCAACAACACTGTTTCCATGATAAACTTTTGAAAAGTGAAACACTTTTAAAAGAAATGATGTATCTAATGCAAAGTATGATACACGACGCGACGGGGTATCTAAAGCATAAACAATTACAATCCACTCGGATGGGGGTAAATTAAATTAAATAATCGAGAGAATTCCTCTCTTTTGATGAGCGAGAGTAAGAAAATCAATAAGATACACGTAATCGATGGTAGAACATAAAAGCAAAACATTACTCAAAATAAATACGAATAATGAGTGAATTGACAATGAACTTGTAATTAGAATTCATTTGAAAGATTATACGAGTATATCTAGAAGATAGATTTACAACAGGTGTTTTGCAATTCTCATATTTTTCTTTCAAATCTATTTCTATTTCCTCATCAGAGATTTCTTGTATGATATTGCAAAGAAGAACAAATGTAGCGGGGGAATGAAAATGTATCTAAAAGATATGTATAATACTTTGTGCCTGTCACAATTTATTGTCGGTTATGGTAGGGGATTTAAGCATGGTCTTACGCTTATTTTTTTTTTAATATGAAGCAAATAATCTGCTTAGGTATTTTTCGGAATTATTTGCAAGAATTTAATTTGAAAATGATTATGCAGATGTGCTTTTGTATTTAATTACCGCGTTTTGTACTTCGAACCGTTTCGTATTAGTTTCAAAATTAATTCCCCCATCTACTGAAGTAAATCCTCAACTTTGATCGATTTTTCCAGAAGAAACACGGTAGATATGTTACCTACAAGAACTCCTGCTATCTCATCAACTATCGATTTCGATTGCCAACTTGAAAGAACCTTCACAACGTGGGTCACCATCAATCGCTGGTAATTTTCCACCACTCAATATATGCTATTCACAATATTACACTACCAATCGTACCTTATTGTATCGCTTCTTTTGCAAGCGGTCCAGTCCGGATAGACTCCCGGTCACTTCATTGTCTCCACTGGTACCCCAAAGTCCCAAACGATCACGGCTTTCGGATGACATTGCTGAATCTGTTGCACTAGTTGAGATGCCTCTTAATTTACCACAATAGGTACTGTACGCTCGATGGACGTTATTGAAATAAATATTATTATTGTTATTCGAAGTACTAGATCTATTCGCGTCCACTAACGAATACGACGTCGGCAACTGAGTGTTTCGATTCGAACTAATTTTGCAAAGTTTTGCCACACCGTCTGAGAGCTCGTACTCGACGAGGGTCGTATGATTTTGGTGGTGTGCTGCCGCTTCTGTCGCCGTATTTGTAGGGCAGTACAATCTATTGGTGCTGCCATCTAGGTGGGGGGAGGCAGACGTGCTTGCAGAGTTGCGCATACGAACTTGATGGAAATTGTTGTTGTGACACCAACAACAATGTGGCGCATGAGAGGGGATTCCGCTTATGTCGTCATTGTTCATTTGTTGTATGCCGACAGCAACGCGTCCACCAGCTGATTGATTCATTTGATTGGAACACTGACATTGGTGGTTGTTCACTGGAATAGTTGTTTTATAAATTTGTTGTTCTTGTTGTCGTTGCTGGTTGGAAGTTGTGTTCATTTTGCCATTACCACTAACGAGCAGGTGCGGTGGAATGAATTGGCTGTGGTCACCATTTGAGGCGCTATGTGAAGCATTGACCGATGGATAAATTGGGCCACTGAAAAGGGAGTAAATTTGGATTAAGTATTAAATTAAGGTAAATTACAGAATTAGATACAATTTATTATAATTTACAATTCTATATTTTAAGTATGGTTTATTTAATTTGGATAGAATTTAATGGTGTAGGTTGTTAAAAGGTGAAGGTCACCTTTTTTTTTATAGGATGGGATATTCAATGACTTGCATTTAGTAGCTAAGACTCGTTCTATAGTTGTTGCTAATTAATTTAGCAAATAAAATGTCTGCTTAGTCATGTATCTGTCTATTTCGCAATCCAGTGAGCTTCTTTTTTGTGAAACACTTGTTAGACAATGTTTGTTAAATCCTTCATGGAACACTGGTTTTTTAAATTAATAAGACTATAAATATTATAATTGTATTATGGCAACTAAGGTCGTTTTGATCGTGTTAACCAGTATTTTTTTATGCCGTTCAGTGATGAGAAAATATATTTGCTTAATTCGAGAAATTATTTTTCGATCTTGTTAAAAAAAATTTATCAAGTGCCAGTCGGGTCTCGTGCGGTTAGTGTTTCATATCGTTATTTCAACTGTATCCTAATTTTGCTTTCTCGTTAATCTAGAGAAAAAGTGAAAGCTATGATTTGAAAGAGTCAGGTCAAACAGATATGTTTGGTTCTATGTACTCACGACTGGCTCGAGCACCACTCAACGGATTATGATGAAAATTTGTGTATTTGTCCTTATATGTAGGTAGTTTAGTCTAAAAATTGTCAATATCGGGTAAAATGTAGGTGGGTTGTGGCGGTGTATTCAAAATCTTGAAATAAATCGCCTTCCCACAGTTTTTCGATTTTTTTGCTCAGAAAAGTTTATCATTCTTAGGATTCCAGTTTTTATTTGATATACCACATGATGGGGCGGGAAATTATTATTTTTTGGTTATATTAGGCCCTAAATGATTCACAGTTTTTTACAAGTTACAATTGTGTTACAGACACCGTGTTGCGTCCATTAGTGTTCCGTTTTTACTTTCATCTACTTATAGGGGCAGATATTGGTTTCCTGAAAATGTTCGACCTCGAGATTTTTATCAGTCTTGTTATTACTACAATATGTAGATAATCAAAATAAATTGGCTATCTTAGTAGTGTCTGCATATCTGTTTGTCTGTCTGTCTGTATGTATGTCCTACTGCTGCCTAAACGGCTGAACGAATATTGTTCAAATTTCATATCTGGGATTTGTACCCAAATTTTCAATTTAACTCCAAAATTAACTGAACTTTACTAATGGTTGACTTTGAAAAAAACGATTTTCTCGAAAACTACTATAAAGAGCTCTTTAAGTAGAGTTTATTTCGAATTAAAAATTTGAAATTTGCGCTCACTTAACTAGGATAATAGTTACATGACATCTTCGTTTTTACAGAAGATGCACAACAATGCAAAACAGAAACATATAGCGCAATAATATCGGCGACATTCTTCAAGATAAATAAATGTTCATATCTCCCATGTCATATGGACAATATTTTCATAATTTTGTTAAAAATTACGTCCATACTGTTATTTCCAGGAGTTATCGATAACTTGTAAGGAGGTGATTTTAAGGACGCGATTACAAATCAAGAAGGGATACAAATAATGAATGAACACAAATAAAAACTCAGTAAACAGCAATACCTGTTTTCTTTCATTGAAATTATATGAATTATAAACTAAGTTCTCAATAGATGGCTCCAGCAGTAAGTGCTGGTCGATTTTGACATATCCAAAACGTCATGAACCGAGCTTAGACATATGGTAAACAATCTGTTTTGACACATTAGTGATTTTGTTTTGGAGTCATATACTCTTGGTTGTGTGAAAATGTCTGATTTTGTGTCAAATAATCGTGATTTGCGGGAAGTGTTGATTTTCTTCTTTCATTCGAAGAAAACGGCGGCTGAAGCGCATCGAGAGCTCCAAAAAATTTACGGAGATGCTGATCTAAGTGAAACAACGTGCCGTGATAACATTATTTTTTTCCAAATAGCTGATTGCTAAAGCGTCATTGAGATACATGTGCTGCCATGTTTTTATGATGATATTCTTTAGCGGAGATGTGTGTTTTGTTTAGCTTATATAGGATACAAAAAAAGCATCTATTCTCTGATTTGAGCGGTATGACTTTGGACGTTAATATCCTATGGGTTTTACGTCATTTCATTTGAGTGTTGTGAATTTTTTTTTTAATTTTTGAGCAATGTAATATTATTTTGGTGTTATGATATGTTCTAATTTGGGCTTTATGACTTTGATTATGTCTGCGGCTCTTGCAAAGAATATGATATTATAAAAGTTAAGACTGAGAATAAAATAAACGAAATCTTAGAGTCAAATACTTCTAAGTCCAATTGTCTTCTGATGCTCGTTGAAAGTGAAGTTCTTTATGAGCCTAGCCAATTGTCAAGGACATGTGCTACATGTTCTCCCCGATTTCTTAACCGAAATCATCTCCATTGGAAGAATGGTGAGATATGAAGATAGTGTTGCCATCTCTATGTACGTATGAGCAGGCTCGAATATTTTTGGTAATTGGTGAGTTGTTAATTTCGAAGGCGGGACTAACTAAAGAGCGTTTATCCCAAATCACTAAATGTCATGGCACCCAAAAATGTACCGTATAAATTATTGTTGAAATGATAAGGAGTGTTCGGAGACCTCTGAAGTATCCACTGGGCCACTACATTTTTCAGATGCGAAATCGGCGATTTTTTTTTAATTGAATGGAGCGAGAACATAAGTTTGTGACAGAAAATTTCTTCTTTAGCGGAGAATCTTTGTACCACTTAAAAATGATTCTCTGCTGAAGATTCCTAGGAAAATCTCTGAGGGATCCGTAAGTGGAAAAAATTACTGCATAATGTCCTATGCCGGGAGCAGTAATGTCTAAAAGCAGAAATCGTCTTTCATGAAAGTATCATGAAAAACTATTGATTTTTATTTTTTTTTGAAATATTCCTCAAGATCTGTTCTTTGATTAACTTACGAGTTTATTAAAATATGTTTGAATAAATAAGCTTTATCTGGCGAGAACACAGAGTAAGATTGAAGTAGGTTCAGAGCATAATTTCTTATTTGTTGAGAGAACCAAGTAAATTCAAAGTAGTCAACAAACTTTATACTGAATCGAAGACAAAACGAATAAACAATATATTAAAAAGTTCTCTAAGATCCGGACTGTGCACCGTCCTCCATCTTCCAAAAATCTATGTAGAATGGAGTATCTTAGAAATGGTTGAGTTTTATTAAAATGGTTTTGCTTTTTTTTTCAATAATAGATAGACATTAAGGAGTAAAAAAAACTGTTTTCTTGGCAGAAATCTTATGTTCTTTCTATTCGGTCGCGGATCCATCTATTTGAAGATGGTGGGCCTAGCGCATGTTGTAAAGGTAGGCAAGAATATTCGTATAAAAAAAAGAAGGAGTTATTAGTTATATCGCCAATATGTCTTTTTTTCCTAGACAAGGTAAAGATGCCAAAAAAAATAAAAGTAGCTATCCTGTACAAAATTTATTTGGTTTTCTATTTGGCCCTTAACAATTTTCGAGTAAGGGGTTTCAGATGTAGCTGCGAAAAAAAGCAAGAACTCTCTGATCTACCATAAGTCGGGCCAGGGAGGACTTTCGACAATCCAACAGTTGTATTGATTAAGCCTTTTGACAAAATATTTATTTTTATTAAAAATTAATTTCTCCAGTTTCATCACCAATTCAATGACAAATCAGGCAATTCAATGACGTGAATATTGTTTTACAGCATAAATTTAAGTACTTAGTTAGAACCTTAGCGGTGAAGCTTTGTCAACAGCGATCTTACACTTAAAGTTAGAAGCGGTTTAATAGCTTAACCAACAGCATGGATAACAGCGATTAGCTTGCTTTGCTATGAATTCTTGTGATATATTGAAAATTAAGTATGGATTGTAAAATTTCTTTCCTTTGCTGTCGTATAGAGATTTCTTGTTTGGAGAAATGTGAATTTCGGAGTAAATTCAGAGCAACCTTCAAACAACCAAAAGTAAACTCTGTGCTCTCAAAACATAAACCTTCTACAAATGTACGTCGTAATAATTTTAATTCTATGCCTTTGCGGTATCGATTCACCCCCATATGAGCTCTAAAAAGTTCCCCACTTATAAATTCTTAAGATATTTCTTTCACGTTAGCACTAGCAATGTGCCTAATCGATACGGTAAGAAAGACACACATTTAATAGAAACATATACCTAAATAGCATTCAGTTCAATAAATTTTACATTTAAAGCTTGTTCGAATGGACTATTGTGGAAATATGTACCTACATTCCTACTTTTCGGGTCTTAGCTCTATTATTTCTAAATGTTACAAATAATTAAACTTTTAAGAGAGCACTCATACAATTCGATTTACTAGTAGGCAAAAGCCCCCTTTTGGTGTATTGATTGGAGAAACTTATATTTTATTGATTTTTCTTTTATGCTCGGGTGGATGTGGTTGCTGTTCGCCACTCGGTCCCGAACCTGCACAGTTCGGGTTACAAGCAAACACACTACCCAGTACAACGTGGCCACCTTTTAAATTTAATAAACATACATACATACTCTAGTGGGATAATTTTTTTTTTTTTTTTTAAACACTTGCCTGAAAACAAGTTCTATGACGACTTAATAAAATGTTGAAGCATAACAAGATGATAACAACTTGAATTTTATTATTTTTTATTACGTTAACAATATTTTTATTTTGGCTCCATTAAACCGCTATCAATTTGCACATTTTGGGTGTAAAAACAAAATTTTTTTTCTATCAAATTCGACCCAAACAGGCAGAACAAAATCCAACATCACCGCAATCATTTTTATAAGCTTATAGCAAATTTTGAGATAACAATAATACATACTAGCATGTTGTAGAATACTTACCTAAGTGACTTTGCATGAAATGACCTTGAGACAAGACGAGTTGCACCCACACCAAAAAGGCATCGTGTTTTATTATAAAGGAACATTTTTAAACAATACAACTTGACGAATGGTTTTTTCACTTAAAAATATTGTTGGTGTTATTTTTTTTTTTTTTTCTTTGATGCTCACACTGAGGGAAAGAAATATTTTTGTTTACTGTAAACCGAGTGCTGGACATTAGACTGATTTATAATAATTTTTAGAATTTATTATTTTTTCTCCTACAAAATTTTAATACTTTGGACTTTAAACGCTATTTGCTTTTATTTATCATTATCATTAAAATAAAAGTATAACAAAAAAAAAAATAAGAAAATACAAAATAAAACTGAGAATTTTGGCAGTTATCTGTCTGACGGCAAAAAAAAATATCTTAATGCACAGATAAGCGGTACAAAGACCACGGCAACCCTTTTCCTGAGTGACCATTAGTTCAACAGCTGACACCGTGCACATACACATCTCCCCCTTTGGAAGGAATGAACAGAGTTATGATATACGCGAATTTTTGCACGTCATGATTTATTCAGCTTGTACTGCCTTCCAACGGATGTGTAGATATGAATGAACCGAATGGATACGATGGCGGCGAGACCCACAAAAACTGACGCAATAAACCTACATTTTTATTTGCAAAGTAAATACAACAACAACAATAACACAAAGAAAAAACGGACGCGGATGTGAAAGAAAATGTACAAAAAGTCGTGGTACTGATCACGCCACCACACTTCGCGACACTGACAATTCACTACAATCGGGTTCAACTGGATCAGTTAGATAGATACCTACATAGCCCGTAGGAAAGGTCGGAGGACATAACCTCTTAGATTGACGGTAATGAATCGAATGATGCGAAGGAGTGCATCACACAAGCAAAGCACTTAGTTGGCTGTTTGTGGCGACAAAATGTGCGCCCAATTTGGCAGATAAGTAGTGGCATAGCATGAAGTTGGGGGAAATGGCACGCGCTCAAGTTCACGCTCTTGCCGGGTGCTTTTAGCTTATCGAAAATATTCAAGCAAAGTCTGCAAACATATGTTGTTTTTTTTTCCGGGACTGGCGCGCCTACTTCTATTGATTCAGAGATTATGACCGCGCACTATTGACGTTTTTTGGCGATACCACTATCAACTAGTGGTGATTGGATTCGGGACAAACAACTGAGAAGATTTGAGTAGCACTGTAGTCCGGTTTTTGTTTGACCTTGGAACAGGGGTTTTTCGATGTGGGAATGTCATTCTCGATGTATGTAAGTTGATGAGTAACGAATGTTTTGTTCTTTTAATTTGTGGGAAATTTGACCGAACGAATGATGATGTAATGAATATTTTTATATTTTGACACACGGCGGATACTAAAGACTTGGGTTTTGCAATTAACTTGTTACACAATTTGTTCTACCACCAAACTACTAAGGACAATATCACAAAGTGACACTAGGTACTGTGAGTTTTGAAATGCGTGAACTAAACTGAAAAAAATGTGCGGTAATAATGGCAAAGTGGCGATAATCACATTAGCTAGGTACATACATATCTAGACGCGGAAAAATCGATACAATGCTTCCCCCAGACTATTTCGTTGAAATCTTTCCACTGAAAGTGGTGACACACGAATGGCAAATTTTATTGTGCTTTTTATCGGGATTTTTTTTATCAGAATTGCAGACTGATAATACTCGTACCATGGATTTTGTGCATGATTCGAAAATGGAATGGGGTCGGTGAGGTCTCCACTCGACAATCTAGTTTAATAACATTGATTATGAAATATATGAGGATTTATAAAAGTCTCAGTCTTTGACTTAGGGTGGTTGACCCATTGATTAGGAATAAACATCCGATGGACATTTGACGAGTGACCTTTCAGATGAGTTCAGCAACTGCGTCGTGGTGATAGCCTACTTTTTTTTGACTTCGTAGTTAAAAACAGCTGTGCTCGGTGACTTGCACAAAATAACTACTAAAACAAATCCTTACGAAAATATTTGCTACTTCACTATAGCATTGTTAAGGAAGTTCGGTGTGATGTAGTAGGTGCATACATACATAAAGTATATATATGTACGTATTGTGATGGGAAAGAAGAAGTGGACATTGCCCGATAAAAGACAGAAGAGTTCTTACCAAACAGACTGTCAGTTGCTTTAGAAAATTAGACTATCTATTGACACACACATTCAGGAAGGACCAAATTGTATTACGGACATTACCAGTTGTTAATCATAGCCTACCACGTGATAAACTATTTTAAAGTCCTTGGAAGTAGGTATGTAGATGCATACCGGTTTTCAGGGCAAATGTCAACTTTTTACATTTTAAATTGTTGTGTAATTTCTCTTAAGACTTCAGGTAGCCCGAATATGGTATAGGGTCTGGTCAGAATGCGGTCACGCTGCGATTTCTCTGGGCCACATGGACCGAATCCCAGACACTAAATCCTGTTCCAATTTTCATGACAATAGGTAAGCACTATGACCGTATTGCTTGCTATAAATGATGTGGGCAGACGGCTGCAACCCGTTCGGATTCAATCTGTTGTACCTACCTACATATGTATGTATGTACATGTATAGAAGGTTATTGAGCCAATTCAGTAGTTTAAAGGTCTTTAATATTTTTAAACCGGTTTATTTGATCGTACTCAACACCATTTTTACTTCCACCTGAAAGTGCAAGTATTGGAACATTTTCGATTTTGACATTTTTTTTAACAAGATGGCGGCTATGTTTCTTTTCATTGCCACCCCGAAATTTAGGTGCTGGGGGTCATTTGTAATATTTTTTACTCGCAGAAGTCAAGGGAATGACATTCTACTAGGTGTCCATATACATATACTATACCAATCAAAAAAAAAAAAAAAAAATAATAATAATAATAAAAATATTAAGAAATCATCCATGCCGACGAGAGCAACACATCTTGTATCGAATTTTAGACCTAGGCAGTGCGGAGTTGGGTGCTTTCCAAAGGACTACATCTTGTGGCGATGTAGCTTTGCTGGTACGAACTTTCATATTTTTATTTGCACCAATAAGGATAAGACCTATTGGTTTTCTCAAAATGTTCAATCTCGAGATTGTCAAACTTTAAACGACATTACTATAATAAACAAACTAAAAAAAAAATATCAATTCTGTCTGCCTGTCTGCATATATGACCAACTGTAGCCTAAACGGTTGAACGGTTTTCTTCAAACTACATATCTGGAGTCTATGGGATTACAATTCGAGTTGCAATCGGAGTTTTCATTCTAACCCCAGAATTAACGGTTCTTTACTAATGGCCGATTTCGAAAAAATCGATTTTTTCGAAAACGGTTTTTATGGTTTTGTTTAAATTTGAGATTTAGATTGGGTTAGACATACATATAGGTACATTCTAGAAACAAAGTTGTGTGTAAATACTTTACTCATAACGAATTTTTGAAAATTGGTTATTGGACATGACTCAAACGAATTTGTTGAAAATCAATATTTAAGAAAAATATGATATGTACTATATGCAAGGACATGGTAAACCAATTGTAAAAAAAAAGTTGTTTTGCTTTTTGAAAAAAATAAATTCAAGATATTAGTGATTTTAAAAAGAACAACATAATTATTTCAGTAGCAACGCGGCTCGAAATCTGTACTCTGTAAATCGCGAGAAAAATCTGTAAAAACAAAATTTTAAGATTTTGTAAATCGAAAAATCCTGTATTCCAAAATTCTGTTTGCAACTTCTGAAAATTCAGTAATTTTGTATTGTTTTCATACGACCTTGAGTTAAGTAAGGAGTGCGACTAAATCTCATCTTTTTTTGTATAAATCTCTTATCGTATTTATTTTCACTTTCTCCCATTCTTTTCGTACAAAATGTTCGATCAATCTTAGTATTACTGCTAAAATATAGTATTTCAAAAAAGTCTGTATGTACAGTTGATTGCAGCCAAAACGGCTAAACGGATATTCTACAAGCCTTGTGTCTGAAGTGATAATGAATGCAAAGTTCTCAAAAAAAAAAAAAAAAAATAATAATAATAAAAGTAATGTATTGATCTTACAATCTAAATAAAAGTCTCTAAAGTGTAAATTAAATTTGATATTCCAAAATTCTCTAAATAAACATGAATCAAACTAAACGCATAACTTTAACATATCAAAGGCACAAAAACCTTCTTCGTTTAATTCTGAAAGTGTATACAGTAGCGATACGAGTATCTATTATGAAAATAGGAAAACAGGCTTGCCACTACTATAGACATCTATATACTGTAGGCATCTATATAGACAACTATAAACTCATACCTCGTAAATACCTAACCGAAAATATATCAAATTGACAATTTCTCCTCCCGAAAAATAATGAAAGATACCTACTGAAATAGATGTACGAGTATTGTGGAATAAAAAAAAAAAAAAAAAAAATAAAGTGAACGACTCGATCGCACGATCACTCAGGTTTGAAATTCAAATATTATTCAGATATTGGAAATATTCTGATTTCCACTCTCAGCTCAATTATGTCATATTACACAGAACGCAAAATCTGACTGTATGGAAAGGTAAACGTCAAACGTTTTCATACCTCAGTTTTTGTGAAATTTCGTTTAGAAAAAACGATCTACAATATATAAATAAAAAATAAAAAAAAGTAAAATTAGCCATGATAGAATGACATTAAAGAATTTGAGTAAGCTGTCACAAATTCCAAGTCTAGTCAATTTCGATGATCAGCTGTGTGTTTGAGCATATTAATAATTGAGAAGCCAGTAAGAAAATTCTTGCCTTGCTCTCTGCTTCCTCTTCTGAAACGTCACCTGGGTATCTGGCTCTCTTGACCAATTAGAAGAGCGGACAATCCAGTTAACGGTGAACCAGAACTCGCCATTGATTTTGAGCAAAATCGATCAAGTTATAGACCGTGTTCGGCGATATGGTAGGAGCTTGCGATAAAACGCCGAACGCCACTTCCTATATTTTGCTACGCGAAGAACCTCTGAGGCTAGCAACTGCTGTAAAGAACACAATTGAAAGTTGCTCATATTCTTATTTTGCCTACATTTCAATGAACATCAACATTACAAATTTAAATGAAATAATTTTTCTTTCATTTTGACAGCACAATAAGAAACTCCTAAAATATTAAAAGCTGATTGTTTTTTATTTGCTAGGGATCGTAGCAATGATTTGTCTACTATCTTTTCGCCGTCATTTTTTGTAGCAAGGTTGCCACACTGCTACGGCTATTGGGCATGCTGTTTGGTTTTTATGCAGTAGCACCATCTTGCCGAACACGCCCATAGTCAGAAAATGACCATTTTTATTTTTGTGTTTAATCAGCTGATAAGTAAAGTAAGTAAGGTTGATCAAAATCTCGCAAAGTAAAGCATGCCTTCAGTTGGAACGCATAGCAGATATTAAACTCTTTCGAAAGAAAGTGTTTTAAGGTAGCTGCCGTAGTTGATATTTTACTCGAACTTCTACTCGAAAAATCTTGATTTGATGCTGGTACTTTGAAAAAAAAAAATATAAAAACGGGTACTATAGAACCTAACTAAAGCCTCTCGTAGTCTTTCTTCAAGTAGAAAAAAAAAAACGCATGTTAAAAAAAAGAAACACATGAAGGAGGGTTCCATTGGAAAGAAGATAATTAGTACCTTTTTACACTTACCTCAACTCGCTATCTGGTTGTGGGTTGTATGAAAATTGCCGGTTAGTCGGCTTCGGAGCTAACCCAAACACCTTATGATCGGATAGTCGGCAAAGAGAAGTCAGTTTCAGTGAGTATGAAAAGGTACTTATAACCCCACTTTCCGTAGGTTATTTACGAAATAAAAGCGATAAAGATGAGTCTGATTATAAACGCAGATGTGACGAAGTTATGCTGTCGGAAAACAACGAATCCCATCACTTTACCCAAAACTTCATTATGGACAGACATAATCATAGGTTCATTTGGTAATACGAGTATAATCTACCGTGCGTCTGTAAGGTGGACGTATGAAAAAAAACTCAGCAAAAATCCAGAAGAATACATTTCTTTAATGGATAAATGTAGGTGCCGTTGTTAGTGTGTGGGATTACGAGATGTTCAAGGTTCGATTTCCGGAAAAAAATAAAAAGAAAACGCCTAAAAGTTCTTCATGGTCCCACCTCTCGCGTACTCTGACAATCATCCAATAGTAAAAGTATCAAGAAAAGCTTCATGATATTTCCTCATATTTCTTCATTTACTAGTATTTTGAACAAACGTGCTTTAATCAGGAAGTTTATTGGATACTAAACATAAGTTCCAGAATCAAAGACGAATCGATAGCGAATATCAAGCAAATGTTCACAGAGCGGGATGCAGCATGACCAGGCACTTTTGGGACCCCTTAATTTAATAAGCGACTCACAATCCCACCGTATGGTGAAGTTTATATATAATTACTCATTATTCCTAATTTAGGTGCCTCCATATAAAATGCAATAACGATTGAAGCGGAATTAATTACTTTTCCACTAAAGCTAATTGTTCATATGACCTCAGCCATAAACTTCTTTCATTATGTCTTTAACAATGACAACTAGGTACATAATTATGGCTGACTAATGAGAAGGAAAAGATCCCGGAATAAATTCACGCTAATATCTAATTGAAGCTATAAAGCATGTTATGAGGCTGTATATTTTTTCAACCGAAATCATACTCTTAAATATACGAGTACATAAATTCTACCTATAATGTGTCTTTTTTGAATTCATATAAAAAACTAAAAAACTTTTCTAAAATGCCAACATATGTACATTTATAATTCTAACATATTAAATAATTTCGAATAATAAATTTATAGGCACTCGTGTGAACTATTTATTATATGCATCTATCAAAAATTCAAAATACGAAAACATTGACATTCATAAATTCATTAATTTTATAATTATAGCAGAAATCGGTGATAACGATACCAGCTATAACGATGAACAAACAAATCGCCTTGGACTGAATGTATTTTGTTAACGGTTTTAACGAAGTCATTTGACATTTATGTAAATTAAACCATGACAACTCTAACTTTTCTTTTACTGTCAGGACAGAATAAATGTAAAGAACGACAAAAATACCCATGAGGACCTGGTTGAATTGATTAATTTTCCAAAACATGGATTTGGCCAGTAGTGCAACAACCAAGATTATGATTCCTGTACATGCATACGGATATGAAATGAACTTAGGTCGACTCTTGGCTATCGCATGTATGAAAGTTGTGCTTTACATTTTAAGAATGGTACTTCTGGCAAATAAGGTCCACAGAACGCTAGATTACTCCAACACCGGAAGATTTCATCGATGGTTTCATACGGAAATCATACGTTAATTAAAGGTGTGTTTTGAAAATTGTGCTTGTATACGGACCAAAAAGTGTTGTCGAAAAATCGCCGAGGCCATAGTCTGCAGATATCTACAGGTGTTTCTCTACTGCATGAATTTTCTTCTTATACGTATATTCCTGTTTGTTTTTTACTTGCTCCTATAAAGATCAAGTATTGTTTTCGTGAAAATATTCGATCTTAAGATTATGATCAATCATAGCATTACTATAATATAAAAACTTAAAAGGTGAGTCTCGCAATTCTGCCCGTCTGTTCGGCAGAAGAGAGATCGGAATTTCCATTCTATCCTCAAACTTAATGGTTCTTTACTTAGGACCGATTTTGGAAGAGTGCAATTTTTTCGAAAACTGCTCTAACCATACTCATACTCAACGATTCGCTAAAAAATCGAATAACGGTAATTTACTTATGACCGGACTTATGAAAATTGGCTAATTCTTGGATACAGCTAAGCCGATTTTATTCCAAATTGATATGTAAGTCATATTTAACAAGGACATGCCAATAAAATGTTTGACATATGTTCAAAAAAGTTGTTCGGCTTTTTAACACATTTTAAGAAAAATTGCGTGAGCCAGTGCCCTTCATTTCTATCTGCATTCTTGGGTCATTTGGTTATACTTATACCACTTTCTGTAAACACCATTAATTCGAAACAACAAAATATCAATCAAAATGTAGAGAAAATAAAAGGGGTAAGCATGATCTCTCAAATATAGGCAATTTCCGTAATCTCCGGTTTCCGTTTCAGAAATTTTGATGAAGAAATATTTTTGGCTGAACTTTACCAATGTGGCAAACTACAGAGTATTAGTGTGTTTTCCTCTAAATTTATCGAGCAAAATTATGAATGTTTGTCTTTACTTTGTAAAATTTACATTTTCTATATAGCGGATTCAATTTCGTCAACAAACAAACCACCGAAATTAAAAATTCAAAATGTTTGCTTTTTCCAATTCCGTTCGTTTGTCAGCACATTCCTCAATTCGAACGAAATAGTAAAACTGCGGAATTCATCACAACGAAAATTCGAAAACGGTACGAACTGGTATTCGAACGAAATTCATTACAGCGGTGAATATGCAGTACAATTGCATTTATATTGTTGATTATATGCAGTTGATTCTGCTTCTGAATAGCTGGAGATTGAGCTTTCAAAGCTTTTGCAAATATGTCTCCTCCGGATGATTCCTAAAATTTGTCATCCTATCGGTCCTAGCAAGACGTTCAAATTTTGGAATACTAGGGATTATTCCATTGAGATCTTCGGAACTCATGTCGTTGCAGCCCGCGCAAGCGACTCATCCGGGAGCTTTTTCAATGATATTAATACGAGTACGTATTAAGTGAGAAATAATAATAAAAAACAAATTTTAATAATGGCAAGGTGTTGCACGTCATACATTTTACAATGGAATGAACATTAAAATCGCTATAACTCCTGAACTGGAATAGTTCGACTTTTTTAACTTTCTCATCTAAACGAAAGTTATTGTTTTCGTGAAAAATGTTCTTCAATAAAATCTAAATTATTGAACCGCTTTTATTAAAAATTTTTTTGTTGGTTAGAGGATTTTCTTGGAAAGCCTCGAGATAGAATATTTTTTACGGGCGTTCCTTCTGGACGCGTGGAGAAGCAATATGAAATATCCGTTAGTATCTCTCAAATTAATAAGAGTATGAAAATCAGACTAATTTGTCGTTTTAGATCCGGAAATGCTCTATTACCATGAATTTTCTCAAGTCTTTAGGCCACGTACTTTCGCAGACACTCCCAAAAAGATCTTTTCAGCGATCTGTCACATGCATATACACGAACAAAATTTGTTTTTCCTGCGACTCTTGCTTGTACTGGAAGCACCTTCAAAATAACGGTTTTCTAAAAAATGGCACCGGCGTTGTCTTTGCGTTATTATTTTACATTGATTTGTGAAAAAATCATGCATATACGTACAACTTAAATTGTTTAGGAGCTAGAAGGTGGTGACGGACGGACGAACGCTCTAGCGAGAGTAATAGGGTTCCGTGGTTATTTGCGGAACACTGAAAAGTGAGTTCCGCAATTCTGTCTTTCTGTCTATCTGTATATCTGACTGCAGACTAAATGGCTAGACGAATTTACTTCAAACTTCACATCTTCGATTAATTAGCGTTAGCATTTTTATTTGTTTTTTTATTGATCTGAAGAATTTACGAACGAACAGCACATATGCAGCAAGTACGCGCGACCCAGACGCCTACTTTATTTTTTATGATATACTCATAATCTCAAAAAAAGCTATTTCAATTCACCCTATTACCTAATGGTTAAATGAATAGATTAAGTCGATGCTTTTACTGTAATATGGTTTATGTGAATGTTATTCGTTATCGTTATCATTTTTATTGAATTCGTTTACATTTGTGATTTTATTAAACTTGACATAGAAACCTAAAACAGATCACCACTTTTGCAAAATTTTAAGAGCACCCAGTCGTGCACTTTATTTCATTACAGTTTTAAAACCAGTGCAATGAAACACCATTGTGAATTATAAAAAAACATTTAATAATTGTTAGGGAGATAATCTGCATTCGTTCCAAAAATTGATAGTTTATATCTGAACAGAAAAATATAATATAAGGCATAAATATTGAGAGTGTACTTTTGCGGTCCGAAAAAGCTTAAACGTCAAAATACGAAAAGGTGTATCGGTTGTTAAATTTGAAGCTAATTCGGGTAGCTAATTTTCACCAAAGTAATTTCCACCAGTAAAGATACTGGAATTTCAAAATTACTAACCCAAATCGCAAATCAATTATTCGCTTTGAAATATTTCGCAAAAATCGTCCTCTTTTTCTTTAAAAACTCAATATTCTCAAAATATCAAACATGTAGTTCCTTAACTAATACCAGATTAGATGGCTAACTTTCAAGCATTTATTTGATTTTATTAATGTTTACATTTTTTAAACGAAAATTAAGGAAATTAAGGGGTCACTCATTTAAATGACATCAGGAGGACGGAAAAAAATACTGTGAATCATAAGCAATGCCAATAACAGCAAGACAAAAATACTCCCCAGTTATCTGGACGCCACCCTTGGAGTTCACTGAAACTTAATACCACCTGAGTTTCAAACCAACTACACCAATCTGTCTTTCTCTCTGTCTCTTCCGCTTTCCACAAAACACCCATGTCGTAAAAAGTATAAGGGTATTCATATTCTCTTTGACACGTGCAAATTATAAAAAAAAAAATTGACCAGCGGAATAATTGCGATAATCAGTTATATCCCCACATTACTTGATAATTTAACTAGTGGGTTCGAAAAGTAGTTTTCAGGAACATAAATAATGTTGAACTCTCTTCGAGAATTTATAAATTTCTCGTATTTATTTGCATTAAGTTACATACTATTATCATGTTCCTCACTATGTTAAAAACTCTGGAGTGAATTTGTCAGTTTAGAGTGACTTCCAATAGTGAGTTTCTCCTAACAAAACCACTTTCAACTTATCGATCACTATTTTCAAAAACACAGATACTTACTATTTATTATCGCAATCGTAAAAAAAAGGTAGTCAACAATTTGTTTGACTCACCGCAATCGCATTCGATGTACAGATATACCTTAATTTTAATAAAATACTTTATTTATTGTAGTTCTCAGGAAACAGGTAGGCATGATGTCATGTCATGGGTATTATACTTTGGATATTTAAATTCAACTTTGAAATAAAAAAAAAAACTTTATTATTGTTACTTGTCAGTGCGCATATTAAGAGGCCTCTGCCCAAAATGTCGGACTCAGATTCGAACATAGCTCGGAGCAGAACCACAGCAAATCAAATAGAGAATTGCTCGACAAATTTAAGCTTATTTACAAATAAATGAACTATCACATTGAGAAACACAAAAGAAAAAAACAAATATACGGGTAATATAAATAGAGATATACATAGATATAGGTAGAATCTTGTTGTTATTCTTGTTTCAGAATTAAGATTTTCTTAGGGTTTTCAATTTTTATTTTTTACTAATAGGGGGATACGTTTGGTTGTACGTGACTGTACGAAAAAATAAATAATTACAATACGGTTTGCTATCAGACTTTTCTCATTCATCCTATCTGCTCTATTGTTACTGGTAGTTTCTACGTTTGGTTTGTCTATCTTGTTTGTTATAATGGGGATATTTTTTAGTAGATTATTTGGCAGATTAGCAGGAACTCACTTACCGATAGGTACCTACCTACCTATGATTTTGCGAGGTAAAATCTCTGTGGTTTATAAGATTTCACAAACAGTATTTAACCTAAATTGACTCTAATACCTATGATAGGTAGTAAATCGAATGAATGTGAATGAATGTACACACTAGGAATATCATTGACTTCGAAGACAATACACTGCATTACGCCATAGTATTATGTAGGTATAATGCTGCATTAATCACCTGGTTTATAACATATGCACTAGTGTATAGAAAAGCCTACCAATGGCAAGTGTGTTAAGCTTGTATTATAAGAGAAACGTTATTCGTACCACACGTATTATGAGAATCGAAAACCTGGACATTAGATTCTGACCCTTGTTCCATAATATACTGATATTATGGAACAAGGGTCAGAATCTAATGTCCAGTATGTAAAACATAACCTTTCTAGGCTTTCTAAAAGTTTATGGTGGGTGCGAAGAGACTAACATATATAAACTCCATCTGTCTACGTTAACCGAGGGCTTCTGTATACTTCGGATAGACAGAAAGTTATATGCAATTTTTCTAGGAAAATTGATAGAAAGTAAAGGATTTAGTTCAATAATATTATTATTAACATGGGTGTTTGTGCTGTGTGTGAGTGTAGAAATAACACAGGAAATAAAATTTCAACAAATACGGGTTTCCACGCATTTCCCAAAGATAAAAAATTGTTGTAACAGTGGATACATTTTTGTAAACGACAAGATGCAAGGATTTGCAGTCTGCACTTTGCAGTCAGGATTTTGAAAATAATTTGAAATATGAAATGGGTTAGCAAACAATTATTTATTATTTTATGTTAACACTTAATAATATATGTATATCTTAGGATTTGTTCAAAGCCGAAAATAAAGAAAGGATCTGTGCCCACTTTACGCGAGAATCCACTAGAAACTGGTGTTCCAGAATCTAGTCGAGCAAACAGGAACATCAATAAACAATACAAAAAAAATGTTACTTCTTTGTTGAAGGAGTCTAATGTCACAGGCACCACTTTTGAGCATCTTGCTACAGAAAGTCCAATCGAAGAACCTTGTGATAATGAAGATGAGTTGCACGACGAGCAGAATTCGCAACGTAAGCTTGAATTTGAAAATTTATCTAAAGAAATTAATTTTATGAAGAAAAAAATGTGAGTGGCATATTGTTGTGTTAATTTATGAAAACTTGTCTTTGAATTAGGTTTTAATCTGCATATATTTTGTTTCTAGTTCCGATTTAGAAAAAGAAAATTTCATTCTGAAGAATGCTGAACACGGTTTTAAGAAACAAATACAATCGTTACAACTGAAACTAAGAAAAAGCGAGTACGAGAACAATAACATCGAGGAGAAATTAAAGGAGATTTTTACTTCTGGACAAATAAGAAAATTGAAGAATGGCATAAATAGGTTAACTTGAACAGAGAAGGATATCGCCAAATCAATTACAATTTACTCCGCAAGCTCTCGTGCATATAAATTGCTAAAAAAAATTGACTTTGATTGCAAGATCATTCATTCATCAGCAAGTGCGGTTGTGCTCTCTGTGTTTAGTGAAAAAAAGTGATAATTATATTTCGGCAAGGGTTTCTACCTGTGCTGGTAATTTGGTTTTTTGTCTGATTTTAGTGATTTTCGGATGGGACAATCTACACATCAAATCACATAGGTATACACATTGCCTAATCAGTATAAACAATCATTCACAATGTACTAGGTACCTAGATTATCTATTTATATTAGACTGCATTCATACATGTATAATATACATTCGTATCTACATATATACGAGGGTGAGTCAATAAGTCCCTGGAAAATGAAATAAGGAACACTCTTTTCGGTATAAAAACATTTTATTTTTCAACATAGTCTCCTTATAGTTCTATACACTTCATCCAACGTTTCTCCAATTTGTTGATGCCCTCCAAATAATACGATTTCTCGAGCCCCTCAAAATAAGCGTTTGTTTCAGCGATGACCTCTTCATTCGACCCAAATCTCTTACCTCCGAGCCATTTCTTCATGTTTGGAAACAATAAATAGTCGCAGGGGGCTAAATCTGGGGAATATGCTGGATGAGGGAGGAGTTCGTAGCCTAACTCATGCAATTTTGCCATTGCGACTGCGGACTTGTGCGCCGGTACGTTGTCCTGGTGAAAAATAACTTTTTTCTTCGCCAAATGCGTCCGTTTTTGCTTCAAATCGGCTTGGAATCGATCCAGCAACTCTGCGTAATATGCGTGGTGATCGTTTTACCCTTTTCAAGGTAATCGATATGAATAACACCGCCCGCATCCCAAATAACTGTCGCCATGACCTTGTTTGCTGACAAACCCGCCTTGGCCTTCTTCGGCTTCGATTCACCAGGAGAAGTCCATTGTTTTGACTGTTCCTTGGTTTCTGGTGTGTTGTGGTGAATCCAGGTTTCATCCACGGTTACGAAACGGCGCAAAAACTCAGCCGAATTTTTCTGGAACATCGCCAAACACACCTTTGAAGTTGTCAAACGAATGCGTTTGTTGTCGATTGAGAGCAAACGCGGCACCCATCTTGCGGAAAGCATTTTCATGTCCAAATATTTATGTAAAATCGAAATCACTGAGCTATGTGATAAGCCTGTGGCATCTTCAAGCTCGCGCACTTTCACTCGCCGATCGGCCATTATTACACCATGGATTTTGTCGACCATTTCTGGTGTGTTGACCTCAATTGGGCGACCAGAACGTTCGGTGTCACTTGTGCTTGAACGACCGCACCGAAATTGACTAAACCAGTGCTGAATGGTTCCAATCGATGGTGAAGAGTCCCCATAACATTTTCCAACTTTTGATTGGTTTGCGTGATAGTTTTTTCTCGCAAAAAATAGTGTTTAATGAGCACTCGAAATTCACTTTTTTTCCATTTTAACGAAAATACTTGTAGGCGTCTATATAAAAGTACTGCCACAACAAAACTATTTGACAGATCTGTCTGAAAATTTGGGTGCTTTCTTTTGAAAGATGATTCGTGCCAAAAAAAATTTGTGTTAATTTTCAGGGACTTATTGACCCACCCTCGTAGATAAATGCCTTTATGAGATACCTAATCTTTGAAGTCAAAATTATTCAAACTCATCAAATCCAAAAACATATTCTAATACGGCACATCATACAATATGTAATTTCAAATATTAACTACACTAAATAAATTTCTATGGCTCGAAACTTTCATTATCGCATTTCTTCACACTTTCTTCAATTACCTTTATTTATTCGTCATTATTGTCATCATCATTCAACTACATACCATTTTACGCAAAATGTCAAAAATTGTCCGAGAATTTCATTAATTTCATTGATTTTCAAAGCTCAATAATTAAAAAAAAATTAGAATTTCAAAATTCTATTCGATCAATATTCATCATATTGCTATTAAGCCCGAAATCACCCTACGTACAGCTGTGTTCAATAAAATAGCAGTGCATTAACAAATAATAAAAATGTTTTGAAATGCACATCATTAATTTATTGAAAATATAATTTATTTAGTTTTGTAATTAACCCAAGATTTAAAAAAAAAAAATTATATAATTATGGTACTCTATTTATTTATAAAAAAAAGTATTCAAGTAAAAAATAGAAGACGATACTTTTTTAGTGTTCCATGAAATAGCAGTGCTAGAAAGGGAATACGAAATCGTTAGTTGTTTCTATCTATATACTATATATTATATCCATTTTTATATGGTTATATATATCCATTTTTTTTTATAACAGCCTTGCACCGGCGTGGAATAGAATTAATAAAATTCTGGCATCTTTCCACGCTTTTTGTACCACTTCCCACAATTCCTTAATATTTTTGGGTTTAGCTATCTTTAGATCTTTTTTCACGTCAGTCCAAAGATTTTCAATCGGATTTGAGGTGGCTATGAAATGACGTCGACTTTATGTTCCTTAAACCATTTCTTTGTTGTTTTTTGCCGTATGCTTCGGATCGTTATCCTACATAAATACCCACGGCAGCATATCAATTTGGAGAATGTCCTCTTATCCAAAATATTGGACCAAATCCAATATAAGAGACACTTTCCCAAAATCATCAATCGGCTACCTCCATGTTTAACTGTAGGTAGGGTGTACTGAGGTATTCTGGTATTCTGTATTAGCCGGTCTTCTTGTATATTTCCTGGTCCCACTAGAGCCAAAAATTTTAATTCTTGACTCATCTGTCCAGAGAATATTGTTCCATTTTGACAATGGCCATTGGCTGTGTTCTTGGGCGAATTGTATCCGTTGAACCCTATGCTTCTTTGTGAGAAGGGGGACTTTCCTCGGACTTCTTGCTTTGAATTTGGCCTCTATAAGTCTCTTTCTTACCATTACAGCACTAGTCTCCAGATTTAGATCCTCCTTAATCTTTCTGAATGAGATAAAAGGATCTCCTGAATATATTTGTATATTAATATATTTTTTCCCTCATTGTTAACAGCTGATTTAGACGTTTAAAGGTGAGATCATTTTTTTACATCCGAAAAGTGATGTCGAATTTTTTTTCGGTAATTTTTTATTTTGGACAAGTAAAACATTTTGTCAAATAAGGATTTCTAATAGCGAGGTAAACACCAGCTATTTTATAGCACTGCTATTTTATCCAAAACAGCTGTATGTACAATTTTCATTCACAAAAATGGGCAATCGTTCTATGATATTATTTTATTTTATATATTAGTCTTATAGTCAGAACCGATTAGGGCCATTACAGATGGAATGATTAGTATACAAAGATAGATACAATGCACCATGCTAATACGTAATATTTTACCAGGTAGGTAATTAAAATTGGTATCTACGAAAGATTTCAGACACCATGATTCAACCCACCTTTCCCGTCCATAGACTGACTTCTGAATCATCAAACATCTTTCGCTACTTGAGATGATTATTCATATTTTTGATTTATCACCCTTACCAAACGAGCCATGAAGTTAAAATCTCTTAATTTTGTATTTACATATTTCCGGCGATTATAATTATTATAATGGCCAATTTTCTTAAGTCCGCTAATAAGTGAAATACCATCATTAGAATTTTAAGGGAAAATCAGGGCAAGAAATCCTATTGCAAACGCCCATATCACCTCAAATATGAATTTTTGTCGAAATAGTAAGAGCCGTTTTCGAGAAAATTGCAGTTTTTTCAAAATGGACCTAAAGTAAAGTACCGTTAATTTTCAGGCTAGAATGAAAATTCGGATTTTTGGCTTTGGGCATTAGTCCACAAACGTCAGATATGAAGTTTGAAGAAAATCTGTCCAGCCGTTTAGGCTGCAGCCCAGGGTACAGGCAGACGGACAGACAGGCAGACAGAATTGCGAGACTTATAATACTTTTTGATCAGAGCTGTAAAATTTCACTTGTACTTGTACTTCAGTACTCGGATACTAAAAAAAAAAAAATATATTTGACGCAAAAGCTCTTTAAGTGCCAGGGATCGTGAAAAAAACTTTTTGGTGTTTTTTGGGATTCGAACTTGGAACCTCTTGTGTAGTGATCCGACACACTAACCACTACGCCACGACGCTCACAGAACTCGGATAATGGTACTTAAAAAAGCGAAGTACCAGTATTTTTCAAGTACTTCGTCGCAAGTACCAAGTATCGCGTACTTAACTACCAAAGTAACTTGAGCAGTACTTCCAAGTACTTGACCAGTACTTTCAAGTACTTTCAAGTACTTGACCAGTACTTTCAAGTACTTTATCAGTTCTTCGATTGAAAGTACTTTATTTTAGTCTTTTGTACAATTTTTATAGATAAAAATGTTAACATTTTTTGACGAATTCGGGAAAAAACATTGTTTGTATCCAATTATTAATCATACCGTTTAAAAATTTGTTTATTAATTATTTTTTATTTCTACTTTTTAAAAAAGACGAGTTAGCTTTTAACAAAACTGCTGATCAAAGAAACACATTCTGCTGATAAAATAATGTAATAATTTTCCTTTATAAATTAACGTTGAAACAAACATTACTCAATAGGCTAGAAAGTACTTGAAAGTGCTTGAAGTAATGGTCAAGTACTCCGTGATACTTGGTACTTGTACCCCAAATACTTGAAAAATACTGGTACTTGCTTTTTTTAAGAATCTCGTACGACATCTAATGGCATATATCTACTATAAGTTTAATATCAAATTTGATCAAAATCGTAGGAGCCGTTTTCGAGAAAATCTATGTTTTTAAAAAAAGGCCATTAGTAAAGTACCGTTAATCTTGGGGTTTGAATGAAAATTCCGATTTTGCATTGAATTATATTATAAATCCGTTTAGCCGTTTAGACTGTGGTCATACCTGCAGAAAGACAGACAGAATTTAGAGATCCATTTTATTGAGTTTCTCTGTCATAGCAATGTCAAGTTTGATCACAATCTCTAGATCTAAAATTTCCAATAAACCAATACTTGTCCATGTATTTAGAAATTAATGTTGTTTTGTAAATCCAGGTACTCCTTTCATCTATAAGACAAAAACTTACTGCTGTTGCAACCATATGTATATGGTATACCTTCCGACTTCAAATGCCAAAACTGAAATCTCGATTTTGAAATATTTGTTCCATGTTTTATGAAGTAAAATGCATGTTTTACAATACATACTTCTACAACGATGAAATTCCTACGACCTATCGGCATCTTTATAGCCGATTTCTACTGTATATTGTGTTTACACAAAAGAATATTCACACAAAGACAGCACAATATGTGGATGCTTCAATCTGATAACGATCAACTAACTATAGTGCCATCTTATAGGAACCAGTACTATTTAATAAAACATTTAAAACGTATTCCATATGCATTTGATTATTTATATGTATTTAAATCTACACCTGTTTATATTGTTTATGCAATTCTATTCTCTTTATTTTCAATGTCAACACTTAAGCATCTTCGCCTTTCTATTATGCTTCCTATAAACGTCAATGATGTCATAATCCCACCGACTCTTTGGAATGGAGATACAAATTTTTAATTTTTTCGCAAATACTAATTATTGTTTGCTAATTTATTCGTGTACAGAACTTGGGGTCACCCTGGAATCTTAATTAAATCGGAGAACATATGTCTAACTTTCGCAAAAAAAAAAAAAAATACTCGTACTCAAAATTAATGAATCAGTTGACGACCTTGGAACACTTTTTTTTTAGCTCTTTGAAACAATGGCTTTGTCACCGAACACCGTGTAATTACCAGTATACGACGTAATTTTAAACTGGTAATTATTCTACAACAATTCGAGAACTCACGGTTGGAAGGAAACAAAATGTTCCGCACACAATTGATTGGGGATGGGAAAAGGAATATATGAGTATGATTTATAAAACACTACTTCGCCGATCCGCTTCGAAATAAACAACTAATTGCACTATTTAATATTCAAAGATGTTAAAGGGAAATATTAGAAAAAAAAAAAAAAAAAAAAAAAACACTTTAGAAATTTCTTAGCTACTCGTAGATGCTGTACACTAGGTTATCTCCCTCATCACGTGTAAAAATTTCCACTTGCAGCTCTCGATTCTATTTTCGTATTAATTTCTCTGCCAAGCGATTTGAAGAGCCCGCGCAGTGCAAACACCGGACAACGTACAATTAAATAGAAATTAATATTAATAAATATTTAAAAAGGTAAACCTACCCTTCGTCGCCACGGTTCTGCACTGCCTTCTTATCCGTGCACATGGAACTAGAGTTACCCATTGTGATTGTTGCTATTTTTTTTTTTCTAAGTTTCTCACATTAAAACACTGATATTTCGAAATTCAATTTACTTTTTTTTTTTTATTGCATTCAAAATTACTTCTCGGTTCACTGTAAGCCAATGCAGTTAGCCATGCTTAGTCGGTTATATCCAGTCTGCAACTGAGCTAGCTAATTGTTTATCAGTGTAGCTTTTGTGGTCACTAACTGAAAGTTACAAAAAAAAAAAAAATACTTGTTGTGGTCGACGGACGGCAACAACGTGCTGCCTTGCTCTTCGGTGCTATTTCGATGTCTGTGCCTTGTGGGATTTTTGAGAATTGATTAACTGCTATTCGAAAACATTAAATTTTCGCGCGAGTGAAACAATACTCATGAAGTGATTTTGATGTCTACAATCACTTTCAAGGCAGTTAAAACAGTGTAGAACCCCTTTAGCCTCATGGTTTAGCGCTTAAAGCTGGACGACTGGTGTAGTGTTTCTTAAGAAATTTACCTGGTAGTGGTAAGCATTTTTATAGACCTCTTGTAGGGTACGTTGTGTTTTGTGGAAAAATATAAATTTTAATTTATTTTTTTTAATTAGTGTCATTAACATTGTTTATTTGTTAATTAGTGCTAAGAGAATATTTGAAAACAATAAAAATTTGTCCGTTAGTGGGACTACATTATGTATAGCATTTGTGAAATTTCCTATCAGAAAACTAGGTATTATGATTATTAGATTAATTATTTTTTATAGATTTATGTTTGAAGTCGAACCGCTTATTGGATATTAATCAAATTTGTGTAGGTATAAATTTGCAGAATGACATCACCTAAAATTTGAGTTTAAATTTTATGTAGGATAGGCGCCAAAGGTGCCACATTTCTTTTATAAAGTGGCTGTGTAAATAATTTGTGAAAATGAAATTGTTTCGCGAATACATATAAAAATGATACCATGGACAGAATATACTCGTATCTATAGTTTCTAGAATAAAAAGAAATCGTCAAGGGCGAGTCGGGCCTCGTGCGATTAGCGTTCTGTACCGCTAATTTGGTAAAAAGGGATACAATGTATATACTTACGATAAATATATGATTGAATTTGAAAGGATCAGGTCAGAATTAGCATATTTATTTTGTTTGATCTATTTATATGTATGTTTGTTCTCACCACTCGATGAAATTTTGGTGAAATTTAATTTGTCTAATTGTTCTGATATCTCGGTATTTATGGGTTGAAGTGTGGGTAAGATTTGGGAGGCAGGTCTTTATAAATAATCTTTATTGGCTGCAAAAATGAGAACGCCTGATTAGATTTTGATAAAATTTGGCCCGCAGGTTAAGACCATAACTGAAAGCGCCACGCGGTAGTTATTCGTGAAACTTTTTGATCAAGGTAGTGTATAGACAGACACTTTGCTGAATCCATTAGTTTCATACTATTTTGGTATGGTTCCCTTAAAGTAATGGAAGTAGGCTCGTAAATGTATCGTAATATGTACATAATTTGACTTTTTAATACAGGTGTTGATTCACGTTTCAAGAACTTGTAAATGAGGTTCTTTATTATAAATCTTGCTTTCTCCCGGCCACAGATAAAGGGGGTGCCGCCTGTCTATTCGACAAAATTTATTTCGCAAATATTACTTCGCATTTATCGAAACAAATTTTGTTTGTTTCGCAATAGTTGTTTCGTAAATTTTCATTCAGTCTTTGATTTATCTCGCGACGTGATCATTTCGCAATACTTTTCACGCGCTTTTACATTTCGCTTATGATTAGGCAGCAATTTGTAGTTTTTGAAGGAATTTATTTCGCTAACTGTTAATTTCTGTTTTGGTGCATTGTCGTTTATGTAATTGGAAAAATGACACTTGGCATTCATTGGTTTTGCAAACGCCGGCCGTGTCTCAAAGTGTAGTTTCGAATTGAAAAACTCGGTGTTTGGTTACACGCCGCGTAGTGGCGCCCTGAATACTTGCATGTGAGGCCGAAGGCCGTCCGGTGTATGAGTCGTAGAGATGTCCCATAGTGTGAAATCCTTTTATCCTGCGAAGCAGGCCACTCAAGTACTGTTAAGATACAGGTGCCTGCCAGACAACAGGCATTTACAATTGTAAATTTTTCGGGATTTCGAAGGGAGAATAAGCAAGAAAACGCTAATTTATCAAAAAGCGAAATTATAATTGCGAAATAATGAATGCAGAATATCTTAAGGTCAAATTACAAGCCTAAATAAGAATTTGCCGAATAAAAAATGGAAAAAAACAAAATGCGAGTTGTTGAAATGCAAGACAACAAATTGCGAAATGATTATGGCGAAATGATAAATTGCCAAAAAAAAAATTAGGGAGTAGACCCCTACCCCAGATAAACGTATTCTCTATGAGCCGATCGACTTGGGATGCATAAGCATACCTGAAAGGGATATACATAGTTAATTTCGACAGGTAGAATCGGGAGAAATACTAGTGGATCAACAGGGTGAGGCTAACGTTTAGGTTCAGTAGGGAAATGGTTGAGTGAATGATACCATCATCATTCCCTGGGCCTTGGTATCGCCGAACTTGAGATCACATGTTAGTGCACAGCAATAGCCCTAGGTTAAGTTAGTTTTAGTTGTATATATATATTATCTAGGTTTTGCAATATTTTGTTAATATGTTAATTCAATATGAAAAAAAAAAAAAAAACAATAGACGTATGTTCACAGTAAAAGCTCTTTTAATAAGTGCGCTCGATCATTAAATTTGAATAAACAGAACTGTATACGAGGTATGGCCGAAATCTTAACTGCAAATTAAGGTACTCGTAAATTCAATGCCATTATGTCTTAAAAATAACACCATTCAAATAGATTCCACGGCTTCGTTTGCAGGAAGCGATTCAAGAGTCCCAATTTGGGATGACCCTACCACGTAAATCGGGGCTTGAATGTCCAGGAGAACAGACAGTGAATTATTGCTGGTGTGTTGGCATAGGCCAGAGACTGAACATAGCACAAAAAAAAAAAGAATAAAAGTGTTAAAAAACATGATCGTGGTGGTCATTTGTGACCTGTAAACTGTCCCTTAATAACGCTATTGTTTCATTCTTACTTAGTACCACCTTGCTGGAACTATATGTTATCTATGCCCATATTATTTAATTCAGGCAAAACAAAAATCGGTTATCCTCTCTCGATACATTTTGCCATTGACAGTTATGGTCTCTCCTCTCTCATTTCGGAAGAGCAAAATCTACACCAAACAGAATAAAGAGTTCTAAGACGATCGTAGCTTCATCGGGTTCTCTGGATTAACGATTAAGCAAAGTGAAAAAAAAAAAGTTAAAAACACGTGCTATCACTGACCGGAAACTCAAGTTTGGGATTCCAGAAAATACTAAAAAGTTCGCGAACTTTCAAACATCCAAGAGTAAAATTGTCATGAGAAGCTTCTCTTAATCGGAAAAATGCCCCTCCGGAAACGGCAACAAAATGTAAATGCCCACAAAAATTAGAAAAGTGGGTCAAAATGGTGGCTATTGCCTTTAGCTTGGAATTTCATGTCAAAATTAAAAAAAAAAAGAAATGGGCACGTCAGGGCGCAGCTCAAGATAGTAAGCGGTAGTAACTGTTTGACCAGTTGGAACGAATTCTTTGTGGATAATTATTTTGCTATCGAAGACTGTGATGAGCATTGTCTTCATTTTTGAAGGAACTTTTCGTGTTTTTTTAGCTTGTGGTGAATTTTTTTACTTTCATTCCGCATTTTGACGCTTAGTTTGTGGATCGTATTGGGAATACCATATTTCATCAACCGTAACAATTGTTTTGATGAAGTTTTGATCATTTCTTGAGGCCGCAATGACTTCTCATTCAATGTGTGCGGAACAAATTTTGTGTATATGCATGTGCATTCAAAAATGAATGAGTGATTTTTAAAGAACATTGCGTATTACCAACCTTGCGAGTAATACTTCCGGGGTTGAGACAGCTCACAATATGGTTCCCTTAGATCACTAAAAATGTGCAGTACCCTACTGCCCTATCTAGATTGTTGAAGTCTGTTCTCCTGTGTCTTTCTAAGCAGCGATGATTTGGTTGCCAATGATGTACTTAAAGCTGAATACATTTCAATAAGGCTTCCTGATTAAAGTAACGTTTTATAAAAGCCATTTCTGGTATCAAAATAACGTCAAAGTTCCTCAAGCTCTTTGCACTACACTCATACGAGTGCTTTCTTTTACGGCGGCCGAGGTACGTTCCAAAAAAGTTGGACGTATGGCGAAATGAAGATTTCATATAAACTGTCTGCATTTTTATGTTTCAAAAATGTAAAATCTAAAAACAAATTTTGATTACCACTTTATTAAAAATAAATACCTACATATATGATGTGGACATGAAACTTGAAGGCTAGTGGAAATTTAGTGAAAGCTCTGTGGGTCATTCCCCGTAGACTGGACCATTCTCCCAGTCAACGCAAAATTAGTAGGATTAAGTACTTCTGTTAGAGGTACATACAATGATTCTCGCAAAATAGGGTTGTGCAGTTTTTTGCAGTCTAAAAAAAAATACAACGCAGTGAATTAAAAAAATAGAAAATATTGCCTTGCCGTCTCTAGTTATAATTCTAAACATATGGAAAACAAAATACCTATATGGGTGCAATTTTCCGACTTTTTGGTCACATGTCGGAACATTTTGGCCGTAAATCGAAACTGATCTATAAATAATACATGCCGTTATAGCGAAAAGCTATATAAAGAGCGGCCCTATAGCGAGGTGTGAGTGTATGTATGTGCAGGGTTCCTACTCATAAGAAATGGGAGTAATGGAGAAGCTTAGGAAATGGCAAAGTATCTGCAAATAAAATAGCGGAAGTAGGGGTAGTAGTTTGTTACAGATTATAATGCAAAACTGCAAAGATTTATTCCACAGATCTTAATTTGTATAGTAAGAGTTGCAATGCAGTAACAATCAACATATCTATCATATATACAGTGGCGGTCATAAAAATACAGTCATTCTATGTTACCCATAACATTGTACAAAACCTATTTCAGTGAAACTTAAACATGATATACAATAGTATATTAAATTACGAACAAAATATTAATTCATAGCAAACAAAGTGATCTGAAAATATAAAAAAAAGAAAAAAAAAAAATATAATGAAACCTCTGACCAATGAAACAGCCAGTTTACCTGTTTGCTATAAAACTAATATTGTGAAGAATAGTTTTAGGAGCAAAGTTTTACTGGAAGACTTCCATTAATAATTACTTGGTTATAAAATCTTTATTTTTGATTGACTACTTCACACTGCCAGTGCATTGAGTCAACTTACGATTACGTCCCATAATTCTTACGTCTCATAGTTTTTCACTTTGTGCTTGTTTACTGAAATCTAGAATTCCTGCCATAAGTTTTTAATTGGATTTAAATTCATGATTGAGTTGGTCAAGACACAACTGTCAAGCTATGATCCTCAAAGGACTTTTTTGACTTTCTTGAAGTATGTTTTGGATAATTGAAATGTTCATCTTAAATCACATGACATTCTCAATTAAGATCCAATTAAGTTAATCTTCGTTTCGTCACTCCATAAAACATTTCTCCAGGTCACTTGTTAACTCTAAAAGTGTCTTCATGTGTCATTTACTTAGGATTGAAACTTTTCTCGACATTTCTTCTGACAGCGCAAAAATTGCACTTCAACTTAAAAATACATTTGTTTACACAGCTGATTAATAGTATAACGGTAGTTTCTTATCCGTACATATGCAAACAATATATGTACATGGCGACACCATAAACTACGGAGGAATATTTGAAAAATGTTGGCTCTTTCTACTGGCAGAGATTTGAACCTATTGTAATGACCATCACTGCATAAGCCATTAAAGAAATTTGTATAGTTTTGCTAAATATATATGTACGAGTAGATGCTTTGGAAATTTTGTTAGTCAAATTTTTGTCTGGAGGGGACGCCCCGAATTCGATGTGGCAGTTAATGTATGAAATCAAATTTGGAATGTTCCGCTTAAGCAAGCCAAGAAAGCCGAGAAAAGGTACAAAAAGGGGAAAAAGTGAGAAAAGGTAAAACTAAAAGCATATGCAGGCTTGTCTTCAAATTCTACAAACATTAGGGACAAATTTTGCATACACAGAGTGTGCAATATTGTATAATACGTATGTATGTATTGGTTTTATAATTTGCAAAAATTGAAAGCTTAGACCCGGTTGAGTTTTGAATTTGTTCACTTTCGAAAGATGAAACGGAATAATGCAGAATGTTTAATGCGATGAAATGAGAGAAAACATTTGTATTGTAAACTTGTTTGTACTTTAAATATGATAATGATTTCAAAAAATATAAAATGTAGATAGAGCTTCTACGCAAGTTACTGCACTATGTTTACAGAAGGTTTAATAAACCCCTGTTTTTGCATTCAAAACACCAAACATTTTTTTCACGTCGGGTTTTTTCCATTCTTGCGAAAAAAAAAGAAACTATCTAAATATAAATAAAACCTAACAGGTACAAATAACAAAATCTTCGTATTAATTCGAAATACGCTACCCGGGGAAAACCTCATCACCTTTATAAAACTTAAAGTCGATTTTATACTGTAGCTTTTCTGTTTGTTTTCTATGAAATCTAGTTAACGCGCAGCACACCGCTTGCGTGTGGTGTGAAAATTAAGTAAGCGAAAGGACAACCGATGACCTTAATATGCACGCAATCGAGGCGAGTTTACTGCTTTGCTGGGTTAAGTTGTTTATTAGCGGGTATCATTCGGTTAATGTAGGCTTCTTAAACTTTAATTACATCGTAGTGATTGTTAGTGGTACACTGCGCCATTGATATTGCGATCGATAATAAGAAAACAAAAAAAAAAACAATTAAATATGTTAAATTGTTTCATTCATGAATTTTCAAAAACCATAAGAGCGGTGCGCTAGTAAAAAATGCAAGGCAGGTTAATAGTATTAAAATTTATTCAAACTCAATTCTCTTCTTGGGGCTAGTGATCAAGCTGTGAGTTGTGAATTTTGCAATTAATTTATGCATGATGAATTTTTGTTTCATACTTTTGTTTTTATATCTCTTTTAAGATGAATGTCAGTGATGACACAGTTTTAACAAAGATACGCAATTTGTCTTTCTGTTAATTTATTAGATTAATGTTCCAAAATTAAGTTTGATTGTGTTGTAGCTTTACAGTCTGTAATTGGTTTTTAGAAGGACGTCTATTACTCCCATTAACAATTTAAAGAAATCCATATTCAGTCTAAAATGCACCTAGACTTCCGGCTGTTTACAGGATAAAAATTAACATGGGTAAAGTGAGCAGTTACCCCTTAGAACTGTCAATGTACTAGAGCGACAGAAGACAAATTCAATTTCCGCCTGTCAAGTCGAACAACATTTCTTAGCGACATTAAAATAAGTGCCACTGGCAAGGGTGGGTGGCAAGTTGAAATTAACAACACGAATATGGGGAAGTCCAATATACTCGTATTATACGAGTATACATATGCTGCAAGGTAAGAAAGTAATTTACTAACAATCCCTTTAGAGGATAATAAAATTCTATGAATAGAAATTATCGTTTACAAACCAAGGGCACTGCCAATTAGTAGTACTGTTTCAGAAATCAAAATCAAAAATGCTGAATTAAAATCCAAAATTGAAAAATTCTTCTGAAAACGGGTTGTACTTGTATGTATGGCTTGGACTTGGTAAACTGATGCTGGTGATGGTAGGCACAAAAATTGCCAAAATACTAGTGGGATAAAACACCATTACAGGCAGTACATCACTAGGCTGTCCCCAAGGAGTCCTCTCACCCTTAATGCGAAGCCTAGTCGTAGATGAACTCTCGATAAGCTAACGAACTGTGGAATAGACTATGAGTATGTTGGATAAAATGAGGTTATAGTGGTATAAGCTAGAGGCAAGTTCTAGGAGGCGCTCTGTGATGTAATACAGAGAGGACTAAAGATAAAAAGAGAATTGTGTCTTTCGGTGGCCCTAAACATCAATCCAGCCAAGACCACTGGCGAACTTGCCAGACATGGAACAACAATACTCGAACCCATCCTTTCAGGCAAAAGTTCACTGGGTATGCCATCGCTACATGCAAACTTAAATTAAAGCTGGATGCTATTGAAAAGACAAATTCTAGGTGGACAAAGGGTACAACTTGTCTAGCGACAAAACAGATTTGGCCTAAGCTGGGTCTGAAACGCTCTAAGAATTTGATTTCTCTCAATAGATTGCGATGTACATAATTGGTGTCATCACTGGACACTGTCTAATAGGAAAGCATGCAACAAGGCTTGGCGTATTTTCAAATGATTTCTGCAGAAGCTGCATGGACGAGGAGGAGGAGATATTCTTCAACTCCTTTGCACCTGCCCAGCTCTCTCCCAAAGAACGAAACTCCACTTAGGAGTCTTCTGTTTCAACGACCTAAATGATCTGAATAATATGGAGGTTAGGGGCCTTCTAAGCTTCATCAGAAGCTCCAAATGGTTTAACAAGTATGCTAGAGGCCGTTTCCCAAACCCATGTGTTATCACAATGGACCTGTTACTGGCCTAAATGTGTTGGCTTCTGCTGACAGCCACCTCAACCTAACCTAAGAGGTGTTTTAGAGCGAAAAAGTGGAAGTGGTCGTATATTCACTTTTCTTAGAGTCGACCACCAAATAAAGATATTAACTATACTGCACCACAAGTAAGAAGAAAGATTGTGGAACCCACCACAATAGATATCTCTGTGACAACAGATGGTTTAATGCAGCAAGTTTGTTTGCGGAAAAAAAAAGAGTCTAGAATAGGCACATGAAAGGCAGAATTGGACCCGAGATGACTGGCAAAAGGTCATCATATTCTTAGATGAGTCCAAATTTAACCTAGAATTTTAAGACAGAAAGACTACAGTTCGACGTCGAGCTGGAGAACGGTTGAAGGTAGCAGGTCGTCCGAGAAGGTCCAAAGGTGTTATGGTTTGCCAAATCATAACTGCCGGTGGAGTTGGCACTCTTTTGTTAGTGCTGGAAACTACAAAGAGGTTATAGAAAATCGAATGGTTCCCACTATAGAGGAAGTGAGCCAGTACTACAAAAGTGTTGTGTTTCTGGACGATTTGGCACCTTGCCATCGTGCTATGATCGTAAGTAATCCATGAACTTTTCACTGTTGTATTGATAATTTTATCAATCTTTATGGTGTTTTTAATCGATTTTATCCATTTTTTTTTCTAGGTTCAAAGCTACAAAAAATAATTGGATATAAATTCACTCCGAACAGTCCGGACATGAATTCCATTGAACACGTTTGGCATAGAATGGGTTTAAAATTACGGAACAAAAAGCCAAGAAAAGCATTAATTAAGAAACCACATCGAAAAAATTTGGTATGAAGAAATAGGCACCTGTTACAACACCACCCTTTACGATTCCATGCCAAAAATGGTTGAAGCCCTTATAAAAACCACCAAATTACTCAAGATTGGCCTACCTATTCAAAACAAAAAGGACATATCTCCACCCTTTCAACACCACAGTGAACAGCTCGACTGCTCTCTGGTTTGGGCCAAGAGAACTAGGCTAAGCAAAACGAAGAAAAAGACGGGAACGTGCAGAGACTGGCTTGTATATGCATGTCAGGGATATTTAAGTTATGCCCAAAAACGGCGTCAACCAATCACCTCTAAAGCTAGTAATTGAAAAAACAGCAATCATAAAAATCGCTAAAGAGGTGATAGGGAAGGGAAATTTCACCCTACTACAGGTCGCCAAGTACAGCTCTTTAAAAAATTAACCACGAAACTGAGCATAAAGAAAGAATGTACCAGCGAAACTAAAACGTATGACATCAACAGCCACTCCATAAAACGGTCTACAGACGGATCGAGAGCAGCTGAGAGAACTGGTGCAGTACTCGTAATGTTCGGTCCAAGAACGAAGAACTCGGAACCAATGGTCAAATTTACCTGCATTTTGCAGGTGGACAGGACAGGAATTAACATAAGAGAGACGTTGCAATCATGTCAGACAGACGTGCCATAATATCATCCCTAAGATGACATGGGAATGGCTAGACAAACTCAACAACATGGGCAAAATCAACAAAGTTATCCTATACTGGGTGCAAGGCCACGTTTGAAAAGAGGGTAGCGAGGAAGCTGATATGCTAGCAAAGGAGGGTGCAACAAGGATATTTGTAGGACCATAACCCTTCTGCGGGATGGGTGGACGCTACAAAAAGAGGAAGAAACCAAAAGAGCTAAATTCTTTAGGGAATTACCAAAACTAAGACAATCAAAGGCACACCTAGAAAACTGCAATCACAGAAAATCTAAGGCCTGTAGCAATCTCAGTAAAAATAAGCTCCTAATACATAAACTTCCTCATGGGACACTGTAAACTCTGTGAACACCTCAAGAAGTTTGGCCTAAAAAGCAATGGAACTTGCAGATTCTGCGAAGGAACTCCAAATCTCATCCTCAGAAACTGTTTGCCAATATCTCAGAGTTAGCCATCTGGGAACGTACCAAATAGAGTAGAAAGACCTCCCATCTCTAGACCCATCTTATGTTCTTATGTTCCTAAGGGAAACTAAGTTGACGCAGTGCATCTAACCCTGATCACGCAATTCATTCATTCATTGGTTCTTGCAAGACTCTTGTCTTGATTTTGTTATTGCACACTACTAATACAATTGATGGCTCTTTCACACAGTAAGTGATTTTTTTTACTTCATCTTTAATAGAATAGTATTTTTCCTGTTTTCCGCCTTATTCCTACTTTTCCGTGCTCCTCCAAACACCTCCACAGTCCACAAACCTTTCCATTTCGATATCTTAGGTTAAGTAGATAATTAAAGCTGAGACAGCATCCTTTTGCCGTATTACCAATTCTACGGTGGCGTTCCAGTCCCCTTTAAGGGTGTCTAGGGACGCTCAGCTTATAATTAGGAGCTTGGATTTGTTTTGATTGATTGTGTGACAAATTTCTAACTTCACTTTATGGCATTACAGTTCAGGGTTTACCTGGGCCTCAATCAACAAACACCACCTCCAGCTTCTCCTTGGGTGAGGTTTCTCTTTACCGCGTCTTCCCTGCGGGATGGATTTGAAATCCTTTCTTACCGGTGATGTCCATTCGCCCTATATGTCCTAGGCGATGAATTCGAATACTTTTGATTACATACTCGTATGTAGATATCACAACCGATATAGTTCGTTGTTGTTTTTTTTAATCAACCTTTGGATCCAAGATCCTGGGTCGCATTGTAGGACTGAACTGATAAGGGTCTTATGTAAACTCATCTTAAATTGCCTTCTTATTCCACAGAAACAGCAGTTGGCAAGAGTGATTATTCACTTGATCTTTGCGCTGGTGTCTTTATTCGGATTTACAGCAGGGCTTAGGTAGACAATGTCCAAGTCGCCGATGTTGAGTGTACTTTTTTGATGACAGCATACATTTTGATTTGCCCTCATTAATCGCTAAATCCATTCTTGCAGCTCTTGTTTCAATACTCACGAACGTACCATGTCAATGTCGCCAATGTACGCGACGAAAGATCGTACCCCTGATATTGGCTTGAGAATTTTGTAGAATTGTTTGAAGTATGATTTTTAAGAAATCACATGGCAACGCATCGTAGTCCTTTTCTGGGATCTTAATATGTATTACGAGACAAGAGGCATGAGAAACGATTTCCAGATACTCGTAACTATACCTATACCCACCACTTGCAAAAGTGATATTTTCAGATTTTCGGAACCGACTGCGGCTCTACTACTAGATTTCCTTCTTCATCACTGCAGGTTTCTGTCCGAGTTTTGTAGCATTGGCATGATCTTAACTACTATGAGCGCTGCGACTCTAATTATGTATTAATGTTGTGAAATTGATACTTCATTCGGGCTCTCATCAGTCGTTCGCTTACATGACAAAAGCTCATGTCACGTCTGCATCTTACAAAGAACGTTTATTTATTCAGGTATTGCAAGCACTTATATAACACATTTTAATACAAACTTTAATAAAAAAACAGTTTTAAACTTAAACCAGACTTAAAAAATAACAATTGTTCGCGCACTCAAAGGTAATACAGAAAATAGTTATGAGAAAGTGTAAAGAGAATTTTTATGGGTATATTTCCTGGAGTTAAAATCTGGGGTGTTTAACACATTTGCTGATATTAAGCTCTAAAAAATTATTGTTACACCAAGAGAGGAACGAATTCAGGTCGTTTTGTAGTAAAAGAGAATCGGCTGGGAAAGATATTATCTCTTTTCAACCGAGTATATAGACAAGTCAGAGTCTTTCAGGAAGTGATTGATCTCGTTTATTGTTAAGACAAAGATTTTCCTAGGTGACTGCCTTGAGGAACTCCTAAAGAGAACTCGAGTATTTTTCTAAATATTACCTAATCCACGAAAGAAAATATGGTAGAAAACAGACGCTCTTAAGTTTAAGGTAGTTTAAGGTTAATAATTTGATGAAAGATTTTGTCGAAAGCTTTAGCATTCGCAGGTGATGACTCTGCTAGTTGATACTTATTTTTTCAAATCATTCATTCTGATTGAAATACATATACGGACTAAAGGGCCGAACAGAATGTGTATCTGAGTCTGAGTCTTGCAGCGCTGTTAAATTAGCATCTTGTGCTTTTTACTTCTTCGAAATATTTCTATTGTTTAACGAATTTGTTATTTGTAGAGATGGACGAAAAAGAAGAAATCGCTTTCGATACGTAGATGGTGGGTTTGCCCCCTTTATAAGAAAAGAAAATAAAGAGCATTTTTCGAAACAACTTTCAAACATCTCGAAGAGCACGACAAGGACCTTTTTTTAAAGCTAGCAGAATGAGCAGCAATACAAATATTTGTTTTTCCAAAGAATCTCAAAGAATCTTATTTGTGTACAAATTTATAAACGTCAAACTTGCAGCGCTGGTTGAAGTTGAACAGAATTTAACTTCACGCTGCACGACTTAAGGCCCCGTCCCATAGGATTCGTCGATTCATATACTACGTTTATATGCATACTTGAATCCAGATTCAACCCGGGTTGAAATTCATATATACGCAGATCGAGTTGAAATAGGATTGACTCAACTCGTCTCAGCTAACAGAGCTGGATCGAGTTAGAAAAATGCATGTATACCTGGGTTGAGGGGTTGAACTGACATGTTGTCTCTGTGTGTGTGTGATGTCAGATAACGAATTTAACACAACAGAGCACTAACACAATCAAAAGCAGAATGTCTTCTGTACTTATCTGTCAGTTCAACCACGTTTGAATTTTTCAATCTTTCAACTCGGTGTGTAGAAAGACTCAGATCGAAATCTCAACTCGATCCCTCGATTCTGCAAATAAACGTGGTAATTGCTGCGTCGTTTTTAACTGTCAGCTAGATAGCATACACGAATTCTATAAGCAACGAATATATGAACTTCGACGGATAAAGTAGGTTTACTTCCACCTTTTTTAGTCCGTTGATCCGTTGGAAGTCTACACATTCAATCGTTTGAAGTTCACTTATTCACAAATTGAGAGTAAGCACATTCATTGGTGGAAACATTGAGAGAATCTAGAGAAACTGTCATCGCCGTTGACAATCGGACATCTAAAGAAAAAACACTTTCAGCAATAACAAAATGTCATCGGCTGTCATCTGTCAACGAAGGTATGCTACGAATTTGTTGGGACTGTTCTCTTCGGCAATACGTGAACGTTAAGATCAACCTTCAACGGAACGATGTCGACGGATTCTATCGGTCGGGTCTTCAGACTCAGACGCACACTTTCCACACATTTTATATTTTATGTGTATATATAGCGGCAGACGAAGATGCACACCCTGTTCGGATTTTAAGACTAAAATTAAACTGTGAAATATTTTCTTGCAGGGCTTTACTTCTATACTTACCATCAGCAATAGACAACATAAATCTTCTGTCTGCTTTATCCCACTGAACTGGAACCATTTAATTGTAACCAAATCCGGCCCTAAATTTGTCTAAATCCTATGAACTCGGAATATTCACCCAGTAACTTTGCTATTAAATCACCATTCATGCATTTTTACAGCGCACAAAAGAAATATAAAAACCTCGTAACCTAGAACTATGCAAATAAAAGAAAATACAAAAAACTCCGAATGTGAACTCATTAAAAATGTTTATTAGATTCAATTATTTCACTTAATCTTTTAGACATTAATTTACTTTACTTGTTTTCACATACTTGTCTGCATCGGGCATTCTACAACAATGACCCAATGATTCTTCATGAATTAGTTTTGTTGTTGCACAAACTTACGTAAAAGTTTCCATCATATATGCAGGTACATAAATACACACGGTAAGTATATGTACCTGTACGAGTGTAAAAAATGACAGAAAAAAAAAATCTATATCTTTGTTTTACCTAAACATTAACATCAAATATGAATTTCTCGTTATGATGATAAATTCTATATAATATATATTTATAAAAACACAACAATAATTACTATCAACCTTATCAATCATAAGTAAATATTTGTATATGTATGTTTTTGATTTTTTAAAAATACAATTGCAAAATTTCCACTTATGAAATTTTTATTCACTTATTTTTTTTTTTCTTCTGTTAATATTAGAAGTATATTATGTAGAAATGATATAATGCACAATTTTTATTAATGATATTAAAGAAAAAAAAATATATATGTATATTACAACAATCAATTGCACGTTAGATGAATATATGAATACAATAATTAGAATTAAGAAAATAATAAAAATACAAATGAACTATTAAATTTAAATTCATAAATATTAAGAGAAGAGAAAAAATTCTTTTCGTTAATTATTCTTTAAAATGGAAGAGAGAAAAAAAAAACTAAACAAAATAGTTGTTACATATAATTTACTTAATATGTATTATTATTATTCTTAAGGCACAATTTATATTTTTTTTTTTTGTTGCTATTTTATATATTTTTTGATTTTATTCAATAAAAATATAATTTCTTTATTTTTCTCTTGTCACTTAAAATGAATGCAAATGAAAAAACAAAATAAGTAGTTTCATCTTTATAATGAAGACAATGATATTAATAGTGTTTTGATTTAATTTTTGTTGTTTTCATATATTTTTTTAATTTTTTTTTTTTATTTAATGATGGGTATTTTTTTTTTTTAATTTGCATTTTGTTCAATGATTTTTATTTTAAATAAATGTTAATTTACAATGATATTTTGTTAGTGTATTTTAATTGGTGTATGTATGTATATAAAAACAATTATTTGGAGGAAATATGTTATTAAAATTTTACAATATTTTGAACAACCAGTCTTTTTTTTTATTAAATAAAATAAATTTTTTTTTTAACAAAACATTTTCTTATATTTTGAGATTCGATTAAGAAAGAAACAAGTGATCTACCATTAAATTTCACCGATTTGAAGCCTACTAGAATTTTGATTTTTAAAGAACAGAAGTATTTTATTGAAATACTAGCATGCTATGGGATTTGATGGATGGAAAATCTGCTCTCGAACTTGAAGTAGACAAACTTATTCTATGGACGGTACATAAGTCGTCAATTTAGCTGCTTTTTATGGTAAGCTAGGCCCAAAAACGTTCTACATATGTTATCATATTAACACTTTGTGTAAGTATATTTGACTGTCTTTGTAATTTTCGGCGTACGAGTGCTTTAAGTCAATTTCAAATTTTTTTATTCAGAGACTGAGATGCCTTTCAATGATATTAGAGAAGTTTGCACTATCCAGTCACAGATTTCGTTGATACTCCTATGTAAACTATAGACGTTGTTTCCAGTAAAAAAAATTATGATTTTTAGAGGCCGTTACAAGGAGAAGAGCTAAGCCTTTTAATTTACAATTCATAGAGGTACTTTGCCACTGTTGGAGACATATAGAGAAACTTTCAGTGGATCCATTTGTCAACAATGAAGGTAGAAACGGTATACAAAGTGTATGGAGAGATACGTACATATGCCCGCAACAAAGGCATTTATTGGCACTTTTTTTTGTCATACGACACATGTATTTGGTGCCAGCAGAGGCAGTGGCTTTTCATAGAAACATAAAAAAAAAAAACCGTACAGAAGAACAAAAGCCAGAGGCACTTACCTCTTATAGATTCATTTATTTTCATACAAAAAATAAGTCCATACTGGGCTAGCTTCTGACAGCCATTCACGATGTACGTGTTATATATTCTCATATGAAAAAGCCAGTTTTACTCTCGAATGTTTGATTTCACATGGATACATACCAGAGGGTAATTCTATACCTACATATTTCGATTCGAAAGACAAGATCATTTGAAAGGGTTTTTTGATCTTAATTTGGACTGATGCTACGAAACGTTTTCGAATCGACTACAATTATGCAACTTTTTCGGAAATTTGATTGATTTCGAAATAGAATCAATATTAAGTTAGTTATTATCATTTTCCAAATGTTTTGACATGGGGATCGAAATACATAATAGAGGCAATAGAATGCAATAAAGTAGACATTATTCGTGATATCGTTGAAAAGTGATGTCTTTCCTTTAGGTCTAAGAACATTTGCGAAAAAGCATAGATTTCTATACACAATCACTACCATTCCCGTTGCCGTTTTTCGAGGATTGTCGTTTTATTCAACGTGCAGTTTCTGAATCGATTTCCGGAGCTTCTTCGACAATACTGATTTGTAATAGAATTTTGAACGACATAAAAGTACCTACAATCGTTCTGAAATTTGGCAGCACGTACCGATGAATAAAACGATAATCATCAAATTTGGGTGAATATTATACTTTGCACATTGAGGGTACAGTGTTTCGAACGACATTTGTTTACCTACGTTGAATACATAGGACAACTCGTTGTGTTTGAAGAGCGTTTGCGTCGTTATGTTTCTAAAAAATCACAAAGGCTGATGTTTTTTTTTCCAAACACAAATTTTCTTTCTATTGTAAATAAACTCAAAATTGAAAAGGAGTCCCTAAGAATATTAAATAAAAGAAGAGAGTCCCAAACGAAATTTGTATGTTAGGTCATGTAATGATTTTAAAAAGCCCTTCACTCTTAAAAGCTTTTGAAACTTTGTTGCCTGAAAATATGCACATTTATCGTGGCAAGTGTGAGATTTTGTGTGCAACAGCTACCATTCTCTTCACTTTTCTTATGTAGAAAACAAAACACACTGATTAAATGAAAAAAAGTGTGTGTCGATTTCAAACAACACTACAGAGAAAGCTCGAAGAAGATTTTCAGCAATTAGAGAACATGACAGCCATACTAGATGACTCGTAGGCGCTGTTCATTCCCTAAGAACCTGTTATATTTTGCAAAGACTGATTGGCTTCATGATTCTTACTGTCAATTGGGCGATTTAAAAATTGATCAATTAAAAAGTTGTTCTATCTTCTGGGACGCGAGCATTTCCAAATGAATAATATCTAAATGGATATCAATTACTGATGAAAGTAACTAAACATTCTCGGAACGTGATGTTATTTTTTAGTTGCCTCAATAAAAAAGATCACAGATGTGACAGTGTATTATTTCAGTGATTAAGAGTACTATTAAATTTTTCACTCTCTTTTAAAAATGTTGGGATACATTATACATTCTTAAAAAATACAATCCATTCTTAGGTTATTATATTAAAACAATCCTGTCGCAAACAACTGTTTTTATATACACTTATTTTCTGCTTTTAACATATGAGTTTTGTTTCTTTGTTTTATAAATATAAAAACATTTACAACTATTAGTTTAAAAAAAATTTAACAACTAAATATGGCGGTTGATTTAATTTTTTTTTTTTGTAATTTTTCAAATACTTTTAAGAGTTATTTATTTTTTGTTTGTTAACTAACAAATATTATTCACTAATATATCATATTGAAAAATTAAACAGTGTAAAAAAAAAACATGAATTACGTACTTCTAAGAATCTATATTCAATGTTTTAAGCAACATTTTATATCAGAGTTTAATTTAAAATTATCTATGTATGTGATTAAAATATAATATTTAAATACGTTCTTATTTTACTTACAATTTTAATGTAAAAAAAAGATTCTTTGTTTTTCCAAAACTATTGGTGTTGTCACTGTTGATGAAATTTTCGTCAGTGAAATTCTGGATTCCGGTAGAAGCAGTGCTTCTGTTGTGCGAGATCCCCTTCGTCTTCGGTGTAAGTAGATATCTAAATGCTTTCTTTTTTTTGTTCAAACCGACGACAAACTCAACCGAGTTCTTATTTTAAAGTGACGATTTGGAATTTCATGTTAGCAGATAGGTTAAAGGACGAGAGCTTGGTGTAACACGAAACAGAGACAGAGAGGAGGGAAAGCATTTTATGATGATGGCTTTTTTTTTTTTTTTGTTGAGGGGATAATGTACTGTGCGTATACATGTATATTTATATTTTTTTAGCTTTAAGTCATTCACGATACTTTTAGAAATTGGTTTTTCCTGTTATGAGTTAGTTAATAATAGGTTTTTGTTGTTGCTTTGCACATAACATTTTTCAATCGCTTCAAATATACGTTCAGTGTTAGATCATCTACCATGGCACCACGTTGGTTAGCATGTAAAAAAAATATAGAAGAAAAAATAGAAATAAACAAAAATGTTAATGTTAGTAAAGATTTTGTATATAAATACTGTTAAGTTTGTTTTAAAAATAAACTATTGATACTTTAATGAAAGTGGATGCAGACATGAGTTTTGTATGGATCGTTATTTTTTTGTTTGTACAGCTAGCAACAGAGTATAACAATTTTATGCACAACTTTAGCTTTACTATTTGATTTCATAATGAGGAAAAATAATTCACAAAGCTAACTATAAAATATTCGGCCTTGTTCGAAATTTTAAGGCAATGAACCACAACCAACACGTATCACCTCGATCTGGCTAAGAATATAATAATAAAAAGCTGACTGTAACTCTAAAGTCATAGAAATAAACTAAACAATTCGATAACTGTGTACCTTAATCTAGGAAACAGTTGGAGTCGACTCACCGGAATCTTAAGTAATAGCTAAAATGTATTTTTTTTGTCTGCCTATAAGCACAAAAAAAAGCGAAATTGTCACATTTAAGCTATTAAACTGAGTTCACCATAGTGTATATAGAAAAATTACCAAAAATAATGTTGAATAGTTCTCTAAGAAAACTTAGATTCAACTAACAAAAGTCCACTTTAGAGTCGACTTTTAAAATTTCTATTTCTAAGGACAAAGGAGTTAAACCCAAGGCACAGTTAGAGTTACAAACGTTCGTCAAAGTTTTTCAAGCGAACATTACTTTATGCTTACGAATAGTGTTTAATAATTTTACTCTAAAGAATACTCATTCCTGTTTGTCTCTTGCCTACGATATACAACTAAAACAATTTTTTAAAGTGTATTTAACCAGCAAAATCAAATTATCTGATTAACAATTTAATTTTGAACATCAGAAAGTAGTTTTTTATTCTGTAGAAAATTAAAAATAAAATCAGCAGAAATGATAAATAAGCAAGAAAAATAAAAGATGAGTTGAAATTGATTTTGTTTTTTCAACAGAAAATTAATAATTTGATCAGCTGAATACATATTTTTGTTTTTGTTTAAAGGGCAGGAGCTAATTTTTTGATTAACAAAAAAAAAAATTGAAGTTTAGCAAATATGTTAATAAATCAACTAAAAAATTTAATTTCCAGCAAAAATAAATTATTTGATCAGCATAACTTATTTTTGGAAAAGAAAACCTGAACAAAAAAGGAAAAAAACAAATGAGTTCAAGTATTCACTATTATTTTCGAAAGTTCGCAAAGTATACGTAAGTTAAATAACTGTTTCTTTATGTTTTCTTTTTCTTGAAGCATTGTTTCTTTCTGCTGATCAAATAATTCATGTTTGCTGAGAAACCAATTTATTAGATAATTTACTTTTTCTGCTGATTTTATTTATTTTCTGCAGATGAAAGATTTATTTTTTGCTTGTCAAAAAATTACTTTTCTGCTGATTGGAAAATGATTTTCTTACTAATGATTTATTTTCCCGCTGCTCAAGTTTGTTTTTCTATATATTAAGCTGATCACTAATAATATTAGCGTTTTCTAAGTTCGAAGTTAAAAATTAGCAGTGTTTGATGATACTGTGTCCAAAATATCGCCAAAACATGGATATGTGCAACTATCGTAGCGATAAATAAAATATTCCTTTGACCGACCGGAGTGGGTGGCTACCGAATCAAAACTGTATGGAGGCCCACTTACGACAACAGGGACAAAAACGAACTTCTCTTTGGGGTACTCACAGCTTATTAAACTTATTAAGTGACTTTTAATATGCAGATGAAGAAGGTCAGTTTGTGAGTTTCGAAAATGAAGGTGGAATTTGGTTTTTATGGTGAACGAGGACAAAGCGAATCGGCGACACTGACTTGGACAAAATATTACCATCAACGGTTTCTATTTTGAAGCAGTAAAGGTGCAGTGACATAAGGCCATGTGAATGTGGTCCTATGATGCTTAACGAAAGCGCCATATTTCGAGCTATGGTCTTATGACCCTTTCGCATCTTTTGTCACGGCACCGCGGTAGATGACTTTGTATACCTGAGTATTGCCGGCAGTTCGGCCAAATGAAGAATAACCTCACAAATGAGAAATTCAAACATTTTGGGTCTTTTATATGTTCTTTGTCTACTTGATAATTTTACTCTGTTTGTCAGACGTCCGCAAGAGGTGGGCCCGTGAAAAAACTTTCTTTTTTTGTTTGATTTTTCTGGGACTTGAACCTTTAATCTTCTCTCTCAGTGGCCGTGCACTTAACCACTTAGCCATGGCGCCCACGGTCGTAAGTGTTATTAATTTTCAGAACTTTAGAAATAGGTTTTTTCTCGATTCTAAAACATCTCATAAAGAACCAAAGTGTGCATGGCTTTGTGCACGGAGTTGAGAAATTCCACCACCTACTTTGAATACGTTCTGGCCTAAAATTATACAACATTATAAATACAAAATCTTCTCAAATTTTAAGCTCTTGATCATCTCGTAAATACTTATTTATTTGCAAGTGTTTTCACAAACCACGTTGCCTACTGTATTTATCGGAATAATAATTAAAGAATAGGGTATTCAAACACTTTTTTCGTTTCATAAGTTTTTTTTGTTTGTTCTTTGCTTTTATAGTTGCAGGTACGTATTTTTTCTTTGAATAAGAGCAATGACGAATTGTACATCTTGTTAGCAATGAATATAAGTAGGAAGTGAATTTTTGAAATGCGAATCATCTAAAGCGTTCTTTGATTGGATGAGTCAGTAAACATTCAACAGATTTTCTGTATGTATGGATGTGTTTTCTTTTTAGAATTTCCGCTCTTTTGAAGATGTCATTGGTCTTCCAATATGGTGTACTGCCCCGAGCAGTACAGGTTCAACTCCTTTCGGGGAACAGTAACCCATTATACCAAAAGACCCACCTCCTTGTAACCCGGTGGGATACCACCATATCTTGCTATCGGCCCAAGAAGTAGTCGTGATTACGTTTGGGAGCTTGGCAGATGGACCGGGGCTCTTTCACAGCGTTATATGTTCATAACTTATATATATATAAAAAAAAATAACTTTTATAATAAAATCCCCTCTAGAAGACTTTGCTAACATACCCCAATCGTATCGAAAAAGTGCAGGTATGTATATTTTGGGTTTGGAACCGCAGTATGTAATGCAGTATGATAATTCAGAGTGCCTATTGGATCCATAAGATCACACAAACTTCCAATGCTCATATTCATTTAAAATTGCTTTATAAGAACTACATCTATAAAACTCTACCTTTCAATTATACATATTTATGTTAAATAGAAGCAAGAATAATTGAATGACTAAAGGCTTATAAATGAAATAAATGAAAGAAAATTGTACATTCTAGGTCTCTGTTGCTAGTCGGAATGTGAAATTTGTGTATTTTATTTTCTTTTTATGAAAATGATTCTTTATCCGGTTTAATTTGAAGTAAACTCATGCAAGCATCCCAGTTATATACGAAATTTATAAAGTTAAATTATAGTTTTACTTAATTTAAAATGAATAAAACATTCTATATGTTTAATTGTCTCGAACAAAATGAACACAAATAACGAATAAATCGTTTTTCTTTAACATTATGAACAAAATTCCATTGCATGGTCTCAGGCGCGCACGCAAACACGATCGTCAACAGATTATAACACAAAATTTTATAAAACAGTACACTGTGTAATTTTCCAACTACGTAAGTACATAGACATTGAAAAGTTATTATTATTAATTAATTTTGTTTGTTTTAGTTACAACTATTAACGTACTCAACATAAAATTAATTATTTCTTACGAGCTACGATTTTTTTTTTATTTTAATTTTGTATGACAATTAAACATATAAATATTAATTATTATTCATTTTCTTGATCTCATTCTTTTCTTCTTTTTGAGTATAGAAAGGTGTGCATTATATAAATGGATTATTTTGTTTAAAAACGCTTTGAGATTAGATACTTTGATTTTTTTTTTTTTTCATGTAATAAGTATCAAATTATTTATATGTATATTTATATATAAAAAATGTTGTTTAGTTAACTTGGCCTTTGGTTAGTTAAATTTAGCAAGATTATTTATATTTATATTATTATTTGTAAAAAAAAAAAAAAAAATACTATGAAACATTTAGTTTTTAGGTTCTTGCATTTCTAAGTAGAATTAATCAAATTATTAAGATTATCTTAATTAAATGTTATGTAGATTAATTGATTTGCATTAATCAATTAATTTACAACGAAAGTTTAATGAAGTATATAGAGTATATGACAAACATAATTGCATTTAAAATGTTTTAAAAAAAAAAAAATTAAATGTTATTTAATGTTGTAGAGATGTATGTGCATAGTTTTTTTTTTAATACTATGTTGCAATTATTTTTAATGTGTAACAGAGAATTTTATTTATATATTTTATTAATGACTATAAGAATGTGCTAGATATGGCATGTTAGGATAGGACCAAAAGTGTGGATTTTATTTTTATTTTAAATATGTATATTATATTCATATATATATTGTTTAGAATAGACAAATAAAAGCGATGCAATGCAAGAAAGTGTATGTGTTTTTTTTTTTTGTTTTGTTTAACTTAACAATTATATTTATACCCATAACCAATGTTATTAGCACGTGATTTTTACTTCATTTTTTTTCTAATTTTATGTATGTATTTAGTTGTAGCACTTAAAAATTATTTGTTGTTTATTTTCAAACGAGGAATAATTATTTATTATGATTAGAGTCTTTCCAACGAAGGATAACATTAAATAAACATTTATCCCCGACGAGATGTTCGAATTTGACTTTCTCTCATCATCCTAAAACGTTCAATACAAACAAACAAAAAAATAACTAAATTCTAAGGGATTAAGTTAAGTTACACAAATTAGTTAAAAGTTAATTCGATGTAAAAGAATCGAATTTCTGTATAAAAATTCATGTTTTAATTATTGTTAATAGAGATGAATGAGATATATTTTTTAGCGATAAATTAATATTTATTAATTGTTGGCATTCTTTGAAATTATTTAAAGAAAAAGATATGACAAGGAAATATTTTTTTATTTTTTTTTTTTTGTTTTAATAAATTTGTAAGTAAATTTGATCAATGTGTTAAAAGAAAATAAAGGTTAACAAAACAAAATTAATATGTAGACAGGATAGGTATTAAAAAAAAAAAAAAAAAATGTTTTAAAAACAGAAAAAAATATTTTAATAAAAAAAAAAAACAATTTTTTTATTTAAATTTTGATTTAACAATCATTGATCTTTATTGGTTTTTATTTTCATCGAACTTATTCGATTAAATATTTATATTGTATCTTTGTCAAGTTGTTCATGATAAAAAAAAAGTAATCAGATTCTTCCCCTTTTTTCAATAAAATCGCTAAAAATTATTCTATTTTACATTTACACTTATGTCATTAACAAGAAAAGTTTTTTTTTTTTTTTAATGTGTATTTTGTTTTTTTTTTTATCTATATGAAGGGAAATTGAAATCTTAAAAATATAATTGATTTTTGTGGTTGTTGTAGAGTATAAAATTGTTTAAAAAAATATCTTAAAATCTAAAAAAAAAAAATGTATATATAATGTATATAAAAAACACATTCACAAAGGCACAAGTCAACATTGAAACAATATATTTTATATATTTTTTCCATAGAAATGTTTTTTTTTTCTGCTCTCTTTTTCTCATAATTTATTTCTATTTTCTATTATTTTGCTTTTTGTTTTTGTTTTTGTTTTTGTTTTTTTTTTTTGCAAGAAAGAACAAATTTACAATATTAAGTAAAACTATAAATACAAAAGAATTACCTACTATATAGGACTGATTTAGATTTTTATTTAAATCCAAATCAATCCTGCAACTTATAGTAGTATCACTTAAAATTAATAAAATATAAAAAAAATATATATGTACGAGTATGTATAGTATATAGACAAACTAACCTGTGGGCTGAAAATTTGAAAAAAATTATAAGTTGACATTTAATTCTCATTGTTGCAAGGGGTCTCTCACAGGTTTTACGACGATTTGAAATTTATATATGTATATATATTTTTTTTAACAACACAACACTTAGACTTTTTTTTTTTTTTAATTATTTTTGTTCGTTATTGAGTAATATTTTTTTTTTTGTTAAACTTAAGAAATTTTTAAATAGAGTTATATATATAGATTTATATAAAAACCTCGAAAGTATTATTATTTTTTTATTTGCGTTGCTTTTTATTGTATTTCAATAAAATTTGGTGGTTTATGAGAGACCCCAGCCCTCTGATACGGATGTTCTCTGTTAGAAAAACGTCTGTGTTGTTTAAGTGCTCCTACTATAAAAGTGATATACATTTATATAAGAAATTGTTTGTATTTTTCAAGAAAGCATATATATTTAATAATAAATTTTCTACTTCATAAATAAAAAAATTAAATAAGAATATGTTTCTAAATACCAACATCTCTATTGCGTTACGTTTTTCTTTTGCTTTTGATTTTTTGTTTTTTTCCTGTTTTCCTTATAGTGGCCAGTTTTTTGTTTTTAGGTTTTAACTTATTAATTCTTTGGAATGAATTTTTTTTTTATCTTGTTGAGTTTATTGGATTTTTTTAATAAGTGATTTCATACCAGGAGTTTCCAAAAGGAAAAGCAATTCATTTAAAAAAAAAAAAAAAAAATACTCATGATGAAAAAAGTTAGATTTACACACGAAATCAGAAAAGGAAAATATAATTATGCAATCATGCGGATTTTATAATTTACAAAGAAAGAACATAAAACATTTTGTTTGACTAGCAACTAAAACATATTGGACGGAATTCGGTGAGCTTGCATTTTTTGTTTTTCTATTTTTTTTTTTTTAAATAAACAATTAAGCTAAATAATAAATTTGTATAATATTCTAATTATGATATATAAAGCACCATTTTGATTCAACCCGAAATCCTGCTGAGCAAGAAAAAACAAATAAGAAAAAAATATTCAAATATATAAACTATAAAAAGCCAATAAAATAAAATTATTGTTATTATTATTTTGTTTGTATTGTTTTGTTTCGTATAACGAACTAAGACTGGTATAATTGTTTTGGTAAGTAAAGATGCTATTTAGCGGATGGCACTGTTTTATTGTGGCGAATTAAATTTATGTTTTACTTAGTTAATATTTGTGTGTCTTCTATTATAAGGAGTATGTTTAAAATTTGTTTATTATACATCGAGTTATATTGTAAGGGAACAAGCTACTTGAGTCTTAGGCGAGATAACTGAAAACAATTGTGGGTCTATTGCATTTAGAGGGAGTTCATCGTGGTAAATCAAGGAGTTAGTTTCTTTAGAAGGCTAATCATTAAATGAAATGTTTTAAGTTGGGTGACTCGTCTTGCACATCGAAGGTAATAAATGAATAGTTTTAGACAATTGTTTTATAAATGTGTTTTATGGTAGGAATGTATAGTCATACTTGAAGTATAACACACATGTTAAAGAGCATATGGAGAAATTCTATTCAGAAGATACGAGTACTTCAATCTAAAAACTTCCTACAGTTCTCCCCGCGCAGCCGTCATAGAGCAGACATGGACAAACATAACTCAATACTATCCGATAGTTTAGGCAATGGCGTCCACATACTTCCACATTTGGTACCAGAAATGCTTACTAACTTTTAGATCTTTGTGCAAAATGCAGAGTTTAAGAAATTTCCTTTTATTAATAGAACTAGAAATCATGACCATAAGTGAGAGTAGGAACTTAAGGCAGCAGAAGATATTGTAATTTTCCAACGAAGTGGATCAGACCCACACAATCAAATGTTTTCGAGGTACGAGTATATATTATATCTACGACACTGAAAGAAAATCTATTTTTCACGGTGCTGGATAATTCATCACTCGATAAGAACTATTTGGGGAATGAACCTTGACTCTTTTTATGGAAATTATTGTATACTATATTATAAAATACTAGTGGACCCGCAAGGCACCATTCCGACCCAAAACCGAAATACTCATTGCGAATTACCTATTGATCTGAAGTGCATTTTTTTCCGATTTGCCGCAGGTTAATTTTACTAAGGACACAGCGTATATTTTTTAAAACCTTAACCTTTGTGTTGTACGACACACGAATGGTATGGACCTACTACAGTTTTATTCCGGTTCCAAATGGCAATTTTTTTCAATTGAGGGATTCTGGTGACCATTTTATTCTCGGATGCTTGTCAGACGTTCGCAGTGATCGCTCATTTAACCACTAAGCCATGGCTCCCACCTTCATATAGGTTAGAGAAAACCGCATTTTTTTTTTTATAATTTGCACTTGTTAAAGGGGATATGAATACCCTTATACTAATTTTTAGAACACGTGCATTTTTGTGGAATTCAAATCTGTTCAATGGTTCTCGAGATTAGGGCATTCACACAGACAGACATTTCTTAGTAATAAACGCCCATATTCTCTAAGTCTGGTTGACTCGACATATTTAGCTCTATGAAGTTTAGCTATTCTCATAGTCACTAGTCACATAGTCACAAAAAGTGAGAGCAGATGTGATCATATTCATCGCTAGCTTTTTTTGTCCGTAATGAATGCATAGTTAAATAGAAATCATGAATTTTGATGCATATATGAGCAGACATGTATTTGTATTTACCATCCAAATTATACAGACATTTAACATAAATAGACATTTTAATTGAAAGATGGGCTTTAGGTCGAAGAAAACTTGTTGGTGTCTATAAACATGTACGAAACGTCCTACAGTAAATAATAATATCGTTGACCTAAAGCCAATCTTTTAACAAGAACAATACTAATAAGTTTGAACAAATCAAGATTCGAAGTGCATAGACATTTACAAATGTATAAATTGAAATGCGCTTGCTTAACAAATCAGAATAGATTTAATTTTACATGCAGTGAATAAGTTTTACCCCACACGGTTATGGGAACATCAAAAAAGATGTGAGGTCACGTTATGCCATTTCGACTATGGGAATAAGGGTGATTACCTAACTCGCTCTAGAAAAAAAAGCTATGGCGAAAACAATTTGTTGTGACAAATTTCCGTAAGTCGTGAAACTCAAAAAAGGGTTTAACGGTGTGCTAACTGCAGCCTAAACGACTGAACGGATTTTCAACTTTTATATCTGCGACGCGAAATCGGAATTAAAACTAACGGTACTTTACAAATAGCTCTACTAATTTCTCAAAAACGGCTCAAACGATTTTCTTAAAATTTTAAATTTGAGTTTTGGTGGACATATGCCAATAGATGATTCGTATAACGGTACTTTACTTATTTTTTGGTTATTGGTTGCTTTTTTTTAAAATTGTTTATTTCTCAACTAATGACTCAATTGATTTTCTTCGAAAACAATATCTAAATAATATTTGACATTTGCAGGTTCATGACCTACCAAGTTTTGGAAAATTGTACAAATATTTAACAGCTTTTAACAAATTAGAATTAAAGTGATTTGCAAATAAATAACATTAGGTACAAGTATGTGCGCGATCCAATCGCGTTTTATATTTTGCTGGCGAGGTAACCAATTTTAAAATTGTTCAAGGCCTACTTTCTAGACGAGTGACATTTGGTGACAAAATTTTCAATATTCTCCAATTTTTCGAATTTTTGAATGTAAATAATAAAATATTCAACATAGAAAAAACTTTCACTTTATAAAAGTCAAAAAGAAAATATAATATGTTTTTTGTATAAAAGGTAAACTGGTATCGATGAATTAGTATCGTTTTATAATGTTACCGTCACCCTTCTTTAATGATACTGCATGCATTTGAGAGATAGCGAGAAGAGATTAGCATCGTTCTTAAGTTTAACTTGAAATTAGCTTTTGAAAATAGTATAAGTTCGAATTTGGTAACAGAATGAATGTGAAAAACTTTACTTGTACATGTAAGACTCCGAAGAGAATTCTACAAGTGGACAAATTTACTTGTAAAATTGTAGGGGCGCTGATTGAATCATAGACTGAATACTCTCTAATGACTAATGGATTTCAATTCGATACTACATAGTTCTGTGGGAAAAAGCTATTGCAATGCAAAAAAAAAAAAAAATAAATACTACATACACACTACACTTTTGTCGCCGGAACAGTGAGATCTATAACTGCACAGAGTTCAAGAGCAGACATTGTAAAACAAACTAGCTAATTCGTTTATCTGAATATTATGTTCAAGTTGGCATTTTCAGAACTTTTTAGACAGTAATAAGAGTAAAATGCAAAATACCTAAGCAAAACATAAATTAAATTCAACCCCTTTCTATTTCCCTATAATGTCTACATATCAATAATTCAAATTGCAAAATCGGTATCTACACTAATATTATATTGTAGTATAACCCTGTATCACTTGAATCATCTAATCAAATACCTTTAACAATTAATTTTGCGTGATAAATTTCCAGAAGCAGATTCGAAAAATGTTACAAAATAAAACCTTATCTTAAACTTTACAGGCTAGTTTGTTAAAAGCGAAAATTAAGCAACAATTAAGAAACAAAAAAATGTTATAAATAAAATTATCTTCTACACAAACAAATTCACTATTTCAAACCCAACACCGAAAATTAGAAATTATAGATTAAAATATGTTTTTATTTTTTCAAAGCGAAAGAAAGCAACGCAAGAGTTTAAACTAGAATATACTCATATGATGACGATATTTATAAATTAAATGAATAAGAATAATAATAATCTACCACTGGATAAAAAATCACTTATTATTGGAGAAAATATAAATTAAAAAAAAAAAAACTATATATTTACATTAAATACAAAGAAAATTAATTCTAAAAAAAATATCAATTAAATTATAACATTAAGTTTCTAAAACTGTTCACTTTTTTGGCCGAGGTTTAATAATTATTGCGCATCATGGTGTTTTTTTTAAAATTGTTTATGAGTATTTTTTTTTTGTTTTTATCTATTTAAATCTTCAGTTCAAATTCTAATTATTTTTAACTTCTTTGTGATGATTTTATAGGTATACGAACTATCGAACCGTGTCGATTGGTATAAAAAAAAGAGAGAAACTTAACATGTACAAAAAATGTACTATATAAAATAATATATGTTTTTTTTTTTTTTGTAGTTCTAAAATTACTAACTAACAATCTATAAAATTTATAATCATTTTCAAAAACAGGAATTTGATCATATTGTTTTGTTGCTGTAACACCACCCGATCAAATTACTAAGGATAATATACTCTTTTCATTTCCTTTATAATTTGTTTGGATTTTTGTTTTCAGTTTTATTTAAAACAAATGTTACATCTAACTAAATTAAATATTCAAAAGACGGAGCCGGCATGCAAATATCGACCAACTGTAAAAATTATTATATAATCATTTAAAAAAAAATATATAAATAATATAACAAATTTTTTTTAAAAAAAAAACATAAAAAAAAACTTCTTTTTTTTTTTTGTGTAAGAAATGTTAAACAATTAATACAAAGCGACCCCCAAATTTGATCACAGGTTTTTTTTTCTTTTCTTATTTTTTTTTTTTTTTTCTTTTCTTAACGACTTGTAAATTTATTTTAAACTATATTTATATTTAAAAGTTCTGCTGGGGTTGAGAGTGGTTCTGAGGTTGAGCTGATCAACGTCATAAAGTTTTTGCCCATCAGTGTGTAGTATATTAGTGTATACTTTTTGAGAAGGGAGGAGGTTTTTAGGTGATCAAATTTGTGTACCAAACTGCAATTAAAAAAAAATTTGAAAAAATTGTGTTTTAAATCCCAAAAACGGGTTTGAGTTTTTTTTTTGTTTTTTGGGTTTTAATACGAAGGTTAGGCAAGCACACTTTTTTTTGTAATTAGCAACAATAGTTAGATATATACGATTTTTTATTAATTTTTGTAAGTATTTGTCCAAGGTTTGAAGAGAAATTCATTAAGACTTGGAACCGAGTTTTAGTCACAATTAAAGTGAGAAGCATCTAAGTAACCTAATACGAATCGTATGCTTTAGGAGTGGTGAAATACCAATTAAAATACCCTTTCCATATTGTTTTTATATTCTACTTTCCGGTTTAACATTGCATTAGGAGCCAAACATAACAATGACAAGATTGTTCCTGTCCATAAGATGACGTCTGAATATCTGCACCTAAATAAGACCATTTCCGTATTGTTTGTGTAAAAACTTTGTACTAGGAAAACTAAATCTCAGAGTGGGACAAAAGTACCAGAATGGATTTTGTGCTAAAACTTGCCTAACATTGAATTAAGTACACTTACTCTTTGGTTGTCTCTCATTTTTATGAAGATAGTTGAACAAGTTTCTCCATATAGAAATAATATTGTTGGTACGCGAATGAGCCTGGTTTAAAATTGAAAATGTGTAAATTTTGAGTATGCTATGATATATGCGCGAATTGATGTCGATGATTTTTTTTTTTTGTTAAGGGCCCGGTAAAATACAAATAAAAGTTGCTCAACAACATCATGGGTAATCTGACGGAAAATATGCTAAAAGCTCTTGAGCTTTGATTTGTAGCACCCGTAATACCCGTAAGGGGATCATCCGATTTACGTTCCCACGCTTTACAGTTTTTCATTTTACGTTGTTACAAAATTTGGCATAATTTTCGAAAACTTAAGCAATCAAAGCAAAGTGACATTAAGATGATCACCTAAATAGACAATTTCACTTCGGTCTTTATTACCAGATTGGTGTGGTGGCCGAAAAAATAGAGCCACTATTAACCAAGGCTTGACTATAAATAATTTCACTAGGGCGTTTGATTGTGCTTCAACGTCTGGATACCCTCCCGAATTGCTCGTAATTCTGCCTGGAAAACATTCAACAGAGTGCGGTAGGCAATAGGGCTTTGTTATATTTATAATTTCCAAGAAAATTCTTCGATCGACCCTGCGGTCCAACTTTGAGCCATCGGTAAAGATTTCCGGGTCGGAATGATAAAATTATTTTCTACAGTTTCGCTTACGAGTGCTGTAACCGGTTGGAGACGTAACCAGTTTCCTTGGTAAGGTAACAAGTTGAGAATATTGCTGTGACCACAAGCCTTGGCCGTCCAATATACAGATTCGTTGGGTTTGACATCGCAGACATGTCTATTATAAAGTTTATAACCCCTACTCAGCGTGGGACAGCAGACCAGTAACCCCCAAGTAAGAATTAAACGTACATATTATTTCATGTACATCCATAGATTCACCTTCGACCAAAGCCTCCATTTCTCACAAGAGATCTTATTACAGACGTAGAAGGTGACCTATTATTCTATGTTTAGGTTAAAATCGATGACAGTATCCGTTGGTATACTTGGCACTGGAGATTAACGAGTTTAGTTATTGATGAAGTCTTAACCCCTTTACATCTTCATATCAGTCTGAAAGTTGGAGCAATAAACGTGGACAATGTACTATCTCAAAAGCCTTTGTCGAGTGATTAGGACTGACAGGCAAAGTGACGGTGGGAGATCTCCTTATAAAGTCAGGTACCTTATGTAGTACCCCGTTCATAGGCTGTCACTCCTTTCATGACTCTTATAGTGACTAAACACAATAATAATACGTCAGAGCCGATGAATCGAGCTGATGCACTAGTTTTGGCCAATAACCACTACGAGCTGAAGTTCAGTGAACGATGATACGAATTCGAAAAATCAATGGGGGCTTCCAAAAATAATAATCTCTGGTGATCCACTCGTTTGTCACATGTTCATTAATACACATCCTTTTAAGGGATTTGAAGTGCGTAAGTTCCTAGATAAGTGTTACATAATTTGTTCTTAGGAACTTCTATCCAAGTAAAACAGTTCGGGATTTTTTAGATTAGAAATACATTCCCATACATCCATGAAAGACGAACGTAATTCATAGTAGAACCGAAAACCTTGCTAGCTATCATTTAGCAAGTCCATAGTTCCGTAGGGAGATGGTTTAGAACGTGGCTTAGCGTAATGTTCTGCCTAGTGATAAGTAAGGTAATTAGTTCTTTGGTTCCGCATGGACATTTAACATTTACCCCTATTACGGAAGTGGTCTCCCGACAGCGACTCACGAATTACATTAAACAACATATAGTTATGTTCGGATGCTTAGACACTAGCCAGTGCTATTTTTTCTAAACCTCCGAAGGCCTAAGCCATCTTAAACAATTCGAACAGCACCCATTTATCTTAGAATGTGTGTGGAAACAGACTCGACTCGCGTGTCGTTTCACCCATACACTTCAATCCTGAGAAACAAAATTATGGAGGAAAATATTTAACGACAAACTGTGCAGATAGTACATCAATCTGGTCAGAACATGTTCGTTCGTACATCGTATTCATAGCTTATGATGGTTAGAACATGCAATGTAAATGGAGGTTAACATTCCAATCTGAAGAATCTTGAATCAAATCCACTAGATATCGCGATTACTAGTCGTCAATTGGCACAACTAGAGGCAAATAGCTTAGGATCAACCTGCGTGGAGATGTTTATTGTTTGACCCCTACCTGTAGTGCCATCTATCCATAATTTGTATCCATAAATAGAAATGTTAATAGACCTATTAACTTAGGTCCTCACAAAGTTGAATTAAATTTCTGATATCTGCTTTTTCCGACACAACTACTTGTTAAAGAATAAAAACAAATTATAAAAAAAAAGATTAATCCACACATTTGCAAAGTTTTTTCAAGCCTAATAAGAAAATCATGCAACTGCAAAGTGTGCATACAGTCTAAACTACAATAATACTGATATACTCTTCGTGTACAGATATAACAAATTGCCTTGTACATTAAAAACGTGATCAAATTTGAGTGTCGCCCTTTATACCCTAAATGTTGTTTATTTTACTTATTTTTGTTTTAATTGATTAGTTCAGATTTAAAGCATTATTTACTTTTAGTTGGACGTTTAGTATGCTTGCAGAAAACCTTGAACTAAAGCTTATTAGATTAAATTTTATGAAAGTGCCTCAGGTTCGCTTATTTAAACTATAATTAGTTTTTTTTTATCTTATTTTAACGCAAATATCCCTGGACTTACAGTAAAGACGTTAAACTAGTCATATGTCAAATATGTCAAAAGTTGTATTGCTTAAAGCTTAAATTTTAATCTAATTATAGTAATAACGCAAAATTGAAAAGCATAATTAAATTTATATTAAAATAATTAAAGAAACAATCACAAACGAACAATGCTTAGAGTCTAACAACCAATTAGTAATTACATGTCGGTCCTATTGTTTTGGTCCATAGTTCGAATGGTCGTAAGGCTTTAGTCTTAATGGTCGCATAGCTCCGGCCGATTTGTTGTACCAGTAATTCATCGACTGCATAATGAGTTTTTGTTGATCATCACTGTATGTTCCATTGTTGAACGGTACTGTATAGCGATCTATAAGTGATATTTGAGATTTGCATGAAGTTTCAATAGAATCGGCAGTAAGGAATGTGGGACAGCTTTGGTTTTCCCCCAAGTTTTTATTTAAATAAAAAAAAAAACAGCCTTTATCAATAGACAATTGCGGCAGATATGAAACGGACAAGAAAAAATTAAGGGCGTAACCAAAACTGAGCCCTAAAATTTTATTAGAGCTTAAAAGAAAAAAAAAATTATTGAAAGTGTCCGAATAATACAGCACCTTGTAAATAGTTTTAAGGCTTTGGCTCTATTTGAATTGAAGGACGAATAAAGTTGCCCATTGGACCAAGGAAGATACGTAATAGACCTAACTAGAAAATTAAATCAATACTTATCGTTCAAGGCACACATAATGTTCATAACTTAAAAGTGCATAAAGAATAACAGGCTAAAAGAAGCACGAATTCTAGTCTAATTTAAGAAGCGAGATTCAACTAACCATGAACAGAATAAAAATTGTTGTAAAGAAATGTCTAACAATTAAATGAAAGGATCTGCAAATCTAGTCGTCTCATACATTCTGTCATTCTGTGTATATATAGCGTTAAGTATAAAAACTAAATTTTGCGTACACTATTTTGCTATAAAAAAAGCCTGGACAAGTACGTACTCACATTTACTTGTAGCTGTAACTAACTACACATGCTCGAAGCAGCGAGTAGATGGGCTGTGTAATTTTTAAATTTTCCACTAAATGGTGATCGATACAGCATCACCTAGGTCAGGAATTTGTCCTAGATAGATAAATGTCTTCACTAAGAAAATATTACAAGGTTTTTGTGTTTGCTAAACGCGAACGTCTTTGCAAAAAGTGCTAAAAAGCGAACGCGAATAAAATTCATGTTGGGTTTTACCACTGGTGATAAATAGTGTGGTTCATAAATGTCTGAGGAACGTTAGATCTGCACGATCAGTCAGAGCCGATTACAGGAATCTCTTCCGCAGACTTGATATTGGTCATGGATTTCTGCAAGGTCTAGTCTAAAAGCATGTTCTTATGTACATACATATGTATGTGCTAACTGCGTTCTGAGCGCAGAGTTCATCTCATGAATGTTTGCTGCCCAAATTTATTACAATAGGTCCTACCCTCGAGCTCGCAATACGTTTGAAATTTGGCACTACTGAATTATTCTAAGATTGGGGCTCTAAGCAAATCAGTGTTTCTCTTGTTAAATTGATCATTCAATGATTTAACATTAAACAAAATCGAAAGTAAAGGTATGAAATTACGCTTTCTTCTTGTCTGCCAACATTTCTGATGGCAACACCTTTTAGTGTCATCCGTTTCCCGATATTGGAAATATTCTATTTGCAGTTAGTGACAACTGTGGATAGCATCGGAAGTTACTGAGACTTTGTACCCCGTTAATTGTTTTTTTTTTCTCTTTTTTTCCTGCAAATATGTACTGAACTGAGCAACATTTTCAAACAGAAATAAGGCTGCTGAAGTTCCATCAAATTGTTCATGAATGAGCAGGTCTTTTTTCTACATATTATAGCTAGGTTACTTCAACGCACAGTGCGTCCGGATTATACATGTGTACTCTTCATCAACTATCTAAACTACACACTACCAACGTGCAGTACCACTTCAGGTTTATGGCAAGTGACACATTGTCACCTCATTCTGTTTTCGGCCTGTTTCCGTTTTTGAAAGTTCATGTGAAAACATACAATTTGTCAGTCCCAAAATAGGCATTTTGAAGCCTCAGTTTCTATTCACGTTTGTCACTTGAATCGAATATTAAAACAGAAATTTGAACATGTCACCTTACACGACTATGAGAATAAGGGCGAATTTGTGTCCAATTACATTTTCAAAAATTAATAGGACACCGATGAACTGATCCAAAGTGAAGGAAAACACACAGATGGTTTAGATTAAGCAAATGGCTTTGATGGAGTATGGAGAAGATGCCAAACTACATTGGTAGTAAGGCAACATCGACGTAAACAAAACAGAATTTATCACTAAAGATGGTAATGCATGTAGACGGTTCGGTTCGCAGGTTTATCCAATCCAATTCGGGGGGTTAAACGGCAAACAAGACTTTGTGGTACAGTAAGAACATAGTGAAGACCCAAATCAAGAGTCTATATGCGATGTAAGCCGTTCTCTAAGGTATAAGATATAATATACATATCACTTCATTCATTATCATGAATCCTGGTAAATCTTGAAGAATTAACGGTTTTAAGGGCAGTCAGTCGACTCTTGGCTCTTAACGTGCGTCTCAATTGTGTTCTTACTCTTACAAACATATTAAATGACGTCAGTCAAGATGGTAGCCATAACTAGATCGAGCTAAGAATGGAGTTGAATGGAGAGGCCTGTTGGTTGGATTACAGATCCACTCCGAGCTTCAAATATAGTACTAACGTACATACATATGTATGTATGATACAACAAAATTTGTTGAGCTTTGATAGCAATATAAAATTGAAGCTATAGTAGTTTGGCTTATGGTCATATTTACTTGTAGTTATGATTTAGGACCAGCGAGTGTAAGTGTATGATTTGAGCCGTAGAGATTTTTAAATGTTTCGATGAATAATGCGAACATTGGACACAATCGGTAATTGTCTATGTAATGAATGATGTTGAACTGAAGCAAGATTACAAAATTAATTGGCTCAATAATTTCTTTGAAGGTCAGGGCCGAACTTAAGAGTTTTTCATGATTGAAATTATATGTCCGATAAACTCGTACTTTTTACTTGACATGTAAAGAGTAAGTTTTTGAAAATTGTCCGTTTTTCGGCTACGAATCAATCTGAACAATATTAGACATTATACAAGGTCATTGTATACCAAGTTTTGGCAAATTGTTCAAATAAGTTTTTTTATTTTGTTTTATTTGCCAATCAACGGCATACCAATAATCCATGTGGCTTTTTGAGACTACGAGTACGATCAGCGGATTTGCCCGAAAAAATGAAAACAAAATGCTTGGTTGATATTTGCGTGCTATGTGGTAGCATTCGATGGACATTAAGCTCAGTAAGCAACCAATGGTCCACCCAACCGCCACAGAAACAAATATAAAAAACATTTTTAAAATATTTAAATACTTAAAACTAGATAACTCTCTGTAACAGTAACCTTAATTTAATCCTTTTTCATTTATAATTAAGTTTAATCACGTAGCTGATAGCCCTGGTAGCTAGTGCCTTACGCTATATTGTTAATTGTAATTTATTTACTTAATAATAAAGATAATAATAATAATAATAATTCTTGCTACGATAACGACCTTAAAATGGACACACATTGTAATTTTTTTAACTGCTCGCGCGCGAAATGTATTCGTATTTCTTCAAATATGGTGCAGTGATTCAGTATCAAGTGTTGCCACAATGAAATGACAAGAATAAATAAATATTTTGGTGCTAACAGCCCAATACAGGGCCTGACCTAGCTTCTCGCAGCCATTCGTTCTGTGCGCCGCACGAATGGTTGGGACCTACAGTTTTATGCCGTTTTCGAAGGGCAATTTTTTCGATTGAAAGAAGTTTCTCATGAACTCTCGGATGTTTGTTTATTATTTATTTATTATTTTTTACATTCCGCTCAGTGATCGCGCACTTAACCACTGAGCCACGGCGCATGACAAGAATGTTTGACAGAAATTTCAAAGAGAGACATTGAATCGTGTGTGTCGAAAGAGTATACCATTTGGATACAAACTTCGAATACTAGCGAAGTCACAAACCTGCTTTATAAACCAAAAGATCTTGTCAAATTTAATCGTGTGTGTCGAAAGAGTATACCATTTGGATACAAACTTCGAATACTAGCGAAGTCACAAACCTGCTTTATAAACCAAAAGATCTTGTCAAATTTGACCTACCGAAAACTAAATTATATAAGTTTATGAACAATTTGTCACTTTACGGTCTACCACGACTGTCCATATCACTTCCATGCATCAGAAAAAAAGAGGGCTTGAAAACCCAAGGTACACAGGAACATAAAAATGTTCCTAAAGTCATCGAAGCACCTTCGTTAATTACTAAAAAAAATCACTTCCTGGTCATATTTGTCTCTAAGTCGAGGGATAATTGCGTATAAAATTTTTAGTTATAACATTACTCGCGTTTTTTTTTTTTTTAATAGCCAAATGTCCGTCATCTCAATTTACTATTTATTTTTAAAAATTATTGCAAATTCATATTGAAAAAAGGAAAAAAAAAAATGGCACAACAAAAATTAGTAAAAAAAAGAAAACCAACCAGTAACATTAAAAAATACAAAAGTATTCTATGCTCTATATAAATAAATTATTTAAATAAATAACAAAAAAATAAATTAATAAAAAACAAAATTGTCAATGCATAAGAAATGCGGCTTCTGTAATACTCGCTTTTTCTTTTCAAATTTTGCTTCTTAAACTTTTTGGTTGTTTTCTTGTTTTTTTTTTTTAATTATTTATTACTATTTTTTTTTCACCGTTTTCTACAAGTGAACAGAAATTCAATTGCTTAGTAAATTAATTTTTCTCAACCTTAGTACATCAAATCATTATTAATTTGTTTGGTATTAATTTCAAGCAATCGGATGGCTACTGATTTTAAAAAATTGTTTATAATATTCTGTCACCTATTATTAATTTCTTTCATTTTTTGTTTATTTTTTTTTTTTTTTTGTTATTTTTAATCTATGTCTAGTGCATGGTTTTTTCTCTTTTTTTTTGATTTTATTTTAGAAATGATTATTAAAAATATTAATAATGTGTATTACTTGTTGTTGTTTTTTTTTAATTTGGTATTATTTTTGCATTTTGAGTTTTACTTAAAATTATTTTTTTTTTTTTTGATTTTTTGTTTTATCTAGCAAATAACCCACCGCTATGATCTGCGTATTCCGTGAGCAAGGGATTGCCTAACGCCGCCGCGTAATTGTAGTCACCAAACGGGGCAAAGATCATACCATGGGCGGCATGCTCAAGGCCAGGTTGTCCTTGTCCTGGTATTAGACTGGCCGCTGTTGTTGGAACTGTCATTCGGATTAATGGGGCACCCAGCGGGGTTGCTGTAGGAGCACGAATTTGTTGCGCTAGTCCGGGAATGGCAGTTGGAAGCAAACGATTTTCGGCAGAGGCAGCAACTACCCGACGCCATTCTTCTTCAACTGTAAAATTGGATTTGAATTTGTAATTTAAATTCTTTCATTTCAAATTTTAAATAAATTTCATTTTGTTATAACAAATAATACGAAAGTTACAGATTTAATTACGTTGTTAGAACGAATGTTTTTCTTTTTTGTTTGTTGTAAGCATATTATTATTAGACTAAGAGTTGTTTTTCGTTTTTTTGTTTTTGGGAAGGAAATTCTTTTAGGACGTACCTGCAGCGACTGACTTCGCAGTTGTATCCCTATATGTGCCATTAATAATAGCTAACTCCATGAGTTGTCGTTTTTTAAGTTCATCTTCGCCTTCAGCTTGCTGTTAGTAGGTACATCAGAAATAAAAATTTATTGATATTATTAATTGTGTATTAATCCAAGGTATTATTTAACATTTTTTTCTTTTGTTTTTAGAAGATTAATCTAACGATTTTAGATTGGTGGTTAATTTTGAAAATTTATTCCACACTTACACATGTAATGTTGAATTCGTTTGAATTTTCTTACATATTTTTTTTTCTTTTTGTTTGCTTTTAATTATGGTATTACAAAGCAGCGTTAATAAAGAGGATTTCTTATTAATATTATTATTAATTTAGCTGGAAAAAAAGTTATTTTAAGGCATTGGACGCTTTGGCATCACTTACCGGCACTAGTAATTTCTGGACTTCGGCAACGGCTTGCTGCAATTTGAGTGTGGCCCGGTTTTCAGTATCTTCCACGGTGATGAGGACATGAAGATCATCTGAGAGGTGTTCCCAATTTGGTTTACCTCGATTTGTATCTTCCTGTAATAAAACAAATTGGAGAATAAGGTTTAGTACAATGGAAGAAGAGAGACAGCCTTAAATCTGGTCAATTATCTGTACAGCTTTGTTTTTATGTTTAACTTTCCATTGCTACCACTGTCAAAGGAATAACACAGACAAATACCCTTTTATCTGCCTTATGTACATTTTAAGTGAGCTTCTAGTACTGTGATCTTTCTGTTGCCACTAGAGACAATACTTTTATTTTTGAACGCACAACAATAGCTGTGTTTCTTTGTAGCTTTATATAAAGTTTAGTTAGGTTTCACAAAAAAACGATATCTTATTTTTTATTTTGTAATTTGGCACTACTGATTTAGTAGCGGATTGGGGTGCGAAACTAATCATTCAATGATTTTTCGAAGCATTCGCAACCTGGGCAAACGGGAAGTACTTGAATACTACCAGAATACTTTTTTTTTAAAGAGCGCATATAGCTCTTCCATCTGTACATCTACGGAAAAAACCTTTTCTGACTAGCTATGTAGTCATCAATTTTATTTCCTGCAATACCTTCATGTCCCGGTACCCACCAGACTCGACTTTGTTGTGAGTAGGTTAATCTTGGAGTGTATTGAAGTAGCACGCAATCAATTTTGAGCTTATCAAATAGGAACTTAGTGCTTTAAGTGCTGATTGATTGTTCGTGAGAATAAAAATAGAGGGACGCCTTTATTCCAGAATTCAGTTTATTATTGTGGCGCATGTTTCATGGCCTTCAGTCTGGATTTTCCAAGTGATTTCGAAAATTTGTGGGTAGGTCATGGACGCCAGCACCAACTTCAGAGTTCATCCGCATACCACGCGGCTTAGGATCTCAATCTCAAACGTCGGAAACCGTATTTACTATCTCTAGCTCGGGAAAGTCGGAGAGCAAAACCATGTAATTCACATTTTTGCACGGTTCACTATTTTCAACTTTTGGAGACGGACTGACGGAGTACAATTAGAGGATCTAGGGCTGCCGTAGAGCATAACCCCTGTGATACCAGGGCACGATCATTTTTGAAGCCGTCGCAGTTTGGCGATGGTTGTTTTTTGCTTCCGGAGAAATTAATAGCTACACCGTTGAGAGTAACATAAGCAAGGTTCAGCTTTCTCCTTCTTATAAAGGGTGCAACGCTCAGTCAGAAATTTCGTGAATTGCGATCCTAGTCTGGGCGATAGTTCTTGATAGTGGAATGTGTATTAAATTTTTCGAATTTTTAGTTTTAAGTAAGTGCAGGCGGTTACCAGTGGTTGCTTGTGACCAAATAAGTTGTGTACTGCATTCCTTGTTGCCATGCTACCCACTCAGATGAGCTGTTTCAAGACAGACTTGACATTACAGGGGTAGAGCAGCTGATCTTTTTTTTTATAGACATTTTGCTAGAAGTATTTCTCATTTGCTCATCGGTTTCGTTGTAGGGCAATATACTTAGACCAAGAACATGTCAATGATGACCTATGCCTATAAGTAAGTAGAAAAAAGTTGAGGTGCCGCTAGGGCATGTGATTCCAATTCCTTTTTTGTTTCTAGATGGTGAACAAATATCAAGTTCGGTCAATGGCACTAAATTTACATGTGCGCGGATCAGCTCAAGCCATTCTAAGCACCAAAGACAAGCCTTAGAGGCATAGCTTCTGCGGACAGCTCAAAATGCTACTACATTATAAGACACCTTGCAAAAGACATATTACTACTCAACATTGTAAACCGGAAAGAGCCTGAACACTATATCTGATTTTAATGAGTTTTCAAGTGTCCAGAGATCAGACTAGCGTTTTTGAAGATTTTTTTAAACTCCAACTCAACCTTACATGCCCTCGAATAAGGCATGGTGTGAGAAGGGTCAAGGAGTCAGACAAACAAACGGGCAGCCACGGAACAAAGTCTTTATTTTGACCTAAATGAAAATAAGAAATCAAAAATTATTAAACTTTCAGAAATGATTATATACATAGCATTCTACTTTCTCCGAATAAAGAGGAAGCAACATTTATGGGGATTGGCTCATTAGAAGTGATACGATAGGATCCTGCATGTCGAATTCGAACAACGAACCGTGAAATCCTTATCTCAGTGTTCCACTACTGCCACGACCTGATCTCACATTTATTCAGCGATTTGAAGTTTCAGAATGACAAATATTGCAGGTTTTGTGGGCCGTGGATTCAAATCTAGATACCTCTCTGTTATTCACTTCAGACCAAATGGAAAAAATCCAAGACTTCACTGGAGTTAGATATTCTGGGTCTAGCGCACCATTTAAAGTACCACAACACATATTAAAATATGCATTTCAACCACCATTGATTTTGTTTTAGTTTCGGCAATTACTCAAACCAAGTACACGGTGCAGTTTGTACGGTTACGTGCATCCAAACTTCCATCAAATTCGATGTTAGCAGGCAAATAAATTTTGGGTAGCAATTCACATATGATGACTAAGTTGTCCTGAGTCTGTAGAACATTAAAATTTTTATTACAAGTGAGTCAAGTGCAGTTCGGTTATCTGAAAATCTAAATTGTTTGCCTCGTTTAAAAATGTAATCGATCCTTAAACACTGATTAATGGCAAATACTACTGTCTGGAATATAGGTAAGTGTCTGCCAATGCTGACTGAGATAGGCGCCTCATAAAGTGACTATACAAAGTATAGCAGATCTGGGGCCATTGTACCAACAACTTCTTCGCTCATTACTTTGCAAATTTGTGTTTGAATTGATTGCGTTGAATAAACAAATCATCCAGAAAATATAAAGCAAAACGTCAATGCAAGACAATGTGACTCAAACCGCATAGGTTCGAGCAAAAAACAGCTACCCGAGCATGAAAGAGAAACGAATAAAATCTAAGTTTCTCCAACCACTACACTAAAATTTCTGAACACCTCAAGACAGGATAGCAAATGTGATTTTTTTTCTTTGCAGTCTCTACTTTGAGATCATGTTTTCAAAACAAGGAGCTTCAACATTTAACCATGTACCAGTACATATGAAAAAATTGTAGTCTTTGAATAAGGGCGCTCGATTTTTAAAACTGAATAAATAAAATAACCGAAATCTTTATTGCGGATATCATTGAAATAGTCGGACGACGGTCCAAGGCACCCAATTTTGGATGACTCTTCCGCATAAATCGGGCAGTATTTCAGCAATGGCTTCAATGAAACGTGGCAGTTAACAACACTTCTTCTCAAAATAACGCGACCCGGAAACTCTTCCATCAATAACGCCTTTGTTTCATTCGCTGTGCGGCACATAACACCGCCTTGCTGGAACCACATGTTGTCTATGTCTACATATATCATCCAACACGGGCAAAATAAAATCGGTTATCATCTCTCGATAGCTTTCGCCGTTGACAGTTACCGCCTGGTCTCCCTCATTTCGGGAGACTTATGACCCAATGACGCCTCTTCGCGGCTGAAGATGATTTCCGTTTGGCGAACAGAATACGAATTTTTATAATGAATTTTCACAGCTTCGACAAGTTGTTCAAACGTGTGGTTTTCCCTGATTAAATGACAGCTATGACAGAACACAATTGACACAGAATGACAGCGCCCCATAAGCACAATCGGCTGTCAAAGTTCAGGCGTGACTATCAATAAAAATTATCTTTAACGAACGAATTTTGTGACAGAATTACAAAAAAGTTATCATTTCAATCGAATTTGTACTAATTTTTAGTAGTAGTGCCACCACATCTTTGCCAACATTCTGGCAGGCAATTCTGTCAGTGTTTTTCCAGAGGAAAATATCTCTTCCTTCCAAATATAAATACATGAATCAGATGACGGGCTACAATATTATCAAAAGCGTGACAATTTTGAAATTCAAAAATACAAAATTTATCGAAAAGTTACCAAGCGGCGGAAGCACTCGCAATAAAGACTTAATTACAGTGCATAGCATTACAAGTTTATGAAGGAAATAAAAAATACATTTCGATCATAAACATTCAAAAATTATACTTCTCGTCGACATCTTAAGTTTTTCTTCACAAAAAAAAAAAAAAAAATTAAAATTTTCTTTTTCAGAAGACGATTCCGAAAATACATTTTGCATTTCCATGTTAATTTTGGTATCGCGAAAAATAAGGTCACCTACTGTGCGCAACTACGTGCATCACACCACAGTGCATGACACTCAATGACTCAGTGTAGTCAGTATTTCTTTGGTGATATCCTTTTCAGTGGGGCTTAATGAAAACCGACGTATATCACAAGAAGGTGGACATTTAACCGCATACGAGTATGAAGAGGTGTTGGTATATTAAGAGATTTTCGAAAAAAAAAAACGAAAATTTTCTGTCAACTAGGTGATCGTATTTCTTTTGACAACTTTTAGAGGCATTCGCAAATACTTTATTATAATGTATCGCTTGAATGCAGTGGTTTTTGGCACCAAAGCGTTGGGTATTTTATAGGATTTTTTTTTAAACTCAATAAACATTTTAAAACTTAATTAGATGCAACGGAAGACAGCAGTGAAGTAATAATTAACTGAGGAAAAGATTTATTGGTTGCAAATGATTCATTGAAATGTCAGCGGTGACATCAAACAGATTAAACGTTTCAATTGAGATATGGTACATGAAAATATGTTTCGAGTTGATATCTTTAGAATTGCATGTCGCATCGTAATTGTTTGATTCTAATGTCATCATTTAAAGGGAATGTTGATGATTTCTGTAGCCACGTTAATATGGTTTGACTGGCAAAAATATGTTTGTATTGAAAATGTTATAAATTGTTTTGCAAATTAAAAGGGGTGTGTAGGAGATATTGTTACGGTGTCATGTAAATAATTCAGTAATTGTTCAGAAAATAAGAAAATGCGAATAGAAATTGTATGGTTTGCAATGAATACATTGATAAGACTCCGGTAATAAAGTGTATCGCATAAATTGACGAATTACACAACAACAAAGATACATTCAAAAGTGCTTTCGACCCTAGGTCTGTAGAGATCTGAAACGCCAGATTGTTTATCTAGCGATCGCGGGTTACAGCCCAGAAAAAATATACAGTACAAAGGTTTACCCGTCTTTAGTTTTAAAACTTTAGATTTAGTACGAGTGCATACTATGATGCATATTAACGGCAAGCCAAGTGCCTTCAAAAAACGTGTGAAAAATGTTGGAAGTAGTTATAAAGGATCTTTGGATGGAAAACAACTAACAAAATGCAAAATTACGAGAAAGACCCACTACAGTTTTTTCAGAAATTGCGGACGGAACAGAACGATTGTGGAGTTCTTTGCGCCACTTATCACTCTAAGTTTCGGATTGATTGTGGGCCAGCAACCCTCACCTGTAAACAAAAATTATTTCAAGTTTTGAAGGGAATAACAATCCTTCGGAAATGGAATGATACTTCGTTGATGATCATTGGCTATCGAATAAGATTCTAGAATTTAAGATCTCTTGTCGACTCTGCGAATGAATTGGAGAGCAAATTCATGCCATTCGGAATTGACGTCTTGGACCTAAGCGGAATAAAAAATCTTCATCATACAGTGTCACGCCCTGACTGAGTCAAATGGGTGCTGACCATAACTCAACACCTAATGGTTTCATCTTCAAAGAGGGAAAACGACAACACTGCGCTCCCGCATGTTATGAATAATTACAGACTTAATGATGATAAGGATCAAGGCGAACAGTTTATGAACTTTCTGCAATGTCAATAGCTTTGATATTGGAGGACTGCTACAAGTTTACTTGGGTCTAACCAATAGGCAGGTAACATGCACCCTGAATGACCATTTGGACACAGTCAGCGCTTCAGAAGTTGTCTTTTAGGTATCCGAAATACCACAGACTATACTCAACTCTTATACGTTTTCCTATTACAGTCATTCTAAGCAATCTAACTAATATTCCGACAGGCTTTGAGATCCCGTAGGCACAAACAATTTAGGGATTATCTCGCGGAAGGATTCGAACCAATTAGAAGCTTAGTACAATCGAACGCAGATGAGCACTGAAAAACTGTGAAAATCGGTTTTGCAACTGCTGCGCAAAGTTTTACCGAATTAAGAGGAAAATTCCTCAACAGAAGAGAGTCAAGAGCAACAAAGCCCTTGCTCCATTAACTGATTACGTAGCAAATAGACGTCACAGTAGGACCGTATATCGAATTATAAATGGTCAGAGCTTCAAAAGTTCATGCCAACCACCATGTACGAGTAGTATATTATCCTAGTTTACGGTACTTTTTATGGTGAAAATCGATAAATATATCTCTGAACTAAAATAAAGACTTTTACACATTTTTTTAGTCACTATATTTGAGCCGGAATATTTGCTGCAATCTACTGCGCTGTTTTGACAATCTACTGTGCTGAATTCCTCGAAGAGGCTAATATCCTCAATACGTTTCCCTAGCTTCTTATAGTTCTTATGACTGTCTTAACAAACTACGATATACTTTGTTGAAGTGCTCTATAGTTGGAATTCAGAACAGGTTACCATCATTTTTTCTTCAGTAAATCAGGAGAGTAACGACAATTTAATAGACATGGTGTCATGATGACTCTGTACAATTTATACCTCCAAATGTATATTTATTTCAATTTCCTACTTAATTACTCACTTATATTCTATAATTTATTTAATTTTACAGTCTAACACGGTTTGCCTTCAAGCGAAATACATATGTATTCTGTGCTAGTTTCAACACCCTACTCTGAATACACGCAAACATTTTATCTAAATAAAAACTGTCTTGATGATTTCATTTCACATTCAGACATGTTGCCACCCGTCGTCGTCCGATATAATACATAGAATAGTATTTTTGCTAAAAACAAACATCACAAGCAATTAAGATTGAATACAATTTAAAATAAAATCGCTCAAAGCTGCGGATGAATGATTAAAAATAATCAACTCGCGCAGTACGACGTATTTGTAGTGAGATCCCTTTGGCATAAAATGTCTGCGATGCGGCGAGATGATGTGATCGTGCAATTTTCCTACTTCTCAAGATATGCCACAGATGGCCAACCGACACAATGGCTTTCACTTTCCATTCGCATTGCATGAGTTGTCCGTCTAATGCAGCACTTAAAGCCAAGGCGGCATTTTTCTGCTTCACCTAGCCCCGCATACAAGTGACCATACAGGAAACGCAGGAAAAAAGATGTAACCGAAACCGGGAACGCTGAAGATTTTTCCAATCTTTCATTTCACTTTTACTTGTTTTTCTTTTTCAAAAAAAAAAAAAAAATCCTATAAATTTATCATACACTTTTGAGTGTTTTTTCATATTAATTTCGTTTGTTGTGCGTGATGCGCAGTTGCGGTGCGTATCTGCGCTTAAATTTGTTTAAAAATAGACCTTTCTCCCGCGGTGTGTACTAGGTACCTTTGTGTAGTTTAAAATTCCCACAGAGAGATAGCGAGAGGGAGAAAGAGTTCCTTCAACTCTGACTGTACATCCGTACTGGTTATGTGTGTATTTCCTAAATTATTTGAATCTAAAAATTAGTACCGCACCCACTATCTCAAGAACAATGCAATTAAGTGCGTTAGATGAAAGATGCGAGCTATTCCGTGTGATATCGAGATACTTTGCCAAGTTTTCTCGAAAAAATTAATAACATTTATTTTTAATTGTATGCTGTCATGTTCGAGAGTGCAAAGTCGACGAGGCGACAACGACGAAATGTTTTTGTTTTCGAGATTTTTTTTTTAGAAAATGAATAAACAAATTTATGTTGCCATATGGTATTTTCATTTACTCACCTTCTTTTTATCTCTCATCGAACCCTTTCCTCTGACCATAATTTTACAACCAGTCTCTTGTTCTAATTGTTTAGCTGTCATACCACGGGGACCTAGAATTCTTCCCACGAAATTAAACTGGAAATAAAGTAAGTTCAAATATAGATTAATTAATTTGATATTGTTTATACTCTGATTATAGAAATAAAATGGTTACTATAAAATTACGACCATATTATTCAAATAGGATACCACCGGCTTAATAGAACCAGTTTAGCTGGGATTCTTGAATTTGAAATCTATTGTGTCTGCTGGATCATTGCAATCAAATAAATTAACAGACATTGATCCAAGACGCACGAGTTTTAGGAAAAAAAAAAAACATAAACAAGATCCCACTACTCACAGATGTTTAACACTTGTAAGTGGAAAGTTCAGTTCGTAAAGATAATAAACGAGAAACCCTTACCGTCCCATCACTAACAAACACATATCCCCTCGTAAGAAAACTAAAGTGAACAGGAAGGTAACAACGTTAACGGGGGCTTGACACACCATCGTCGCACTAAAGGTGCTCCAAGTTCACGCTATTTCTTCGATGTGCAAATATCGACAACTTTGACATTGCTGTAGAAAAGCTTAAATTGACAGTAATAGGAAACTTATGAATCCGCTGGCTCCATCAGATCCACAAACAGACTAAAAGACAACCCCTTCCTTGTACTTATTGATACCTTTTTAACAAGGTTAAATGAAACGGAAAGTGACAACAAACGAACATATTTTAAAAAAATATAAAAGCAAAAAAAGAGTGAATTTTACGAACTTTTGTGAAAGCATTACCTCCACTCCACTGCTGCTGAAAGCTATTAGTACTCGTACAACGAGAGTTGTTCAGTGCACAAATATGCAGAGTTCTGCATGCAGCTAAATTAGAATACCAATGCTTTTTATGTTTGCAATTTGCTGCGAAAGTCATATTTTTTTCATAAAATTTGATATATTTGGAAGCATCGCTTCCTGAAGTTCTATCAGCAGTGTGTGCTGTCAAACTGTCATTGCCATTCAATTCTGTCAAAGCTTCAATGTCATTTACATCCAAAATAGATGCGCAGAGTTCTCCATCCAGCGATATTAGAATACATATTAACGTTTACATGTGCCAGATGATTTGTAATTTAGCTGCGCGGGGTCAATCATACAACAACGTAAAATCTATACCTATTTAACTTTTTTATTTTTATTTTGTTATATTTGGCAGCATCGTTTTTCGAAAATTTGTTAGGAAATGTGCAGCCAAACTCATTGGAATATATTTTAGAGATGATTTTGTAAATTAATTTCTCGTGAAAAGGTAAACAGGACCTCATACCGCATTTAATACGACTAGCTTGAATATCAGGCGAAGGTTCCTTTTTCATTCTAAAAGTTGGTAACTCTGCGTTCAACTTCATTCATAAAAAGTTGTGGGCAGTTACATTATAACGAATATGATAAAGAAGATACCTTCGCTTCCTCGCTAGTATGTGTACCGGGCGGGCAGATTTTTGGTGTTGGCATCACAAATGGACGAAGGAGGCTAAACCTACCTAAATTGACACTCTCCAGATAAATAAGTTTCTAAGGGAAACTGGACTTGAAGAATTGCTATGAGCACAATAGAACTTATGAGGTCGACCTACTTTCCACAACTTATTTATTGATTGAAAGGTTACTGAGGGAAGGCTTAGTTCAGATTCAAGGCAAAGACATAAAGATTAAACCTCTGCGTATAGGTTGTTCTGAAAACACTCATAGCATTTTTATGATGCAAACTAACACACAAAGTAAATTTGCGTTGGAGAGGAAAACTTGTATCTCATCTTATTATAAAAAAGTAGCTCACGTAATATACACACTTCTTCTCATTTTCTTTGTTACGCCGCAAAGAAATTTAGATTAAGATTTCCATAAGAGCTTATATCAGTTACATCACCTCAAGCGTGGAGAACGCATTTTCATTTTCAAGCTCACACATGCGTCACCAAAATCGAGAAAAGATACTAAAAGCCAAAGAAAGAAATCACCTTCAATTATGTCATAAACAGTATTTTCTAATCGATTGGCTTCCAATCTCAGATTTACTTCGCTTATTTGGTTTATGACCGCTCCGCCCAATCGATGATGTAGCTACTCGTATCTTAGGTAATTTTAATGCGTCATCGTCACGGGTAGGTTGCTTTGATTTTGTGCTTTCCCGTCTAGTCCATTCGCTACTGTCGCATACGATTATTTCCCCTTAATATCGAATTTAGAACGCATTTCATCGAGATCACCGGCAAGTATTCTAATTTATTAATATTAATGATGGCGGGGGGGCACCATCGGTGTATGTGTTGTGTTTTGAAAGATTTTCCATTTAAGATCACTCGTGATTGATCCGTTCTCTTAGAGTACAGACGCGCGAGATACGATCAAAATATAGGAAGGAAGTACGGTTCATTGATCGTCGAAATTGTTTCAATCTCAAACCGTGACTGAGGGACACCAACATTATGTACAAACACAAATTTGTAGACACAAATTGTTTTTAGAGTACTTAAAATAATAAATGGCATGTACCTCAAAATGAGTGAGTGAGTGGATGGCGGTTTGATTTCTTCCATTTGGCCCATCAATCAAATGTCATTCGTATGTCAAATTAAGCGAAATTTGTTCGCCCCCCCAAAAAAACGAAAGCAACACTCACGCAAAGCCACCTGTAGGAAATCAAATTTCAATTAATTACGCGCTGCTATTACTTAAGTTAGCATTAATTTGAGCCGCTAAACTGTAATCCGCACACACAATTGTTGTTCTCCTTCTTCGCCGGAGATGATAATTGTGTAAATTTGTCTTGTCTGCGCGCATGAACGAGGATAATTACATGAAGCACCAGTCGACCGTTTAATGAGACAATTAAGATGTTTGGTCGCAGAAAAAAAAAAAAAAAACAATCGTTATAAAACTATTTCCACTAAGTGCAGCCCGCTTTCAATGTATCTGTATCTGAATTGATGAAAAATCGCCTCATACAATGCACACCTTTTTATTTCTTATTGTTCTGCCATTGCACAATGGCACGTGTTAAGAAGGACGGCGCGGTTTTGCGCCGGATACCCTGTGCATCTCAGCATATCTCTGGAACCGCAATGGTATTGAATTTAGCTTTCCCACTGTTGCATAAACAAACCATAGATAGAAACGCATGAGAAGTGGGCAAAGTAAAAATATAGATACTCGTATGTCCACCTACATTCCGATTCACAACAGATGGTGTTTTGTTTTTATCACAGCTTTTGTTTTGAACTACGTTCCTAAAAAATTTCACTCCGGTCTAGGGTTTGCCTTTACAGAAGCTTATAGGTAGGGCTCATCTCGCTTTGGGAGCTTTGCAAGTGAATTTTAATTACCCAATTGGTGCCTCTTCGGGGGCGACTAGAAGATTGAATGCTGTCTGTGGCAGGAAAGGGTGTGGAAAACGCAATCCTCTGTCAGTGTTTATTATGTTGCCCAATTCAAATGGAGGTCGGAAAATTGACTGTGTGCCAACAAATTACCTGGCTTTTGTTTGGCTTGTACTATAGGTATGGAGTGGTAACAATGAGGGTCTAACCGAGAACGTGGGAGAGTTTAGTTTCCAGTTTATAGTGGGTACAATGCTTTGAATGGTGTATTGTTATCTGTACTAATTTTTATTTTCAAATAAAATTTCTTTATGGGTCATAAATACTGGTAAGGGCCTATTCAGCATTCAGCAACAAATTTATTGTAGAGGCGGGCTTAATGACAAATCCTTAAATGAAAAGTTGTACTTCAGATAACAAAACAAATTTAATGAATCCATAGAAGGGGTAAGAGTTGTAATAAAATTGAGTTTGACTCATTAATTAGATTAGTTAATTTAAAAGTGGTAACCAGTTCAAGTAAATCAATTTAGGTGAGGATGGCAGTAAATCTTTAGGTCTAAACAGGAAGGAAATGCTTAAATTTGGTCTCGAATTTATTTCATTTCATTTTTGGTTTTGATCCATTTATGTTGCTGGTTAAATTATTATATGTGAGGTGATTAGAAGTAGGAGTGGAATATAAAAGATACATTTTTTTTCAAATTATTTGCTTTGTTTTATATTTGCTTGGCGAAAAATGATTTCACTGTTTCGACGTTGAACAACTTTCCTTTCCAGAGATGCGATACGAGATAGAACAATATGGTATGCCGTCAAGTTGTAGAAAAGAGAGAAAAGTTTTGAGTGACATACTCGTATGTCCAATGTTTAATGTCAGAAAAGGTTAACCTATAACGCTGGAAGAGCGGCAAATTGCTGTACATTTAAGGCTTCTGGAGATGGAAATGAATTCCAAAGTTAACTTGTTATCCTGTTGTCCTACAGTAGAAGGAATTTTGATAAAGGGATGTCCGCGCGGTTGTCAGGTGGACATAGAGATGATGGGCTCTGGTGTCTTCTTTCTAGTAGAAAGCGAAAATTTCGCATTGGTTATGTGGTCGTCCCATCTTAGACCTGAGTTGACTGTGATGCCACGATAATTTGGTAGTCCATAAGACGAGTAATTTCTAGAAAAGGTGATGAATTGGGTTTTCTGCGCATTGAAGTCGACTAGGTTTGCTATTCCCCATTGCAAAATTTTCTGCAGGTCTTAATTTATTGATGATTTGTTCGCATTTGTGACGGTGTGATGTATTTGCATTCCCGGGTATGCTGTTCTGTTAGAGCAAGATTGTATTGGAGTGCTGTCATCGGCAAAACTAAAAATGTTGTTGTTAACTCTAGTTGGTCGTTTATATGGAGTAGAAACAGAGTTGGTGAAAGTATAGAACCCTAAGGTACTCCAGCGTTTACAAAAAATATATCGGAAGACACACCTGACAATTCATTTCATTCACATTAAAATATAATAAAGCTTAAAGTACTAATCCAAAAATGTTTCTGAGGTATCACAAGGTTTATATTGAGCCTAAATTAAAAAAAAAAACATTAGGGCATATGTAACTCAAGTCTCCACGCATGGTAATATAATAGATCGTTCGTCTATCGTATACCTAAAGCTGTAAAGTATTTTTCTCTCTGAATGTTTGTTCTATAGCATTGCTGGAGCTATTTAAATTTTTAAACCTCTTCCAAGTAGCAGGAGTTTGAAAAAGATTTTAAATGGGTAAATAAATTCGGCAAAGTAGAAACATCTCAATATGTTTCGATAAAATTTTGTTCGTATGCATAGATATTTTTATCCGTCAACGTTAAGGAGCAACTGAGCGAGGCCTCCAGCAACTGTAAGTATTTGTACGAGTATTTAAAACAAGAAAAACAATCAATGGGTGTATCTGCTCCCACTAATCGCCTCGTCACTCCTGATGATTTTAATCAAAATGGCTCTTTGAATTCCCTATCATCAAAGTGACATAAGTAATAGTAAAATTTCGAAAGAACTTAAGATATAAATTCAATAGCGATGAAAGTGTTAGCAACAAATCATGTATTGGACGAACCAGGATAACGTCTTTAACTGAATATCAAAAGATGGAAATAATCAGTAGACATAACAAACCCCTTACCGCATCGGAAACAGCAGGTCAATAAGCGCTTCAACCTAAAACGTAGACTTCAATAAGCATGGAAAAAAGTTCTCTGGAGCAAGGAGTCTAAGTTCGAAGTTTTTGGTTCACAGGTCAGCAGAAGAACATACATTTAATCAGTGTTTGGAACTTTCCGCGAAACACGGTTCTGTTACGATCTGGGGCTGTTTTAGTAAATATAAAATCGACAATACTTGCAGAATCACAGAAGTACAATGAGGAAAGAGTAGTATTGGTAAATTAAATTAAATGTTGCCATCTGGACTGGGCATTTTTGGATATTTCAGCACTACAATGATCACAAACACTCATCAAAATTCTGTAGACAATACTTGGACAAGTTATAAGCTGAAGGAACGCTCAAAGTTAGGGTTTGGCCACCAGTCTCCCGACTTTAACCCATATCAGCTCTTGTGGGTTGAGCTGTACAGAAACATAAGAAAAGTTTGAATATATTGTACACAGAATGGCACCAAATTTCCACAGAAACCCTTTTGAAATTTTTATAAAGAATGCCGAAACTATGTGAAACAGTAATCAAAAAAAAAAAAAAAAAATGGTTGACACATTGATAAAGCCACCATTTAGTAATAGAACTATAATTTTTGAAACGATTTTGTATTTTTCTTATTTACATAAGATATACTTTAATGACTTATAATCAATTATTATCAATATCTGAGAATTATTGCTTGCATAGGGTGTGCACAAATTTATTAGCGGTAGTGTATAACACTTTTACAACAGATTTATTCAATGCAATCAACGGAATATTATCAAAGGCACAAATCGGCTTCCTGGTGAGTACTCGTCGTTAATTTTATTTGATAAAAATTGAACGTATCGCCGACTGAAATCGTTGTGAATCAAGTGTATCTAATCGTAATGGTGAGTGATTTTTGATTAAATAATGGCAGCAATTAGTTAGAGTAGATACAACCCAGTGACTAATTACATAAATACGCTGCACTTCGTTTCGAACATTATTGACTATTTATCTCTTTATAATCCTTCAACCTATCTACAAGCAATTACATGTTTGTCAGCTACTTCAAATGAATTGTGTTTGCTTTTACTGTTTTCTTGTAAAGATTTACTTTGATTTGTCGCTTGTTCAATTCATCAAACATTGTTTGTATTTGATTTCTGATAACGATTCTAATTCCGATAACACATTGTATAGTGCAAGTAGTTCGTGTGAGTCGGTTCTTGATTTTATGACACGAGAAGGTTGATTACTTTAAGTGGTGGCAAATAAAGGTGAGTGGTAGTTCATAATTCTCACCTAATTCCAAATATCAGTTGACAAATATACACCATCGATTGTGTGTAAACAGTTATTATATTAATGTTTCTGATATTTGTATACACAATCGATTGACAATTGAGTGTCAGATAAATTTTGTTTGAAGTGCACTGTCGTGCAGATAATTCATTTCAACATAAATAGATTATATTGATTAATGAACTTGACTGGGGATTCCTGGATAAGATTAAATTTTCATTAAATGTCAAAATTAGCAATCTCTTTATCGTTTGCGTTAAATACAGATTTTTGCATAAATGATGTAAAACCTCTTTATTTTCCGGTCGAGGTGTGACTTAACATTAGTTTGGAATAACTTAAGATGACTCAAAGCTAACCAAGTAGCTGGATTGATATTTGTGGTTTTATTTATTAATTTTTTCGTGAAACGACACGTTTTTAAATAATTTATTTATAATTTTCTTCAGCTTTTGGGTGGCATGGAAGTTGGAACATGTTTTAAGTTTTATGTAGTAAATATCTTATTCTCCGCTGACTAGAACCAGTAATATTTCGCGTAAGTAACCGCTACGAGTCGTTCGCTACAGTTACCTGAACAAATCATAAACATTGATGGCAAGATTCATTAAATCTCGCCAAGATCTTCCATTCAAATGGCCCTACTTTTTATGTGTTTTTTTTTTTTTAACCTTCTCCCTATCCTTGGCTACTGCATCTATTGGCATTCACTGGAAACAAAAATTTACATTTGAATGCACCTCGACTTCGAGCCCTATCATCATTCAAACTCTTTTTTTTTTGCATATTCATTCGCAAATGACGTTCAAAAACCGCACGTAATGCAACATATCAATTCCCAGACATAGAGAGCTGCTTCATCATTGTTAAAAATCAGAGAGCATCAAATTGTAATCCAAGTACTTTTCTGCTTTCTACGATAATGACATTTCTATTTGAAAAAAGTGCACCAAAAGAGAAGAAAACAAAGAAAAGGAAGTAACTGCAATATTATTAGCTGTTCCCTGGTTATGTAGATACAGACAAAAAATTAAAAAAAAAAAAAAAAAACTCAATGCCAATCCGAGAATAAACCGTCCATTAAATTTTCTACATCTCTGCACTAAATGCATTTATAAGCAAGGCATGATGTCAGGGAGAACCGTGCCGACTAATTTTATATCACCGACACTCATGTGCTTGCTATCTGACAAATATGCGGGGAGATTACTCAATTTTATGTGCAATAAATTGAATACCCTTGCCCACAGTTGTACATAAGAATTTGAAAATGGATTGGAAACCGCATGACACCATACCGCTGCCACCACCACACTCGTTGTGGGTGGTAATATGCCCTAGCGCATAATTCTATTTATTGCTTGCCAAGTGATCAGGATCGAATCAAAGTATGGAAATTAATTTAAATCCAGCAAATACCATCGATTATAATTTTTTTTTTATTGCAAATTGTTGCAATCAATCAAAGTATCACGCGGTGAGATCAACACTGCACGTTGAACTGATCGGATCGCATCATAACCAGTGTGACTCATGTGATCAGGTCACAGATGTGTACACTTGGCTTGAGATATGCCGATCTAACAATGCGCAGCGTTGATCACGATGACTATGAGCGATATGAACTAGAAAATCACTTTAATTTCAAATTAAATTATCATACATTCCAAGTGCAATCGAAGGATTTTGGATTGCATAAGTGTAAGTTGTCTGCGAGAATTATTGAAGTTGGTGAACATTGGAATTTTTCGATGCAACGCATTGTACGACAGAGGCTACATACATTTATATGTCATAGAGAATTGATACAATGAGAGCCCCGTAAAAATGTCTTTCCTTAAAGGTAAAGCCGTAGAGACAATTTGTCTAAAATCGGCTTCTCATTGTATCTACGTTTCATTGCCTGAATTGCAGCTGGGAATATCATATGCTTTTTTTAGCATTTGCTACTTTCCAGACTTGACAATTTTGTCATTTGTAAATTTTATTGGTCTGGAATTAACTTATAAAGTACGACGTGGTCATAACTATGCAACGTGAAGCTAAGGCTTTCTTTCAGTTTTTGTATACCTTGCTTAGACACTTGTATACGACGTTGAAAATTCCATGGCTGTGGGAGAGCGATTCATACATGGGTTGGGGTCATAATATATTCAATATTCTGTATATACGAGGGGCGGCTGATAAGTTCGCAGCCTAAGGTATTAAGTGAAAGAAGAAATCCAATTAAACAATTTAATTTCTCAATATAATCTTCCTCGAGTGAAATGCATTTCTCACATTAGCCATACATCGCCTTACGAGGGTGGATCAATAAGTCCCTGAAAAATGAAATAAGGAACACTGTTTCCGGTATAAAAACATTTTACTTTTCAACGTAGTCTCCTTTTAGCTCTATACACTTCTCCAATTTGTTGATGCCCTCCAAATAATACGATTTCTCGAGCCCCTCAAAATAAGCGTTTGTTTCAGCGATGACCTCTTCATTCGACTCAAATCTCTTACCTCCGAGCCATTTCTTCATGTTTGGAAACAAGAAATAGTCGCAGGGGGCTGGAGTTCGTAGGTTAACTTATGCAATTTTGCCATTGCGACTGCGGACTTGTGCGCCGGTGCGTTGTCCTGGTGAAAAATAACTTTTTTTCTTTGCCAAATGCGGCCGTTTTTGCTTCAAATCGGCTTGGAATCGATCCAGAAGCTCTGCGTAATATGCGCCGGTGATCGTTTTACCATTTTCAAGGTAATCGATGTGAATAACATCGCGCGCATCCCAAAAAACTGTCGCCATGACCTTGTTTGCTGACAAACCCGCCTTGGCCTTCTTCGGCTTCGATTCACCAGGAGAAGTCCATTGTTTTGACTGTTGCTTGGTTTCTGGTGTGTTGTGGTGAATCCAGGTTTCATCCACGGTTACGAAACGGCGCAAAAACTCAGCCGAACCTTTGAAGTTGTCAAACGAATGCGTTTGTTGTCGATTGTGAGCAAACGCGGCACCCATCTTGCGGAAAGCTTTTTCATGTCCAAATATTTATGTAAAATCGAAATCACTGAGCCATGTGATAAGCCTGTGGCCTCTTCAAGCTCGCGCACTTTCACTCGCCGATCGTCCATTATCAAACCATGGATTTTATCGACCATTTCTGGTGTGGTGACCTCAATTGGGCGACCAGAACGTTCGGCGTCACTTGTGCTTGAACGACCGCACCCAAATTGAGTAAACCCGTGGTGAATGGGTCCAATCGATGGTGAAGAGTCCCCATAATATTTGTCAAGCTTTTGATTGGTTTGCGTGATAGTTTTTTCTCGCAAAAAATAGTGTTTAATGAGCACCCGAAATTCACTTTTTTCCATTTTAACGAAAATGCTAGTAGGCGTCTATATAAAATGGCTGCCACAACAAAACTATTTGACAGATCTGTCTGAAAATTCGGGTGCGTTTTTTGAACGATGATTCTTGACAAAAAAAAATAAATAAATTTAAGGTGACGACACAATTTGTGTTAATTTTCAGGGACTTATTGACCCACCCTCGTAATACCACCGAAAAAATATTAGTTTTCTTAGCCTTCAAAATGACTTTCTATGGCTGCCTTGATCTCGTTCTCATTTGCAAATCTCCGGCCTTGTAATTCTTTTTCAAATTGGAAACAAAGAAAAAGTCGCTCGGGGCCAAGTTTGGGCTATAGGGTAGGTGGTCTATTGTTGAAAAACATGTGTCTTTGATGGCCTGTCTCGAAAACCCCGCCGTGTGAACAGGCCCGTTATCCTGCAAAAACAACACTCCGCGCTTGAGTTTGCCACGTCGCTTCCGTACGACCCGACCACTTCATGTGACTGAGTCAATAAATTTGCGTAATATTGAACATTCATCGTAGTCCCCTTTGGCAGGTGTCAATCAGCAAAACACCTTCGCTGTCCCAAAAAACAGTCGCCATAAGCTTCGAAGACGAATTTTTCACCTTGAATTTCTTCGGCAGCCCTTGATGGGCTTTAACGGCTCGTCTAGTAGGACGTTCAAATGACCCGTTTCTAGTGATCATTCCACTGAGGTCTTCCAAATCTTTCTGTTTTCAAGAAAATCTACCTCGTGGTGAAGTAGCGTTAATTTTGGGGGTTAGAATGGAAATATAGATAGGGTCATTCAATGATAAATCCACCAGCTTATATGGGCATATACCTGGTTCACACTATTCGTTGATGCTTTTTTCCTCTCACAAACCATTTAGAGCTTTGACGTCCATGCTTTTGCACCGAATAGCACAACTGTGATGATGAGGGTCTTATCCAAAGTCTTTGCATAGGGGGTAGATAAAATCTTTAATTAGTTTAAAAGTGTAGCTGTTTAATTTGATTTTCTGTCTGAGGGACAAGTGTTGACTGGTTTTACACGCAGATGCCTCAGTTGGCGCTGTTCAAAAGGTTTCCATTATTGAGAATATGTACATACTTTCATTTGAATGTATTTTACAGATGAAGCATTAAATAGTTAGCCAGTAGATACTGATGTTGGACTTGAACTTGAACTGTAGAAGTTGGCGTTCCGAAAGCTAAAGGAAACTACAATCAGACGAAAACTATTTCCTATATTGAAATCATGTAAATGTAGATGTTGGTAGTATTGCTCCAATATGATCTATTGTAACGTGACAAAATAATCAAATTGAGGACGACTCGTGTGTTCATTAGAACTAGAATTTCTAGGAAAATGGCGATCCTTTGTGCCTTATCTATTATGGTACGAGCACGTCAAGTATTTCATGAGTAACTTGCAATTTACAATTAAACATTAATCGATTACCAGTTGTTTTATTTTATTTATTTATACGTAAGAAAATATTAAAACTCGAAATTGTTTTCGAGAATAAAATTCAGCTAATTAAGCGCATCGTGTGTGTCGGACGCGATCAAAGCCATTAGTAGCACTCTGATCAATTTTAACGAGCATCTCATCTGCCATATGCTAATAAACCTCACACACAATAAATGCATTTAAATGCATACGTGTAGTTATTTACTTTGATTGCTTAAACGGCGGCTTTCAGCACAAAATACCGCAAATATATTAAGTTACATCAGTTAATTGATTGTGATTACCGTGAAACGTGAAGGTGTGATCATGTGAAAGTGATGAAGTTTTTGATATTTTAATCAGAAATCCCTCTTTGATGTTCCAGAAAATTTCATTTTTACTTTGTGATCGGATACCCATTGTTGCGGTATAACCGGGGAAGATACATATCTATCTTTGGGACAATCATAAATCAAGTACTTAAAATAGTATTTTCTTATTTACCTTTAGAAAAAAACATCCGAATTGTTTAGAAAATTAAGATGCGACGATGCATATGATTGTATACACCCAGAGGGTTCAATTAAAATTCTTTTAGATAATTTTATTACCTCGTGTGAATAATAAAACTCAGAAATCCGTAGCTGTGACTAAAAAAAAAAAAAAAAAATTCGGGTACGCCATGGCTGCATTATGCTTTATGAAGTATAAAGCAATTTCGTGGTTTAGTTCTGACGGCTAACACCCACAAAACAAAGGCTGTAGATACAACACAAATTAATTGTGTATATTGTAGGTATTTTTAAAGTGGTAATCCCGCCGATGCATCTTGTCTACACACGTTGATGTCACTTTTGGGGCGATGATATCACAACAAAAAATAATTAAATTTTCATGATTTAGTGTCTGATTTTCATAAATTAACAACGACTATACCACGAAGATAATTCGTATTAATTAGTTATTCCATTGTGTCTACGGATTCGTGGTGAAAATGCAAGTTTTATATGCGTGTATTCATGGTTTGAAAGCCGGCTGTAGCTTTGGCTATGGGTTTCCTGGCTTTTAATTGGATCGATAACAATTCATAAAAGCAATTAATACCTACTTTTTTAAGCAGCTATAAAATTATAAATAAATTTAAGATTATAAGTTGCGCAAATAATAGAAACCGGTTATGGTTTGTTTTTAGATGGTGATGACCTAAATTTTTCGGGAGTATCTGTTAAGTTTTTGAACTTGAGAGTTTAAAAGCATTTTTAGCAATTAATTAGAGTAGGTTATATAATTGTGTTTTGCAATTTCAAAGTGTGAGAGATTTTTTAGCAGCGGGGGTGATAACGATTTGGTGAAGAAAGGTTAAACTTCTTTCTGAAGTTAAAAGCACTTAAAAACTGAATCAAGTAGCAGGTAGCATTTTAATCTAAGTCAGACTTTAAAAGAAGTCTGTTCATCTCGTGAAAATATCTTCACTAAGCTCATGAGGGAGATATACGTATACACAAACATAGATTTATTGTTTACTGATGTGACTTCGCAATCTGTTACTTTAGTTCCATATGAACAAGACAAATAAGCTAGATTTTGGAACAACTAAAGCACTAAAGACGTCTGCTATGGGAAGTTCCGGGCAAACACTGACCGTTCAGTATTACAAATTTACGTTTCTTATTTCAAATTCGTATTGATTTCATTATGTTTTAACGCTCTCAAGGCAAAATTGCAAACTTTTCCTAATTAGCGTGTTAAGTCCCCAATCTTCGAATAGAAGGTTGCCTACAGTAGTTTTCGTAGCAACAGGTCCACTTGTGATTTGATGGCATATGTCACCGAGAACCAATCTGTCCATCACTTCGGCGAAACCAAGATGGTTGCGCTTAATATTTCAAAGGCATTTGACAAAGTTTGGCATCAGGCTCTTTTGTCGAAAATGCGTGTATATTGCATCGATGAGTCTCTTCTTCAATGGATTAGAAATTACCTTTCGGGGCGTTCAATACAAGTTGTTTTGGACGACTTCAAGTCTACAATTCACCAAATAAATGCTCTGTTTTGTCTCCGACTCTCTTTCTTATTTTTATAAATGGTCTCTTGTCTGCTACTTCTAATCCAATCCATCCTTCGCTGATGACAGTATCCTCAGTTTTTCATATTTGTTCCCTAACTCACGTCCTTGCTCTTCGGCCGTAGAAGGGGAACGGCAACGTATGTTAAACACATTAAATTCTGACTTGGACAGCATAATCAAATGGGGTTCAACCAACAGAGTGGAATTTAATGCTTAGAAAACACAATGCAGTCTTCTGTCTCTCAAACGAAACCAAATCCCTCAACCATTATGCATGGATTGCACTTGCATCATTGAAACCGAAAGACTTGTCATTCTCGGTATGTGTATTAATCCATCAACCATCTTCGATGGAACGATCACATATTCGAGGTAGCCAAATATACTGCAAAATGTCTAGGATTCCTTAAACGGTGCAAGAAATATTTTACCCCTTCTGATCTGGCGGCCTCAATTTATAAGGCATTCATCCGCTCTAAGCTTGATAGGGTACAAAGTCGCGCGTTAAAACTTATAGGTGATAGAGACATTGTGAATGCTATACATTCACTCGAACATAGGAGAAATGTCTCATGTCTCTCCCTGTTTTATCGATTTTTTCACAAAAAATACTCAAGCGAAATAGCCAGCTGCATTCCTCCCCTACAAAATTTCACCCGCAACACGCGACGTGCTTCGATTGTACATCAGTTCACCCTAAAGTCTAACTTCGGTCGTACTGTCAAATATAGGGATTCGTTTATAAGCCGAACGACACGAATGTGGAATGATCTACCAAGTTCTGTATTTCCCCATCACTACAACTTTCAAACATTTAAAGCCAACGTGCACAGGCTTCTCCTCTGTTCCTCTTCCCCTTTTCCCTAAAAGCCCGTTGCGTGTAACAGTATAAAGGTATTCATATTCCTATTGGCGCGCGAGAATTAAAAAAAAAAAAGTAGTGAATCCAAAAATTAAGGTTTCGGATCAGAGATTATACACTTCTCGACAACTGGTTGGGACACACAACTGATTTCGATAATTTTGTTCTGCATGTGCTGCAAATATTGCTGTTAGGTAATCATTACCAATTTCTAAGAAGATTCTAATCACTATATAGTAAATCCTTTTTTCCCTAATTTTCTTGGAATTTGTCGCTAATTACTCGCGACAAGTGGTTGAGACAGAATTGGGTTTTAAAAAAAAAAAAAAAAATTGGAGTTTTATTACAATAGTTCTATTTTTTTTTAGTAATGAGTACTTACTCCCTCATTACTTAAAACCTCTAACATTCTTGATGGAAGAGATGTAAACAGTTTTTTAATTAATTTTCGTGGGATTTTGTCCCATTCAGTTTCAATGGCCTCTTTAAGGTGTCGTACGTTATTGAATTGTCGTCCGCCCTTGTAGACAGCTCTGGAGAGATATCCCTATACATTCTTAATTATGTTGAGGTCTGGAGACAATGCTGGCCAGTCAAGAATAGAAAGGTTGTTACGCTCGAAGAACTCTTTTACCTTCCGGGCTGTGTGGATTGTTACATTATCTTGTTGCAGGATGACATTTTCGCCGAATTTTTGTTGGTTATAATGCACGATATTTTCATCCAAGATCTTAAGGTACTCGTCAATTTCCATCCTACCGTTTACGAAACGTATATTGGTCTTATTTCCGTATGATATTCCTGTCCAAATCATGACTCCACCTCCGCCTTGTTGTCATCGTCTTAAAAACAGCTCGTCCTTCGTCAAATCATGAAAATAATGACGAAATCCGTCAGGTCCGTCAAGGCAAAAGCGTTTCTCATCGGTGAAGTTGAAAGTTCTCCTCTCGCTTCTTCCATCTTAAATGATTTCTGGCAAAGGTTAAACGGGCATTTCGATGACGTTATAGTAGAGCGTTTTTTTTTTCAAACGCTTTCTTTGAAGATTTTCCCCTTCAGCTAACACACGCCGGCAAGTCCTTAATTTTCTGTCCAAATTCGAAATTCCTGATGATACCGCGATTTCCCTTGTTGTTGCTGTAGAATTTGACACTTCTCTTAGTAGGGACCGCCTATCTGATGGTGTCAAGCTATATTTTCGTCCAGGTACGTATCTTTTCCCGTAGTTTTCTGCATCCTTTAAATAGTTTGAAACAAGTGTACGACTGCGGCTCAAAAGTTTTGCAATTTTGTTGACAGAATATTCCCCTTCGCGCATTTTTTTAATGTTTTGGATCTCCGTTTGGTTTAACATCTTTCTAGACCCCTTTTTATTTTATTTTTTAATTCTAAGACGTGGTTAAATACTTCCTTTTAAATCAAATCACTAAAACTGATTTACAATTCATACAGCGAATGGAATCCGGAACTGAAATTCCAAAGTATTTACAACCTATCTCAACCACTCGTCGCGGGTAATTAGCGACGAATTGCAAATTCCAAGAAAATGAAGAGAAAAAAAGGATTTATGGTGATTAGAATTTTCTCAGAAATTGATAATGATTACCTAACAGCAATATCTGCAGCTAATACAGAACAAAATTATCGAGAAACCCCGAAATTACGGCGGTGTCTCAACCAGTTGTCGATGAGTGTATGTACGTACATATATTCTTCGCCCGGAATCGACTGATTTAAATTTTGATCGATTCGATCAGAAATACCTACAAGGTACGGACGCTGCATAGCACAGATGTTTGAAACCGGAATTCGCAAAGAAAATAATAGGATGTTGTCATGCAGATTCACGAATTCGTGTGTGAATTCGGAGAAAATAAGGGGAGCAGATCATGTCCACCATGTCCAGTGAGTGGCTAACATCATTGCTAAGGTCTTTAACTTAAACGCATGATCCACAAACTTAGAAAAAATTTTATATAGCGTGACCAGATAGGAAAAGAAATTTAAATAAAACAGCACAATCTTATACGGATGTAGGCCCAAATCCAAGCCGGAATTTCGATAATATTTTTTAATAATTTTCACACGTTCGCGAAGTGTCAAACGAGGCATGATGAAATGACAAGCCTTACTGAATATTTTGACGGCTGGATGTCATTGGTAATTTTGACAGCTGCTGAAACATAACAATTGGAAAAACTATCATTGCTATCTGGTCACCCTTTACAACAAAATCAAAATTAGGTTCTAGGACATGCCAAAAACATGACCGTAGGAAAACGGTTGATCCGTTTTATTGGCAGTAAAGTTAAGATAGTGTACAACCCTATTGTGAAGCAATGTTCCCATAACATACTAGGCACCTTGATTAGAATACAAAGTTAATCAACGATTTTTGTTTAGTGTTTGCAATCTACGTCCTCTAGGTTATTGTATAAGTAACTATCTTAGTATTTCATACTAACTATTACGAGCCATTTACCTACATTCACATAAAAGGCGTGGAATGTCCCATTTAGAGCAGATATATTGTAGTTACAGTTTTTGAAATAGCAGGTTCCGCAATCTATACATCCATCAACTTTCTTTTCAGGGTTCCGGTACTTATTTACATGTTAACAAAAAGTAAGAACGGAACCCTTATAGTGAAAGTCGGTTGCCTGTCCGACTGTCAGTACTCGTATGTCTGTCAATCCTCATAACTTTGAATCGTTAGACATAGAAGGTTGAAAATTGGACCAGAGTTGAATGCTGCCGCGTCAACAAATAAATTCAAAACTCGGATTAGTAAGCGTTTCATGTGTCCACAGCCTTAATGGGCCGAAAGCAGCGATCGAATCTATAATGGGGTTGCTACCATTGGTATAGTCATTATTTTACCCTAGCGGTATTAACTAAGAATTTGTCCCTTCTCGTAGATTATGGTGCGTCGGAGTAACTATAACAATTTTGAGAAGGACGACCGAAGTCTCGGATATTAATTCGAAATGAACAAAAGGTTGGATCGCCGTTTAAGCAATAGTTCCTGTGTTTTATTTCATAATTTTATTTTTGATTCCAGGGAAAGCAAAATATGAGTCTTCGCATAACACTCGGGGTCTCCCTCAGGCTTGTAAGACGTTAATCAGTGAGAATTCAGATGCATAAATTATAATTGGTTAATAGTGTGGCATAATGGATATAAATGGAACTCACTACAAACTGACTGACGGAATGGAGAGACTATTAACCAGTCATGATAGGTTTCTACCACCAGATACGGGAGGTTCATGAGGGAGAACTTAAAGAGCAACTACAAGAAACCAGAGATTTTCAATGAGTGACGATTGATTGCAAGTAACTACCAACCACGAATGGGGCCTAGAGATGGGAAACAACCAAACAGTCATGACTGATCCCGGGGGACGTGTGTCTAACAGTCAGAGATACGGATTATGACGGAGTACCAATCGAAAATAAATTCGAGGGGCGCCCGATAATAACGAATGATTGACATGACTTAGTTTGGGCTGCCGGCAACGTATCAACCACTGCATCTATGTGTCCAAGAAAACAGCCAACAACAAGACACACCGTCAGTAATTACGGCACAAGACGAACGACTATGTACGCTGAAAAACATCTCTAGACTGCCGATAGTCTCTTATAGAAATGGCGGAGCAGTTTAATAATCACCTAATTTGGGTGCCGGGGCATAAGGATATTCCAGGGAATTGTAAGGCTGACGAATTTGCCAGACATGGAACAACAATATCCATCCTTCCAGGCAAAATTTTACTGGATATGCCTATCGCTACACGCAAACTTAAATTAAAGCTGGATGCTACCGTAAAGACAAATTCTAGGTGGACTTGTCTAGCGACAAAACAGATTTGGAGTATGCTGGAGCTGAAACGCTCTAGGAATTTGCATATCAGCGCTGTTATAGGTGTCATAACTGGACACTGTCTAATATGCAAGCATGCAACAAGGCTTGGCGTCTTCTCAAACAATTTCTGTAGATGCTGCATGGACGAGGAGGAGGAAGAGACTATTCTTCATCTTCTTTGCACCTGCCCAGCTCTCTTCCAAAGAAGGAAACTCCACTTAGGAGCCTTCTGTTTCAATGACCTAGATGATCTGAATAATATTGACGTTAGATACATTCTACGCTTCATCAGAAGCTCCAAGTGGTTCAACGAGTAGGCTAGAGGCCCCGTCTCAAACACATGTGGTATCACAATGGACCTATTATTGGTCTAAGTGTGTTGGCTTCTTTTTGCTGATAGCCACTTCAACCTAACCTAACCTATGTACGCTGAAAAGTCTGTTCACGCAGTTTCTGAATTTTCTGAATTTTCTTAATTTTTGTAATTGATTCTCACAGTTATTTTGCGTTGTACGCAGAAGTAGTGTTTTCTACCTTAAAATTCAATGCTTCACAAAGACAGCTGCTGACTAAAATTAAAAATGAAACCTTTCGTCCCGACAGGGGATCTCTCTGAAGTGCTCTAATTAATTACACAGAAATGAAGGCACACATACTCGTAGTCTACGAAAAACAGGAAATACACCTCTTTGGCTCCCAAATGCGGAAGACTCCCTCTTTTCACATAAAAAAGCGATTTTTATCAACTCGAAGATACGTTAAAACTGCTCCACGATCCATAACAAACCATAAAAAAAAAGACAGATTCAACGTCTATTTCAAAACCATTGTATGTACATAGGGTCATTGTGACTGTCGTGACGTGCATTTCAACGGTTCGATTGACCCCATGACCAATTTTTACGATTTCAATTTAAACTTTACGTTCAAATTATCAGTCGATAGATTGCATCACTGATTAGCAACATTTTATGGGCCATAAAATAAATTCAAATAAAGACATTATCGAAATGTTAATTTACATGTGCACACATTAAAATAACCTGGGACTTTATCATTTAAATAAACAACACAACAAATAAATTTTAACTTCAATCGATTTTAGAATCAATATCTATTGTTTTGGATACAAATTCCACTACACCTACTAATTTTTCTGGAAAAAAAGACAATCAAAAATAATCGTCCAACTATTTTTTATATTTCGAACAACACCCGGTCTTCAGTGAAATCCAAGTTTGTTTATAGACATATTATGCTATAGATAAAGAACTACAGATAGTGAACAAAAAATTGTCAATGAGTAATCGTCTCTCACGTTTTTATATCCAAACACCAACTCGAATCACGATTCGGTTGAAACGATTAACGACAAATTAATGCGTTACAATCAATTAATTGAATCACCGCGAATCCGTATACACATACCAGCAGAAATAAAACAACACCCGATGTGGAAAAAAAAAAAAAATTCTTAACATCTGCGTTAAAAGTTTATTTAGGTTAAGACGAGTGCTATGGTTGCTGTTTTATATACTGCCGATAGTTTTAATGGTTTTTGTCAATGAAAAACGTTCCCCTCTGTATAATGTGACATCGTTGTAACATTAAATGGTATAATCAATGGACTACTGTTTGTCACGACTTTTGTTTGGCATAAAAGAAAATATCGAAGGAAGGATTATTGATATATTTGACATTTATTTTATAAACTTTGTACTAAACTAGAATGAATTCTAGAATTCATCGTGTATCTAACAGACTGTTTGTACGATCCATTTCGACAGAAATTCTTTGATCAATTTCAGCAGCTATTTGTACTCAATAATTCAATTAAATTCAATGCAAACGGCATTATAACGAAACATACTTAGCTCTAGAAATTTAAAGAAACAAAAACAGTTTCAACCCATTCATCACTCTCAGGGCTAGCTTATGAGTTGCGCAAACGAGACTATTGTTCTGGGCGCAAAGGTTATAGGGCGCCAAAATATAGTATTGCCAACATATTATATGTTTTATATTAACTTAACATTTTAAATACACATTTTAATTTTAATCTGCACGGAATCGTTTAAGTAATATTCGAAAACAGAAACAGCTAATAAATGAAGTACAGTAACTGCACATATATAGGTAGACGGGCACAGACAGCATTGCGAAACCAACTTTTTTTATTTTCTCTGAACATATTAGTAGTAGTATCTTTTATTAGGAGCAAGTATAAAAGTGAATAAAAAAAAGTCGTAAATTTGAGAGCATCTTATAGTTTTTAAGACTTTAGGTAACCTGACAGGTATTCTCCTGTGATTTTGAGGTTTAGCCAGCACAAATCAACCACGTGCCATTTTTTTTGTTTTTTTTTTTTTTCAGAATTTTTTGGTGAAATAGGAACCTGTGTGAGAATTTATCGGGAGTTGGAACATGATTTGGAACCAGCCAAGTTCGTAGTCTTGCTTTACCTTCTCGTAGTAGTCTCCGGTAACTACATGTATAAATCGTCACACATTACATTATGTAACATTCCAATAGAGTGTCTTACTCTTTTAGACTAAACCCTCTGGAAGTGTTAGTGAAATGAGTCTTTCAACGATCGGGTGTTGACGGCCAAATTTAGAATAAAATTCAAGGACATATGTCCAGTGGGCACAGAGATTGTCATAAAGTCAGTTGGTAAACATCACCTCATGAAAGCTTGTTCGTCTTCATCCTGCAGCCTTCCAATGCATTAAGATCTACATATGTAGATCCACAACCAATACACCATCTCGCGCAAGGAATAGAAATAATCAATAGAGCTATGTCACCATACACAGAAGAGAGAATAGAGAAAAGAGAATGCTGTGAAAAATGTATTGCATCCGAAGAAGAAATTATTGTCAGGATACGCCGATAGTCAGAGGTAAATCGAAAAGCCGAAAAAATAGCCCAGTAAAATTAGACTTAGATGCTATTAGAAAAAAAATTGTGGAACTCGAGACGTGAAAATGTGTAAATTGGTGTCTAGAAACATATACTGAAAGTCCACACCCGTAGGATCATTTTATAAGTCCACACCGCCTTTCTACGGGGAGGGGTATAATATTTTCTTCAATAACTCAGTTTCCTTCACTCCAAGGGAAAAACACAAAAAAAAAAAACATCAAAAGATATTTAATCTGCATTAAATGTAATTTTATTTAACTTAGAAATTAAAAAAAAAAAAAAAAAAAGTGAAGGGAATGAAATGAGTTATTAATGAAAATGTTATACGAGTATCCCACCCACAAATAAGGGGATGGAGATATACGCTATGGTTCTAGGAGTGTCGAGTTTTATTATATTTTGTTGACACCAATTTCAACCATTTCGTCCCGAAATCTACACCAGCAGATTGGTTTTCTACGCAATGTCGATATCTTTTAGAGCTCCCATGAATCCTTGCCAATAGCTCAAATTTACTCTACCGTGATTTCGAAGTTTTGTAAACCCATCCAACTGTTGGAATAAATTATAATTTCTGTACCGTCTACGAAAAACCCGTTAGCTGCCCAATTTTTCACAATACGTCCATCAAACCCAAATCCGGGATTTCGAAAAAAAAAAAAATGAATCACTGAAGTGAGTGAAGTGATTTTTAAAGGATTCAACTTGACATTTGGATTGCGTTCCTTGAAATGTCATTTCTGACGTAACTAAAGTAACGAACAAAACTCAGATTGTTTACACAGTTGTTTTAAATTCACTTATATATACACAGTGAGGATATATGTAGCTCATGTATAAAATAATAAGAATATCAACAGACTGCTGTCAATTTAACATGGAACGCACTCCTGTCAATTCTATTTTATGAGATCATAAAAAATGAGGTGCTGAATTTGATGGGAAGGTATGTCAGTTTCTAATTGTATTGAAAATCCTGTATTTTTGGAGAGGCTTTTAAACGAATTTGTTGAAATTCTGGATTTCGGTTCAGTGAAAACGTAGAATAATGGTGATTTTATTAGACAGTTTAGGTCGAAGTCAGGATTTGGACTTGAATAACCCGTTTTTCATTTCCCAGCAATAATAAAGTGACTTTCTAAAAGTTGTATTACTGGAAGCACAGGACGCTAGTTCAAGTAGCAAACTAAACTTCGTCAAAATATGTGGTATGACAGACAATCAGACAGACAAACTGACACAGAACACATACCAAAGACGTCTGCCATTATTTTCAATCTTTTTGACTTGGGCTTTATAAATAAACTATTTGCTTTGATTTGATACGCAAGAATCAAGTGTCAAGTCAAAATTTTTCATTGGAAACCAAATATTTCTTTTGCATACAGAAATGTTCTTCATATCCTCCAAATTAACGAGTAAGACAATAAATCATATGAGACTCTTAACAAGGCTTTGAGATTGAGATTTACTATAAATATTTATAAAGGGCGCATATTTGATTGTTCGCCCTGGCTTTCAAAAAGCGGCCCTGAATATTCCCATTAAAAAAAAAAAAATAATAAATAAATGCGCACTTTAAACTCACCACTTATAAGATGCAATTGAACATAACTCGACAGCAGTTCAACGCCTGCGCGATGCGTCCATCTACAATGTCATCCACTACCCGAATGTAGGTTTGTCTGTATTTACATTGAACTTCATTTGTACGTATTTTTTTTGAAAGCCAGTTGGAAACAATTTCAGTGCAATTCAGGTCAAAGTTATCACTTATGCACTTATGGATGCATTTTTGTTTACAGTCTCCGTTCATATGGAATTTGACTTTTTATTAAACTGTTACACAGGGTAAGGCAGTGTTTTAGTGAACATGCGTTTAAGCATGTAGACACCCGTCAGACAAATGACAATCACACCCTCCTCGCATGAAATTATTTAGTTTCGAGTTGAATCCGAGACGGTCCAAATGTAAATTCGGAGCATCTCGATGGAAAATGTGTAAAAGTTAATGCAAATCGGTTCGACGCCGTATGAATAAAATAAGAGCATATGCTTATAAGTACGAGCATGCAGTATTAATAATATAACCTTTACCTTATTCTGCATCCTTATACTTCTGTTTATGCTTTTATCACGGATCTCTCATTTCGAACAAAATTAAATAATTTTATTATTTATTTAATATACTACGTTGCGCCGCATAACTTGTTGAATTGTGTTTTATATTCCATCTACTTCTGGCCTTGTCGGTCATTAGAGTTAAACTTATTTGAACTCGTACTAAACTACTCGTACGCTGTAACATTAACTATAGTGTTGCTCAAATCATGTTTATTTTTTAAAAGCTTCCGCAGAGTAAATCTTTTCTATATTTAAAAAAAGGTAGGGGAAAAAGTCTCATCCATAGAAATACTGAGAAAATAATCACAATTAGATCTCTGTAGAATAAAACATTTTTATAAAGGGCGACCTTATTTTTAGCTGAGATTGTTAGATACTGAAATAAGTAAGCTCAATAGAGGTGCTGTATACATTTGGTCGTAATGACTTCCGATTCAGAAATCGAAGTCGCTTCTGAATTAATGTTTATTGCAGTATCCTTAACGAATTATCCAGAATCAATAGCACAATCGCATTTACCAGAGGTTAGAAAGAAGAAAGAAGCTGGACTCCAAGCCATCGTTCAGCTTTACAGTGAACAATTCGGTAGGCTCATAACAATCAAATCCTTACTCAAGAAAATAAATAATATGAAGACAAGATTGAAGAAAAAGACAAACAAGAAACAAACGACTCATCGACCATTTAAACTCAATAGCTGGGAAAGAGTCCTCTATGAATTTCTTTATGATGATTCCAAGTCGATGATTACAAAGATTCCAAGTAGGTCTTAATTTTTTTTTTTGAATGAAAAGCGATTAAATTTTAATTTTGTTGTAGGTCCTAATACGGATTCTGAAGAAGCAGCTAACCGAAGACAAAGAATATTAACTGAAAGCCCTTCTCGCATGCAGACGCATAAAAAACATCTTTTTGGTAGTAAAAAACCAGTCGTTAATAGACATGAAACCAAAGAGACAAAAGTATTAACAACTGCCGACCTAAAAAGATTGGTGCTAATAGAGCAATTGTATGCAGCACGAGCTCAAAAAAATGCTGCTTTAGCACAGGAAGCTTTCTACAAAGCAGAATTGGAAAAAATAACATTCGAAAAATAAAAAAAATTAATTTTTATTATAAATAAAATCATTTAATTGTTTTTATATTTTAAGGTATAAGGCAATTCTGAATTAAATTTGAATTTGTAAACGTTTTTTATAACTTTTAAAATATAAAGGGTGTTTTTTTTTTTTTTTTTTTAGAGGTATAGAACTTTAAAATGAAATAAAACACATCAAAATCGTGGTAATGCCCTGATATTGGCTTTATTGGAAAGATAATTTTATGCCATTAGTGTTTGAATACGTTCGGGCATATGGACGAGGCGCTGGCTTCAATAAAGCGCAATCTGGAAGTCGAATTTTCGACCACTTTTTCGAGCACGTATATCGCTAATAACGCGGCGAATGTTGGCTTCCAAGTTGTCCATCGTCTCTGGTTTATCGGCGTTGACCACCGACTTCACACATCCCCACAGAAAATAATCCAAAGGTGTTAAATCACACGATCTTGGAGGCCAATTAACAGGTCCATTACGCGAAATTATACGCTCATCGAATGTTTCCTTCAACAAATTGATTGTGGCGCGCGCTGTGTGGCATGTTGCTCTGTCTTGTTTGAAACCACAGCTCTTCCACATTAATGCCAATCAATTGGGGAATGAAAAAGTCAGTAATCATGGATCTATAGCGCTCTCCATTGACTGTAACGTTCTGGCCGGCATCACTTTTGAAGAAATATGGACCAATGATTCCACCAGCCCATAAAGCACACCAAACAGAGACTTTTAGTGTATGTAACGGCGTCTTAATAATGGCTTGTGATAATGTCGACGGTGAAACGGACGTAATGCAAGGTAACTTTTGCGAACTGAACCACGATTTTCGAAACAAATTCACACAATTTGCAAGCGTTGTTCTGGCGTAAGTCTATTCATGGTGAAATGGCAAACGAAACTGAACACAAATCAGCTGTCAGCTGTCAAATTGGCTGTCGCTGGAAAAAGTATTGCCTATTCGAAAAAACAAACCTCTAAAAAAAAAAAACCCCTTTACAAACAGAGTAGAACAAATATTATTTTGTCTTTGCTTTATTTTTTTCATTAGCATTTTATTTTTTCAAATATGTATATCCAAGTTGCACTTAAATGTTTTATTGTGAAATCATCTCATCATTGAAAGAAAGGACTTCACACACACATTCATGTTGGAAAAGTTTTTGTGTGGGGATTACATACAAAACTCGCTGACCTAACTGGTTGTGACCGTACCGTGCTATTTATCTGCCTGTAAACCTCCCCTGATAGATTTTCTAAATAACAAAATAAACAGCATGGAAATCGGTTCAGTTGTTCTTAAGTAATAGCGTTACCACGCGAAAAATAGAGTAATGCAAAGTTTATTTTTATTTAGGGTTAACAAAATCTAAGCCTGACGGCAAAAAAGAAAAAGAAAAAATGAACAACTTCAAGTGCACATAAATACTTAAAAAAATTGTAGGATGAGTGTCACTCGCTATCAACAAAGATGGACGCCATTTCGTTTCTCCAGGGTTAGCCAAATCAAAACAAAAATAATTGAATATTTAACAATTTTTATATGGACTTTTGTTTTCTTAAATAAATGGTTAAAAAAAAAAAAACAATGCCCGAACACTTTATTTTAGTCCCCATTTTCGTAGATATTAGCCTGAGCACAATATTTTTTTAGGAATTTGTAAAAAGAAGATGACTTAGTATATGAAGACGTGCTTGTGCAAAACGTTAAACATTATTGAGAGGGTTAAGAAAATTTCATTAAGATTTTACTTTCGGATGTTTTCGTGGGAGGTGGTACTGTGAAAGAAATTTGTTAGTGTTTTCTAGAACACGGACGTGCGTTTCCCGCTACATCTGCTTAATTTAAATCTTTTTATACAGGATGCGGCGACCAAGAGTACCAATTCATTTCTGAGCGAAGAAGAATACAAAAATGTTAGCTTTACCTCTGCTGCATAAGTAAAATCGAAGCTTGTAAATTATTGTCACAAAAAGCCTACTGTACGATTCCTGGAACACAACACAAGGTAAAACTATGCTGGGTCTCTGAGCATAAGAACATACCAGGGAATGAGAGGACTGATGAAATGCCTTTCTGAGCGAAGAAGAATACAAAAATGTTAGCTTTACCTCTGCTGCATAAGTAAAATCGAAGCTTGTAAATTATTGTCACAAAAAGCCTACTGTACGATTCCTGGAACACAACACAAGGTAAAACTATGCTGGGTCTCTGAGCATAAGAACATACCAGGGAATGAGAGGACTGATGAAATGCCTAAACCCAAAATAATCTGATCGCTCAATCCGTATCCCGTCTTGCACACTCATAAACAACAGATAAAGTTCGTTACATACACCAAAAAAAGGTAATAGGCAGAGACATCTAACTTACTACAAGTTCTGTGAAGTAGTCGGGTTTACGTTTCGGGCTTGACATATAGACCGGTACCGCAGGCATCCGGGGCGCTGTCACAGCGTTATAGGTTCACCTATCCTGGGAGATTCGCAAGTTCTGATACCGCAGGCATCCGGGGTGTTGTCACAGGGTTATAGGTTCACCTATCCTGGGAGAATCGCACGTTCTTGCACCTACATATGTGCAGATTTTTTGAAAACCACTCAGATTTTAAATTTAAGCGAAATTGGTAAAATTAAATTTCTTTTGAAAAATGCGTTAAAGCAAAAAAACAAATAAGTACCTATATATGATCTACATTATTGAACGTCGATTTTCAACAAAATCGTTTGACTCATATCTGAGAATTTAGCAATATCATAAGTTAAGTACCGTTATACAACTTTTTTCTCAAAAAAATAGTACTCTATCTACTGAAACGCGTCTAACTAGACTAGATGTTAAATTTAAACAAAATCTTAAGAACCGTTTTCGAGAAATTCGATATTAGTTTCCCAAATTGGAAAATTCCGATTTCGGCTCGAATTGTTACCTCACAGACCCCAGATATCAAGTTTGAAGTAAATCCGTCTAGGCATTTACACAGCAGTCTAACGCACATACATACAGACAGACAAATAGACAGTTTCTCTATTATAAAAATAATCTATTACAGAAATACCAAGATGGATCAAAATTTCAAGACCATAAATGATCTCGAAACCAATACTTGCACCAATAGGTTAATTTCATTACTATCATAGGTAGCACGCACTTGCAGCTACATATCGTATTTATATGTTGTTTATTTGCAAACCACTCAGATATAAAATTAAAAAAAAAGTCGAAAAAAAAACTATAAAATAATATAAAATATGGCCTAAAATACGCACATCAAATCTTTTATTTCTCAACCCACGAACAATCATGTCCCTATAAACATAATGGCCTGATAACAATTAAGAACCACGTGCTGTACAAAAATCCCCTTCTGTATTCCAAAAATAGTGTACGTACGTATACTTTCAAGGCTCCTACAACAATTAACAATTTAGCAAACGTTTTTCACGCAGTATTTCACCTATTTCCATCAATCTCTTCTAAAACTTTTGTTTTCCAAAAATACCTCAACAAATCAGAATTAAATTCCTTCTGCCATAAAAACAATTTCTTTTGAAAATAGTCTTTCAATTATTTAAATAGTCTTTCAATTATTCATCATCATGAATGGCGTAGCGTATAATAATGGTCGGACAGCAAACAGCCTCACTCAAAAATAGAACGGAGAAAATTTTGAATTTTTCTGCAGTTTCATCAACATCATGTGTCTAATAAAATATAATCTTAAAAGATTTCGTATCGTTTTTATTTTTCGAAATAAAACAATTCCCCGAGGTGAATGACAGAAAAAAAAAACGTCCCTGGACCTGAGATCACAGAAGACCCACGGATTGCTAAAGAACTCTACAAAGGTGTTTTCGAGTCACCAAAAAGAAAATAAACTGAAAGAAAAAAAAAAATGTCACACATAATTTATTGAGAGCTCCCCATGTCATCCAATTTTGTTTTATTTTTTGAAAAAAAAAATTACCATCTTGCAAATGAAAATCTTAAATGAAGGAACATAAAAATGTTACTAAAAATAAATAGAATTTTTTGAAAATATATTAATCATTAAAATGCATGGAAGAGTCATCAAGCTTATTAGCTCATTTTAAAGAGAAATTTTTCGTTTCTTACTTTATTTTGGTTTCGAAAATTTGTTTGTTATTATACCTATTTCAATGGTTTTTCCGATTTTCTTTAATGGAATTGCGGAGTCAAAAAGAATTTAAGTATGTTTTCATTGGAAATGCAAATGCTGCAGACGTTATATTTTTTATGTGATTTTGAATGATTTTAATGGTTTAATGGTTATTTTGTGTTAAGTTTTTAGAGGCATATAGTATTTTCAGAAAAGACTAAAAGAAACATTAAAAGAGTTTTCAATTTCTACATGAAAAGTGGGATAAAGTGGAATTTCTTTTAAGTACTGCATTTTTAAGTTATCGCTTTACGATATAATGCTAAAATTAGTCAAGTACATGTTTTTATGGGTAATTAAAATACAATTTACGAGAAATAAATAGAAATGATTTTTTCCTGCAAAATTGCCACAAAATCGAGTACTTTGCTAATGCAAAGTGGTTGGGAAAAATCGTTTTCTAAGTCCTTGCAGAACGAATAAAAATACATACTCGTATGCTTTTTTTTGCAGATGTTAATTTAATTTAATAACTTTCATGAGTAGCATTTTAAAATGTCTGATCTTTCGAAAGTATTTCGCAGTTCACTGAAGCACAAGGGAGTTTTACGTAGGCAAGTATGGTTAGCGAAAATCTTCTCTGAAGGAACCACTGGCAATAGTCACTATACAGCGGTCTTGAACGTTGTCAAGATCATGACTAGATAAGATCACGGTGCATTAATACGATGGTGGATCAATAAGCACCCGTGTTCGATGACAGGTGGCGTTGCTGAGAAAAGTTGTAGCGTCAGCAACAGTAGTCAACGCATAGCTATCAACCGAAAGGTATGCGGTGGTACTAAAAAGACACCAACAGTGATCAACGCTCGGCTTTCAACTAAAAGAAAAATGGCCAATAAAAGATGGCCGAAAAGTGAGACGACACTCTGATTCCAGCCAGCAGCGCGTACGCAGACTTTCCTTCAGCTCCTAGATTTATACTACGCAATAAAGCAAGAACTACAAAAACGCAAAAACCTGTGTCGTCATTTTTCCTCTTGTTTTTTTGATAGTGGGTACAAGTTCCCACAAAGTGTGTACTCGTATTACCATCTTTCAAACAACGCCATACCAAATTTTAGATTGATTCATAGGTTAGTTTTGCCTTGACAGCCATTTGAATTAAACGTTGTTAGTGTTTTTCGATACGATGGAAAAAGAACAATATCGATCCGTAATTCGTTTTTTAGTTTTGGATGGAAAAACGTGGGAAGAAATAAAATCGAAGTTGGATTCTTTCTGGTGTCTATGAGGATCCTTCACCATCTATGACAACCGTGAGATATTGGTACAACGAATTTAAACGTGGCCGTACATTTGTTTTTCAGAGGAGCGCCCAGGCCGTCCAGTAGACGTGGTTACTGAGGAAATCGTTGAAAAGGCCCATGATTTGATTCTCGCTGATCGCCGAACGAAAGTGCGCGAAGTAGCAGAGACTGTAGGCATGTCGAATGGAAAGGCATTTAACATTTTGCATGTTAAGTTAGGAATACCGCGACAGCTCACGGTAGACAACAAGCGGATTCGGCTGACAACTTCAAAGCAGTGTTTGGACCGCGAAATCCGCAGAAATTTTTGCATCGAGTGGTCACCGTAGATGAGATCTGAATCTATTACTACACACCAGAGCTTAAGCGACAATCAAAACAATGGATTTTTCCAGGTGAATTTGGTCCGAGGAAGGTAAAGACGGTTCCATCGGCCGGAAAGGTTATGGCTACAATTTGTTGGGATTCAAAGGGCATAATTCTCATCGACTTTTTTTAAAAAAAGGAAGCACGATCACAGGAAAGTACTGCAGTGAATTATTGAACCGATTTGATAAGAAACTGAAAGAGGAAAGGCGTCATTTGGCAAAGAAAAAAGTGCTGTTCCACCATGACAATGCACCAGCTCACTCATCCAGAATTGTTGCGACCACATTACACGAATTACGATACGCATTATTGCTGCATCCACCATACTCACCCGACTTGGCTCCCAGCGACTTCTTTCTGGTCCCTAACCGGAAAACATAGCTCGCGGGAAAAAAATTCAGCTCAGACGATTAGATCATCGTCCAGCCAGAATCCTATTTCGAAGATTTTGACAACTAGTATCTTTTAGAGGGTTAAAGAAATGGGAGAGAAGTTGGGAAAAGTGTATCGAAAGGAGATTATGTTGAAAAATAAAATAAAATTTTGTGAAAAGTTTGCGTCTTCATTGTTAACACGGGTACTTATTGATTCACCCTCGAGGGTACCAAAAGAGACAAGGATCCGGTCAATTTCAATATCCGAGACAATCAAGAAACACAAAAAATCGATTAATAGCTAGCAACATCGGGCCGCCTTCAAAGGAGTTGAATTCGCTCCTGAAAACAGATTTGAAAGGCTCTTGCATGCTCGACAACTAAGAAGACGGTGATCAGTGAATCGGAAGTGAGCAGTAGTCCAGATAAAACTGGTCAAATTTAGTTCATTTTCTTAAAAGATCGTTCATTAACAGGCCAGTAAAATTTCAACGTAACCGAATGACAAATTTTGGCACACATCGGAGAAGGGAAAACTTTGAAGAAAGTAAAATCTGATAAGTTGAAAACACCTCAACAGAGCTGAAAGTGGAAGTTGTAGATTGTGCTCAGAATCACTATGGAGAACTTGTTACTTTTGAAAACGACATGGTAATGTCGATGGGTGGCAAGATCGTATGAAATATAGCTAAGATTTTATCAATGACGGCACTTCCCCTACCCTGCATGAAGACGATTCCATCTTCAAGCTCATAGCAAAAAAAAAAAAGCAGGTGCATTATTATACAGCACAGGGGTTTTGATTTGGTTGAATCTGTTGTTTTAGTTATTTTGAACCGATTTTGATTTTTGGTTTGATGATTCCTTAGTGCACTTGGGACATACGTACATTGTACATAAGTATATTGGTGTTGGTGAAATGTCTTCCAAACTGAAATATTTGCCATCAATAAAACAGTGCTGACAATCTTTACAAGGACACTAAATTTATTCAAGATTACAAACTTGGTGAAAAGCAAAAAGCCTTGACTCTAGTCAGCGAGATTATCAATTTTCTCAAACTGTCGCCAAACTCTAACCTAAATATGCGACATAATTTCTGATATGTTCTCGGAAATAAGCTTTCATATCGGTGGAGCGAAAAAATATACAGACCACAAGGGGAAAAAGCTCTAGAAGAATATGCTATATCCCACAGATTCACTGTAGGTCAAAAGCCACAATTCAGGATGAGATTTGTAGTGGCGACATCTACTCATAAATCTTTTTAACGGTTTTGTGTTTTTTTCTGAAAGTTGCAGTTTGAAACAATTCCACAATTTTCTTGTATCAGTTGCGTGGTTTGTGTCAAAACTCTTTCAGATACAAATAGGCCGTTTAGAAATAGTGTTGAAACTGAAATCATACAAACAAGTATGGGACGTTATCCATACATTTTTGAATTCATGTCTGTTTGATCTGCGATAGCGTAAAAACTGCTCATCCGATTTCAATGAAACTTGTATAGTTTCGTAGTAGAAACTTCTGTCAGTGATCTTTAAGTCATACTTAGATAAATTAAATTTTGCGAAATCAGTAGTCCGGACTAGTGAAGCACAATATAATAAATATTGTAGCATAATAATAACTACGCGCCTATGTCTATGCAGCAAATTCCGAAGTGACTTTCCATTCTGGCAGAATTTTGGTTCAAACTGTCCTTCATTCGAGGTTCGTGTCGGGGACGAAGTCTCCACAGCTCATGTCAACGAAAGAGACGAATAATATTAGGGATAAAAGGGAATTATAACTGCAAGAATTATTTCTCTTGTTCCAGTGGTCGAAGAATTTGCTAGAAGTTTCTGGCTATCAGAAACTTCTGCTATATAAGGACAGATGGCGATCAAAAAAAACACAGTTGGTTTAGAACCGTGGCGAAGAGATTGGAAAAGTGATAATGGGCGAAGTTGTAATTTGGTGATAAATTGAAAGTTGAGAGTAAACAAGAAAAAGTAATTAGTTTGGATTTGTGAATTAAGTAATTGAAAGGAGATAAAGTGATTTGAGAGGAAAGAGACCTTGTAAGAAAAGAATTTGCAAAGAATAGTATAGTGTGAACTTGAATTGTTCTATAGACTAGAAAATAAAGAAATAAATTTCACAGAATATCGTTTTATCTACTCGAGCCGTAGCCAGCATATTACATTGGTGTCAGAAGCGGGATAAAACTTATTCTGTGAATAACTATTTCCGTGGTGTGAAATTGCACAAAAAAAAAAAAAAAAACGATTTCTGTGTTGAGTTAATTAGTTGCGCAAAATGGGTCGCAAATTGGGAAAACTAACTATAACTCAACTAAAGGCAGAACTCAGTAAGCGGAACCTCGACACAACTGGGGGAAAAGATGCCCTGCTGATTCGTCTGGAAGAAGCAGTAACGCAGGAAGGTGAAAATCCGCACGACGTAGAGTTTGACGTGGAAGAGGAACCAGCAAGTACAGCAGCCGACCCGGGTATAACAAGTCTGCTCCTGCAACTTAAGTTAGTCATGGACGAACAAAAGAAAGCAATAGAAGACCAAAGGAATTCTATAGAACTTAAGCTGGACGAACAAAAGAAAGCAATGGACGACCAAAAGAAAGCAATGGACGACCAAAAGAAAGCAATGGACGACCAAAAGAACTCTCTAGAACTTAAGATGGACGAACAAAAGAAAGCAATGGACGACCAGAGGAATTCTCTAGAACTTAAGCTGGACGAACAAAAGAAAGCAATGGACGAACAAAAGAAAGCTATAGACGAACAAAAGAATTCTCTAGATGCTCTGGAAAGTAAACTTGATGAGCAAAACAAGAACTTGGAATCCAAATTCGAAGTGATCGAAGAGAAAATCGAGAAGGTCGAGACGCAACTCGAAAAAGTCGAAACTAGATTCGATGAAAATTTTGAGAAACATGAAACTCAGTTCGGGAAGATAGAGACTCAGTTTGAAAAAGTAGAAAAGCAAGTCGAAAATCTTGCTAAGGAGCTCAGCAACGTGAAGAGACAGAAAGCACGGGAATATTCCACCGACGGTCTGAGAAGAAAGGAGATGCAGCCTCCTATCTTCGATGGTCAAACATCATGGCCAATTTATAAGAGGCAATTCGAAGCGGCCGCAATGACCAATAGCTGGGACGATGAAGAGAAGTCTATTGCACTCACGCTTGCACTGAGGGGTCCAGCTGCGGAGCTCTTGCAGACCATCCCGGAAGATAAACAGCAGAACTACGACTCTCTGGTTCAGGCTATCGAGATGCGGTTTGGGGATGAACACATGCAGCAGGTGTACAGGGTTCAGCTGCGTAGTCGAGTCCAGAAAAGGGGGGAAACGCTCCAACAGTTGCAAGCGGATATAGAGCGACTAGCCCATCTTTCATACCCTAAAGCCGGTGAGGAGCTTATCAACGAAATGGCGGTGGAAGCTTTTATTCAGGCCATAGAGGACAGACAACTGCAAATGGCTGTAAGGATGGCTGAAAAGCGAACACTCCCCGAGGCATTGGCATTCGCTTTGTCAATGAAGGCTGCGGACCAAGCATACCAGGGAATACACCGTGTCAGGGAAATGTCCGTCGTGGAATGCTCATGCCAGAGAACAGCCGTCAAAGCTCGCGGAAGTCAAATCCGTTGCTGGAATTGCAACCAAACCGGACACCTACAACGGCAGTGCAGAAGTGCACCTAGACGAGGAAATTGTCCACATTGCGGAAGTAGGAGAAGCAGAGAGGAAGCATCCTGTCGGTCAGACTTCCCAAAACCAGCAGTCGGGAGATGCGTAAGGACCAACTTCGCGGGGCAGAAGTTGGTTACTGGAATCGAGGCCCCCAGGACCACCATTCAAGTTTCGCAAACCAAACGGGGTAACAAGAGCCTGACAGTGGAGGCACTAATCAACGAGAAGAAGTGCGTAGCCACCATCGACACAGGTGCCACTGCCTCCATTGTAAGAAGAGATATCGTCAAAAGCTCCTGGCTGCACAACACCAACAGCTACTGCCTGAAGACTGCAACAGGGGAAATGGCGAAGGTATTTGGAGAAGTTCGTCTTACGATTACTCTGGCAGGACTGACGTTCTCCCATGCGTTTCTGGTGGCAGATATATGCGACGAGTGCATCATCGGAGTAGACTTCATGAAAGCAAATGAAGTAATCTTGGACATCGGGATGCAAGTACTGAGGTATCGAAATGTGGAGATTCCGATGGTGTACGGAAATGAGAATGCCGTAACTCTCAGGACAGTCATCAGCAAAGACGAAGTTTTGCCGCCGTCTTCAGAGACAATCATTTGGACAAAGCTGGAAGGTGATCTTGGGAGCCACCGATTCTACATAGTAGAACCAGACCCAGAGAAGAATTCTCAAGACTACATCGTGGGAAAGACGTTAGTCGAACCAAAGAACACCATGGTTCCAGTGAGGGTTTTGAACGCAAGACCACACACTGTAAAACTAAGGCGAGGGGATGTGACTGGAAAATGCACGCCGATTACCGCCGTCGCAACAATATCTGAACGTGATGCTCCAAAACCTCTCCCATCACCTTGGACAGCGGAAACGAGAGAGACGATTCTCCAGTCCAGTGAGCTGAATCAGGAGCAGCGAACTATGGCAGAGAATCTTATCAATGAGTACGCTGATGTATTTGCCTCACAGGACGGAGAATACGGCCGAACACACCTGGTACAACATCGAATAGACACTGGTGATACTAGACCAATTCGTCAGCCTGCTAGGCGCCTTCCATTGGCAAAGCAGACAGAAGTTGCAGAGATGGTGTCGGCAATGGAGAAAGAAGGTCTGATTGAAAGTTCCAAAAGTCCGTGGGCATCACCGGTTGTACTGGTAAAGAAGAAAGATGGCAGCACGCGGTTCTGCGTGGACTATCGGCAGCTCAATTACGTCACCAAGAAAGACAGCTATCCTCTGCCACGGATTGACGACACGCTAGACACACTATCAGGAGCCCGATGGTTTTCCACTCTCGACTTGAAGAGTGGCTACTGGCAGGTACAGATCCATCCAGAAGACCGGGAGAAAACCGCCTTCACCACAGGAAATGGGCTATGGCAATTCACGGTAATGCCATTCGGGCTGTGCAATGCTCCGGCGACTTTCGAGCGATTGATGGAATGTGTCCTGCAAGGGTTAACATGGAAAACCTGTTTGGTATACTTGGATGATGTCATCGTCGTAGGAAAAACGTTTGCGCAACACCGAGACAATCTAAGGGATGTGTTTCAAAGGCTTCGAAGTGCCCACCTGAAGCTCAACCCCAAGAAGTGCGCCCTGTTTAGAGCGGAAGTCAAGTACCTGGGACACATAATTTCAGCGAAAGGAGTGAGAACCGATCCGGAGAAGGTCGAAGCGGTGAAAAACTGGCCAGTCCCCAAAGACAAACACCAACTAAGGAGCTTCCTGGGCCTAGCCACCTACTACAGACGGTTCGTGAAGGATTTTGCCGGGATCGCAAAGAACCTGCACCAGTTGACGGAAAAGGGAAAACAATTCAAATGGTCAATTGAGTGCGAGAAGAGCTTCAAGGCACTTAAACAACGGCTATGCGATGCCCCGATACTGGCTTACCCCACTCCCGGGGAAACGTTCGTTGTGGATGCAGATGCTAGTAATGTCGGGGTAGGAGCCGTACTCTCCCAGGTGCATGACGGCCAAGAGAAGGTGGTTGCGTACTTCAGCAAGGTGCTCTCTAAGCCAGAAAGGAACTACTGCGTGACAAGGCGGGAACTTCTAGCTTTGATCTTGGCTACGAAGCATTTTCACAAATACCTCTACGGGAGGAAGTTCGTTCTTCGCACAGACCATGCAGCCTTAAAATGGCTATTACAGTTCAAGAGTCCTGAGGGTCAGGTCGCAAGATGGATCGAAAGGCTGCAAATCTACGACTACGAAATACAGCATCGTAAAGGAAAACTCCACTCTAATGCGGATGCACTGTCCCGGAGACCATGCAGAACGGATTGTAAACATTGTGCGCGTCAGGAAGAACGGGAGCTGGTTTCCATCCAAAGAATGAGAGCCGAACCTATCGCCGGCTGGAGCGTAGATGAGATCCGGAACGCTCAGAAGGAAGACCCGGATATCGAGCCGATTCTGGCCTGGAAGGAGAACATGGAGAAACCGGATCATCAGGACATCTCTCACAGAAGCCCGACCTTAAAGGCATATTTTGCGCAGTGGGACTCCCTCCATGTCCAAGAAGGTGTTCTGAGAAGAAAATGGGAATCCTCCGACGGAAAGTCGTTTGTAATGCAGCTTGTCGTACCGCGGACGAGGGTCAAGGAGGTGTTACAGGAAATGCATGGCGGGGCGACCGGAGGCCACTTGGGAGTGAATAAGACGCTAGAAAAGGTACGAGAACGTTTTTATTGGTTAAAAGCGAAGGAAGATATCGAAGACTGGTGCAGAAAATGCGACGTGTGTGCAGCTAGCAAGGGTCCGAGAATCAAAACTCGAGGTAAGATGCACCAATACAACGTGGGAGCACCTTTCGAACGAATCGCCATTGACATCGCAGGGCCCTTTCCGGAAACCGACAATGGTAATCGGTATATACTCGTAGTGATGGACTACTTCAGTAAGTGGCCGGAATTGTTTCCGATCCCTAACCAGGAAGCCAGAACCGTGGCGGAGCAGATCGTCTACAATTGGGTTAGCAGATTCGGTGTGCCCTTGGAATTGCATTCTGACCAAGGGCGGAACTTCGAGTCAAGAATCTTCCAAGAGATGTGTCAACTACTCGGAATCAAAAAGACAAGGACAACCCCGCTTCATCCACAGTCGGACGGTATGGTGGAGCGTTTCAATAGGACTTTGGACGAACATCTCTCGAAGGTCGTAGGTGACTACCAACGGGATTGGGACCGGCAGATTCCCTTGTTTTTGATGGCCTATAGAAGTGCCGTGCATAGCACTACTCGACATACGCCGTTCGAAATCTTATTTGGTGGAATAGCTCGTTTACCCAGTGAGGTGAAATTTGGATCTCCTACCAATGAGCCCAGAAATGAAGAAGAGTACGTGGCGGACCTTAGGGAAAGGCTTAGGGACATACACCAAAGGACCAGAAGCCAGATTAAGATGACGAGCGACCGCATGAAGACCAGGTATGATGCCAAGGCAACAACGTCAGGATTCCAGGAAGGAGATCTGGTGTGGCTGTATAATCCCCATCGCCAAAAGGGGAAATCACCTAAGTTACAGCGGAACTGGGAAGGTCCCTACAGAATAGTAACCCGCATCAACGATGTTGTCTACCGCATCCAGCGAGGACCAAGGGCCAAAATGAAAGTGGTTCATGTGGACCGACTGAGTCGATACAATGGCCGAAATGAGGATGCACTTGTTCGGGACGAACACGTCTAAGAGGGGGGCAGTGTAGCATAATAATAACTACGCGCCTATGTCTATGCAGCAAATTCCGAAGTGACTTTCCATTCTGGCAGAATTTTGGTTCAAACTGTCCTTCATTCGAGGTTCGTGTCGGGGACGAAGTCTCCACAGCTCATGTCAACGAAAGAGACGAATAATATTAGGGATAAAAGGGAATTATAACTGCAAGAATTATTTCTCTTGTTCCAGTGGTCGAAGAATTTGCTAGAAGTTTCTGGCTATCAGAAACTTCTGCTATATAAGGACAGATGGCGATCAAAAAAAACACAGTTGGTTTAGAACCGTGGCGAAGAGATTGGAAAAGTGATAATGGGCGAAGTTGTAATTTGGTGATAAATTGAAAGTTGAGAGTAAACAAGAAAAAGTAATTAGTTTGGATTTGTGAATTAAGTAATTGAAAGGAGATAAAGTGATTTGAGAGGAAAGAGACCTTGTAAGAAAAGAATTTGCAAAGAATAGTATAGTGTGAACTTGAATTGTTCTATAGACTAGAAAATAAAGAAATAAATTTCACAGAATATCGTTTTATCTACTCGAGCCGTAGCCAGCATATTACAATATATATAAAAATTTAACTCAACCGTATCGGGGAAAACAAATTTGTTGGTTATAATAATCCTCAACTTCTTGAATCATGTCATTCTTGGGCATGTGGAGAACATTATCAGAAAGAAATGGTTTCACTTTCAATCGAAAGGAAATATGACAGATATAATGCATGGGAATCCTTTTCAAGAATTTCTGATTTGGATTACAGGAAAAAAGGATTATGTCATAATGTCTGAATTGTGCTTCTAAATTAGTCAAAAAACCCACTGCAAGTTGTAACGTTGTTCATAAAGTAAAATAAATCCATGAATGGCGTTGAACAATTTTATAATTTATGGAAACGACCAACTCACGGTTGTGCCTTCGCCTGGAGATGCCAGTCAAGCGCTACTTCCGTAACGAATCTTTTGTCACTTCGTCAAAACTACACATAGATCCTAATCAAAGTATTATTTTCTATTTCGGATTTAGAAACCCATCAAAACTTCACACATTTTTTTTTTCGTTTATTTTATAACAAAATATGCAAAAATCTGACAATAAAAACACTAACTCGCTATTTGAATAAATTAAAAAAAAAAAAAAATACAAATTGAATCCATCAAAATTTCAAACACTACGCTGCGAACAAAATATAGTAATAACACACTATCACCCGGCACGATCATGATCATGATCCCTATCATAACATAAAATCAATTCAAAAATACTTCATTATGTCATTCGATTATAGTGTAGATACTTTTGAACTGCTGAGCACCAACACCACCATCATCATCATTTCTCTTTCTCTCGTTCAACCAATAATGTAAAATTTTAAAGAAATTCTATTAATCATTCGTACAAGTAATTTGAATATACAATTCCAAAACAAAATTTATGTCATTTACATCTATGGCGGTAGCCGTACAGCAGCAGATACTCGTATAATAATATTTATGAAGCCCAAGCCAGCCGATTTTGTGTGTGGGTGTTGTCTCTCTTCATAAATTGATCACGACGAACGTACTCATATGCAGAGAGTCATAAAGAAAAATCGAGACCAACAAGAAGAAGAACTTTAGAACAATAAAATAATAAAAAGTAAACAAAATTATTCTCCCAATTAATATTCACAATCACGACACAGATGGAAGTTAAAAATTTCTCCAAGTATCTATGTATGAACATTTTTAGGGGTTCTTCCCAACTGACATTTGAATGGAATTTTGTATTTTGCAAAATATTGTGACTCACTGGTCTGGTCACTTTATAACATTTTACTGGAACGGATTTGAATTAAAAAAAGAAAAAAAAAAAAAAGAGTCTCTTATTAAAGTTGACACATGGATTGTGCATATATTGAAAGTACACCGGAAATTGGTTGAGGTGTGCCTAGTGTATAGATCGTAGTGAGTGCTTAATGAATATTGACAGTCTGAGTAGATTGAATTTTTATCTTTTGTGAGAAAGATACTCGTACTCACTGTGAGAATTACATATTCTTCGCTCAAGCGTATCGTGAACACCTCCTCGCTCCGTTGTATGTTACTAATTAGCTTAAAGGCTTGTTTGCAATAAAAATAAAAAAAATAAAAGTTCCAATCCAATCAATCAAGTACACATTTGTCTTGGAAAATAAAAGAAAAATGCATAAAGAACTTCATAATCAGTCATGCAACAGCGAGGTGTTAATCCCGTAGTGTTACTGCATCGTTTTACACTCGAAAATTTGTTCACCTGACAATTGGCAGTGATGTCAAATAGAGACGGTAAATCAATTAATTAAACTTTAAGTTCACTATTTAGATTGATGTTTGTGGATATTTCTGAGGCTAATGGTTTTCGAAAACATTAATTATAATTGATTGATAAAAGATACTTCCTTGTTGTATGCATAAATTTCAAGGAAAATTATCAATAGGAAGTGTCTATTTTGGGAGCAGCCTTCAGATTAAAAATATTAAGCGAAATATCAATTTATTGGTACTTACATCTGGATGTTCTCTAACTGGCACATAGACTTTTTCATTTAATGTCACGGGCGCGCCTTCTGGCTCTGGTAACGTTAGTGGTTCCTTTTTAACGCCATTTATTTGAAACAGGGAGGCACGAACTCTGGCAATTTCTGGAAAAAAAAAAAAAAGAGAAATAAAGTGTTAACTGAAGAAAAGTTACATAAATAATACGAGTGTTAAAGGCTACAGCAAAGAGATTACTTTTATCACCATTTTCATTTCAAAATCCTTAAATAATTTTTGTAACATCTCCAGCAATTGTCACTTGAACGTATACATTATTCGTTCTTATGAACACGTTTAGAAAGGGGTATCAAGAAAGGGTCTGGCCTTTCGTTTCCTCCCGAGTATACCTACTTTACATTGGAAAATAGCTATGTGTAGTAATGAGAGGGACAATATACGTTTACGGGCTATGTTGTAAGAGTATGACGAAAAGGATTGAAGATAATGACAAGTGCTCGTCACAAACAACTTGTACCTAAAGCATTGTTCCCGTCATATTATCTGTCAAGTGTATTTGCATTTTCACGGACAGCCAGCGGCAATATAGTCCCTGGTACCTGACTGCTCAAGATTGCCGCTCTTGTCGTAAATCAACATTTGTGGTCACGAAGACATTCCAGAAAACTTCAAGCCTCACTACAAAAGGCATCCCCTTCAGAATTATGCTGGAAAGGCAAAATTTAGATATGCCTCTCGCTACATGTGAACATTTACACGTATGGTACGTCTTATCAAGTCTCTAGACCAAAATCTGGCCGAAGCTAGAAGCGTTCGTAGATCAGCACCGTCATAACTGTTCTTACGGGGCATTGTTATACCTAAGGTTTACACGCTAAAAGGCTAGGAATCTTTTCAGACGGTTTCTGCAGGAACCGTTAGGACTATGGTAGCTGTCCAGCTATGTACAAAAGAAGACTGCTCCATTTCGCGGCTCTTCTTTCGACGACATCAGCCACCTGGTGAATATTGACTTCAGAAACATCCTCTACTTCATAGCAAGCTCCGACTAGTTCAATCAGCTCTTTAAATAGCTAAAAGCGGTAGATTCCCTAGTATCACAATGGATCTACTTTGGTCTACCTAAGTATGTCAAAATAAAGGCAGACAGCCACCCTAATCTAAACTAACCTATTCACAATTCTCGCTTGAATAATTTTATTTCATTTCATTTTTTTATAAGTTTAGTTATAAAGGGTTTTTCAATAAGGACATAACAATTTTTTATTTAAATAAAACACAGAATAATTGATATATCAGGCTGAAATTTATTCCAGGTGTACGAGTAGTGTTAAATTTAAGTATGGAATTCGATCTCGTACATATGACCACCATGAGCATGTTTGCAGCGATCGATTCTTTGCAGCCAATTTTCCACCAGTCTTCCACTCTTCCGCGCAATTTCGCGTTCGATATTGTACCTGCGCTCCTCTAACGTTGTTGGCATAAAGCAACGACTTAACGTAACCCCATAAAAATAAATCCATCGGCGTTAAATCGCATGAGCGAGCTGGCCATTTCTCGAGATTACACGATTACCGAACTTCCTCTTCAATAGATCAATTGTTTGACCAGCTGTATGGCATGGGGCACCATTTGTTGGAACTACATATCACTGATGTCAAGTCTATCCAATTTTGGGCAAAAATAGTCTTCCAACATTGGACGAAAGCGAACATGCACGATGACCGTAACATGGCGATCATTTTCATAGACGAAAAAAATACGGTGATTTTTCGACGAGCTTCAGGTTTTTCTTCAAACTTTTGTAGAGCCCAATCGGAGAAGGTCAAATGATCAAGAGGCTTCAGTTCTTGAGTTAAGGGTGTAGGCCAAGATCTTTACGCAAAATTCGCCACAATGTGGACTGAGAGATTCCCAATTCCTGTGAACGAAGTGGAATCAACTGATTTGGCTCATTTTTAACTGAAGCACTTACGGCTGCGATATTTTCGGTACTTCGACCGGTGCGTTGTCTCCCAGGCACAGGAACATTCACTGTTTCATATGCTGATTCGAATTTATCCACTATAGCACGCATAGCCTATCTGGTGGGACGATTATTACGACCGAAAATTGGAGTAAGCGCTCTTAAAGTTGCGACCAGCGACTCAGAATTTCGGTAGCAATTTTTAATAATTTCCAAACGTTGCTCGTTCGTGAATTTCACTACGATAAAAACGTAAACCTTGACTGGCGTTTTGACGTTGACAGATCGTAAAAAATATTTAAGGGTGCCTTTGTATTAAAATACAAAATTGTTATGTCCCTATTGAAAAATCCTTTATATAGTTCATTTGCTGGCGCACTGAAATGGTACGAGTGTGTGGTACCGAATTTCTCAAAATTTTCGAAAAATATACTGAATAAACCAATTTATCCGACTTTTCCCCGAAGTTAATAGAAATCGTTTTAGAGTACATATATCTCGAAAATTGCGTTTCCTAACCAAAAAAAAAAAATATTTTGTTCAGAATTTTAAGTTTTGCAAAGCGTACCGAATGTTTTAAAATTTTCTGAAAGTGTTTTAAATTAACCAAAATATCAGACTTTACTCCGAAGTTAATATAAATCGTTTATGAGTGCAAATATCCCAAAAACGACGCGGACAAAATAGTTTAGATCAAAATCGCATGTTCAGAAATTCTCTAAAAGTTGTCGAGTTTTTCTAAATTTTCGAAAATCTTCCAAAATGTTCAACTTCATTCCGAAGTTAATGGAAAATGTTTCTGAGTTGGAATATCATGAAAAGGTTTCCTATCGAAACAAATTCCCAGCGAGAAGACTAACTAAGTTCTAACGTACTGAGTACTATAAGCGCGAGAGCAAACAAAGTCATACCATGTATGTGTGCATTTTAAAGGATCAAGTATTGTTTGTCACGAGGAAATATAACCGTGAAGTCAATGAGGGTAGGACCGAACCTAAACCAAGCAATCGTGCTTGCCAGCAACCTTCTAGATACGCAACTCAGAATAACGCATCTAGGGAGAGGATGTGAGATTTAAGGGCTTCTTACACTTTACCGAACGACATTTGAAATACATTCTGGCTTTTTGCCACTTTTAGTCATAAATCGTCGCTACGAGTTTGATTCGTCTTTTCAAATCGACTTATTGTGCGCTAATTTTATAAAATTTAAACAAAATTCGAAAAACTTTTATCGTTGATGAATTATGGGAATTTGAAGTGTATCCAATAATATTACAAAGGGAATGGCGCCCAACAAGAGGCACATACGAGTATTGTCAACTGTGCAGATATGAAATTTCATTACAAACTTAGCTTAATCATGCTTCAGTTACTTATACGAGTGCATCACTAAATTCGATGACACAATTATATAACAACGTTTCATGGCATTTCGATGAAAAAAAGTGCAGTTCTCTTGGAAATTTTCTACTTAGTCAGCGAATTTAGCACGGAAGAAAAAAGGTCACTACATTCCCAACACTATGATCGCCATTCTGCCCACTTTGCTTACCTACATACGAGTACAGACCATCAGTCAAGTACACTCAATGCAATTATTATACATTAAACGACCATTAATCATAGTTGATTAGTTAAATTGGTCGTAATAGTGCTCCGGCTGTGAAAACCCTTTTATCTGAAAAACACTATCCTATGATCTGCCATATCTAATTCTAGCATCTTAGTCTGATCGATCGTTTGTAGTTTATCTGCATCAGCACTGCCCGCAATGGAAAATTCAAAACTATATAATTATTGAATGTATGTGTGGTATTTTCATTTTGTTAAAATCTTTCGAATCTTTTTGCAAGAATTCCGTCGGCATCTTTACAATTCAATAGCACATGAGGCGGGCGTCGCGCTAAATTTCATTAGAAAATTAGCTAACTACTGTGTGTGGGGTTGTGTTGCATTGTCGGTGCAATGTCTTATCACCACGTCCATCTCTAAATGTGCACCAACGTGTGGTCCGATGATGATGATGGAGATTTTTTATTTTTTTTTTTACATTTTTTTGCCAATTACAATCCACACCTATTTGTTTGAGGTTAACTATTGGAGAAGGCGGTTTTCGATTGGCTGGTTGACCTTTGTCTACATGAAGGATTGTTGCCGATGATGTGATTGACTGATTTAAATGGATGAATGATGTGATTTCATTTATTCATTGAAACTGTTGGTGTATTACAATGGTTCAATATGATCATGAAATATTGCATTTTATAGTATTCTTAACCCATTTACGTCATCTTTACAAACAAATTGAATAGAAGTCAATAACCGGTATCAACCAACCAACTATTACGGTGGACAGATATCTACTGCAGTCTACGTTAATAATATTTTCTTATTAAATATGTCGTAAAATTGTCAAGTTGCCGATGGTTCTTAATATGTAGTTTTGGATGCATTTTCATTTACCTATCGAAAGTATTACAAAAAGCTACAAAATTTGTGAAGACATGCTGATGATGATGAAACCAAATACTTGGCCATACTTAACCCTCAGAATCTCAAGAATGGTCATTTCCTCAAAAAAAGAAGCCAGCAGCATAGCCAGCCATATAATAGAATTCATTATTAGAAACCACACTTTCAGGGCCAGACAGTCCTAAGACTTAGAACGAGAGTTTTGAACCACTTTTTGGCCCCTTCTTCTTTTGTCACAGTGGACCTTACACTTAAAAAATAAGCTCGATAATCTGTGGGAAAAATTGTAGGAGCCGCTCGTGCTAGCCCAAGAGCGATTCTCTGCGATACTTGACTGACTCTAAACACAGATTTGCTGTAAATAATAGTTCCCAGTGTGCGGCCTCTGCAAGTCAAGATGAAAGATGAACGGGCCGATAGACACGATCGACATGGGGCCGGAAAATACATCACCGATGGTAACTTTCTGATTGATGTGATAACAAAGAGATGACAAAATGTCCCTCTGTATTCTAGAAAACTGTCAGGAACTGCAAATACATTCCGCAACAACTTCGCATTTTTTCTTAATTTTCACGGGCACATGTTTCTACGCCATGCGAAAATAAATCACCGGCAACTTTTATTCGGTCATTTCTCATTTCGGCCGATTCGGATGCGTTTTACTTCTTATTAAAGCTAAAGAATTAGACTACAAACTTGTGTTGACTATTTTATCGAAGTGCTGCAGTGGACCTTTCTAAGGCCGGATATCGACACGTGGTGGACAAAATTAAGAAGGACCCTCCAACCTCTGGCTCCATTTGAAATCTGCAGTGCTGCTTCCACTTCCAAAACGTTTGTCTCCTGATTTCACGTCAAATATGATAATGGCTCAGCTGATGCGAAATGTCTTCTCTTTCACGTGTGTTGCACAATTCACAGCATAATGGTAGGTCCGGTCTATGAGGCACAAGGACCAAGTACTATTGTTGGTCGGAGACAAAAACCCCAAATAGAGCGCAAAACAAGGAAATATTCCCCGGAAATTTAAATTCTCTGAAAAACAAGTTGAAAATTGAAAATATCAAAAGCGGAGCAGATTTGTCTTGCAGCACAGTAGATTTGCGTTTTGAAAAAAAGTACAGTATATCTACTGGAGTAGGGTGGCAATGCTGCAATGAAAGTGAAAAAAGCCATAGGTCCAACATAATCTTACCACAAAATGAATTGAGTGGCAGAAGATAAAAAGTCTAACCAAATCGGATGCCATTTTTGGACGCTCAAAAGAGAAAAGAATTATCCTGACGTCGCTATTGGACATCAACAACAAACTTATTTTCTTAAGAGTCAACTACTATCGAAATGATAAACCTGGGGGACCATTAGTTGCCTATCTGGAGACATCCTATTGAATTTGTAATAGGTTTTGTGCTTAAACTTTAACCATCTTAGACAAGATATTCGTATCTGAGAATGTTCCTCGTTTTTGGCAGCAATGGCAAAAGAAGTCACAGCCTAATTATGATTTCGTTTAAACTCTTAACTCAAAACTTGCTGATATGATAACAACGTATAGGTACGTATATATGACTCAGCTGAGGGGCTTTATTAGCAGTCATTAATATTTATGACTTTTACTCTCAGAATTCACAATTGCTGTCGGCTAGTAGAGCAGCACATTATGCATACCTAATCATTTTACACACAACATTTCCAGTTCAAACTGAGGTTGCCCCCATACAGGGTGTCTCAAGTTAAACATAATATTTAGAAAATTCTTGATTTATTTATCTCAGAGTAATGATTTTTCACCCGTTATCTTATAATTATTTTGAATAAGGATAATTATTTTAACCTTTAAATCCCTTCCAGGAAAGACCTTGATGCGTTCTTCTCTTCTCTTCTACGATGGCCTTGCACTCTTCGTAGTGATCCAATTGTAATCTCAAATAGAAGCTTCAATGGCACATTTTACCATATAACATTGAACCTGAATGAAGCCCACACAAGTTGATGATACATCTAAATCGCCTCAAAGAAAAATCAAACTTTAGCATGTATGCACGAAATCAACTAACTCCGTAATTAGAGCTCGTTTCAAAGTTAAATCTATTTCTTATAATAAAATGGTTCGTTGGTGGTGCGCTTAATAACATTAATTATAGCTCGCAATAGACATATATGGGCACATCCGCTTTGACTTGACAGAGAGCAACAAAATAAAAAGCGGAATATGTACCTAATATCATCTACTGTTGCCGTCACATCCCACGTGCCGCCGCCGCCGCCGCCGTCGCCGTGTACAAAATTCGTTTCTAATTCATCGACTCGGTCAGGGAAGCATATTAATTGTAATTACCATGGAAAAAGGTGTTTTTCAAGTTTCTCCTTAATTCAAACCTACACCTGTAAAATTTTAATATCATCCTCATTTGGTAGCTCGATGTTAGGTTCAAATAAGTTTCACAACCTTGAGGTATAGTCATCAATGAATACAATGACGGCGGCGACATATACTAACCGCGGTTTTACAATTTTTTTTCTTTTTTTTTACCACAAAAACCTACTCAAATCGCCAAAACAGGGCATACCTCTTAGGTAAGTATAAGCTTAAGCTTGTCAAGATAAAAGTGGTTATCATTAGGTGCATGCCTCCGCATAGTACCTCAGTTAGAAGAGAGAGAGAGAGAGAGAGGTCGGCGAAGGCTAAAAGCTTCAAGTCACCTTTAAAAGGTAAGCACATAAAACAGCAAGAAAAAAAAAAAAAAAAAAAAAAAGAAAGATACAAATAATATAAAGTGAAAACTGTTTGTGTTAGATTGTTGTGTTGACCACCTACACTGGCTGGCTTGTAATTTGGCCTGGTGGGTCCCTTATTTGGAGTTTCGAGACGTTGGCGTCACTCTAATGACTAACAGATTGATATTGTACTCGTACTCATGTATGCATAAGCACACGAACTGAATAGATGTAGGTTGATGAGATAATGTGATGAATAGGTTCTGTTTTTTAATACTTTTTCTTAATTTCCATTACACGTCAATTTATTCATTGAAAATATATTTTGTAAATACTCGAGATGTATGTATTTCTCAATAAGTTTCTTTAAATAAATTCCGTAAGTAAAAATGTGCTTCTGCTATGAATTTAGTTTAGTCATAGGTAAAGACGAAGTTTAACTCATAAATAGTGGGAAGTGAATTTTTATTAATGAGCTTTTACTAGTTAGAAGTTAATTAGTTTATTGTATTTCGATTCATCAATTTATATCGACTCTTTTAAAAATCTTTGCACCTGTGTCCGATCCCCATTGCATAGTATATCCATTAGACTGGTGTTAACACCCTTGTAAGGTTATAAAATTGCACTTCATTATCGAGTAACATTAAGTAAAGGTAGAAGCCGTTTTGTCTTACACGTGTATATTTAACAATAAAAACACAAATGAATTGGTAAATAGTTCATCAAAGGTCGTAAATATTCCCTCTGCTGTGGATAAATGAGATTCAGATGATGCAAATAAGATTTAGTATTATCACGTTCTCAGAGCAATTAGTCAAAGGTTTAGTGCCCGCTATTAAAATTCTTTTAATGCATTTGTGTGAACTCAGACTTGAAATAAAAATTGCATAAAAATTTGCATGAGGATCAAAACAAACTGTACAAACAAAAAAAACTTTATTTTCAAACAACACGAAACTCATAAATACAGCGTGCACTTGAATCAATGAGGAGTTCTAAAACGAGCATAACCTAGTTGGATTATAATAGAATAATTATAATAAAATAATTTTATTTTAAAAATGTTACCTGTCTATGAGCAAGTAGTACAATTTGACAGAGCCTACGTGCTGACTATCGAATTTCCCTGGCCTTTTTCATGCAGTCGAATAATTTCATACCTTCTCGGAAAAAAAAAATACACAAGGGAACACACTTTTCACAAAAAGAAATGTTTGAAGGGGAATTCAAATATACAAACAAAATTTGAACGTTTTTATTAAGATAATACTAAGTTTCCCCTAGAGCCAATAGAAATCGCGAATGAGGTGTTAAATTGCCTCATTTCCCATACATTTCCTCATTTGTTCAATCACCTCATTACCAACAAATGAGATCGCAAAAAAATGTAAAAAAAAATAATTGTGACATTTAGAGGTAGTTCCATGTTCAAACATGGGAACAATGGCTATGTTTGCAGTGTCATTTCTGACGTATCTGAGGTAATAATTAAACAATGACCATGATTATTACCTCATGCACACATACAAACTCGAGAATATCAGATTTGCGAAGTGTTGCTTCGAATTCACTTGCAAATAGACCAGGAATGGTCACCTGTGGGAAGACTAACAACAATGAGGGTGGTGTAGTGGTAATATCATCGCTTGTCACGCTGTTGGTTCACGGTTCAAATCTTGATGTCAAGAACCATCTATTTATTTCGCATGAAATAAATAAAAAAGTCAACTCTACTGCGAAGGCATAACACTGGCAATAGAGTCGCCATATGGCTGAAAAAGCAACTTGATCGTGATGATGACATCAGGAGGATGGAAAAAAATACTGTGAATCATGAGCAACAACAAAAGCAAAACAAACAAGCTCCCCAGTTATCTGGACGCAACCCTTGGAGTTTACAGAAACTTAATACCATCAAACTTTCAAACCACTACACTAAATCTTTCTTTCACTTTCTCTCTCTTCTTCACAACGCCCGTGTCCTCTAATAGTATAAGAGTATTCATATTCTCTTTGGAACGCGCAAATTATAAAAAAAAAAAAATTGGTTGTCCCAAGTTACACACCTAACATGTTCTCTTGCTTGAACCTGGAACGCATTCTTGTTCTATCAACTGTCAAAATAAATGAACTGAACGTAGTGAAAACTCCTCGAAATGAGTCTTTTTAAATTATCTTATTTGGTTTTAGTGAAAACGTAGTATAAGAGTTTTTGACATTTAAAGTAGACAGCAGTCCCTGTACACATTCCATGTCTCATATATCTTTGAATGTGTTTCCAAAGTAGATTTATATGTTGAATCAATCTGTAAGCAATAATTTTCTCCAAACTATAATTTTCCAGTTATAATGTTTTAAATTTTTATTCAATTCAATTGTTAAAAATTGTGCTTCTGATAAATTTTCATAAAAAATAGACGGTCAAGCATGAAACTGCTTCATATGCCGAGGGTTACGCAGCAATTAAAATTAGCATATTACTGAATAGTGCTAAACAGATTTTTTTAAATTTATTACACTATAGGATGCAGATTGCTGTCAAAATCTGATAAAAACAAATATAACGGAACTATATATTTTTGAATTTGGCGCATCGTTAACTTTCATTTGATACCCATATTGCAAGATTGTTTTTCAATTTAACTTCCACAATTTTGTTACTTTCCCCTTCTCCGAAAATTTTACTTTAGAACTATATACAGGTTAGTATGACTCTACTCTGCTCCACATTTCAATACTCTAAGTCTAAAGGTTTGAAATTTATGAGGGTGTGACAAACAGACGGACGACAACTGACTCTCACAAGAGTTCCGTTCATACTTTTTGAGTACCCGAACCCTGAAAACGCAGTAACTACGAAACTAAAGATGATGTACAAATTTGGCTTTCAGATATAGATTTATGATATAATGCGGCTTTACAAGTAGATTCTAAGATAAATGGAATGTGTTTGACAGGAATCGTTGGCAAATTATCTTAAACGACGAAAACCCGTACCTTAAATACGTTATATCTCAAAAGCTGTGCGTGCTGGGAAAAATGTTTTAATTCAGTGCATTGTCGAAAAAAAAATATTTTTTTTTATATTCTCTTGTGTTACCTTGCTGCAAGATTGTGAAGAAGGAGAAAACAAATCTTGCATCTTCTCTATGCGGATTGTTTCTTTTCAATGACCTCGGTAACCAACATTTTTTTGTGTTTCCGATTTCAAAATTTCCAATTCGGCTCTCCATTTCTGGTCAAAACAAATACTGTTCGTCCCTAAGATGCTTCTTGTAATGCTGCTAATTCAAGACCCAATTAATGGATTTTTATGAAATTTGGTTCGTCAGGTGCTTAGACTGTGGTCCCACTTGAAAACCATACAAATCGGATTGATATGCGCGGTCAGGTTGTAAAAAATCTTTAAAATTCATCGTGAAATTAGGTTTGTTAGTTCAGAATGGTGTATCTATACACCATTTGGTTCCACATGAACATCATAGAAAATATATAAGAGAAGTGTTTTGAAAAATCGTTGTTAAATGCCTACGGATTTTTTAGAAATATGGTTTCTAGTTTGCTCTGACATGTATGTAGATGGTCAATATGGAGTGCAGATGAGATTAGGAGATAAAGTCACTTGGTAGATTTTTATACCTTTTCCACAGGCAGATGTTTATACCCTTTCCACAGATTGTGGTATACTGATTTTATTGCATAGTTTGTAACTTAGAAAAATAATTAAGATAATCCCAGCCAAATCAAACTTGAATCATATATAATTTTTTCGGGCTTTATAGTTTGATTTTTTAAAAAACGCCCACAATCATGTCAAATATCTGACAACCACTATTTCATGCCAGTTTTCAGGACATTCATGTGCAAGTATTGGTAATTTAGGTCAACTGCTACGTTCATTTTACTACACAATGCAAAAGTAAAATGACGTTGCTGTGAAATCAAGTGATTTGCTGTCGTGAAATAAAGAATTAGTTGCCAGTTTTTAATCAATAACTACTATTAAGTTAATTCGATTGTAGTTGCCATTGCAACAAATTTGTTTTGAACTAAAATAGTTAATTGCGCATAGCAATTAGAAAAAACAATTTAGTCATAAGAAAATAGTCGCCATTCAGTGATTAACAATTTTCAGAGATTAGTCACAACTAATTTAATAATGACAAAATTATTTAGTTGGGCTTCATACTCCAGCTGTCCAAATCAGAGAAAACAAAATGTTAAGTGTAGTAAAAACTTTACGTTAGCCGTGTTTCTTTGTGAAAATGATCCCAGTTCAAAAAAGTTTGCATGACGAACAAGAACAACAACTAACTGGGTATACGAGTACTGTTTCAGTAACTTTCGATATTATCCACAGTTTTCGCTAACTGATGGCTCAATAAGGTGATTTGCTCAGGAATGTTGGAAGACAAGAAGAAAACGTATTTCAAATATTTAATGTAATATTCTATTCAATGTAAAATCATTAAGTTTAACAAGAAAAAAGAGGGACGATAGTAGAAATATTGTACTAATCTACTTCACATTTCAAACCGTAGTGACAAATTACAAAATACAAATTAGGACATCGTTTTTTGTGAAACGTAACTGCACTTCATATAAAGTTACAAAGCTGGGATGGGATTGAAAGATGGTAAAGATGCAGACCACATGGTTGTCGCAGATACCTGCAGACAGCCGGGAATAATAAAAAACTTAGAGTGTGTCACTCAAGTATGACCTTTCAAAAAAAAAAAAAGAATGTTAAAGATAGTCTGTATGCCAATCTTAGACCAAAGGAAATATTTGAAGTACATACCTACGTACTGATTTCAAAGAATTGTTCTTTACCCCAAATAAATAAAGCATGATGAAAATTCGTCGTTTGTAAGACTATAGCATTACAATCTGCTAGGTAAGACAAACCGCAATCTGCATTTCGTCGAGCGATTTTCATATCCCTCACCGCTCTATTTCTAATTAAAATACGGGAACATTGTCTCCAAACAAAATGAACCCTGAAACATTCCCAACGTATTTTTCAAACAAATGATATTCATACCTACAAATATTTGTCGCAACACATCCTAAGCACACAATTTAAGATTTATTAATCGCTGCATTTATTAGTCATGTCTTTCTAACAAAATCCATCCACTTTATATTCGCAAAAAAACAATATTAATTTTGAAACAATGTATGCAGCTACACGTTGAAATTAACTCAAACGAAAAGTCTATTTAAAAATATGAAAGATATTTTATGTTCGTCGGTACGACGACGGCGACTTTGAATCATCAGGTCCCATACCATTGTGGATTCGTCTTCAAAGAAATGAAAATAATTTTTTGCCACAGATCTAGTAGATGGTGACTCCTCTCGTGAATGCTTTCCTTCTTAAAAAATAGAATATATATATTTTCAAAAACAAATTCGGACGTGAGGTAAAAGATACACGCTGAATGGCTGATTCATATGCTGAATTTGAAGGCGCGTGACGTATGGTTTGGAAGTTATTAGCATAAAAAAAAAAGTATGAATTCACACGACAATTAACACGACATCTTCTACTTAGACACGTCCCAAAAACTAGGTTAAACAACCCATGCTGCTGTGCTGGCGCCTAGTGTCATTAACGCTCAAAGCGTTGCACGCTACTATAATATCCCTCTCCGATCGGTTAACAATTGTTGTCTAGTTTTTTTTTTTTTTTTTTTTTTCACGGTTTACTTCAACTGACGATGATGATTGCGAGCAGTACACATTTTATTCATATTTAACTTTGGCGTATCGTAGCCAATTGACCTCCATAGTTGAACTGAAAAATATAATAGTAACTTTTTGTGCAAAAAAAAATAAACAAATTCAAATAAAACGCTGTAACACTGGCAATGTATCTGCGGCCTGAATGTGCTGGAATCCATTTGAATTTCTCGGTATAGTACGAGTATGTAAGTTATAAGATTGCAAGTACGAGTAATTTGATCTACACATCCAGTACTGGAAAATTATGCAAAATTGCAAAATGTATCTTAGATGCGGCAGTGAAATTGACAACCAATGGTTGCTTGCTTATTTATGGACAGTTTAGATGTGGCAGATAATGACTATGGAGCGACAACTGATGGTTGTGTTATGAAATTACTTTCATGAGACATGATGGACAGACATTGGTTGTTGACACATTGCCAATGGAACAGATGTTACGCTAACGGTTGCATTAACTTTTTAACTGATAAAGATTGAGAATTGTAATCCGAATAAAAATAAATTATTGCAAATATCGACTTGCAAATAAAGCGATAAGAATGTGACTGCATAGTGTTTAATGTAAGGCAGCGCACTGATCTAGCAATAAGATTTCACAAAGTGGATTGTCAGTCGAGTTGTTCTATCCCCTTGCAATGCCTGCTGCTACAATAGACAACAAGAATCACGTCATTTGATGATGAACGCTGGAATTTCATGCTATACTACGGTTAGTTTAATCAAAATGTGGGGAATTTGTGAAATGATAACGACCTCGAATTTTATTGCTGATGTCATCATATTCATCGATTAAGTCGCCTCATCATTGTACACCACCAATTACTAGCGAAATTAGGTGAAACAGGATATGAAATGGGATTCGGTTCCAAAATTCCAACGCACGCAGAGACTTAGTTAGATCCAAACAAAGTGTAGAGAAATCCTAATTCCCGGACATATTTCCGATTAACAATGAAGTTTTTACGTCTGCAGAATGAATTTTGCTTGAATGATAGTTTGTGGCGAGTCGCTAAGTAACCCTCAGGTCACCAGGAGTATAGTGATGGAATCAGATCTAATTCAGCTACCTTCCATGCATGAATAATGATAAGTTTCACTTAAAAAAATATTCTATAATATTGTAACATGCGAGCTACGGCTCGAGTAGATAAAACAATTATTCTGTGAAATTTATTTCTTTATTTTCTAGACTATAGAACAATTCAAGTTCACACTATACTATTCTTCGCAAATTCTTTTCTTACAAGGTCTCTTTCCTCTCAAATCACTTTATCTCCTTTCTATTACTTAATTCACAAATCCAAACTAATTACTTTTTCTTGTTCACTCTCAACTTTCAATTTATCACCAAATTACCACTTCGCCCATTATCACTTTTCCAATCTCTTCGCCACGGTTCTAAACCAACTGTCTTTTTTTTGATCGCCATCTGTCCTTATATAGCAGAAGTTTCTGATAGCCAGAAACTTCTAGCAAATTCTTCGACCACTGGAACAAGAGAAATAATTCTTGCAGTTATAATTCCCTAATATTATCCCTAATATTTTCCCTAATATTATTTGTCTCTTTCGTTGACATGAGCTGTGGAGACTTCGTCCCAGACACGAACCTCGAATGAAGGACAGTTTGAACCAAAATTCTGCCAGAATGGAAAGTCACTTCGGAATTTGCTGCATAGACATAGGCGCGTAGTTATTATTATGCTACACTGCCCCCCTCTTAGACGTGTTCGTCCCGAACAAGTGCATCCTCATTTCGGCCATTGTATCGACTCAGTCGGTCCACATGAACCACTTTCATTTTGGCCCTTGGTCCTCGCTGGATGCGGTAGACAACATCGTTGATGCGGGTTACTATTCTGTAGGGACCTTCCCAGTTCCGCTGTAACTTAGGTGATTTCCCCTTTTGGCGATGGGGATTATACAGCCACACCAGATCTCCTTCCTGGAATCCTGACGTTGTTGCCTTGGCATCATACCTGGTCTTCATGCGGTCGCTCGTCATCTTAATCTGGCTTCTGGTCCTTTGGTGTATGTCCCTAAGCCTTTCCCTAAGGTCCGCCACGTACTCTTCTTCATTTCTGGGCTCATTGGTAGGAGATCCAAATTTCACCTCACTGGGTAAACGAGCTATTCCACCAAATAAGATTTCGAACGGCGTATGTCGAGTAGTGCTATGCACGGCACTTCTATAGGCCATCAAAAACAAGGGAATCTGCCGGTCCCAATCCCGTTGGTAGTCACCTACGACCTTCGAGAGATGTTCGTCCAAAGTCCTATTGAAACGCTCCACCATACCGTCCGACTGTGGATGAAGCGGGGTTGTCCTTGTCTTTTTGATTCCGAGTAGTTGACACATCTCTTGGAAGATTCTTGACTCGAAGTTCCGCCCTTGGTCAGAATGCAATTCCAAGGGCACACCGAATCTGCTAACCCAATTGTAGACGATCTGCTCCGCCACGGTTCTGGCTTCCTGGTTAGGGATCGGAAACGCTTCCGGCCACTTACTGAAGTAGTCCATCACTACGAGTATATACCGATTACCATTGTCGGTTTCCGGAAAGGGCCCTGCGATGTCAATGGCGATTCGTTCGAAAGGTGCTCCCACGTTGTATTGGTGCATCTTACCTCGAGTTTTGATTCTCGGACCCTTGCTAGCTGCACACACGTCGCATTTTCTGCACCAGTCTTCGATATCTTCCTTCGCTTTTAACCAATAAAAACGTTCTCGTACCTTTTCTAGCGTCTTATTCACTCCCAAGTGGCCTCCGGTCGCCCCGCCATGCATTTCCTGTAACACCTCCTTGACCCTCGTCCGCGGTACGACAAGCTGCATTACAAACGATTTTCCGTCGGAGGATTCCCATTTTCTTCTCAGAACACCTTCTTGGACATGGAGGGAGTCCCACTGCGCAAAATATGCCTTTAAGGTCGGGCTTCTGTGAGAGATGTCCTGATGATCCGGTTTCTCCATGTTCTCCTTCCAGGCCAGAATCGGCTCGATATCCGGGTCTTCCTTCTGAGCGTTCCGGATCTCATCTACGCTCCAGCCGGCGATAGGTTCGGCTCTCATTCTTTGGATGGAAACCAGCTCCCGTTCTTCCTGACGCGCACAATGTTTACAATCCGTTCTGCATGGTCTCCGGGACAGTGCATCCGCATTAGAGTGGAGTTTTCCTTTACGATGCTGTATTTCGTAGTCGTAGATTTGCAGCCTTTCGATCCATCTTGCGACCTGACCCTCAGGACTCTTGAACTGTAATAGCCATTTTAAGGCTGCATGGTCTGTGCGAAGAACGAACTTCCTCCCGTAGAGGTATTTGTGAAAATGCTTCGTAGCCAAGATCAAAGCTAGAAGTTCCCGCCTTGTCACGCAGTAGTTCCTTTCTGGCTTAGAGAGCACCTTGCTGAAGTACGCAACCACCTTCTCTTGGCCGTCATGCACCTGGGAGAGTACGGCTCCTACCCCGACATTACTAGCATCTGCATCTACAACGAACGTTTCCCCGGGAGTGGGATAAGCCAGTATCGGGGCATCGCATAGCCGTTGTTTAAGTGCCTTGAAGCTCTTCTCGCACTCAATTGACCATTTGAATTGTTTTCCCTTTTCCGTCAACTGGTGCAGGTTCTTTGCGATCCCGGCAAAATCCTTCACGAACCGTCTGTAGTAGGTGGCTAGGCCCAGGAAGCTCCTTAGTTGGTGTTTGTCTTTGGGGACTGGCCAGTTTTTCACCGCTTCGACCTTCTCCGGATCGGTTCTCACTCCTTTCGCTGAAATTATGTGTCCCAGGTACTTGACTTCCGCTCTAAACAGGGCGCACTTCTTGGGGTTGAGCTTCAGGTGGGCACTTCGAAGCCTTTGAAACACATCCCTTAGATTGTCTCGGTGTTGCGCAAACGTTTTTCCTACGACGATGACATCATCCAAGTATACCAAACAGGTTTTCCATGTTAACCCTTGCAGGACACATTCCATCAATCGCTCGAAAGTCGCCGGAGCATTGCACAGCCCGAATGGCATTACCGTGAATTGCCATAGCCCATTTCCTGCGGTGAAGGCGGTTTTCTCCCGGTCTTCTGGATGGATCTGTACCTGCCAGTAGCCACTCTTCAAGTCGAGAGTGGAAAACCATCGGGCTCCTGATAGTGTGTCTAGCGTGTCGTCAATCCGTGGCAGAGGGTAGCTGTCTTTCTTGGTGACGTAATTGAGCTGCCGATAGTCCACGCAGAACCGCGTGCTGCCATCTTTCTTCTTAACCAGTACAACCGGTGATGCCCACGGACTTTTGGAACTTTCAATCAGACCTTCTTTCTCCATTGCCGACACCATCTCTGCAACTTCTGTCTGCTTTGCCAATGGAAGGCGCCTAGCAGGCTGACGAATTGGTCTAGTATCACCAGTGTCTATTCGATGTTGTACCAGGTGTGTTCGGCCGTATTCACCGTCCTGTGAGGCAAATACATCAGCGTACTCATTGATAAGATTCTCTGCCATAGTTCGCTGCTCCTGATTCAGCTCACTGGACTGGAGAATCGTCTCTCTCGTTTCCGCTGTCCAAGGTGATGGGAGAGGTTTTGGAGCATCACGTTCAGATATTGTTGCGACGGCGGTAATCGGCGTGCATTTTCCAGTCACCTCCCCTCGCCTTAGTTTGACAGTGTGTGGTCTTGCGTTCAAAACTCTTACTGGAACCATGGTGTTCTTTGGTTCGACTAACGTCTTTCCCACGATGTAGTCGTGAGAATTCTTCTCTGGGTCTGGTTCTACTATGTAGAATCGGTGGCTCCCAAGATCACCTTCCAGCTTCGTCCAAATGATTGTCTCTGAAGACGGCGGCAAAACTTCGTCTTTGCTGATGACTGTCCTGAGAGTTACGGCATTCTCATTTCCGTACACCATCGGAATCTCCACATTTCGATACCTCAGTACTTGCATCGCGATGTCCAAGATTACTTCATTTGCTTTCATGAAGTCTACCCCGATGATGCACTCGTCGCATATATCTGCCACCAGAAACGCATGGGAGAACGTCAGTCCTGCCAGAGTAATCGTAAGACGAACTTCTCCAAATACCTTCGCCATTTCCCCTGTTGCAGTCTTCAGGCAGTAGCTGTTGGTGTTGTGCAGCCAGGAGCTTCTGACGATATCTCTTCTTACAATGGAGGCGGTGGCACCTGTGTCGATGGTGGCTACGCACTTCTTCTTGTTGATTAGTGCCTCCACTGTCAGGCTCTTGTTACCCCGTTTGGTTTGCGAAACTTGAATGGTGTTCCTGGGGGCCTCGCTTCCAGTAACCAACTTCTGCCCCGCGAAGTTGGTCCTTACGCATCTCCCGACTGCTGGTTTTGGGAAGTCTGACTGACAGGATGCTTCCTCTCTGCTTCTCCTACTTCCGCAATGTGGACAATTTCCTCGTCTAGGTGCACTTCTGCACTGCCGTTGTAGGTGTCCGGTTTGGTTGCAATTCCAGCAACGGATTTGACTTCCGCGAGCTCTGTCTTCATCCATGACGGCTGTTCTCTGGCATGAGCATTCCACGACGGACATTTCCCTGACACGGTGTATTCCCTGGTATGCTTGGTCCGCAGCCTTCATTGACAAAGCGAATGCCAATGCCTCGGGGAGTGTTCGCTTTTCAGCCATCCTTACAGCCATTTGCAGTTGTCTGTCCTCTATGGCCTGAATAAAAGCTTCCACCGCCATTTCGTTGATAAGCTCCTCACCGGCTTTAGGGTATGAAAGATGGGCTAGTCGCTCTATATCTGCTTGCAACTGTTGGAGCGTTTCCCCCCTTTTCTGGACTCGACTACGCAGCTGAACCCTGTACACCTGCTGCATGTGTTCATCCCCAAACCGCATCTCGATAGCCTGAACCAGAGAGTCGTAGTTCTGCTGTTTATCTTCCGGGATGGTCTGCAAGAGCTCCGCAGCTGGACCCCTCAGTGCAAGTGTGAGTGCAATGGACTTCTCTTCATCATCCCAGCTATTGGTCATTGCGGCCGCTTCGAATTGCCTTTTATAAATTGGCCATGATGTTTGACCATCGAAGATAGGAGGCTGCATCTCCTTTCTTCTCAGACCGTCAGTGGAATATTCCCGTGCTTTCTGTCTCTTCACGTTGCTGAGCTCCTTAGCAAGATTTTCGACTTGCTTTCCTACTATCTCGAATTGCGTATCCACTTTTTCAAACTGAGTCTCTATCTTCCCGAACTGAGTTTCATGTTTCTCAAAATTTTCATCGAATCTAATTTCGACTTTTTCGAGTTGCGTCTCGACCTTCTCGATTTTCTCTTCGATCACTTCGAATTTGGATTCCAAGTTCTTGTTTTGCTCATCAAGTTTACTTTCCAGAGCATCTAGAGAATTCTTTTGTTCGTCCATTGCTTTCTTTTGTTCGTCCATTGCTTTCTTTTGTTCGTCCAGCTTAAGTTCTAGAGAATTCCTTTGGTCGCCCATTGCTTTCTTTTGTTCGTCCATCGCTTTCTTTTGTTCATCCAGCTTAAGTTCTAGAGAATTCCTTTGGTCGCCCATTGCTTTCTTTTGTTCGTCCATCGCTTTCTTTTGTTCATCCAGCTTAAGTTCTAGAGAATTCTTTTGGTCATCGAGCTTATGACTTTGATCTTCTATTGCTTTCTTTTGTTCGTCCATGACTAACTTAAGTTGCAGGAGCAGACTTGTTATACCCGGGTCGGCTGCTGTACTTACTGCTTCCTCTTCCACGTCAAACTCTACGTCGTGCGGATTTTCACCTTCCTGCGTTACTGCTTCTTCCAGACGAATCAGTAGGGCATCTTTTCCCCCAGTTGTGTCGAGGTTCCGCTTACTGAGTTCTGCCTTTAGTTGAGTTATAGTTAGTTTTCCCAATTTGCGACCCATTTTGCGCAACTAATTAACTCAACACAGAAATCGTTTTTTTTTTTTTTTTTTTGTTTGTGCAATTTCACACCACGGAAATAGTTATTCACAGAATAAGTTTTATCCCAGCTTCTGACACCAATGTAACATGCGAGCTACGGCTCGAGTAGATAAAACAATTATTCTGTGAAATTTATTTCTTTATTTTCTAGACTATAGAACAATTCAAGTTCACACTATACTATTCTTCGCAAATTCTTTTCTTACAAGGTCTCTTTCCTCTCAAATCACTTTATCTCCTTTCTTCTCAGACCGTCAGTGGAATATTCCCGTGCTTTCTGTCTCTTCACGTTGCTGAGCTGTGGAGACTTCGTCCCAGACACGAACCTCGAATGAAGGACAGTTTGAACCAAAATTCTGCCAGAATGGAAAGTCACTTCGGAATTTGCTGCATAGACATAGGCGCGTAGTTATTATTATGCTACAATATATATCATACTCACGACTCTGTGGAAGCAAGCTTTGTGGAGTCCTTTTCCTGACATCGTGCGACCATTGCGTTTTACCACGACATCGTACAAGCGAGCGTTGTGGAACCTCTTTAATGACGCTTAGGTATTTCTTTGAGTTCTGTGTGACTTAAACATAATCACAAACTATAAAGCGGCCCTTACATGGTCAATCGATTGACATCAATCACTTACATGTGTTTGTGAAAATGTATCTGTATGCGTCACACACATTAGGTGAAGTCTGATTGACGAAAATCAAAACATTTTTGATTTTGCATGACCCGCGTCATGATGTTTGTAAGGGTTGGATTGACATAATTACTTCAATATGTGTTGTGTAGCGGAAGAGAAAACATGCGCTAGCGGAAAATTGAGGGACCGAACATTTGTATGGGTTTTAATCGAAACTTATCGGTCATTACCGAGTTTATGGGATGTGCAAAGGAAAGATGACAGCGACCGAAACAAAAAATTGCAACAATATGAAGTTTTACTACAAAATATAAAGAAAAGTATCCTGATGCACAAAAAGCGGATATCACTTTATGCAAAGTGTAAGAGCGATATATGCAATACAATCATACGTTTCACTCATCGCACATCCGTACACAACGAAAACTCACAAAAACTAAAAAAGACGTCAATCGATTGAACTGTGTAAGGGGTAGCGTCAATCCACACATACACCATGCTTGATGTCAATCGATTGACCGTGTAAGGGCCGCTTAGCATGGTGGAGTTTTAACATACTATGTTCAGGTACAAGTGCATTTATAAGTCCAACTCTGTAGCATAGTCTTTGTCAAGTACGTGTGTGAGTTGGTGCAGTGGTTGACAGAAATAAGTCAAAACATTCGAGCGATCATGCTCGGTTAATGGCTTGGACGGAAGAAACTTATCAGGGTGTAAAAGAAAGCAAAGATTGCAAAGATAATTCGCGGCTTTTTATGTCGAAAGGTATTCATATAGTTTATGTCCATGGAGTTCACCGCTAAAGCGTCCCGTTTGAAGAAAGTTATGACCAAAGCATGACCGAAGACGTCTTCTACTTATAACAGCTGGATTGACTTGTCTGAAGAGATACAGGTCATTCTTAAGAACATCCATTTCTCTGGCTGCACGGAGGTATATAAGGATAGTTCAAATGTCGTAGAATAAAACAATAAATTCAATTTGTGAAAAAACATCATTTGCTGCGTGACTATAAATTAGTACAAGTAATGGATAACATCTAACTGAAGTCAGACGAAGTTGTTGTTCCATGACTCAAGTGGATTTACACGTGCTGTGCATCTTAATATGGGCTACGATCCTAAAACTTGGCAGAAGGTGCGTGCCATTTTTGAAGCTGCGAAAGCCATTTTCAAAGATTCTGGAACAAGTGATAAACAACATATGATCTTTTTGACACATAGATCAGTATACAGTGCATGAACAAGTGCCTATAGTATGTAGAACGATTGTTACATCGAAACCAATTCAACCTTCTTTGACTCACTGGCTCTATATCTCGGTCATCAAACCGATCCTCATGTACGGGGAAGTTCTCTGGTGTATGGTGGTGTCTTCTCTGACAGGCTTAATTTAAACTTCCCTTTTCGTCTCCCAGGCGAAGATAACGGCAATAAGGGAAGTTTTATCTTGGCTAAAACAAAAAACCTGATATCGACCGTTGATATCCGCATCTTTTCAGACAGCAATCAAATCCTTGGAATCATCCTCAATAAATTCTTTAACAGCTCTACTATAGGACTGCCGATCGTCTCTTATAGAGATGGCGGAGCAGTTTAATATTCACCTAATTTGGGTGCCGGGGCATAAGGATATTCCAGGGAATTGTGAGGCTGACGAACTTGCCACGCATGGAACAAAAATACCCATCGCTACATGCAAACTTAAATTAAAGCTGGATGCTATTGAAAAGACAAATTCCAGGTGGATAAGTGGTACAACTTGTCTAGCGACAAAATAGATTTGGCATAAGCTGGATCTGAAACGCTCTAAGAATTTGATTTCTCTCAATAGAATGCATATCACCGCTGTTATACGAGTAGGTGTCATTACTGGACACTGTCTAATAGGCAAGCATGCAACAAGGCTTGGCGTCTTCTCAAACGATTTCTGCAGAGGCTGCATGGACGAGGAGGAGGAGGAGACTATTCTTCACCTTCTTTGCACCTGCCCAGCTCTCTCCCAAAGAAGGAAACTTCACTTAGCTGTTTCAACTGTTTCAACGACCTAAATGATCTTAGGGACCTTCTACGCTTCATCAGAAGCACCAAATGGTTCAACGAGTAGACTAGAGGCCGTTTCTCAAGCCCATATGGTATCACAATGGACCTATTACTGGTCTACGAGTAAGTGCGGTTGCTTTTTGCTGACAACCACCTAACCTAACCTTACGACTAGATTGTGTTTTTGTTAATGACCCTAGCAGACGTGGATAGTAGAAGAAAAGTTATGAGAAGAACTATTCAGGGTGGCGTCCTCTGGCCTTTTACATAGTAACCTCGCTCAACACCCAAACTGGCACTTAAGATGATGCTCAATCTGATCCCTTTGGATCTCTACTGCTAAGATCGCACTTAGATTTGGTAAAGCAGGATTGTGATCATTTTACTCACTCTCTGGGCACTTTACGATTGGTATTGTCGTGGGGTGCACCCTTCGATGACAATTATACCCTCTGTTCAATTTAAGACATTCGCGAACTATCGCATACTCCGGGTTCCCATTCCATCATGTGTTGCATGTTAATTAAGCTTTTCTAATCGACAAATTTCATGGTTTCGTGATTTTTTAACAAACGTGCACAAACTTTTTGGCACTTGCCCATTTGCATTGCCCACCAACACGTCAAAGTGCAGCAGGCATAAAAATTATCCTAAAGGGCCAGCTATATGCCCCACAGTGATACAAAATTATCTAAAACAAATAATCAAAAGAAAAACTAACAAACTTTTTTTTACAGTAGTCGAAGTCGACAACGGGGCGTGTACATTTGGCCCACATCCAATGCGCATTAAAAATGTTAAATATTATGCATTAATATTGTGTAGGAAGCAATATTAATTAAATTTTATTGGTCCTCTTGAAACACTCACAGTTCAAGCGAAATTAATTAAAAACGCAATTCGTTAGGCGTCCCCCTTATGTCACCTAAAAAGCCGCCTAGGACACTAAGGGTGGTCGGTTCCACTGTCATTAGCATCACTAGGAATCATTTCAAAGGTACTTTGGGTTAAATTTAGAAAACTGCTGTCAATAAATTGTCATTTTATGGGCTTCAACTAGCGCGACAAACACACTGTATACTCTCATTCTTATGTAAGTGTCGTGAGTTATTTTAATGGGAATATGTCCCGCAGATACTTTTCATCTATTTAAATGCAAATTGTTTCAAATGAAATCATTGCGCGATCATTTTTGGACTGGTTAAGTGAGACACAAAGCCAAACCTAACGACATGTCTAGGTTTCGAAAATTATCTACAAATTATTATGAGTTTTTCTTAGCCTTGTGGGGATGAAGGTAAATGAGCCAAAATTGTACTCGAGACAATATAAACAAACCACAATTAGATGGAATTAACTTTTGTCTCCGTGTGATTAGAAAGCTCAGTCCACCGTTTCATGAGGTTTCTAAATTCGAGGACCGAAAATTACATATTCCACAAAAATGTGCAAAGAAAATATGTATTTGTCGTCGTGAATCTTAACTGCGTACGTTGTCGTCGTCGTCGTCGTCGTCGTCGCCCATTGTTGTGGAGTCTTAAATTACCAACGAAAGGGGCAGACAGAAGGAAACGCTTAATCTCCCAGTTGGCCCACATTCAGTTTACTATCATTTTTCTTAAGCAGTCGGTGGCGAAGGGGTCATGCTAGACTGAATTCGGAGTAGGTACTTTGCCGCGTCCAAGTGAAAACGAAAGTTTTCACACTGTATTCGCCTTGAGGGTCTTCACAATGTCGATGTGATCACGTTGATGATAATGATGATGATGATGATGACGAGAAGAGCTGGGATTTTGTTGGGGATCTTAAGTAAATCGGTTTTGTGGAGCAGATTTTTCGAAGGAGAAAGTGCAAAGTCACCGATTTAGGTACATGGGCAAAAATAGCAAACATTTATAAGAGCATTTGGCTTAGAGTGTTGTCAGAACTTATGAATGACATTGTATGTACACAGGTGTGAGTAATGGGGAAACTCAAAGGTTCCCAAAATTAAGTCGAGATTTTGGTTATTTGTCCAATTGTCATGAGCTTAACACAGGAAAAATGGTTGTCAACAAAATACCTCCGATGAAGAGAATCTAGTCGAACTATTGCATCAACTTCCATACCATCGTGATGATTATAAACTGTTGAAGTCTGATTTGAATCGGCTTTCATATGCAAAACTGCGAAAGTCTAACTCGCACTTCGTAAGAATCTCAATACTTAGCAAGGGTCATTGCCGTACATGCTGCCCAGATTGCAATGTATAGTTACAAGCGTCTTGTGAGTATCGATAAAGTGACAACGAAGTCTGACAGTTTACGTTAATATAACTCAGTAGAGTTATGGCTTTCAATGCCAAATAATGCACAAAGAGCACGAAGGAGTAGGATGGCCCAGCCACGAATGACCTGACTAAGCAGTCACAACCGAGTACCAATCATAAGTGACTACCAATCATGATGGAGTATCTACCACGGATGACTCCAAAAGACAAGGGACTACCAATCTGAAGAAACTCACGGAGGCACGGCAGCCCTTGAATCAATTCTTTCACTAATCCCACACGGCATCAACGTCGATTCGAACGCGATTGGACGTGAACTCTCGAACCTAGCTCCTCAACAGGATTATCAACAGGCAACAGGGCGGATTGTCAGTATAGCAGTAGCGACACACCTCAAGGTAGTGTCTTATATTCGTTTCTTTGGAACCTGGTAGGAAAGAAGTTGCAAGGGACCACGCAGATGACGATGCTATAGCTTTGACGGGTAAAAACCTTACAAAACTAAAAATGTGACCTTTCTACGCTTTCCTCACAAAAAAAAAAAAAAAAATCGTGTACTTTTACACAAACGGTTCCAAAACAGTATGTCATTTTTTGGATCAACGATCTAAATATTAGTACATGGATATTTATTTCCACCTTTCAGATCCTTGTATCGTGTAACAGACGGGGACAGTAGAGATTATGGAGGTCTCATCGTATTGAAGTGGAGCAGCACCGTCTCGAGCAGTACAGTTGTTGGAAAACAATCGTTGCATCTCGATTTGAGTGAGATAGCATGACGCTCCACTTCAAAAAATTACCCACATAAAGATTTACTGCATTTGATGTAGTTTAGATGCTTGGATCGTTTGCAAATGACGAACCGTATCATTTCAACCAGCACTGTTTTATCTAACCTGCTACAGTACAGGCAAAATGCGAAAAAAAAAGCATAAACTCGTTCATGATTTATGTATGTATCCATTGATATTTCAATGCTGTGCTAATCCTTTCATGATGGTAATAGAACAGATAGAGCTTCCTCATACTTAAAACTTTACTCACGTAAGAGATTCGCTAGCACATACATATGTATAGTTGTAGATTGCATTGGAATTATTGCCATCATAAGGTGCGACTGAATTTTTTTGGGATTCGGCCCAATATCTGAATTATTTTAGTTTGCTGGTTCTCCCGTTAAAAACGTCTGATGGGAAATGGATCGGCGACCCAAAAGAAAAAGTTAAACTTTTTTCGGAGCACCTAACAAATGTGTTTAAACCTTTTCCACCTAGCGTGGCAAATGAACTAGAAGATTAGCACATGTATTTCTAAACTATCTAGTAGAAAATCACCAGGTTACGACATTTTAACTGCTCAAATCCTGAAAGAACTACCCTTCGTAGCATTGTTAAAACTCAATCTTATAATTAATGCCTGTTTTACACAAAGATATGTCCCACATCACTGGAAAATAGCAGAAATTATTGTTATACCTAAATAAGGTAAACCCCTATCACAAGCTACCTCATATAGGCCAATATCGCTTTTAACGATATTATCAAAAATTTTCGAGAAACTGCTTCTTAAAAGGCTGGGTAGAATCATAGAGCAAAGAAGGCTTATTCCCACACATCAGTTCGGGTTTAGAAATAAGCACTCGACAATAGACCAAGCGCATCGTATAACTAATTTTATAGAAAAAGCAATAGAAGAAAAACATGTTTGTTCTACAATACTCCTAAACGTTGCTCAGGCCTTTGATAAAGTTTGGCATAAGGGCTTGGAATATAAACTACATAGGGATCTACCTAGACAATACTATAAGATACTTAAGTCATATATAGCTAATAGATTCTTTAGAGTTCGCTATGGTTCAGCGTATTCTGAACTTAAAGAAATACAAGCAGGTGTTCCACAGGGAAGTGTTCTAGGCCCTATCCTATATTTACTATATACTAGTAATATTCCACATGCGAATGATACCATGTTAGCCACATTCGCAGACGACACTGCTCTTCAAGCAACTGATGGATGCGTGGCCACAGCAACAGAAAAGCTACAAAACTCAGTGAACGAGATATGTGATTGGACGAAACGATGGCGAATGAAATTTAATGAGTCTAAGTCCACCCATATCAACTTTACAAATAACAAAATAACGAACGTCCCTGTGGTTATTAATAATCAAGTAGTTCCTTATTCTAACACAGCTAAGTATCTGAGCATGAAGCTGGATGCTAAACTGAAATGGAAGGAACATGTGAAAAAAAAAGTAGAGGAGTTAAATATTAAATATAGAAAACTCTATTGGTTGTTAGGACATAATTCAGAAGCGTACATTAAGAACAAAATCTTATTATATAACCAGATATTAAAACCTGTTTGGACATATTGTGTCCAATTATGGGGTTGTACAAAGAAAACGAATGTACAAATAATACAAACTTTTCAAAATAAAGTTCTTTGGGGAATAGTAAATGTACCATGGGACATTAGAAATATTGACTTGCATCGTGATTTGCAGATTAATCCGGCAACGGAACGCAATTGGTCACAACGTGCGTCTGCAGATGCATATAAATCCTTCAATAGAAGACGTCTTAAATATACGAAATAATATTCGTAGATTAAGAAGAACAAGAACTTATAATCTGACAATTATGAGAGCACGTATTTGAATTATAATACCCTCTCAAACGCAACTAAACGTTGAAAATAAAATCATTTGTCGATCTTTCTTTGATTGGTCATGATCAAGGAGGTGTTTTTAGTGCGGTTAGAGTCCCACACTGCTTTGGGTTTCTAACCCCTCTGCGTCTTTCGAGATTTTCACCTGCTGGTTCTTTTCCTTCGACAAATATCACAGAACCGATTTAGTGTAAGATAAAGTACGAGTAGGTTAAATTTGATGTTAAATAGGTGTCGAATGCCTGTCACACTATGAAGTAGTACGTTGACGTTACAATAAAAATTTCACCTTTTGTCGATTTCGGTTTCATTCCAAGTTCTCTTATTACATTTTCCACCAAGTTCCCATCATTAAATTAAGTGGATTATTATTCTTTTAATGAAGCACTTATACTATATTTTTCTTTCTACACTTTACAGAAGTTACTATGTGACACATCTGATAAGAATTTATCTGACGCAAAGGAAACCGCCAACAGAATGTAGATACTCGTAGATATACGTATAACTCATTCTCCCAAAAAATAGTTCAAAAGAAAAATTTTAAAACACCGGATGCATACATAAATCTTAATTACAAATTCCATCATAACAAATAACATTCACTGATTTAATAGATAAAAACGGGACAAAATAATGTTAATATATTTTAATGTCAAACTTTCGTTGATGAGGTCTAAAAATATTTTTGATTTCATAGCACTGTCAATGTTACGAGTATAGCATATCATTCTATCACATTGTATTCGTCAGTATTTTCTTTTATTTATTATATTTTTTTCAGCCGCCAGTTTGTTATCAATATAATAGCCAAGCCTTTATTAAATCTCATCTAGCATTACAGTCTTAAAAATTAGAAAAATTCATTACTACGCAATAATTTTGAAGAGCGAAATTCAAGCATATTTTAGTCTATGTTGCTCGACTTGAAATATCTGAAACATGCGCTCAAGGGTGAGTAAATGAAGAGTACCGCCAGGTGTCTCTGTGGAAAGTATTATAATAATCTAGCCTAACCCATCATGGGGTTGTACATCGACATCTCTGGGAGAAAAGTGGAAACGCTGTTCAATTTGTTTTGATATTGGATAAAACTAATCGAAGCATTGTCCGTAACTTAGGTAAATGGAAAATGAATTGGAACTTCGTTCCATAAAATTTGTATGATTGAACCTTTAGAAGATTTTTGAATCAATAAAATGAGGCTGATTTTTTGCAGTGACTGCTGATTTTGGAAAAGTGCTAAGAAATACGGAAATAATCAGTACCTCGTATTTTGCAACAAATAATATTTACGAAGCAGATTTTTTATTTGTCTTGCGAACTTAAATTTAAATTTCAAAGTTTAAAAGAAATGTTTGTTATAGTGGTTTGAAACTTTGTTGTTTTGTTTTTGCTACTCCATGGTTGGTGTCTGAACTAATCAGAGAGAATTGTTGCCAAAAAAATTTGTTGACAAAATTTGTATCTCAGTAAAGTCTCCATAAACAATTTGCCAGTATTTTAATTCTGGTAAATTTAAGGAAAATTGTTGACATTTTCAATTATTTTGACGACAAAATCGTTTTGCCAGAATTTTGCCGACAGCCACTTCAACCTAACCTTACCTAAGGTCGTATTGATTTCTATTAAAGAATTAACTTTTCTCCAGGAAGGTAATAATTCTACTTTTTACCACTTTCTGAAATTTTTTTTCAAAAAACAGAGAAGAGAGATTGGGCCTAAATTTGTGAATTTTGATCTATTTTTGAAAACTGGTATAACCTCAGCAATCGTTAGGTTGTCAGGAAAGATTCCTCGGATTTCTTTTGTTATAAATGTGCACTAAAACGTCAATAATATTAAATACTATCTTTTAAATAAAAGCATTCGAATAATAGTTTTCTACAATTAAAAAGATGAAATAGGTTCAAAGAAAAAACACATTTTTGCACAAGAGTTAGAAGTATTGTTAAAAAATGCATTAAATACGTTAGCTATTTCCGAAGAATTTTCAATGACTACGAGTATATCATTAAATTTTATGCAAGATGATGCACCTGAAGATACATTTTTATTGAAGAGCTGATTTATTAAAATCCATTTCTTTTTTAAATTTCCGGTAGCCCTATGACATTTTTTGACATAGTACTTTTCTTTACATATAGGAATTTCGACTTTAACTTCATTGGAAATCTTTGCATAAGCTTCTCTAATTGTACAACAATAGGACGTTTTTTATATTTTAAACGAGTTTGTTTTTGATTTACATTTTTCAAAGATTCACCTGGAAAGGTGTGGCAACGGAATTCAAAACTTATAACTCAATGGTCAAAATTGAAAATCTACAACAATACGATCCAAAAACTTTATCCTGCGGCCCGTAGACCTTATTATCGATCTAATTGAAGTTGTGGTAGAAGCTTAACTTTACATCCTTTCACTTTCACGAAATCTCCATAAAAGTTCTTAGTTCTTAGATAATTTTCATTCTATTACTTTTCTATTACTAAATCATACTTTATGCAAATAATATGTATAATAATAATTTGTTGATGTTCTCATCCGGAAGACATTTTAAATTCCCTTGATATGATTACCTCATCGGGTGCGATATCAAACGAGCAGATAACAATCACAGAATAATCTAATTTCATTTACCTTAGTTTTCTTAGAAGGAAAACATTAATAATGAAAATATATTCTTCAAGCATTATATCATTTGTTTTTCGTCTTCCCAAGACCTTGAGAATTTAGCTCACACTATTAGCTTTAAAAGAAGTTTAACTTAAATAACCCATTAGGTTGGTATTTACCCATCCAATGTAGGTATATTTGTATATATGACGAGTATAAAAACAAATTTGGGAAAATCGTCCAAGCGATGGTTCATACAGTACTCTCATATTTAATAATCACGTTCTTATTTGAATGTAGTGTTCTCTATTTATGTATCGATATCTGTTAATGCTCACATCGGTCACAACTATATCTTTTTTTTTTTTTTTTTTACAGCAAGCACGTCTGTTATAGGATATTTGGCATCACCATGCTTCATTCTTTAACGACTTTATAACAACTTCAACAAGGTACAGTACGATGATTCAATTTCTCCAAGTGGAAATTTATGCGATCGCAAGGTGTGCCCAACTTGACCTCTACAGGAAATATTATATGCAAAACATTGCGACAACTATCTTGGCAATATTAGCTATGTTACTCTATACTATGTTACTCCGTACCTCGTCAGAGTGGATGGAAATGAACTAAAAAGGTTGAAAAAGAGTAAGGCAACCCTACCTCGTGGGAGTGGATGGAAATGAACTGAAAAGGTTGAAAAAGAGTAAGGCAACCCTATTCACTAGAACGATTCTGTGGTATGGGAGGAAAAATCATTCGAGAAGAGAGCAGGAAATCGGAAGAGCTAAGCTCTGGGTGGAAATGCAGAAACTAAGGCAAACACTCCTCGGAAACTATTCTACTACTCTAATTAGATTCTGCAATGAAGCCGATGAGACTGCAAACTTCGCGCTAGAACACTATTTAGAACTGTTGGCCCCTGATCGCAATTAAGTAATGAATTTTCTAAGCGAAACTAAGCCGTGCGAGGTGCTACAGTCTGAGAAAAGCCTTGGTTAACACCATGAAAGGGGCACAATAAGAACTTATCAGTTCACAGTGCGTCTAATTATTAATTTACTCAAGATGGTTCAGAAATGTTCAACAAATTTTTCGAACACATAGTGGCTTTAAAAATTCGATAGACTGGTATAAATAAACTTATACGAGTAGAAAAGTTACAATCCGTTTGGAACGGATCATATAATACTCTATACCTTATCGAATACCCCATTGCCTTCAATTTTTAAGAACTTCATCAATAAAAGTATTGAAACTTTTCTTAAAGAAAGTGGGTGTGGCTGTTACTATTTTTAACCAAAATTTGCAGATTCTAATGAAATTTTAAAAGTAAGCTTCAACCATCCCGTAAAAAGCTTTAAAAAGGCGAAATGCAATTTTTTTTAAGAAAACGCCTCCAAAAAGTGGGCGTGGTACTATACAATGCATGAACGAGTTGTGGAAAAAGTCAATGTCTAAAAATTTTGTGAAATCAATCTTTCAGTTTCTTGCAGAAATGTTGAAAAAAAAAATACTTTTTTACTGCTACGGCAAATATTGTTTTCTTCAAAAATATTCTCGAAATTTTTATTAATCTTGGTATTACCATTAAAGACGAACTCGAAAAAGTAGGTCTTCAATTCTGTGTACGAGTATCTGTCTGTACGTCTCCGGTTGCAGCCTAAAGTGCTGGATGGATTTTCTACTAACTTCATTTCTGGAGTCTAGGGCCTAATGCCGAGATGTAAAATTGAATTGCGAATTTTAGCCTCAAAATTAACGGCACTTCTCTTTGAAATAAGGCTACGCACTAAGTTTTTCGCTAAAAATTCGAATAATGCTACTCGTACTTTACTTATTAGCGGACTTGTGAAAATTGGCTATTTCTCGACTATGACTAAAACGATTTTATTCAAAATTTTGAACATACTATATGTAAGGACATGACATTAAAATTTTTGACATACAAACAATTTACAAACGAACAGCACTTTATACTATACACTTAAAAGTTTGCGTATTTATGGGTGTATTCGAACAATTTTTCCGAGAGCTTATGTATGAAATTTCATTTTACTAACTCTAGATTTAAGGCCCAAAATTTGGTGAAGTACAGTCAGGTAGTACTGATAATTTATATACACATACAATTATGTAGATACTTTATGGGGTCTATCGACGATATTTCTCTTTTTACAAACTTTGTGTCTAAATTAATATACCCTATAGGAAATGGTATAAACATATGAGTACCTACTAATAAGTGTTCATTGAAAGTGATTAAGAATTTGCTAAAATGTACCAGTTCCCTGAACATTTATACGAGTAATTGTACCATGTTTCTGCACAGTTTAAGCCTTATACCTACTAAAGAATATTCGCATCATTTAGAACATTTTAAAGTAGTCTCTAGTTTGTAAAATACTGGCTAGAAAATACTAGTCAATACTTAGGCATTTATAAGTAAGTAAGTGAGTAGATTGAAGATACTTAGGGATGTTCAAGGATACTTGAGTATACTAAAATATTTTACCAACAGTGAAATTGGTACCAGAGGATACTTAGCATTATATTAGGTACTCTAAGCATTCTACTCTAAGATGTGCATAGATCAACATAGTAATCTTCGCAAAACTTTCAATGCACAGCAATTATTTTTATATATACAATAAGTAGTTATAAATTGCAGCTGACAATAAATTATAATAAATAAATAATAACTAAAATATTCTACACGTTTAATAAGCAATCAACGTCAAATAATATCAACTATCAAATAATATATTTTAATTTAATGGCGACGTAACACCTGCTCAAAGAAGAAGAAGAAAGAAAAAAAAAAAAAAAACCAGCTTAAGTAGATTTTTTTTCCTGCTCAGTATGAAAACGCAATGTCACACTCTCAATGTGTGTCAACTGAAAACAAGTTGGTAGGTACTTAGATACAATTTGATTGTCACTTTCCACACCCAGTATTTTTTTTGCTGGATGGCGTTTCTGTAGCTTTTTTTTTTTTTTTTGTGGGACAGTAACAATGTCGAGGCTACTTAAAGCAAACTCATTAGATACAGAGAGCCCATTTCCTCTCCAAAACAAGTATTCAAAATTATATACTTCTCCATCTCGTCACAGTACGAGAGTAGTGTTGCAGATTTTTTTTTTTTTTTTTTTTTCTCCTTTTCTTTATTTTTATCACGAAATGATGTTTTGTTTTGGTTTTCGGTTCCTTCACGCGATAATTTTGTGAGGGTATCATTGCGTCATTCTAGCCTTTAGCTACACGGCCAAATGCATGACGGGGACTTAAATTTGTCGGAACCCACGACTACATATAGAATTAAAATATAATAAAAATTGTTTCGAGAGATAGAAATAATAACAATAAGACAAGCCTTGGAGACTTATAGATACTTAAACACCACCACTAGCATCGTTTATGTGGAACTCACAAATCCAAACTTGACATTGAGAATGGAAGACTGAGGGAAACGATTCCAATTTCAACCCGAATTGGGTCACATGAGATACGAGCATATACCATTGGTCCCGCAACAATTATTTCTGTTTTCAACATTATATCTCGTTTTTTTTTTTCTCTCTCTCTCGCGGGTATTTAATAATGTCCTCGAGTGCAGAAATTAATGAGCACTGTCAAGCGTACATGGAACAGATTAATATGGTACGAGTACTGGAGTGCCGATTGGTTTAGATATTGTAAAGGAATACCAAATCAGATGCACACGCACAAGTCAAGGTTAGTTTTTATTACAACGAAAGATTTATTAGATTTGTTGTGCAATATTCATTTTATTTTGTGTCAATGGGCATCACATCAGATCTGATCAATTTCGCCTAATAGAGGCGCTACATATGACGCCTCGGAGTCAAGTGTTTAAAGTCTTTTGTTCGTTATTTTGAATAAATTACAATATATGAGAGTGTGAAGGCCTCTTGAGAACACCTACTGATCGAACTCATGAATGAATGAAGTTTATTTAGATGCGAATACGATCGATCGGTCACTGCATCAGTGGGTGTTTGGATGAAAAATGTATCCACCACAGATGTACCCGTACATGTACATGCATACATGACGAAGGCGATGTGAATTGTAGAATGCAGGTTTTTGTAATGAAGCAGCACTAAGTGGATAGACACTAGTCTGGCGTCTGGACTACTTTAGAACGATACAATGATAAGAAAAAATATTAAACAATTAGAATGACTTTTGAAAAGATGTACTAGTTACAAGGTTGGTTGAAGTTTTCAGAGTATTCTACTTTTTTATGCTAATTATTTTAAACTACAAACTGCGTAAACAAATAAGTCATGTGGACAATAAGTGTAATTATTATTGAAAATAAGTTAACATCTTTAGAATTTATGGAAAAACACCAGTTACGGTAATAAATTTAGAATGTTAATCCTAAAGTGATTAACGTCATCAGTTTTAGTTTTGGTAGCCTTATTAGCCCTGCAATAAGGACTGGCGCAGGGATGATATGATTAAGAGATACTTCTATGAGAGAAAATCCAACTGGAAGCTGAGCAGCAAGAGAGAATGGAAGAAATGGATCCAAAACATCCACAGCAACTAGAGCAGGTGTATACGGGCCCGGAACCAAGTATTCGGAAGCCATGGGAACATACCCCAGTATCTTTTAAGCAGAGGTCGACGCAATCAAAAGATGCGCAATTTAACCTCAATAGGAAGTATCACGGAAAAGACATCGCATTCCTATCGGATAGACAGGTCGCCATCAAGGCGTTGAGCCCTCATGAAATCAGGTATACACTGGTGTGAGAGTGCCTTGCCAAGAGAAACCAACTGAGTGAGTATAACAAAGTCTCTTTCTACTGGGTACCAGGTCACGTGGGAGTAGAGGGAAGTGATGCAGCTGCAAAAAATGACTCAGAGACCGCTTTTACCGGTCAGCAATAATTTCCAAATCCCGGAACACTCAGACTCAATTTTCTGTGTCCATTGTACTACCAGGCAGAAATCCTTTTGGTAGTTGTTGGAGAAACTTAGATTTTATTCGTTTCTCTTTTATGTTCCGGTGGCTGTGGTTGCCGCTCCCCATCCGGAATTATTCTACGGGCTGGGACCGCATACGATACGGGAAGAGCTAAGAAAGAAGAAAGACTGTAAGAGAATCAAATTTTGGGAAGAACTTCCTAAGCTAAAACAGGTCAGAGTTTCTCGGGTATTACAACTAGAAAAGAAGTAAGGTGTGTATACAGATTAACAAAAACCGGCTGCGCACTCTTACAGGCTTCTTAACGGGTCACTTTAGACTTAAGGAACACCTCACGAAAGTGAGTATAGAACAACGCGGAGACTCCAGATTTTGCAGAGATATTGATCATCCACAAAAGAAGGAAATACCTGGATGAGTATCAACTATCAGCAGAAGACCTACCATCGTTGGATCGACTCCAGATACTCCGGTTCATCAAGGAAATTGGACTGGAGGAGGTGGTCTAAGTCGAGTATCTCATCGACTAGAGCTCCAAGTCGGGGAGCACAATAGATCGCAGTGCGCTTACATACAAAAAAATCAATCTATTGTACAAAGCCCATATAGGTGCATACTTTATTTTTATCACCTTCCTAATGGCTTCCTTTCATAAAATAAACTAGCTGAACCGTTTCGCCCGTTGAACAATTTGTTGTTCAATGAAAAAATGTGGTCTCATATGTGGTTGTCATTACACATATGACAACCACATAGGTTAGGTTAGGTTGGAGGAAAGCGTACCTAGGTGCTTATTATCGGACCATTGTGTTTCCCTTTTGTTGTGTTGCAAACTAGCCTGCGCTCTTTATGAAGCCTATCATGTTCCGAAGTGGAACTTGTGCGAGATCCCCTAGTTCATCAAAAAGCCTGTTTCTCACATGACGGACGCGGCGGTTTCGAAGGTTTGGGCAAATCAACATAACAAGTGTTTGATGGTTTCTGTCTCCTCTATATCTTGACAGCTCCCGCAGTCGTCAGTGGTCTAGCTCCTGTAGGATGGCTAGTTTAGCACAACCAAATCAAATCGGATTATCTGCACTAAATTTATAAGCGTGAAATTGTGAATAGAAATGGGAAGGTCTATTTTGTAGCCTTCCTTTACGATGTCCTACAACTTAATTGCGATGATAATATGAACCCCGAATGTCAGCTAATGGCGAACAATTTTAGAAATTTGATTTATTGGAGGCACAACTCCTACCAGTAGGTTGGGGTCCAAACGTTAGAACTAACTAACTTATGTCTTCGTACTGCATTCGTTCGAAGCAACCTAATGTCGCTTAAAGTTAGTATTGCAGCTACCTCATCAATGACGGATGTTGATTTGTAGTCTCAGTGTAGCGTGAACTGTGACATACATACAACAAATGAAATACCTCTGTTTCTAAAGCCTACAATAGGTAGTATTATAGAATAAACAAGGAGGTGGAAAGTCATCAAAGGTCAATACAACAACCTGAAGGAATTAGACGACAATTTGCTATCCAAAATATTAAATGCCAAAAACGAATCCGGATTTCTCGTCGTAGGTAATGTTCGAGGTGCATCACGAATGGGGAATAGTTGTGGAATGTAATGTAACATCTAGAATATATTGACGATATTTCGACACCCAAATTATATTAGTGCCCAGCCACGGCAGTATGTTCCAAGTCGAAGTTTTGACTATGGTCGTGGCTGTCCGAGAGCTGTCTAGTTTAACACTCCCCCACATAGACATCGACATTCTCAGAGACAGTCTAGTGATGAAGGCAATATTATAAGCCGTTGTTTCACCGAGCCGAAACTCCTCAACTCAATGTTTCAGACTGTTGAATTCATAGATGTAGGGGTATCCCGAGTAATTTTTTTTTTCTTTCTTTCTTTTTCATACAGCGAAGATCGCAAGGAATTTATGGATATAAGAGTGCAATAAGTAATTAATGACTCGAGTTATGACAACATTATAAGAGCTACCAAGTACGTGAAACTTTAAGAGTTTACGGGTTTCAAAGGATATTTTGCTGGCAAGTACAAAGATACAAACCAGATAGTACAGAGTTTTAGATGAAGTTGGATTCATACAATGCTATGCGGATTGGGTGGAGTGCCTAACCCCACAAATACTTAGCCGATTTTAATGAAATTTGGTACCTAAGTTTGATATGTCATAAATGATCGAACAACATGGAGTGGATATAGAATTCACAAATGTGATTCTAATAACGAGCAGAGGGTGGCCGTGGTGTAGTGGTGACATCATCGCTTGTCACGCTGTCGGTTCACGGTTCAAATCCTAATGTCAAGAATCATCTATTTATTTCGCCTGAAATAAATGAAAAAGTCGATCAATTGCGAAAGCTAAGTCAATTCTACTGCGAAGGCATAACACTGGCAGTAGATTAGAGTCATATGGCTGTAAATGCAACTTGATCGTGATGATGACATCAGGTGGACGGAAAAAAATACTGTGAATCATGAGCAATGACAAAAATAAAACAAAGAAGCTCCCCAGTTATCTGGACGCTACCCTTGGAGTTTACAGAAACTTAATAACATCTGAGTTTCAGACCACTACACTAAATCTTTCTTTCTTTCTCTCTCTCTCTTCTTTACAACGCCCGTGTCCTGTAATAGTATAAGAGTATTCATATCCTCTTTTGCGGCGCAAATTATAAACAAAAGCACGAAGAAACGCCGTGCCATCACTTGGTAAATTTTTAGTTTTTTTTTTTTTTTAATCGAGGCAATTCAATCTTTGAATATATCAAATAATAAAAACCTTTTAAAGGTCAGCATTATATCAGCAAATGATTTCGTCGAGGTTGTCAACTGGACGGTATTTGCAAGGCATCGTTTTCTGATCACTACTGCATACTATTCACTTTGCAACTGATTTGTGTGGGAATAGGACTTCCATCGAAAGTCTTCCAAAGTAAACTCGAGGAGATTCTGCGGAAACTTAGTACTTCCACAACAAAACAGTCAGAGCGCCCTATTCCTTCTTCGAAAGGTCCTACACGGATAGAGTCTCGGGCGGTCCATTGTATATACCAACGAATTGTGTTCCCTGAGGAAACTCTTGACAGATCAATGCCGGCATCTTCTAATGAGAGAATCAATGGCATCTGGACTTATTTCTATGAGGAGATGGTGGACATTCTGCCGCGCATTCACTTTCCTTGCTCCACAAAAGCTTCTAACCCATCGTGGATGATACTACGTATATGGATGTGCATGAGGTAGTGTGAGCTATTAAGTCATTTGCTGTAAGCCGTCGCAAATGAATGATATACACATGCTGTTGTAGGCTGTAGATGATAATACCCTTGGGTTTTTTTTTTTAAATAAATGTCGAGTGATTGTCGGTCCTGTTTGTATTGGCAGAATATGCATAGCAAATGGACATCAGCGCTTAAGTCGGGAGATTCTTCAAATTCATCCCGAAGAGACGCATAAAAAGGTGTCGTGCACAAGTAAAAATTGAAAAATTAGAGAACGCTAGCTAAAGATCAAGTTGGATGGAAAGGCTTGTTGCTGAAGGCAACGCCCAGGTCGGTTTCACACGATAGTATCTTCCATTGTAAGTTAAATTAACTTGCTTGTCGCCGACCTCCCACTCAAGCTGGAGCAGTTGAGTCCGTTATCCATAAGATATTTTACCATGTTATCAGCACCGTATCAATCTTATCAATTGTAAGGATGCATAGTTAGGACAATTATCAGTGCAGCAGTGATCTGACGTGAAATATGTAGTAGTTAACACTGATTTCCCGCTGTATCGGGCTTTGATTTCAATCTTAACTATGGGCTCTCAAATTTGTATTCGAACCCGTCTTAATCGTAGCTCATTTGGTCTTCCAACCAAAAGGAGTCTTTATGAATCCACAGAGTCAGAGCTGATTAGCAGCTCCCCAACAAATATGTTCATCTACAAATCGGCTTTAGTGGACAGAATTTCTATTCAATATAATGAGCATGTTTTTAACTGCTTAAACGCGTATACTGGCGACAACTGAAAAGCATAGGTAGTACATATTTACAGGAAATGCATATTTAATTGCGGATGAAATAAATTTCGAAATCAGTGACTCATTAGTTTCTTTTATTCGAACGCAATAAAATTTTTAACAACGACCAGTATTTTTATTTTGCTTAGAAATCCTGTAGAGCTGGTTCTGCCTACAGCAGCTTACCTTACACATCCATAAGACTTTCTATATCACTATACAACCAGTGCACTATGTACACTTTCTAATCCACATGTTTTCTCCATAATCCTTAAAAGCATCCAACTGAGTATTGCACTTTATCCGAATGATCTACCTTCCGTGTATATAGTGTTCGATCTTGAACGTAGGTTCCTCTCTCTATTCGCAATAAATATGCAAATTATTCAACCTGTCATAAGTTTTAACACTTAAATTATTTGTTATGCCTGTAGGCATTCAACACCAAATCATCAAAATAACCATTCATTAAGTCGGCGCATAGATTAGTCATAAAATATCAAATTCATGTTCAACAACGGCAGCATACGATTCCAAAAAAAAAAAAAAAAAAAAACCTTTGAAGACTAAACTAACGACAAGTGATTTCAACGAATTATTTATCCACTTGTGTTATGGTCATCACTAGCCTAACCACCGCTGCCTACATACATATCACTGGTGCTATTAAAATTGCATTTGTTGACAAAAAAAAAAAGCATTAAATCTTCATAACAATGTTGTTGGTCTTTTTTAACAAAGACATCCCAGTTCGATGTGCATAAGCATAACAAAAGCTTTGAAATGATGATTATACTCGACCATAAAAGGTTGACAATTTTGACGACAGATTCATTATGTCAATTGTTTACCATGAAGTGGCAATTGATTGATAAATTTAAAGCTTGTCACGTTTGTAGATATCAAGAAAAATATAAACAAAACCAATGTAATTTTAGATACAATTGTATCTAGCGCAAGGAATTTTAAGTTCGAATGCTGTGGCGTATGAGTAACTTTTTTGTCTCCATCAACATCAGCACAAGGAGGATTCAGGAAATTCTCTGACGCCAAACACTTGGAAGGCTAAACAAATATTTAAACACGAATAGTTTTTGATTAACGACAGGCAGTGATCATGAGAGTGCCATAATTATATACATTATTTGAAGAATGCATCGTCATGCAATTTGATGACATTACTAGCAAATTACTAACGAGTTTTTGGAATAAATCTTATTCCGGCAGATTAATGCGTGATGTATTGTACATTAACACAAGAAAAATCCGATAAATACAAAAGGTCCCTAATAATTATAAAGACAACAAAAACATTCATAATTCAACATTTAAAAAAAAAAGTAATCATTCAGGTTTTTTTTTTTATAGCAAACCTTAAACTTTCTCATAGATACATTACTATTGTGACGGTTTAACATACCTGAAAGAAAAGAATAAATACATTATGTTAATAGAGGTTTATAATAAGCAAAGGAAATATTTAAGAAAAAAAAAAAGCCTGTTTTCTATTTTATTGTTAAGCAAATGAAGTACTCTGTGATGACCGGGTTTTCGAAACAAACAAATAACTCTTCCTCGTGTTGGAGACCAATAGAATATATTCAACAGATGAATCGCTGTTTATAGTCTGTGAGCTACTGAGACTGCGAATCGATAATGAAATAGATTTTCTAGTTGTTGGAACCACAACCATAAAAAAAAAAAAAAAAAAAAACATATCATTTCATTGAACTTGACAACCTAAGCTATAAAAGTTAAAATGTCGATCTTTTGCTTTGTAAACACCAAGCAGTTTGGCGCCACAATTGTTAGTTATTTCGAGGTTGTAGTTAATGTCATGACGTTTGTGGAGATCTGCTCGTATCAGTACGTGCTATTATTTTTTAATTTAAAAAAAAAATGCAACTTTGATTCTTAAATCACTGTGAGTTTGTATAGTTCAAAGATAATCAGAGAAATTTTTTTTTTTTTTATTATTTCCTTATTGAGAGAATTATCTGTTTTATCTGCCAAGCCATGAGCTTTCATGTGTGAATATAGTCTAAGATTTTAATAATAAATGCGCATATTGTAAAGGCTTTTGATAGATCAGTAGAGTAAAAGAATTAAATAAAGGGTTTAAGTCGCACATACTTGCTCTATATGAGCTGGTCGTAAATCATTTCAAGCGACGGTGCAGAGTTCCCCTTCCAATAAATGTTTTATCACTACACGAAATTTACTTTTCTCCATATTTGCAAAAATACAAGAAGTTATCTGCTTCCAATGGCTGTCAAACAAAAACTAAATGACATATCTGTCTAATATTTTGTATGTCATTGTTTGAATAATACGAGGGTGGGTCAATAAGTCCCTGAAAATTAACACAAATTGTGTAGTCACCTTAAATTTGTTTTTTTTTTTTGGCAATAATCATCTTTCAAAAGAACGCACCCAAATTTTCAGACATATCTGTCAAATAGTTTTGTTGTGGCAGCCATTTTATATAGACGCCTACTAGCATTTTCGTTAAAATGGAAAAAAGTGAATTTCGAGTGCTCATTAAACACTATTTTTTGCGAGAAAAAACTATCACACAAACCAAATAAAAGCTTGACAAATATTATGGGGACTCTTCACCATCGATTGGAACCATTCACCACTGGTTTACTCAATTTCGGTGCGGTCGTTCAAGAACAAGTGACGCCGAACGTTCTGGTCGCCCAATTGAGGTCACCACACCAGAAATGGTGGACAAAATCCATGGTTTGATAATAGACGATCGGCGAGTGAAAGTGCGCGAGCTTGAAGAGGCCACAGGCTTATCACATGGCTCAGTGATTTCGATTTTACATAAATATTTGGACATGAAAAAGCTTTCAGCAAGATGGGTGCCGCATTTGCTCACAATCGACAACAAACTCATTCGTTTGACAACTTGAAAGGTGTGTTTGGCGATGTTTTTGCGCCGTTTCGTAACAGTGGATGAAACCTGGATTCACCACAACACACCAGAAACCAAAGAACAGTCAAAACAATGGACTTCTCCTGGTGGATCGAAGCCGAAGAAGGCCAACGCGGGTTTGTCAGCAAACAAGGTCATGGCGACAGTTTTTTGGGATGCGCGCGGTGTTATTCACATGGATCACTTTGAAAAGGGTAAAACGATCACCGGCGCATATTACGCAGAGCTGCTGGATCGATTCCAAGCCGATTTGAAGCAAAAACGGCCGCATTTGGCAAAGAAAAAAGTTCTTTTTCACCAGGACGCAGTCGCAATGGCAAAATTGCATGAGTTAGACTCGAACTCCTCGAATGAAGAGGTCATCGCTGAAACAAACGCTTATGTTGAGGGGCTCGAGAAATCGTATTATTTGGAGGGCATCAAAAAATTGGAGAAACGTTGGATGAAGTGTATAGAGCTAAAAGGAGACTATGTTGAAAAATAAAATGTTTTTATACCGAAAAGAGTGTTCCTTATTTCATTTTTCAGGGACTTATTGACCCACCCTCGTATTATCACAAACGTCAATTTGCGACTGTCACCGCCATCTGTCGAGGTTGTACGGAATTATCGAACGCCCCTTGTACAGGATGCAGAAGCTGTTTTGAAGACATGTCTTTGTCCAGTCGTAGTTTGATCGCGGAAATAGCAGACGTTCAAATTTGTCCCGGGTACAATGTCAGATAAATACCAAAGACAAAAAATGAAAAGAGACGTCGTTATTGTTGCCATACGTGCAGAAAACAGTTACTTCTGTCGGCGATGTTTCTCCTGTTTCGTAATGTAAAAAGCATTCAACACGGTTTAGTCCGATGGGTACATGTATAAACTTCTTCAATATGGATTTCCGTATCATCTATAAAGATACAATACACGACGACTAAAATTTTAAATGTCATCAATGGTCTCCCACAAGGCACAGTGATAGCACCGCTCCTCTTTAACATCTACCTTTTTGGAGTTCTAATTGAATTGGGTGATTCGCTAGCGTTTGCTGACTACAAGTGGTTCGAAGATACAGAGAAGTCAAAGTGAGCTTCAAAGCAATTTTAATAAGCTCCAGGCATTATTATGGCAAAATTAACTATAAAAAATGTGAAATCATTCTGTTTCGCACCCGAATAAGATGCGGTAATTCGGATTTGAGGCAAAACTGGAAAAATCTGTAAATCACAAGTTCTAATGGGCTTCACATCGAGTCAAAGACTGTTGTGAACTACTTAGTTGTTCATTTGGACAAATTTGTGTACAATTGCAAAAGGCAAGAGCTGCATTTATTCCAACTATCTGAGATCTGATGTAAAGCTCACATGTTATCAAGCTTTTGTTCATCCAATTCTGACTTATGAGAGTCTATTATGGTGGAACACAATATGGAAAAGCGTCGAATATTCGAAAGAAAATGTCTTCGTGCTTGCATGCTCGATGTACAAAGAGACTATTGGTTGCTTTCGATGTGTCCAGATTCGATAATCTCATTCAGAATCTCGTGAGGAATCATTTTGCGAGTTCAGCTAACGTTATGAAGAACGAACTTGTATCGGGTTTATTTTACCCTAACCCCGGATATTTTAGAAATACTTTGGCAAGTGGTTATATACCGCCAGAGTGGACAAGTAAACGGAAAAAAAAAAACCGTTCAAAAACAATACTTGCCCTATTAAAGCGATCTCAATCGCTTCATTTTTAGTCCGTGAACAACATATAAATTGTTCCCCCTCTTCAGGGGTGTGCGTTCGGTGCTATTATGGAAAATACGCGCCGAAATAAGCTTTTTCGTGAATACTCGTATCTCAATCATATTCTATGTAAAATGGATCATTTTCGAATTCCATCCGTGAGAAGTCGATGAGTTTTCTAGAAATGCACGAAGTTGTCCTTACGCAAGTCATCAAGGTACAAAAGAAAAGTTAGGCCAGAGTGTATCTTCCTCCCCCGATTCCATGTTATCGAGCAAACTTAAACTTTTTAATGTTAAAACTTAAATTGGTAAATGTATTGTATGGTTGTTAAATTGTTAAATTGCTTATCCAACGATGTGTTACACAATAAGAATAGTCACGGGATACGGAATTAATTTTAAAATGCATTACACGACTGGGAACTATGCGAAGGTAATTGTTTTCTGTTTCGATATACGAACAGTAGTTGTGTAAATGCGGCAGATGGGAGGACGCTGAAAGGATAAAGTGGACGACGTTAAAATGTTCTGAAACTGAAGAACAGCTTTCATATGTATATTCAAAAGGATTGGATGCATTCCAAGAGATTACTTTTAGTTCTGATTGACTTCTGTTAGTGGTTCAATTAAACATGGCTACTTATGGGCGAATACTGGTATAGAAGGACTTCATTTTGAGAAATATCGCCTAGTGACTTACATTTCGACATGCAAAATCTTCGAGTTTGAATCCTCCCCGATTGGAATGCAAATCGTACATAGAAACTAACGACAATGGCACAAAAGAGTTGAGAATGGACTTAACAAAACTATTTTTCGAATTTGTTCTAATGTCAACGGAAAGTTGAATTTTGCGATACAAAAAAAATAAAAATAAAATAAATACCAAACAAAATTTGAATTCTCTTAAAAAGCATCTTCAGCCCTCTGCCAGGTCTTTGTATAATATATATGCAATAGTTTTAGATATTTAAGGCAATTTGCCAAACGTTCCCAGTCAAACACATTTCATGTCCCGTGTATCGTTTACTCTGTTTCTGATAAATTTTTTTTTTTCCGGTCCACCCTTTACATTCATGATGAACCTGGTCTATCATCCATTGCTAGTTGTCTAAAGTCGCTGAACATTTTTAGCCAGCATGAGTACCGGCTCAAGTTTCCGGAACGCCCTCAAATGGTTTACAATATTACTTTGAACTTTTTTAAACGGCTAATAATTACGAAGTTTTACTATGTTCTACAGCCTTCAACGGGGTTCAACCACTCCAAACGGGGTACTTTCCACGGCCTCCCCCGACGCTGTGTGACCTCCCACGACATTCCACCAGGTTCCTCAACCTCCCACAAAGTTCTACTACTTTCCACTAGATTCCATGAGTCTCTACGTTCTACCATAAGGATGGGGAGTGTGTGGAATTATACTGATAGTATAGAATATAGATTTATTCGCAGTTAAGCGATAACTTATAATAACTATGTGTACCTGTGCATAGATATACTTAGACCAAGAGATCCAATGTGATACAAAGGAATCTAAAGCTATTATAGCTACCTAAATGGCTAATTGAACTAGTCGGAGCTTCTCATGAAGCACAGAATGCCCGCCAGGCAGCCGAGGTCGTCGAAGAGAAGAGCCCCGAGATGAGACAGTCTTCTTTTGGACAAAGCTGGAGAGGTACAAAGGAAATGGAGGATCGTTTCTTCCTTCCTTTCGTTCCCGCACCTTTTGAATAATTCGATTGCAAAGAGGCCTGGATTTTTAGCGTGTGGATCTATTGGACACTCTCTCGTGGGGACGCCGATGACGGTGTTGATCTACTATTGTTTTAGCAAAACCAATTGGAGCGATTTTGGCGAGTTCGTGAGCCTTGCAGTTTCGCGGAATGTCTCTGAGGCAATCATGAGCGGCCTTTGAAATAAGTGAACATGATACCAGCGACTTTATTGCCGCTTGTCTGTCCGCGAAAATGCCAATATCTTTAACAGGCACTAGAAACATTTCAACCAGGACAAGACTTCCTTCATCGCTATTATTTCCGCCTGAAATACATTACAATGATCTGGGAGGCAGAAGGAGATGCTCAAATTTTTCGGAGAAATCATCTCCACCCACCTCACTGCCGATTTTGGAACCATCTGTGTAGAAATGAACTGAACCGCCATCGTTAACAGCAACATTTTCCCACCCATTACGGGCGGGAGTTGATACTCGGAAATAACGATCAAATCTCAATTTCGGTGAATTGTAGTCGTTGTTCTCGTATGTAAAATTTTGCAGATCAAGGATCGAAGAATAGCCAGCTAGGAAGTTGGACCACATTGGGAAGGATTCTAGACGAACGCGTTCTAATGAATTGGCTTTCCAGTTTAGTTTTCTATCCAAAGTAAGACCCAAGTATTTGTCAGTATTTGACTGTTGCCATTAATAGTTGGTCTATAAGAGGAACTTTATATTTCCGAGTGAAAAGGACCAGTTGGGATTTATTGGGATTTACTTCGACATCACAATTTGTCGCCCATTTGAAGAGCAAGACATGTTGAAGCAGATCTCTTAGAATATTTGGATGCCTTCCCGACACGCCAATGGCAGCATCAACTTATTGACTTAGAGTCAAAAATTTTTGACTGCAGCTGACTTCCCATGATGGATCCGTATTCTAACCTATAGATCATTTTGCGATAATTGAAATTTCTGCATTTTATCTGATGCTATCCACCGCGTCTTCTAAAAGAAGAAAGTTTCATACAAGACCACCATGTAGGGATCCTACTTTTTTTTTGAATTCAAGCTAAACCCCAACAAATGAATGCCTTCGGCCGATACTTAAACCTACAACATTATTATTTATCCTACCCATTACACAAGGGTCACCCGCAGTAATATCTGCAGTTCACGCGGCTTTTCAATGTCTGCTTATCAAAGAAGCACACCCTCATAGTCTGTTGTCATTTTGCATCGTACTGTGAAAAAGAGGGATTCCGCCAATATTCGAAGCTTCGCTTATTTTCCCGTAACTATAGTTTGAGCGGACTTGAGGTTCCGGATCTTTAGTGAATCACCTTACGATAAAGGACCGGACATAGCGATGCGCCAGTAACCCCAATTAGAGCTGTGAGTTCTCTTCTTGGCTTCTGGCTTCCGCCACCATTTATTTTTTCAAAGCTCTGAATCAAATTGGTCCATAAAAGATATATGTACGAGTATGTACATTGGGACAGTAGACACCATCGAATGCCTTGCCCATTTTCTCGCCAGCTGCCATGAACGCTTTTCCAAAGTATTGGACCCCAATTTCCAGGCGAGGTTCTATGCATCGACGTTGGACAGAGGGTATTTTGTCGACAATCTTTAGAAAGCCCAACTTGCCTCGTTATTGCAAACAGGATTTTCATATAATTTTCAGTGATCGTCCAAGTCTTCCTTTAGCTCGTGATCTACAACCAGAACAATAATATCATCCCTCAAAAGTTTATGCGCAATAGATTCATGAGAAAATTTTAAAAAAAATTGTAAACAAAATAAAAATTAAAAAAAAAACTGTTGACCAAGTTGTCAATGCTGCGTCATCCTTCTTTGATGACAGTATTACGTCTCCTTTGATAATAACTTGCGAAACCCACCAAAACCACTTATCATAGTCGTTATCATTTTTGCATGTATAATATATTGTAGCATAATAATAACTACGCGCCTATGTCTATGCAGCAAATTCCGAAGTGACTTTCCATTCTGGCAGAATTTTTGGTTCAAACTGTCCTTCATTCGAGGTTCGTGTCTGGGACGAAGTCTCCACAGCTCATGTCAACGAAAGAGACAAATAATATTAGGGATAATATTAGGGAATTATAACTGCAAGAATTATTTCTCTTGTTCCAGTGGTCGAAGAATTTGCTAGAAGTTTCTGGCTATCAGAAACTTCTGCTATATAAGGACAGATGGCGATCAAAAAAAAAAGACAGTTGGTTTTAGAACCGTGGCGAAGAGATTGGAAAAGTGATAATGGGCGAAGTTGTAATTTGGTGATAAATTGAAAGTTGAGAGTAAACAAGAAAAAGTAATTAGTTTGAATTTGTGAATTAAGTAATTGAAAGGAGATAAAGTGATTTGAGAGGAAAGAGACATTGTAAGAAAAGAATTTGCGAAGAATAGTATAGTGTGAACTTGAATTGTTCTATAGAGTAGAAAATAAAGAAATAATTTCACAGAATAATTGTTTTATCTACTCGAGCCGTAGCTCGCATATTACATTGGTGTCAGAAGTGGGATAAAACTTATTCTGTGAATAACTATTTCCGTGGTGTGAAATTGCACAAAAAAAAAAAAAAAAACGATTTCTGTGTTGAGTTAATTAGTTGCGCAAAATGGGTCGCAAATTGGGAAAACTAACTATAACTCAACTAAAGGCAGAACTCAGTAAGCGGAACCTCGACACAACTGGGGGAAAAGATGCCCTACTGATTCGTCTGGAAGAAGCAGTAACGCAGGAAGGTGAAAATCCGCATGACATAGAGTTTGACGTGGAAGAGGAACCAGCAAGTACAGTAGCCGACCCGGGTATAACAAGTCTGCTCCTGCAACTTAAGTTAGTCATGGACGAACAAAAGAAAGCAATAGAAGATCAAAGTCATAAGCTCGATGACCAAAGGAATTCTCTAGAACTTAAGCTGGACGAACAAAAGAAAGCAATGGACGAACAAAAGAATTCTCTAGAACTTAAGCTGGATGAACAAAAGAAAGCGATGGACGAACAAAAGAAAGCAATGGGCGACCAAAGGAATTCTCTAGAACTTAAGCTGGACGAACAAAAGAAAGCAATGGACGAACAAAAGAAAGCAATGGACGAACAAAAGAATTCTCTAGATGCTCTGGAAAGTAAACTTGATGAGCAAAACAAGAACTTGGAATCCAAATTCGAAGTGATCGAAGAAAAAATCGAGAAGGTCGAGACGCAACTCGAAAAAGTCGAAATTAGATTCGATGAAAATTTTGAGAAACATGAAACTCAGTTCGGGAAGATAGAGACTCAGTTTGAAAAAGTGGATACGCAATTCGAGATAGTAGGAAAGCAAGTCGAAAATCTTGCTAAGGAGCTCAGCAACGTGAAGAGACAGAAAGCACGGGAATATTCCACTGACGGTCTGAGAAGAAAGGAGATGCAGCCTCCTATCTTCGATGGTCAAACATCATGGCCAATTTATAAAAGGCAATTCGAAGCGGCCGCAATGACCAATAGCTGGGACGATGAAGAGAAGTCCATTGCACTCACACTTGCACTGAGGGGTCCAGCTGCGGAGCTCTTGCAGACCATCCCGGAAGATAAACAGCAGAACTACGACTCTCTGGTTCAGGCTATCGAGATGCGGTTTGGGGATGAACACATGCAGCAGGTGTACAGGGTTCAGCTGCGTAGTCGAGTCCAGAAAAGGGGGGAAACGCTCCAACAGTTGCAAGCGGATATAGAGCGACTAGCCCATCTTTCATACCCTAAAGCCGGTGAGGAGCTTATCAACGAAATGGCGGTGGAAGCTTTTATTCAGGCCATAGAGGACAGACAACTGCAAATGGCTGTAAGGATGGCTGAAAAACGAACACTCCCCGAGGCATTGGCATTCGCTTTGTCAATGAAGGCTGCGGACCAAGCATACCAGGGAATACACCGTGTCAGGGAAATGTCCGTCGTGGAATGCTCATGCCAGAGAACAGCCGTCATGGATGAAGACAGAGCTCGCGGAAGTCAAATCCGTTGCTGGAATTGCAACCAAACGGGACACCTACAACGGCAGTGCAGAAGTGCACCTAGACGAGGAAATTGTTCACATTGCGGAAGTAGGAGAAGCAGAGAGGAAGCATCTGGCGGTGATAACATCCATCCTGTCAGTCAGACTTCGCAAAACCAGCAGTCGGGAAATGCGTAAGGACCAACTTCGCGGGGCAGAAGTTGGTTACTGGAATCGAGGCCCCCAGGACCACCATTCAAGTTTCGCAAACCAAACGGGGTAACAAGAGCCTGACAGTGGAGGCACTAATCAACGAGAAGAAGTGCGTAGCCACCATCGACACAGGTGCCACTGCCTCCATTGTAAGAAGAGATATCGTCAAAAGCTCCTGGCTGCACAACACCAACAGCTACTGCCTGAAGACTGCAACAGGGGAAATGGCGAAGGTATTTGGAGAAGTTCGTCTTACGATTACTCTGGCAGGACTGACGTTCTCCCATGCGTTTCTGGTGGCAGATATATGCGACGAGTGCATCATCGGAGTAGACTTCATGAAAGCAAATGAAGTAATCTTGGACATCGGGATGCAAGTACTGAGGTATCGAAATGTGGAGATTCCGATGGTGTACGGAAATGAGAATGCCGTAACTCTCAGGACAGTCATCAGCAAAGACGAAGTTTTGCCGCCGTCTTCAGAGACAATCATTTGGACGAAGCTGGAAGGTGATCTTGGGAGCCACCGATTCTACATAGTAGAACCAGACCCAGAGAAGAATTCTCAAGACTACATCGTGGGAAAGACGTTAGTCGAACCAAAGAACACCATGGTTCCAGTGAGGGTTTTGAACGCAAGACCACACACTGTCAAACTAAGGCGAGGGGAGGTGACTGGAAAATGCACGCCGATTACCGCCGTCGCAACAATATCTGAACGTGATGCTCCAAAACTTCTCCCATCACCTTGGACAGCGGAAGCGAGAGAGACGATTCTCCAGTCCAGTGAGCTGAATCAGGAGCAGCGAACTATGGCAGAGAATCTTATCAATGAGTACGCTGATGTATTTGCCTCACAGGACGGAGAATACGGCCGAACACACCTGGTACAACATCGAATAGACACTGGTGATACTAGACCAATTCGTCAGCCTGCTAGGCGCCTTCCATTGGCAAAGCAGACAGAAGTTGCAGAGATGGTGTCGGCAATGGAGAAAGAAGGTCTGATTGAAAGTTCCAAAAGTCCGTGGGCATCACCGGTTGTACTGGTTAAGAAGAAAGATGGCAGCACGCGGTTCTGCGTGGACTATCGGCAGCTCAATTACGTCACCAAGAAAGACAGCTACCCTCTGCCACGGATTGACGACACGCTAGACACACTATCAGGAGCCCGATGGTTTTCCACTCTCGACTTGAAGAGTGGCTACTGGCAGGTACAGATCCATCCAGAAGACCGGGAGAAAACCGCCTTCACCGCAGGAAATGGGCTATGGCAATTCACGGTAATGCCATTCGGGCTGTGCAATGCTCCGGCGACTTTCGAGCGATTGATGGAATGTGTCCTGCAAGGGTTAACATGGAAAACCTGTTTGGTATACTTGGATGATGTCATCGTCGTAGGAAAAACGTTTGCGCAACACCGAGACAATCTAAGGGATGTGTTCAAATGGTCAATTGAGTGCGAGAAGAGCTTCAAGGCACTTAAACAACGGCTATGCGATGCCCCGATACTGGCTTACCCCACTCCCGGGGAAACGTTCGTTGTGGATGCAGATGCTAGTAATGTCGGGGTAGGAGCCGTACTCTCCCAGGTGCATGACGGCCAAGAGAAGGTGGTTGCGTACTTCAGCAAGGTGCTCTCTAAGCCAGAAAGGAACTACTGCGTGACAAGGCGGGAACTTCTAGCTTTGATCTTGGCTACGAAGCATTTTCACAAATACCTCTACGGGAGGAAGTTCGTTCTTCGCACAGACCATGCAGCATTAAAATGGCTATTACAGTTCAAGAGTCCTGAGGGTCAGGTCGCAAGATGGATCGAAAGGCTGCAAATCTACGACTACGAAATACAGCATCGTAAAGGAAAACTCCACTCTAATGCGGATGCACTGTCCCGGAGACCATGCAGAACGGATTGTAAACATTGTGCGCGTCAGGAAGAACGGGAGCTGGTTTCCATCCAAAGAATGAGAGCCGAACCTATCGCCGGCTGGAGCGTAGATGAGATCCGGAACGCTCAGAAGGAAGACCCCGATATCGAGCCGATTCTGGCCTGGAAGGAGAACATGGAGAAACCGGATCATCAGGACATCTCTCACGGAAGCCCGACCTTAAAGGCATATTTTGCGCAGTGGGACTCCCTCCATGTCCAAGAAGGTGTTCTGAGAAGAAAATGGGAATCCTCCGACGGAAAATCGTTTGTAATGCAGCTTGTAGTACCGCGGACGAGGGTCAAGGAGGTGTTACAGGAAATGCATGGCGGGGCGACCGGAGGCCACTTGGGAGTGAATAAGACGCTAGAAAGGGTACGAGAACGTTTTTATTGGTTAAAAGCGAAGGAAGATATCGAAGACTGGTGCAGAAAATGCGACGTGTGTGCAGCTAGCAAGGGTCCGAGAATCAAAACTCGAGGTAAGATGCACCAATACAACGTGGGAGCACCTTTCGAACGAATCGCCATTGACATCGCAGGGCCCTTTCCGGAAACCGACAATGGTAATCGGTATATACTCGTAGTGATGGACTACTTCAGTAAGTGGCCGGAAGCGTTTCCGATCCCTAACCAGGAAGCCAGAACCGTGGCGGAGCAGATCGTCTACAATTGGGTTAGCAGATTCGGTGTGCCCTTGGAATTGCATTCTGACCAAGGGCGGAACTTCGAGTCAAGAATCTTCCAAGAGATGTGTCAACTACTCGGAATCAAAAAGACAAGGACAACCCCGCTTCATCCACAGTCGGACGGTATGGTGGAGCGTTTCAATAGGACTTTGGACGAACATCTCTCGAAGGTCGTAGGTGACTACCAACGGGATTGGGACCGGCAGATTCCCTTGTTTTTGATGGCCTATAGAAGTGCCGTGCATAGCACTACTCGACATACGCCGTTCGAAATCTTATTTGGTGGAATAGCTCGTTTACCCAGTGAGGTGAAATTTGGATCTCCTACCAATGAGCCCAGAAATGAAGAAGAGTACGTGGCGGACCTTAGGGAAAGGCTTAGGGACATACACCAAAGGACCAGAAGCCAGATTAAGATGACGAGCGACCGCATGAAGACCAGGTATGATGCCAAGGCAACAACGTCAGGATTCCAGGAAGGAGATCTAGTGTGGCTGTATAATCCCCATCGCCAAAAGGGGAAATCACCTAAATTGCAGCGGAACTGGGAGGGTCCATACAGAATAGTAACCCGCATCAACGATGTTGTCTACCGCATCCAGCGAGGACCAAGGGCCAAAATGAAAGTGGTTCATGTGGACCGACTGAGTCGATACAATGGCCGAAATGAGGATGCACTTGTTCGGGACGAACACGTCTAAGAGGGGGGCAGTGTAGCATAATAATAACTACGCGCCTATGTCTATGCAGCAAATTCCGAAGTGACTTTCCATTCTGGCAGAATTTTTGGTTCAAACTGTCCTTCATTCGAGGTTCGTGTCTGGGACGAAGTCTCCACAGCTCATGTCAACGAAAGAGACAAATAATATTAGGGATAATATTAGGGAATTATAACTGCAAGAATTATTTCTCTTGTTCCAGTGGTCGAAGAATTTGCTAGAAGTTTCTGGCTATCAGAAACTTCTGCTATATAAGGACAGATGGCGATCAAAAAAAAAAGACAGTTGGTTTTAGAACCGTGGCGAAGAGATTGGAAAAGTGATAATGGGCGAAGTTGTAATTTGGTGATAAATTGAAAGTTGAGAGTAAACAAGAAAAAGTAATTAGTTTGAATTTGTGAATTAAGTAATTGAAAGGAGATAAAGTGATTTGAGAGGAAAGAGACATTGTAAGAAAAGAATTTGCGAAGAATAGTATAGTGTGAACTTGAATTGTTCTATAGAGTAGAAAATAAAGAAATAATTTCACAGAATAATTGTTTTATCTACTCGAGCCGTAGCTCGCATATTACAATATATATATTGTATTTAAAAAAAAGAAACAGTTTGGCCCAATTTTTCTCTGCATCGCCCCTAAAGGGTGTTAAAATATGTAAATGTAAACACTGCTGCGCCATATATAGTTCACGGTAAGTCGCCGAACCAGATATCTTTAACTTTTACCATGTATTTCTACCAATTTGCTAATGTACAAGTCGTTAAAATATTTATGCAGAATAATTCACCGTTTATGTGGTTATAAATCACCGCAAAGTACTTTAATCTAAATACCAAATTCAACAAAAAGATACACATTTTCGAAAATAGTTTCGTTTAATATTATTTTGCGTAACTAATTGCTGGCGTTTTGTAATCTAAAACATTATCGTTGCATTTATTAATTCATCGTAGTGTTATTAATCGACACGATTAATTATTCGAACCATGTCAATGCAATAATTGAGGAAATAATTCAGCCCAAACTTGTTTCCAAGCAGCATCCCTCTCTAAGGTGGGCCCCATTGACACAATTTCGCGAACCGGAAGCAAATTACATGTTTCACAGGTCTCTCTCCTCCCCAAAAATGAGATAATAAACTTGAATTCACATTTCTCAACAACGAAAGAAAAAAAATCAAACATTTTGATAATAAAAACCTGTCCAACAACCACGAGTGCCGCGAATTCGTTTAGCACAATAGTCCGGCTAAACAATAAATATAAAAAAAAAGATGCAGATGAGCCCAACCCACAAAATGTTTGTTTGTTTGGATAAGCGTTGCCCGAAATTTATCCATGCAATTTTTTGAATCGAATTTACGATATGAAATTCCTTTTTAGAATTTTTCACTTCTATTTATTTTGAAAAGAGTTGAGAAGAGGCAAAAAGTTATTCGCCCGTTACACTCGACTCTTGTTAGTTCTACCGGGTGTAGATGAGTTACGGCGCGAAATACATGAACCATTAGCACAGACATGATAGATACATTTAGAATGAGTATCTTCTAAACAAAAATACTGTACTTTTTGAATTCTTTTTTGACAGGGGTCCAGATCCAGATGATGTCATTTCATTCCACCAAATGTGCTATCGATGTATCTTTGTGGATACATAAAGATGAAGCTTTGTCGTAGATTTGGTGATTCTTTCTCATCTTCTCTCGTCTGCTTTGTGTTATCGCGAGTCCGTTAGTAGAATTTATTTTGGAAAGATATTTGCATTTTTTTTTTAATTTTTTTTTTTTGTGATTAACTGACGCCGCACCGGCCGTGTCTTTATCGGTGTCATCCACTGATATTAGACATCTCTTCTGGTTTAGCATATTCTGGAGAACAAGTTTCTGAAGAAAAATTTACATTCGAAGGTCGCCTTCAAGAAGCCATGAATTTGAATATTTGTAACAGTTGCAACTGAATGTCTGTCAAACAAGTGCGATACTCAAAATGGTCAAATCAATTTAACTTGTAACACTGTTACTGGCTCCTTTTTGTCGGTGTCTCTATTTGCACATACAAAAATGTATCTATGTGGAAATCCAAACAGAAAACAGAGAAAACCGTTGAGAAAATTAAAAAAAACCAGTGGAATTTATGCGTATGTGAATGGCGGAGGTGGTGCAGTGTGTTCGGGTAATTGTAATGAGATATTCGCGTGGTACCATTTGAACATTGATGGATGGCCCGTACCTAGTCATGGAACGTCCATCAGTATGCGATGCAATTTGATCGCATTGCCTGGCAAAAGACCAAATTAAATTTTATAAATCACGTTACAATGGAAAATCTTTGAAGGGGAGGTTACCGTCATCGTCGTCAACGTTAAAGTTGTCGCCTATTACAGGAGGTGTTGTGCGATCACGAAAGCGTTTTCTGTAATGAAATATGTGATTTATAGACACTTGAAGGAACACCGATAAGATAACAAGTTGTGTGTTGTTTGGGAATTGAAAGTGAAATTTGAATTATTGTCTAATGGCTGACAAATAAATTGAAGTCGGGTTTTGTAGTATTGATGCCATGAGCGTTATTTTTTGGACTGAGTGGGATTTTCAAAATGAGTACCTATCGTCATGCTATTATCAAGACAATTTACGACACCGCTAAATGTCAAGTGCTGCAGGCTGTCAAAATAAATTTGAGGTCCCACAAGGTTGGTTACAGACAATTGGAATTTTTAAAGTCGTTATTAGTTTTGTGATGTGTAACTCATGCCTTAGAGGAGGAAAATAGCGTTATTTAGCGAATTTTTACATTTTGTTGCAAAGGAAATACTAAATACCTACTTGCTCTAATAAATTTGTCACTATGGTTACAGGTATGTACATTAAGATTTCTAATCTTTTTTGTACTTAGTACTTTAACTACAAATGATACATTACTTAAGACTAATATACAATAAATTTCTTAAACTAGATTGTGAAGGAGGTAGGAAATGCAGAGAGCAGGAGGTGAATAGAACTGTTAAAAAGGGGGGAGGTAGGTTTATCGTTAGAGTGTTAAAGTAGAAAAATGTAGCAGGATTGCACTTTTAAAATGATAAGGACTCGAAATAGATTTAATATGTGCCGGTAAAGAGTTCCATACCCTAACAGTATGTATGAAAAACAAACGCGATGAATTTAGGTAATTGCAACGCCAGAAAATAAGGTTTATAGTTCTTGAGGAACGAGTGAATTAGCTTCACTGTTATACAAATAAGACGGACATTGAGTATGAATAATTTTGTGTAAAAATATACAATTCCTGCCATTGATATATTCTTGTAGAGTACAACCAAGCAAGCGTCTTGTCTTGCATACACAGAGATATTTGGAAACATAAGCTAATGTCTTAACTAAACGAAATGCTCCCTATGTTCTGTCAATTCCATCCCATGACCATAATACTTTTGCCTGTATACCTATCTGTCAAATCAATCAATTATTTTTCTCTCATTATTCTCCCGCTCTCTCATGATTTGCCCTTTCTTTAGAAACATCTGACATGTCATTTTCTTTTTCATTTTATTAAAATAAAAGGAATCTCTTTATTGAAAAGGCACCTATTTTTGCGAATACTTTCTATTAATATGTGCACAAATTCGTAATCCGACATTTTTTTTGGAAAGTTTCTATAACAAACATGACAACTGTCAGATTTACATATGCAATGAGCGACTGAGACCGCTCTCTCTTATGTTCGTTCATGTTTGCAAAAGTGAACGAACATTTAACGAATCGACGCTGGGCTTATTATGTGTTGAATGATTAGATTGTGAGTTTTCGTGGGTTTACATATGCGTGCATATGCAGGCGAATGTTGATTATGTTTCTCACTTAAGACGAGCCTCCCGCGATTAGTGTTACGTATCCTCATCCTCATTTAACTTTCTCGTTCGCCTTGGCTGTTTTTTTAGGTTTATTGCTCAGTTAACTTTATCAGCAAAATTTCAGCTCTCTAGTGACATACTGACGGACAGATTTGTATTAAATCCATTAGTTAGTGTTCCGTTTCATACCATTCTGGTACGGAAGTACTAGTAAGTATAGAACACAAATTAGCGGAAAGAAAAAATAGAAAGTAAGTAAAGAAATAAAACATTGAGTGAAGATATGAAGGATTTTTAATAAAAAACAATGTGCTTAAGTTAAAAGTTGGCATGACGTTTAGAATGTAAACGGATCTGTTGAGATCAAGCAAATTACAATTCAGATAGCCACTCAGAACGTACGTGTGACGTACGGCAAGACAACCACTCAAGAATATTGACGATAGGCGCAATGTAATGTGAACTATTAGCTGTCCTTAAGAACATATTGTTCGCGAAATTTAGAACATTAAGTACATACTCAATTGGAAAGTTGATTTGTTATTGAGGTCGTTTCGTACATACGTGAATGGCGCCCGTCACTCACACGTTCCGAAGAGTCCATTTAAACTTTCAAAAATTTCGGATAACACTCATGCTTCCGAAAAACATAAGCAAGTAACGAATCTCTTAAACTTTAGGTTTCAAGTTTTGTACTGTGATATGAAGAAATGCCAATACAGATGGCCCACACACTAAAAACTTAGTCATGTCCTGTTGAAGTGTCTTGACAAATTTAAAAGTGAAATTCTCAAGGAAACAGTAAACGAGGTCATTGAAAAAACAACTGAGTCATGACGTGAACACGGTTTTGAATTATTAACCAACTGAACTGAACATTTGATCAAAGTCACCTGCTTTTTTTCTACATATTTATTATTTCTTTCACAAAATGATACATGATGTCGAAAATAAAATTACTCAACACAAAATTTGACACATCAAGCTAAGAGAATGAAATAATCTGGACACTCATTCGTTATTGGAAATATTCCAAAAGACACGAAAAAAGTTAAATAGAAAAAAAAGCCGCTTTAACATCGAATAGATTTTTGAGTAAACAATTCGCATCCCACCGTAACGAAAAGGTGACAAAAGCAATATATGATTCAAAGACAGATTTGCGCTATAGTAACTTTGGTGGACAGACTGACAGTCGACCAGACTCCTCGCCCCCATCAAAGCACAACACTTACGGTGTGTCAATTTTGTCTGTTTTTATTTTATTTTATTTTTGTCCACTCGTAGCTAGTTATTAGCATATGAAAAATAAATTTCTATAGTGCTCCACTTTCGATGATTTTTTTTTTTTTTTTTATTTTTTATTTTTATAAAATTAAATAAAATCTTCCGGGAGGTCTTTGGATATAGAACAATAAAACTCTTAAGAAATAAATATATTATAGACACGAAAAAAAAAAAAAGATTTTATGTTTTCATAAGAAATTAACAATAAAACCAGAGAGAAAGACAGAGAGGGTTAGAGGGTCATTTGATTTTAGCTGCAGAAAAATAAAATTTTGAACAAATGCCAAAACGAATAAAATTGTTTACATCGGGTATACCGGTGATTGTTTTTTTTTGTTTTAATTATATGGCACCCACAATAAGGAATGCAAGCAATAAATATTAATGATTTAATAATTAGATAAAGAAAATAGCATAGACAATGCCAAATTGTTGCGTAGGCATTGTGTGTGCTAACAATACGTGTAGAGAGGTGTTCGAAGTCGCCTCTGCACTAGTCTGGGATGCATGAATCAAATATACATAAAGATGCATAATCAAATAGTATTTAATTCATGGTCTGAAATATACCTATGCATATTCGATTTATACTTTTTTTTTTTCAAAAAACATTTGGCATCACTTTTGAGGATAGTGTGTGCTGGATACGTGTTGTGACTGCGAGGTGTAAGAAGTGGCCTCGCTACTAGTCTTACACATTCCATTTACTTGTTTTTTTTTTTTAATTTGTAAAATTTGCATTTATTTGGCATCACTTTTGAGAATATTTTGATTAAAATTCTCTATTCGTGTGGTATCGCTTTTGTAAATTTAAAAATAAAACGGAAATGGTTTTAAAACGCGAGAACCCTATCCATTTGTTGATAAACTAATCTTTTCTTCAAGTATTTCTAGACAACATCTCATAATTTGAAACAAAATAGTTACCACATATATCTTTATTTATCCGAGCTTCTACGACCGCCTACGCAGATGACATAATCCTAATGGTGTGCGGGAAATTTCCATCCACCATCAGTGAAAGTTGCTCTGAACTCAACGGGTAGATCCGTTCTCTATACTATCTCTTAGATCTATTCCGGACTTCGCGCTGTCGACTCTAAGGGACTCAGTCCTTTCTCTGTCAAAGCGTTTGAAGTATTTGCATCCGATGCTTGATAGTAAACTGAACTGGAACCTACAACAGAATAAGTGAAAAAAAATGGGGTTCGCCCCCCTATATGCTTGTAGAGCTATAATTAGACCTAAACTGACCCATGGTTTGGTAGAATTCAATGAACAAAACAAAACACTGCACATATCTAATTTAAATACAAAGAGCGGCCTGTCTTAATATAACCAGTGCCTTAAAGACAAAGCTAAATCTGTTTCCACTAGATCTATTATCAGAGAAACTGCTGCAAAAGACGCGGTACGTCTAAAAGAAACAGGAAATTGAAAAACTACCGTTTACGGTCATAGTTCAACGCTCAAATCAATCGCATATGATAACATTCATGATTACATGACCGCATATATGGACTTGATTCGTAACTATTCGATTCGAATACTCAATAGGAATGAATGGAAGTCAAATGCTGATGCTTCAAGATAAGAAAAAGCAATCTACACAGATGGGTCGGAGATGAATAGTGATACAGGTGCAGGCGTTACTCTCTAAGAAACTCAGCATCTCCTCATCCATATGACTACTAGATGAGTGAAATATCTTCCAATCAGAAGTTCTAGCCATCGTGGAAGCTACTCAAAGGGTAAGAGTACTGGATATTCAACAGAATGATATCCGCATCTTCGTTGACAGCCAAGCAGCAATTAAGGCGATGGCATCGGTTAAAATCAAATCAAAAATAGTTGAGCTCTGTCGCGCAGAACTGGAGACTCTGAGCATTCAGAACAATGTCCGAATTATTTGGGTACCAGGTCAGTGAAAATGAAAAAGCAGATGAATAGACCAGGTTGGGGTCCGACAGATGTATATCACTAGCCGATAGAATAGTCCATGCAACAATTTCACACATCAAATCAATAATAGCAAAAAACTACCTGTCCATAGCAGAAAGCAGGTGAGAAAACATTCAAACTTGTAGCAACACAAAGGCACCGTGGCCCAAAATAGAGAGAAACAGATCAAGAAGCGTCAATGGTGATCACGGGACACAACCTACTAGGAAAACACTCAGGATGAATGCCTATGCCAATGACCCAGCCTAAGCACAAGACGTTGGGATCTCCTAGGGAACTCCTGCTTTGGAGAACTACACGACCGAGCAAACATATCTTTGAAAGCGGTCCTAAAGTTTTGAGCCAATTCAGAATGGGAAAAGTTCCGTTTTAGGGCAGACGTACAATATCCAACATTTAAACAATATAACTTCCATTCTTTTCTTTTCAGGTGGAACTAAGGGCAACACCACGGGCTCGTGTAGGCCTATCTGAGCTGACATAAATTTACTCGAGCAATCCTCGAACCCAACCTAACCTACCACATGTGTCCTTCATCCAGTCGACCGAACACATGCTACAACATTCCTTGAAAAATCTATATTTGCAAACATATATCTACTCGTATATATATTTGCAAACATACGAATACAATGCAATTAAACCTTCAAGATGCTCGAAAACGGCATCCATCCAATACAACATTCCATGCACACTGTCAGCGCAGTATTCAGCCAGTCAATTGCATGACGTTCTGTAATTTTTCAATCACAATTCCTCGCATATGTGCTGTACTCGTATTCGCATCTTTTGGCCGTCATCGTCGGGCCAGTTCAAGAAAGTCAACTACTCGTATTGTAGGCGTTTAGACATCGTTATCGTTTCCCCTCCAGCTAATTGAGTGGCCGAGTGGTGCTGGGTGACTCTGACTCTGAACAACTTAACTAATAAAATAAATAAACCTAATTTTCGTATTATCGTTATCGCAACGCGTACCAAGTGAATATTATTGCTACTCTCTGGTTGCTGTGGTTGTGTATGCCAGTATGTGGGCTCCGACGGATTTCTATTTTTCTATGACTACGACGCACTGTTTCTATACCTCTAATCCCACATTTGGACAGGTTTCCAAAAGATTGACGCGGTGTTGTTATGTCGTGTTTGCGACGTGAAAATTCTTCACTTAGTATTCAGATCACAAAGTTTAGATTTTTTTTTTTTTTTTTTTGACGAACGAGTGGGGGGTATGTTGTGACAATAGAAGGAGCCGTACACGAAGCACGAATATTTTGTTTATGGAACTTTGGTAGTCCGTGGAAGGAAAACGCGGCACAGATGTTTCAACAACGATGTCATAGTTTAGGATTTCTGTTGTGATTTTAATTAATGTGTTGTTGGATTGGGAAACAACTAGAATGTGTTGTTTTTGGTATAAATGTCATATCGTAGTGTCCATCGCTGGTAATCTATATAAATAAAGATGAGTTGATGTATGGTTGTTCGTACATCAAACAGTAAGAGCTGAATGGATTTATTTGGGATTTCAGAGACGTGCTTGGACTGAGCTTCGGTATGTTTTGTCTACTAAAATATATAAATCATGCGTCGACCTGATAAAATTCTGGCACTAAGCAACTTATGATTTACGTTATGGATTTTTCACAAAACTAGAACAATTATCACTTTCTTCCTTAGCGGGCTTTATTTTTTTTATAATTTACACGTGTGAAAGGGGATATGAATACCCTTATACTAATTTTAGGACATGAGCGTTTTGTGGAAAAGGGAAGAGACAGAGATAAAGACAGATTGGTGTAGTTGGTTTGAACTCAGGTGGTATTAAGTTTCAGTGAACTCCAAGTGTGGCGTCTAGATAACTGGGGAGTATTTTTGTTATTGTCGTTGCTTATGATTCACATTATTTTTTTCCATCCTGATATAATCACTATCAAGTTGCATTTTCAGCAATATGACTACCCACCCAATGCCAGCGTTATGCCTTCGCAGTAGAGGTATAAGCTTTCGCAATTGATCGACTTTTTTATTTATTTCATGCGAAATAAATAGATGATTCTTGACATCAGGATTCGAACCGTGAACCTACAGCGTGACAAGCGATGATGTTACCAATACACCATGGCCAGCCTAGTCACTAGTCACGTCCGCTACCATTCATGTATCCATTATTTCCCTGTCTCATGCATTGCAGTGCTATAGTTCGATCACACCTGAACCCATTTTCATATAATTTTCTTCGTTTATTAGGTAATTTTTCACGATGTGTTTTGTAAAAGCTGGGAAATTATTGTAAAGTTATGCGGTCAAAACAATCACAACGGCTTTCCCAATTTTAATGTACGAACATTTGAAGATACAAGTCATCACTGGTACCAGTGGACGGATTTGTGTGGTTGTGTTCTGTGTTTTTTTTTTTTTTTCTGTCGACTTCTCTGGGAATAACTTTCGGTGAGAAAAGAGTTTTTATTTTTGTTCGAGCAGTGAATAAATTTTAATAAAAATCAAATAGTTTGGTGTGGTGATTATTTTGTGCACCTGGGGAAACGATATAACATGCGACAATTCACAATCCTGTGATTGAGCAATTGTACAAGACATACGAGAGTCAATAAAAAGCCGACGCAGGGGTCAGTTACGACAGTTACGAATTACAGTATCAAGGAATCGGGCGAAGTTGGACAGGTCAGCTAGTCAAATAGTCAAAGATTAAGTTTAAAAGGTTCTCTTGATACTGATTTAGGGTTCTGAAGACGGAGATGCTGGTGTATGTCGCAATAGGGTTAGCATTATAGAATAGAGCGCTGAAAGACTTCATAAGGTATAAAGGAACCCTCAATAGTGTAAAGAAAGAATCCATAAAATAAGCTCTCAAAGACCTAGAAGCAAATGGGTCCATCACAAACTGAGTTAGAAATATGCTTAAAATAGGTTTAAGTTCTTTGAGAAAAACGATAACAAGAGTGAAACCTCAGAGAGAAATTATTTCTCCTGCACAAAATCTTCGCCAAAATAAGAATAATAACAGTTGTAGCTTATACAGACAATGTAATGGAGCCTTATAAGTAGGCTAAACAAAAGGCTTAAGAATAGATATTCAAAACAAACAAATTAGTTTTTGTTCACCAGGAAAAAGGTTTTGCAGCTTCACACTACCGAAGCTTGATCCACAATAAACCTCTCAAGTGAAGCGAAATATCTCGCCAGAAAAAAACAAAAACAATAACGTTTTTACGCCTGTAAAAGTAACTTTGACCCTATTCTATTCCCCAGTAGAGAATACTGAGTTAGAAAACGTGATCAATGATCATGAGATCACGATTGTCAAGGGTACAGGTTTACAATTCGAAGCAAAGTGAAGCGCGACGCAAAATCAAGAGCATCAAACAAAGTAAGAAGAAAGGTTTTTCTACTCTACTTAAACTCAAAGGGCACCGATATGAATTATTTTGTGGCGCCCATCACTACATGGCTTGTGGTAGAAGAAGTTATGAAATGTAAAGCCCTTTCAAGCTCCTTGTACTAGAATTTATATAGAAAAAAACTAAAATGTTTGTTGACCGTCTCAACTTGGTTGTGAAAGTATAAAGTCTTTCCATACCGGACGCGTATTCTGTGAGAAATAGTTGAAATGAAAGTACGAAGAATGCATCATATCGTTATGACCCTTAAGCATTCGACAAAAGAACACAACATCGATATCACCACTTATAACCGGACCAATGGAATTCCATTATAGATTTTGCACCAGATATCCAGATATGTTGCCACTTACACAAAGTCCTGTATAAATTTGTGTTTGCATCGTGCAACTGGTCTCATGGGAACCTAATGTCTCTATAAGTCTTCGATTTGAATTGAATTTTGGCGATGCTACGATGAGAGCAAGCAAGCCATTAACTAGTTTACTAGCACCGAACGAACCCATAGATGCACATCGGTCTCTATGGTGAAATTCAAACGCGCGCACTGTCTCAGCATTTAACAATTTTTCGATTTGTTGTTAGATTGTTCGCTTATTAGTCCATCTATTTAGCATTTTCGTATTTATTTATAAAGGAATGGTCGTCTAAATAAAGTGCTTATCGGTTGAAAATCAGTGACACGACACTCACGCTTTAGGAAAACGCCAACTCGCACGCAATATGGTGAGAAAATTCACAGGCGTGTTTCAATCCAAAAATCGATTCTATAGTATCAAATCTAATTTGTTTTAATTTTTGGACGAACAAAAAGAAACATACTGTGGGAATTTTATTTTATACACATGTGGAGGAGATCCAAAAAAGGTTAGCTTCTGTAGATAGTTTACTATGATAAATTTTTTTTTTTTTAAGGCAACGCCTCTTTTGCTAAAGTATCTTGAAATCTCATATCTTGCCACTCCTTGAATTGAAGTGTGGTGATTTTCTAATTACTCTCTGATAGGTGTATTGGAAGATAACACCCCTTAATTATCAATTATACACACGTTCGATGAGTAATGACGGTTTGATATGGGTAAATCGATTCATCAATTCTGTCAGTGAGCGTGAGCTGTAGTTATGTAGGTACCTCCCATTAGCCAGTCGGATTGCACTTACCTGAAAAATAAAAAGAGAAATACAAATCGAATAAGTAAGATAATACAAAAATAAATTATAGGTTAGTTATAAGCTTTTTCAATTTAACATTAAACATCGATAATAACATAAAAATAAAAAAAACAGATCATCGTTCATCATGCAACTTCTGCCCATAAAAAAGGTGGAATTCAAGGGGCGCAGGCGTTTAAACTTTAAGTTAATTTGCAACCGCATCTTTAATGAGTGTTTCAATGCTTTTTATCGCACAAATATTATACAGAGTAAAACTTGTTTATAACTCATTGCTCTACTATTACATTTAAAATAAAGACATTGTTCACCATGAGTCAAGGTCGTTGAAGATCTTACTCGGAGATTTTTTTTGTTTTTTACGGATTAAAGGTAGTTACATAGGATACATAGGCTCCTTAGTCAGGGGGAAAAAAAAACTTGGGAGTCAGAAGACCTAGAAAGCTGACATTTTACAGTCAAGTAGCTTCTGCCTGAAGGGATGGTGGTAGAGGGCCATCAAAATGGGGTTCGAACAATTTTAGAATACATACTCAAGTGGTAACGATTTCAGAACAGGTTAACCGATTTGATTAATATTTATTTTGTAATTCATGAGGCTATGAGTCAACGAACATATTTTGGAGCAGAGTCAGACAGATTGTCGGACAACTGAACTGACAGGGCGATGTCTGTTCGACTCTCATCAACTCTAATGGAAAACATCCGTAATTATAGTGAAAAAGAAAAAGTCACAAAGACCTTCCTGTTCGACTGATCAGATCATATGTGTGTGTTCTTTTTAGACATACTTACTTGAAATTTCACAAGAAGCCTGGAATTATTCAACTACTCGTATCCATTGTCGCATGAGCGATCATAAGTATTTGGCCTTTAAGTGGAATGTTACAATCATATTTCACCTCGAGGATACAGAACAATTCATGACTGGATCACACGTACTTGCTTCAAATGCGCTCTTCATTTTTAAATTCTTCAGATTTAAAATTTAGGTAAAATCGATAAGAAGCCAAGAAATTGCAATTTTCGTAGAATGCTTTAAAAGTAAAAAAAAACTAATTTGTCCATATGTCTAAAATATGAACGTCATGGCCTTTCATATGTCAAAAATTACTTGGATATCGATTTGGAATAAAATCGTCTTAGGCAAATCCGCTAATAGTTGAAGGACCATTATTTGAATTTTTATCGAAAAATATTGCAAACGTCAGATCTCTTTTCGAGAGCATTGCAATTTTTCAAAATTGGCTTTAAGTAAAGTACTGTTAATTTTGAAGCTGGAATGAAAATTCCGATTTAGCCTCTGGACATTATCCCATAAATATAAAGTTTGAAGAAAATCCGATCAGCTATTTAGGCTACAGACCGAGGTACAGACAGAATTACGAGACCCACTTTTTTGATTTCCTCTATTATAGTGATATCAAGATTAATTAAAATTTCGTGATCGACAATGCTCACGAAAACATTACTTACACTATAGGAGCAAGTAAACAACGTAACCAATTATTCCTGCTTAGCAATGGAACAAACATCCAAGTCTCGAACCATTCAACTAGAATTCCAAATGAGCGCTAAAGTCTAACGTTATAAGGTGAAATTTCGATAAATTCCACAACAAAATATTGTAAATCTGGAAGTTGGTTCAAGCATCTCTTAGGCATTACTGGACAATAATTATAAACTCCCAAGACGTCAAACGACGGTTTTCTAAAATTTGTATGAGCAATAAAGAGGGCCATGATTTTTGAACGGGATTTGCCGCCCTAGCCAACATGTTCGGCATCTACTACTACTCCGTATTTCCTGACATTACTGCTACTGATGCACGATCAATAATGTGACAAGGAACCGACCTGCAAACCACGTCCAAATAAGACTGTTAAAGTATACACACAATGGGTTTCCGATAGTACTACAGCGTAAATTGGTCCGTTAGGAAAAATAACGACCTTTATACCCATCTCAAGAACGAACCTAGACCTACATGAATAAAGGCCAGATTACACATGCAAATATTTACTTGCGCCAGTATATTCGCGCTAGTAAAAGTTTTTTATTAAATATTCTGTATTACTTTACATAGGACTGTGTTTTTTTAAGTTATAAAACCCAATGATGGAATAAAAGAAAAGTGAATAGGGGAGAGTAAAAGATTGGAAAGGAAAGATAGAGAGAGAGAGAGAGAGAGAGAGAGAGAGAGAGAGAGAGAGAAATTGCACGGTTCGCGTTTGAAAGCATGCTTTAAGATTTAAGAGTGTGCGGAAGATGCAGAACTTGTACTGCGATAACACGTATGAATGAAACTTACATAGCTCGCCGATTTCACCTAAACATTGGATAAAAGTCTTCAATAAAATAAGAAAGCATTAGAAATTGTCACAAACTGGGGAGACGTAGAGTGTTTGCGTCTTCTACGGTTACTTAACAAAATATCTCAATGGAAATATCATTCACTATTCCCTTTTTCTTCTATTACAGGAATTCACAGTAGATACTCGTATCAAGAATCAGGACTTATTAGCAAGGACAACTGAGAAAAGTATATTTTAATCAAACATAAATATGGTGGGACATTTTGATGAGATATTCTAATGGGAGACTACATATTTTGATTCGTGATTGTTCAAGATGATACCGCCTTGAATTATGTACCTACTTATATATTTCCTAACGCGCCAAGTGAAGATGAATTAAAGAATGTGATCACTGACGTGATTGGAGATGTCCTCAAGAGCTCGCTGAACTGAGTTGATTGGAAGAAACAAATAGGCTTTAGTTGAACGAATTTCTAGTGACAATCTATGGATCTAGTGCTTCAGTTTGGTGGTTCTTATCCATAAAATAATCTATTTACATCATTATGCTCTTACTGCAGATAGAAAGTAGACCGACGCACGGCACTTCTGTCATTTCCTGAATGCATTAAATCATGTGAAGCGTCTACTCAGAACATTCAATAATACGTTAGAAGAACACTCTCTTAGAAGTGATTCGGAAGAATGCATGCGGTCAGAGAAACAAACAGACAGTTCCGTTCTTACTTTTCATTTCCTTGTAAGTACCGGAATCCTGAAAAGGTGTAAAATCAGCACAAGGTCAGAACAAAACCAAGACTATAAGCTTCTAGGTACAGAGTTCTGACTTCATAGGATTTAGGTTGAAGCAAATATTTGCCTACGCTGACAGCTTAATTGTCAAGTATTTTGATGGTTGTAGTGAGGTGGTGCTTCCAAAACCGCTATTTGGGGTATCATAGGAAAATTACATTCATCTGTTGAGTAATGAATGGACTCCTTTGCAATCAGCCAGGAACTTAGTCATAACTGTTGATGAACAATTTCTTATGTATCTATATAATGCGTTCGCGTTCGCACGTCATGTGCGACAAGTGATAGCCAAGCAATCTGTTTGCCAACTCTGTGTTCGTCTAGTAATCTACTCGTATTCGTCCGACAAGTGTTCAACGCTGCAATGGGGTTGGGTACAAACAAATTATCTACAAACCAACTCATCCACTAAAAATATGTCAAGTGACAAATTAAATTTGCTATTGTTATTCTTTATTTTTGTTGTTGTCCTTATTTGTTTAACTACTTGTTTTACCCTATCCCATAGGTATATTAATTTTGACACATAATTTGTAACATAGAGAAACAATGACAATAGACAAAATGATAAGCCCAAATGATCAGTACTACCACCCGAATCGATTTAGCCATGTCCGTGCGTCTATTTTTATATCACCAGTTTTGGGATTTAAATTTTGAGCTAGGAAGCAGTACAAGTCCACCTTTCAGAAAATCTCGCTTTGCCAATATGTTTACTAGAAACTATTCGTCCATGCACATCACGGGGCCACGCCCACTTTTGCTTTTTTCAAAGGTATTTACAGTGATGGAGCTATTTACTTGGATTAGAACTGGTGACAGCCACGCTCACTTTAATAGGAATGGGTTAGAAGATAAAAAATAGGGTATCATACGATTCGTTCCAGATAGATTGTAACTTGTTTGCATGTTTTTTACCTGAATTAAGCATCTCTTCTTCACATATGTAGGTACCTAGAAATACTCGTAAATATATTGTTATGAAGGTAGTATACGAGGGTGGGTCAATAAGTCCCTGAAAAATTAAATAAGGAACACTCTTTTCTGTATAAAAACATTTTATTTTTCAACAAAGTCTCCTTTTAGCTCCCATACACTTCATCCAACGTTTCTCCAATTTGTTGATGCCCTCCAAATAATACGATTTCTCGAGCCCCTCAAAATAAGCGTTTGTTTCAGCGATGACCTCTTCATTCGACCCAAATCTCTTACCTCCGAGCCATTTCTTCATGTTTGGAAACTAGAAATAGTCGCAGGGGGTTAAATCTGTGGAATATGCTGGATGAGGGAGGAGTTCGTTGCCTAACTCATGCAATTTTGCCATTGCGAATGCGGACTTGTGCGCCGGTGCGTTGTCCTGGTGAAAAATAACTTTTTTCTTCGCCAAATGCGATCGTTTTAGCTAATATGCGCCGGTGATCGTTTTACCCTTTTCAAAGTAATCGATGTGAATAACACCGCGCGCATCCCAAAAAACTGTCGCCATGACCTTATTTGCTGACAAACCCGCCTTGGCCTTCTTCGGCTTCGATTCACCTTGGTTTCTGGTGTGGTGAGCTCAATTGGGCGACCAGAACGTTCGGCGTCACTTGTGCTTGAACGACCGCACCGAAATTGAGTAAACCAGTGGTGAATGGTTCCAATCGATGGTGAAGAGTCCCCATAATATTTGTCAAGCTTTTGTTTGATTTGCGTGATAGTTTTTTCTCGCAAAAAATAGTGTTTAATGAGCACTCGAAATTCACTTTTTTCCATTTTAAAGACAATGCTAGTAGGCGTCTATATAAAATGGCTGCCACAACAAAACTATTTGACAGATCTGTCTGAAAATTTGGGTGCGTTTTTTGAAATATGATTCTTGACAAAAAAAAAAAATAAATTTAAGGTGACGACACAATTTGTGTTAATTTTCAGGGACTTATTGACCCACACTCGTATGTACCTGAGTACTTCGTTGACCAGCCCGGGCCAATCCATCACTTCCATTTGAAGGCAGTAATTTTCGTTTTGTAGTAGCCTGTCAAGGGTCAGAAAATCCACGTTTGGATTCGAAAGTCACTTTACTTGTGCCGTTTTCTGGGATCGTCAACAGTCAGATCACTGTCATCTTGGGTTTGGTAGATCATAAGATTTATATCAAATAAAAGATGTAGAATGCCGAATTTGGATGTGCCTCGATTAAAAATATGAAGGTAGATTCTGATGAATGGGGCACTATTTTAAGGTAGGGATTTAATTTATGTTATGTTCATATGGCCCTACTTGCCTTGTAGTATTGAAACTAGTAAGAACTATGGATTAAAACTAGTCAAAGTAGGTACCCTAGGTTCATATATAATTGAAGTTATTGGAAATTGCCAGTTTCTATTGACACTCGTACATCTGTAAGATTGACCCACATCCCTGTCACCTTAACTTGTTCAATCTGCAATATTCAACACCAACAAATCGGATTAAAAAAAAAAAGTACCAAAACTCTGTTAACTTAATGAGACAAGAAATTATCGGCATAAATCTCCAATGAGTACACAGGTTTTATCTTTTATAATCGAAAATTTTAACTGCAGACCTTTTGCATTGGCTGCCCATGGTTAACTTTATCGGATTATAAATCAAACCTTAATACGTTGTACTACACACATTTATTGTTTGAAAAGTGTTTATCATCCATTCATACGGTGGGCTCATTAAAATGCAATTAAATTGATTTTATTATTCGTCCGTACATCGCGGAGAAATCTAAAGCCACCTGAAACAGATATTTAAGAGATACCACCACAAACCGGGCGATAAAATTATCGCGCCGGCTTACCACTTGTATGGATGCAAATTATTCCGACGACGGAAAAGAAACTGCATTCATTTCCATAATGGAAGTTTGACAGCCAAATGTTGTTTTCCTCGTTCGGATTTGAAATTTGTGTTTTTTTTTTTTTTTTTGTACGAGTATCTCCTCATCCCTTCAACAAGTTTTGCAATTAGAATTGCTAATTAATAAATTGAATAACTCGTTCATTCTGATTGATACGAATCGAATAGCAACATACGTACTTTTCATATCTTTGATTTAAATCGCCGGTAGCGTTCCACTCCCACATACAGATTTCATACACCCGATATAGCTCATACGACGAGATATAAATTAAATTACGAAAAAGTATATTTAGATCCTCCGGCATTTTACCGGAAGTCAAACAAGATGAGAAATATCTATCAAAAGAGATATTTTTTTTTTTTGTTTTTTTTTTTTTTGTAAGATACTAGTTTTCACACATTTCACGGATCGTCTATTGGTCTGAATTTGTATCTTTGAATCATTGGCAACCGCCGAGTGGGTGGATAATTCGAGATACAATTTTTCTCACCGAAATGAAAATATTTCTTTTGCGAGCGGTTATTTGCCAAATGGATTCGTCATCCTAGCAATGATGTACTGTGTGGTTCTATGGGAACTTGGAAGTGAAAAATGGGTGCCAGCCAAACCTATATTAGAATGCGGGTCGGCTCGGTCGTCTTCTGCCCTCAGTTTGTAGCAGGGAAGAGGGTCCGTTTCTGTTTGTATCTTTTGTGGAAAAGGGTTCCAAATATGCTGGTATGGAGTGTCCCCTTGAAATACTCAAAGTACTTAATTATCGTTTCACGGTGGTTACCATTGAAGGGAGTAGTTCCATCCCTGATTGGAATATAAGTAGGGGTTCATTACAAGGGGAGGGTTGTTTTTTCGTTTTCCTTTATTTAGTCTAACAATGATCGCAAATAGTGTACCTGTTGTGTTGTGAGTCAACACACTTTTTTACCTGTATTCAGCTAGTACTTGTTTGTATTTGCTTTGCTCTTGAGTTCTATTTGCATTGGTATATCACAAGGCAGGAAGGAAGTGTGTCAACTACTAATGGGAACAAAGAATTCCCTTGTTCATGGTGTGTAATTGTATTCAAGTATTCTTTGCTTTGACATTGAAAAAAAAAGAAGGTAAATGGTGTCATAAATTATATGATCTCTGTCAAATTGGAAAGCAAATTGACGGTGCTGGTATAATTGGTAACACAAGAGTGCTAGGGAATGTAAATTACCAAAAGACTCTGAGTAAATCTATTGACACCTATTTTTAAGTAAGCCCGCATCTAGGTTGTACAATTTTTGGCAGATTACGTTGAAAAATGTATTTTAATGTTGTTTATATTAACGACAGCCAGCCGAAGGCTAATGTGTTTAATGCCGAATTGACCATGTGCAAGATGATTGTAAAATTATAAACAAATTTTTATGATTTACCATGTGTGTGCCAGTGAATAATTTCGTTTTCTATTTTCTCCGTAGCGAGTGTAAGTTTCATTGAATGAACGAAAAATTCCGGAAATACTTTGAATTATAGTCGATTTTTTCAAACTGGAAATTGTTTAAAAATTTAGAAATTAACACGTTTTCGTATGCGCCTACATGGAAGGAAATTTAATCTATCGATAATTTTACATAAGTTTATTTGTAGTTCAACTTGTTAAACAATTTTCTTGGAATCTCATATTTCTTCTCATTAAGTGCAAGAGTTTAAACTTAACAATTTGTTTTGTGAATACAATGAAAAATATTCAGATAATATCGGTCAAATATACGCAATGATTTATAGCACGTAACCACCCCAAAAGTTCACTAAACCGTGGAAACTGCATAAAAATCGGTTCAGTCCAGACAGACAGATGGCACGAACCTTCATTTTATAACAAAGTTTGATACTATGTATGTTCGATAAAGTATTGTCAAACCTATTTACGTTCAATATTTTCTTATCTCAATATCAGCCTTTCTTAATTACTATGCGGTGCTTAAGATCACATTATTGTGTTCCCCTAAATCTTAACTAGCTCTAATATATGTATATGGAATATTGTAATCAGAACACCTTGAACGAACACAGTAAGCAGCAGTCACTTCCTCATGATTTTGGTACATCTACCACAATTTTTGTAAATCTTCTAGTCTACCAATTTTACCAGCAGTCACTTCCCCGTCATTTTAGTACATCTACCACGATTTTTGTAAATTTTCCAGTCTACCAAAAATGTTATCACGTTTTTCATTCTGCTCTGTTCTTTTATTTTCCAAGCTGGAAACCATGTTGTTTTATACCCACGATTAAAGAAATTAGTTGTCAAAAGATAAAAAGTTGACTGGGAAAGCTCTATACATACATACATTTTAAACTATTGACTCACGATCAGATGCAACTGTAATAAATTGCTTTTTGAATCAGTTTTAAATCTACCAGGTTTTTTTTCAAATTCTCTATTTCTTCTTAAACTTCCAAATTATGTAATCTTTTACATTTTAAGTGACAACACTGATAACGAGCCGAACAATGTTCGAAAATTGTATTTTGGGAGCTTAAAAGCTGCACTGGAGTGACCGAGTAACCATATAGCTGGCATATTACGTGTGTAGACCTCGCATGCGCGGGATTTTGATATATACGAGGGTGGGTCAATAAGTCCCTGAAAATTAACACAAATTGTGTCGTCACCTTAAATTTAATTTTTTTTTTTGTCAAGAATCATCTTTCAAAAAACGCACCCGAATATTCAGACAGATCTGTCAAATAGTTTTGTTGTGGCAGCCATTTTATATAGACGCCTACTAGCATTTTCGTTAAAATGGAAAAAAGTGAATTTCGAGTGCTCATTAAACACTATTTTTTGCGAGAAAAAACTATCACGCAAACCAAACAAAAGCTGCAAGAAATCGTTTTATTTGGAGGGCATCAACAAATTGGAGAAACGTTGGATGAAGTATAGAAGCTATGAAGTATAGAGCTAAAGGAAACTATGTTGAAAAATAAAATGTTTTTATACCGAAGAGAGTGTTCCTTATTTCATTTGTCAGGGACTTATTGACCCACCCTCGTAGAATCATGAAGGAGTTGGTAGGTGGCTAGAACTCCAAACAACAGACTACCAGCCTTTTAGAGTGGAAAATGTTGTAAAGATGAATTTTGAGATGGAAACGCAACTTAAACTTTGACTTTAATTTCAGCATCGCAGAGTTTCCTGGAGTGCCTATAAACTTGATAAGTGTGATTTTGAAAAGGACATTTAAATGTTGCGGAACCAGCAGCTGAAAGCACATAAACATAGCAAGCCTCTATCCGAAATGTGCTATTACCTTCTATAAACAAGTGTCAACGTTTTCATCGATCACTGAGCGAGAGGTTCGAGGTTCGAATCCAAGAATCCAAGAAAACACAAAAATAAAAAAATAAAAAGTTTTCTCACGGTCCCACCTCTCGCGAACGTCTGACAAACATCCGAAAGTAAATATTTATTAATTTTTATTTAAGCGCTTTGTCCACTACCAAGTAAATTCTGCAAGTTCTTGTGCAAGGTCTGACAGCATTTTACAGTAGCCAAACGATTTACATAGTTGTCCACCCAGGGAGACGATTTTTTGCTGATCACAGACGAAGATCAACTCAGAAGCTAGAAGCAACATTTCACTGCGGTATTAAACTTTTTAAGTGACAGTGGTGGGACATAGTGGTATACTTTCCGAGATTTGCTTCTGCATCCTCTCACAAAGAATGAATGGGTGAAAAAAAGCTCCTGAACTTGGCGTTCTTTCTTTGGTTGCCAAATGAAGCGATGTAATTCTGGATTAGATCAGAAAGAATCTTATCTGAGAATGTCAATTCAACTCTCGATGCCGAACAAGCAGATTTCCCCTCAGAGTAGACCACATTAACAACTTGCAGATCATCATAGGACAAGTATATTACGAGTATAGGATTCCACTTCATTTACTATTCTATTTATCGCCTTCCAAAATGTCTTAGATAGTATAGGTGATTACATCGGATGTGCCAGAGGTATGACAAGGGTGCTAAGTATCATCTATTGCTCATTAATAGGGTGTCGAAATATTTTGAAGTCCAAAGCGGGGTGCAATGAGGGCAGAAAATTTGACAGCTTTCTTTATCTAGAAAGCTTTGTCCCATAGAATAGCGCCAACGAACTGGATCTGGATGTACGTAGCAGAGTATTAAATTATCCCTATCTGGCTTAAAAGTGGATTACTCAATGACATCAGTTAAAGGGGAATCGATAATACTTCGAATGAGTTGGAGGGAGTTGAAACGCATTGCACAAGTCTGAGCATAATGGCGGGCACGCTTTGTTCACATCCTAAGCCCCACGAGGATTGGCAGGACATAGGAAAGTACGAGGGGCGGCTGATTTGTAAGTTTGCGGCCTAAGGCATTAAGTGAAAGAAGAGATCCGATTAAATAATTTTATTTTTCGATATAATCTCCTTCGAGTGAAATGCATTTTTCACATCAGGCATACAATGCCTTAATACCACCGAAAAAATATTCTTTGCTTTGCTTTCAAAATTACTTTCTACGGCTGCCTTGATCTTGTTCTCATTTGCAAATCTTCGGCCTCGTAACTCCTCTTTCAAATTGCAAAAAAGGAATAAGTCTGGGCTGTATGGTGGGTGGTTTATCGTTGAAAAACCTGTGTCGTTTAAGGCCTGCCTCGAAATCTGCGCCATGTGAACAGGCGCGTTATCCTTCTAAAACAACGTGCCTGAATTTCCCTCGTCGCTTCCGACTGACTCAATAAATTTGCGTAATATTGACAATTCATCATAGTCCTCTTTGGCAGGTAATCCATCAGCAAAACACCTTCGCTGTTCCAAAAAACAGTCGCTATAATCTTCGAAGAGGACTTTTCCACCTTGAATTTCTTCGGCGGCATCTCCCCTTTTTCAATTCACTGCATAGATTCTTGAATATATAGTTGCGATGATCTATAGTTGCGATTCGGTTGCAAATTTCGTCGAGATTGTCCCCGGCTAACTTAAAAATATCTTTGCAGCACTCGAGTCGTTATTGCTTGTCGAATGTCGTGAGCATTTTCGGTACCCAGCGCGCCCAAATTGTCCAATCCGTTTTTTGTTGACGTGCAACTCGCCCCCTATCTGCCACATTTTTATTCTTCGGTCAGCCAGAACTAATTTGCAACTTTTCGGACGATTTCTTCACTGACCACTGACACAGGACACCCATTTTTTTTGGTGACGTTTATCCTACCATATATAATACTAACAATATGAGATTATTATTGAAACGAGGTGATATTCATACTACTAAAGATTGACGCAGTTAGTTCTACCACTAATGAGAATATGACTCGTTGTTCAGTATCTCAGGAAGCGAACTTATCAGCCGCTCCTCGTAGTTGGCTCATAAGGAACCTATTAGCTACCATATCTGAGTTTTGAAAAAGGTTTTCCAGATCTGAACTCTGAATATGTCGAACAAGAGCATTATTTTCCTGCTGTCTACATACATACATATATGTATATGCAGATCTTGTTAGCTTCCACCAATGATCTTCCACGAGGATTGAAACTCTCACTACGCACACGCGATTCACCGCATTCACAGATGACAGTATTGTAGGAGTTAATAGACAAAAAAACGATGTTGTGTTCGTACACCCTGCACGTTTACACTTTAAACGTCACAACTTGATCTTCATGCCAATGTATAAATCCAATTTAGTCTCATTCGATAATAATTAATTAGTACATTCATGCTCCAATTATCATTTTCGTCTTGCGTTGCATTTAAATGTCATCATATAGATCAACATTGTATACCTGACGTATGCATTATACTAACGAATATTACAACTGCCACAACCGTCAAAAGAAAATGAAGAAAAAAAAAAAAAAAAAAAAAATCTTAATAAAATGAAAAACCTCAAAAATGTTCTGCATTTCAGGTTTACGGTTTATTGCGTATATTCTCACCATCAAGAATGGGAACAAGCCGGCCAGCAGTAGCCGTCAGAAAGGAACGCTGACAATCAGCTCCCTTTCCCCTTTTGGCTGTGGGAATACTGCGGTTGTGAAAACCTGTTTGAGATATATACTCTGTTCTCTGCCCCGATGTAACTATAGTGTCCAAGCTATAAACTTTTTCATTCACACTTTTTTTTGATTCTTTTAATAAATTCTTTCTTCACAAACTCAGAGGAGACGAGATACGACAGAGGAAAAAGGAACAACAAACACTTTGTCAATGACCAATCCCACGTGTTTCTGTTATAAGAAAAAAAAAAAAGTCCAACAAAATCAAAGAGATAAACTTGAAACTTGCACACGCCACCCTCTATTGCAGCTGTAACTGGGTAGCGCAAGTTTACAACTTTGAATATTTTGAAAAATCAATCAGACGTCAATTGAATGTTCTCGTTGCGATTACATGTGTTACATGTTTTCTAAGACAAATCTTTATGTCTGAACGCATGCCGTTCAATGTCGCTCCAAAAAGGCGATCGTAAACGTCAACTGTCTGTCAGTTTGTGTAGATTGTGGCGTACTACTTCGCCTTAAACCCATCGGCGATGACGATGCCAACGCCACAAGAGGCGCGGATGGTAACACAGAATACAAACATTAAACAAATAATATTCAGCTTCGTTGAGATCTGTCTGAGAGCAAGTATTTGGTAGCGCGCGGTGCTGATCTCATAAATCAATGCAAGTCATTAGCGTAATTCACCTATTTCTGCGTCGATGACAGGTATTTGAGAAATGTCACATTACCACTTTGGTTAGCAAACGACATTAAATAATATTTTCGTATTGAACGCGCCCCGTTTAGCCAAGTGGTTTTCTTGTTACCCTTCGCGTGCAATACCGTTTTTGGGGTGACATAAAACATTAAATATAATGATTATCATTCAATGATGTAAATTGACGTTTAATTATCACGATTCAATTTGTATATACAAACAAAATAATAAAATGGAAGGAGTTTGTAAATGTTGGTCGATTACCATTTTTGGCATTGCAAGTCAGTCAATTCGGCTTTCTCTTTTTCACTAGTTTTTATTTTTTATTTTTTTTTAATGGAGTTACATTAAAAAAATATTTAGCCAACATAAATTAAAATTTAATTCGATGAGTCCCACTGCGTGCTCCAATCTTGCGCTAACACTTTAGCAATATCGGCAGAGGAACGCATTAAGATTAATGGATTTCGTTTGAGCTACTGACGTGTTTTTATTTACCAATTTATTGAAGTGAAGATCCCATAACGGAATGAGGTAGCACTGTACAATATTTAATTGTGGACACCAGTATGGCTATAAGCACTTTAAGATGGTTAAAAACCGTCACATCTATGATAGGATACTAACCAAACCACATTTAAGAACACTTTCGTCTGCAGGTTACGTTTTTCGGGCGCCAAAGGTTTACATTCTCAGCTTTTCAGACAAATCGAGTTCTCATGTGTAGCATGCATTTTGATCCAACTATACTGCAGAATGCCTAGTCGGACCGTTTCTCCAGTGCGAGTCGGGCCTTCATAAAAAAAAAATAATTTCTTGAAACTTCAGCTTTCATTTGATATAAGGCCCCCAAAGCCTTCAGTTCATATTCTAAATTCAGTCAGATATTTCCAAAACCCGGAGCACTCAGACTTGATTTCCGGTCCATCAGGCAGAAACACTTTTTGTTGTTGTAGCGGTTAAAGAAACTTAGATTTTATTCGTTTCTCTTTTATTTTATTTTTTTTTCTATAACTTGCACGTGTTAAAGGGGATATGAATACCCTTATACTAATTTGTTTAGAAAACGTGCGTTTTTGTGGAAAGGGGAAGAGACAGAGAGAAAGACAGAGTGGTGTGGTTTGAAACTCAGGTGGTATTAAGTTTTTGTAAACTCCAAGGGTGGCTGTCCAGATAACTGGGGAGTATTTTGTTTTGTTTTTCGCTATTATTGTCGTTGCTTATGATTCACTGTATTTCGTTCCGTCCTCCTGATGTCATCATCACGATCAAGTTGCATTTCGCATTTTACTGCCAGTGTTATGCCTTCACAGTAGAGTTGTCTTAGCTTTCGCAAGTGATCGACTTTTTTATTTATTTCATGCGAAATAAATAGATGATTCTTGACATCAGGATTCGAACCGTGAATCAACAGCTTGAAAAGCGATGATGTTACCACTACACCACGGCCAACAAGTTTCGTTCTCAGTTTCAAAATAAATTCTAAATTATATGTTCCAAAGACACTCACATGGAAAAATAGTCCCACGTTGGGGGCCATTATTGAATGTATGGTAGTTACACAGATCAGCTGGTTAACATCCCGAGGAATTTATAGGACACCATTTGACTTATGCTGCGTAGCAAACCTCTATGGAATTTAATTCCGTTCCGTTGTTTGCTGACATTCAGTTTCATCAACACAGACACAAAAATAATTCATTTTTACATGCAAAACATGAGATTATTGCTTATACGTATGATGCACCTTAAACTTATAATCTAAGCTTCAAGCACTAGACCATAGACAAATCAGGACGACAATATTAGCCACACAATTGTGTAATTGGGTGCTGAAAGGGATATAAGGACTAAATTTGGCTCTGTTTGAAAGTTGTTTTTATAGGTTTATACGTTTTTTTTTTTTGTATATAAGTTGGACAACTTCTAAAGTTGGGTGCTGGTCAAACGCACCAAAAATAAGTTTCAGCACCTTGCGGACGTTACAATTACTACTGCAATGACAAAAGCTTTGATTACGAGTGTATATGCAGAGCGTTTCTTAAATAAGAACCACTACTTCGAGATGTTAGAACATTGGGTCCAACTTGTATTATTATTATGCATTTATACCGTTTTTTATATATTTTGTACCATCTTCTTAACTTGGCTCTATTTTCACCAAATCTATACGGATTTCAACAGTCGAACGAAAAGTGTCCACTGTAGACAATTTCGAAAGCTCGATACTTCGAAATTCTATGCACAGAATATTTTGTGTTTGATTACATGTAGAACTGCTAAAAGTGGGGAAGAAGATGGGGGAAGGATAAAAACCGGTATAATTAAATAAATAGACCCATGCTAGCATATTTATTGCTAAAAATGCTCTACTAGATCCCAAACTAGTGGCCCCCATTTAAGAAACATTATGTACAACAAAGGTATAAGTACTGCCGATATGGAAAAAGGTTTTCAGGGAGGGCTCTAGAAGCAAAGAAGTGAAGAAGCTTCTCAATTCTGATCTAAGCATCCAAGGTGCCCCATATGTTATTCCGCAATCGCTTGGTAAAGATCTGCGACTGGACTACTTATTTGTTGCAGCATCGCATGTAGTATCCAGTAATTTTGTTAAATCAATTTTAATTGATTGTACGTTTTCGCAGAAAACAACTCTCCTTATCTGCGAGCATTCTAAAATCTTCATGATTGTTCAAAAAGCCAAAAGCATAACACAAAACAGCCTCCATTCTGTATCAAATCAAATAATCTTACTTACAACATTGTACCCCGCGCATACAATGGGAATCTTTTATATTCTGAATTGCTTGTAGAAGAAAAAGACCACAAATTTGCGCCGCCGCACGATTCACTACTAAAACTGACCTCCTTCTTCGCTTTGAGATGAGATTCAAAAACGTCACAGGGGTTCATCATCCAATACAGAGCGCATGCCATTTTGCTGTAACATGTGCTTCTCGTCTGCTTTAATTTCCACTACTGCGCTGTGAATTATTTTTCGTTTATCTGATTCACATAGCATTACAATCATATAATGTTGCCGTTTATTCGCATTGGTAGCTCAGAGTATTACGAGAGCAAGATCGCGCGAACGTCAGCTTTAACGTCAGACGTGAAGATATAGTGGTATGTACGAGTATGTATAATACTATGACAAAGCGCGGTGTGTGCATTGGGTAACATATTGTTCAAGGGAGTACAGTGCCCAACAGAATATAGCCACAGATACACTACACCATACTTATACTCGTACCACCCGATTAGGTTTTGGACTATTTTTGAGAAAAGTCCAATTGTCAGCGGGACAATTTTAATGACAACTAACTATTTCGATGCGAAACATTTCAATTAGTTTGCAAAACATTCGAATATCTGGCAGGACATGCGAATTATATCGTTCAACAGTATCAGATGTCATTAATTTACAGAGTATCTATGTATCTCAGAGTAAGAAAGAGGGAAAAATCGTTGTTGTTTTTGTTGTTGTTTTGGAGTTACAGAGTAGTTACTGGTTTTTTTTTATGCCTCACCACCGCACCAGTTAGTATATTTCTTTTGGTACCTCTGACAGCATCAGCAGATCAGAAGTTGGCAGTGGCCAAATGCGATGTGTACCTGCGCGTGTGTATATGTGGTTAATTCGCTTAGCAAACTTTTTTTCCCTCCATGCAATTGCGAAATATTATTACCGCTGTTTTCTTCGCGGCTTCATGTTTTTTTCCCCTGTGAATTCGGACACTGACCATTTGCGGATGTTAACAGGTACAGAGGCTGGCTTTCTTTTTTTTTTCTGACAGCAATTGACCCTCATTTCTCTACAGGAAACTGTTGCTCATACCTCCATATTCAAATGTGTTACGTGTAGTAAAACCACCATGACATACGGACAGAACGTCCACCAATCTAACAGCGGTATCTGTGAAAGAAGAGCGCGTGCCGCGCATTGCCATATGGCACGTAACTTGCAAACATACCAAAACGTTGGTATCCAGCACACATACATGCACAAATTATAAAATTTCTAAACATTAGATTCGTATAAATAATTTAATTGAAGAAAGGGAAGAAAATAAAAAGGGGTTCTCCCCCTATCACCCAAACGAATATGCATAGTTAGTGGAAGGCAGGAAGACATTCGGATCCGATGACGTAATAACAACAAGATGCCATGGAGAATTTAGTGTTGCCATTAAAACACACATTCTGTTCATCGGACTTAGCTGTTTCAGCTGTATCTAATGTTGGCCGGAAGAATTGTTCTGTTCTGACTGATGCGATGACTCGTGTGCGGGTAGTGTGAAGTGAAGTAATTATAGAATTAGCTAACATTTATAAGATAAATTCGAAAGAGTAGAGATTTATTTCATGTTTAACCAGCAACAATGTTAGCATGTCGGCAATAAAATCCGATTTAATGGTAGTTTTGAGCAATAAAACGAACCGCGACTAGGTGCTGTAATTGTGTAAAATTAGAATTGACAATGTTGACGGACCAAAGTCCGAATGCCAATTATTGTAAAATTTGCATCGTAATTGGTTTTTACTGGAATGTAACAGAAAAAACATTAAGCCATCCCTTAGAAATGAAAGAAAGACTGGTTATTCCTGATTGAATGCTCACTTGTGCAGTAGTAGTGGGTAGTTTTCTATAGGAAATGTATTTAAATTAATAGCAAATGAATATCCGCAGACAGTGATGGAGGATTTGAAGAGTAGAAGGCATCCAAGGTTTATTTGAAAGCTACCTACGCACTCTAAGCAATAAATTAAAGAAAGTCGCGGCAAATACACGCACAACTAAGGAAGTTTTATGAAGTTGTACATTCTCTGTAGAGTGTACTGCAAGCAATAGATAGTCAATACACAACTTGAAGTCAATGCGATACTATCATATAATTCCTTGGCAGTCACTGCTAACACATTTGAAGATTGTAAACATCTCGTCCTACGAAAAAAAATATTACGATCAAAATTTTAGGTTTTGAAACTCTACACAAGGTGGGTGCCGAATCGAAAATACTGTCCGTCCTTTAAACACAGTATTACGATCGAAATTTTAGGTTTTGACAATCTCTATAATTTATTTTTTTTTTTTTTTTTAATTGGTTGGAATCTTTTAGTGTCCGACTTTACCCCAACATTAATGGAAATCGCTATTCGGTGCCAATATTTCGAAATTTTTTTTTTTTTTTCTTGGTAATGTGAACCCCAGACCCTTTACGGCACGAGCCGCCACTGGTGTAAAACAATAACAAGTCTCGGATAAAGTGGCTAATCTTAATGTTTATAACCTCAGCAAAAGTATTAAAAACAACGACTTACAGATCAGCGACTGGAATGTTCACACTGCTGCCGTGTGAGAGGCTGACTGATGGCAATGCTCGTTAAATTCATCTCACCTTAGCTCTACTGTGCCAACAATAATTGCCACAAGCTCCTCAAAAACGAGCCTGTACCAATTAAATTGATCACCTTGCGATCAATGGAAGATACGACTAGATGTTTCGAGGTGCCAAAATCGAATCGGACTATAACCTTCATGCAGCGCCGATATTTTTACGTACGAATATCCAATGTATATTTGCGCGCGTCAAAGGGGATATGAATACCCTTATACTTCTCAGGACACGAGCGTTTTCTAGAAAGGGGGAAGAGACAGAGAGAGAAAGATCGGTGTATTGATTTGAAACTTAGGTGGATCAAGTTTCAGTAAACTCCAAGGGTGGTGTCCAGATAACTAGATAACTGGGGAGCATTTTTTGTTTTGCTGTTATTGTTGTTGCTTATGATTCACAGTATTTTTTTCCGTCCTTTTGATGTCATCATCACGATCAAGTTGTATTTTCAGCTTACTGTCAGTGTTATGGCTTCGCAGTAAAGTTAACATAAGCTTGTGCAATTGACCGACTTTTTTATTTATTTCATGCTAAATAAACAGATTAGATTCTTGACATCAGGATTTGAACCGTGGACCTGCAGCGTGACAAGCGATGATGCTACCACTATACCATGGCAAAATTTAATTCCAAAGATGAATTGCCAGCGAAACGTCAAACTAATATGTAGTGAAGATAGTAATGGTTACTAGGGTGTGTTCAGAGTTACACAACTAAGCTCATGTCCGAAGCTATCACTTGAGTTTACAAAATTTAAATCTATACTTGACTCGAGAGTAAGCTCACAATTCTCCTGTCAGTCGAGTTCACAAATAGGCCTCTTGATTTGAAGCTGTACAGGCGAATGCAGAGGAAATGGAAGACAACAAGAAGATGTAGCCGAAAACCATTTGAACAACTTTACGAGCTGAAAAGCAGGATCCAAAAGCACGTACGTGGTAGGCCGGAAGAAAGAGTGTGCGCAGCGCAAAATCCCAAAAATAGGAAATTGTTTTAGCAGGAAAGAAATGCGTAACTGGACCCTCTGTAATAAGAGGGGTACACCTTAACAGAAGCAGTTTTTGGGCTGGGTCAAATTTAAATTTAAAACAGCCAACAAATAAAAACCCTCGAAATCGAAAATTATTCGTACGATCTATGATCCTATCAGCGTCAGCAATGCATAAGGATACATGGGATATACAGCGACACCCATCCTGGCGAGGAAGACACGTATTTAGAACAGATCAACATCAATGCTGCCCGGAGAGTATTCATATCCACTAGAGAGGGATTACGCATAAGAGACAGACAACATTTTCATCCATCACGTACTGTAGAGCTACAGACAAATTTCAGGAGAGTCATTTAAGATTTTACTCGAATCGATTTTCTCATACAAAATTGTGTAAGGTATGAGCAAATGGTATTGCGTCAAAGATACAGGCACGCCGTATACAGCAGGCTTAGTTGTGATAAGAATTTTGGAAAAAAGTACACTTTGGACTTAGGATTGTTCTGCATTGTAGTGACGAGATATACTAACGATATCGGAACCCACTCATCGGTTCCGATATCGTTATCAAATCAAACCATGTGTATGTTTACGCTCCAGAACTCAGCTTTCCTGACATTTGAAAATGGATAGCCCGAAATGTTGCTCAAAGTCTTCCTCCCCACGGAAGAATCAATTAACTATTATTTATGTACATTAGATTCCTCAATCGTGACGAAAAATATAATTTCATAAAATTCTTCTCTATTTCCCAGAATCTCTAGAAATGCTCACTTTCACCAGCATCGCTAATTACATACTCGTAGATACATCAACCGGTTCGTAATAAGCTTTTTAGAAGCCAATTTTCAACATATTGTAATAAAAGTAATTATTTACCAATCAAAATAAGTGTAAAAAAATTGTATAATAACTGAACACGAATGTGGTGTTATAAGAAGCACAATAATATAAGTAAAATATGCTAAAATATTTGTCGGCAGCATAAAAAAAAGTCATCTATCGCCAGCGATATTGAAATTTGATATTGCTTATAGTAGAGTAGATATAAAATTATACAAATACCATGCACATTAAACACATAATTTCGACTAAATTTCAGCTTATTTATTGTAGATAAATGTAAAAACGAAACTTGTTTAGACTATAATTATACACTAATTAGTCAGGATTATTAAAATTAATGTAATAGGGTTGCATTAATCAAATATTGAACGGCCAATATTAATATTTTATTCAGTTAGATATTGACTTACAAATATTTTTTTTTTTTTTTTCATATTTCACATTGAATTGATATTTACCTGAAAGAGAAGAAAAAATAAATGTAAAATTTTATTTATGATAAATACAGAATAAAAAACAACTCTAAAAAGGTTAATTTAATCTTATAACACCGGAAGAAGATGTGTAGCAAATTGTTATAACTTAGAATTTACAAGATTTTTTTCTTTAGTTATGTCATTGAGAATACATTAAACATTTTATAAACGGGATTGAAAACGAAAACGATTGATTTGAAAAATTTTATTTGAAATACCTCAAGGAAGTCAATTGGGGCCTTTACATTTGTATAAATTTTTGTGAGCTTTTGAGAATTGATTCATCTGATCTGATCTATCCGCAACGTCGTTAGTTTTCCTAATGACCTTAACTGTTAGAAGAACCAACAAAAAATTATAAATCAGTTCGAAAATTGTTTAAGAATTTATGGAAAAAGGCTTTTAATATTTTCAAGTCAATGGCTATAGTTAATCCAGTCTAGTAGTGGGTACAGAGGTGGAATATTTCCTCAACATATTGATAATATTGAGATAAGTGTGAGCCAGTGTACTATAATTAATTTTATTCCGCAACAACGTTAAACCGGTAGAAATAGTACTTCCCGAAACCGATGTAGTCAAATATATACATGCGGATGGGAAGGATGTAGAAATGTTGCTCGAACATGGAACAGCAACCAACAGCCACCGCTAATAAAAGAGAAACACCAAAAAGGTTTCTGCCTGGTAGTACAATGGACCGTACATCGAGGCTGAGTGCTCCGGGATTGGAATATTTTCAAAAAAAATTTTAGAAATATTAAAAAACTCTGCAAACACTAAAGTTCTATCTGTTAATCAAAATAAACTTAAATTAGAAACATGTGACCTTAGGAATATATTCCTTAAATACTGAACTAGTTCTTTTCACAAACTAAAAATCTATATTTTTATCCCTAAAGCTACAAATACTCGTAAGTAGTCTGTTACTTAGTATTACGCATTGGAATGCTGTAACTCTGAACTGCTGAACCGATTTCGATGTCGTTTGCACTTTTGATTAGGGAATTTTTCAACAAAGGAATCAAGCATTTTAATATAGTTGAAGTTCACGCTATCATTTATTTTGTAAAAACTGCGCAATTATCACGAGATCACTCCGAGTAAAAAACGTATTTTCTAAAAACGTACATTTTGTCGATGTCTTGATTTTGTCTACGGATATTAGGGCATTTATTACCGAAAACTTTAAACTCTCAATCATCTTTGTAGTGAAGCTAAGCAATTTGCAAAACAAAATTAATTTCAACATCAAATCTTCATTACCAGCAGTGCAGAAGTGTATAAGTTTGTGTGGTTGTGTGTGCTGAATACAGGTGCGATAGATTCGTTTTCGGTTTTCCTTTTTCCAGTCTGTTTATTTTGAGTTGTATGTTATGAAGAATAGGGAGACGTTAAAATGTTGGCCAACATTATTTTACTATAAAAAAATATATATAGAACAGTTACAATCCGCTTGGATTGAAATGTAAGATACCTAATGTCTCATGTTTTAATACATCTCTAATAACGTATGTTATATTTCCTCGATTTACAAATGTTATTTTATTAGAAAAATTCTTGTAAAGACTTTTCTTCATGGAAAGTGGGTGTGGCTGTCACTTTTCACGTAATCTTATGAGATTTACAAAGAGGGCCTATCTCCATCAGCGTAAATAGCTTTTAAAAAGCAAAAATTCACAATGCCACGCCTACATTATTAGGGTTGGGTTAGAAAATGAAGGATAGGGTATCTAGATCGATTGTAACTTTTCTATTTTTTTTTTCTTTTTTAAACAACACTAGTGTTAGCCTTGGATCATTATTTTATACAACTTCTAAGAAAGATAGGCACACTGAAGCGTGTCCGAGAGTGATAAAGTTTCCGTTGTCTATCTGCTGACCTATAAAAAGAATATCTGATAGATAGATTGCACTGGCTGCAAATGATTACAGTGCAGCGTGGGGTAGCATCAATAGAGACGGTGTAACTAATTGCCGAAAATTAAATGAATAAGGAATTCAGAATGAAGTGACACTAAGGCCCAAAGCACAACAAAGCGACATGGAATGTGTTGTGGCAGGTACCTGAAAGGTGCCATGGCATTGGGCATTCTTAACGTGACTATACTTTTTTTTTTTGCAAAACACAGTGTTTTTTTTTGTGAAAGTGGAATAAAATATAGGGTGTATCAAAAAAAAAGATTCCGGTATTTTACGGGACATATTTAATCAATGCACGGTCATTCAAAATTAACTTAAAAAAATCAATTTAGAATAAAGGAACAATTAATCAGATTTCCTGGCATTACCGCTAGTTTTTATTCCTTTTTTTAGTGTGCCGTACCAGAATGGTATAAAATGGAACACATAGTTTCGATTTGAGCGCCCCAACCTGAAGAATAATGAAGTATAGTAATCGGCTTATAAGTGCATCATAATAGATCCATTCATGTACGCATACGAAAGCGAAAGCGTGTATTTAAACGCTCGAAACAAGTGCTTGAATGCACTCGAAGAATTTCTGTCGACATATACTTATAAACGTCATATAAAAAACAGTTTTAAATTCAAAATAAGGCTTAATTTTGATTTTAACTAAGAGGAGAATATGCTTCAATTTGCCAATCTATGAGAGCTTTCTTTCTAATTTTGTATATTTGACAGTTTAAAAGTTGTTTGCTCAAAAAGTACGTGAGTAGTGCTATTGCTATTCAAGAATGCAATGTTAGCAGTGTTCAAACCTGAAAGCGAGTTTTTTTTCCCTCGCAGTTAATTTGCTTCGATATATTTTTTTACAGATTTCGTCGTCCATAACAAAGATATTGTAAAATACCTACGACAAATACCTCGTATACAATTCAAAGAAAAATTCTGATTTTCAGGGTACATTTTTTCAATGCAGGGTATTTAAAGGTTTACGTGTTGGATCGTTAAAAATACAGGGTAATCCTGTAAAATACAGGCCATATGGTCACGTTACACATGCATCTTCAAATTGAAACCAATGTCAGTCATGCTGCATGGGATATATATTTTTACATTGATTCCAAGTGAAGATGCATGCCAGTTGTCATGCCACTGCTACGTTCCTATCGTATGTGTAGAGCCTAAAGAAAAACGTAGGCATCGAAGGAAAAGAACGACTGGACAGATATTCTTCAAACTTCATATCTGGGGTCTGTATGGTAATAATTCGAGACGAAATCGAAATTTTCATTCTAACCCCAAAATTGTACTTTACTCGATTTTCTTGAAAAAGCCTCCAACGATTTTGTTCAAATTTTATATTTGACCTATGGTGGTCATATGCTAATAGATGGCGTACCAGGTTTTTGGCAAAGAGTGCATACAACGCTACTTTACTTACCTGCTTTTTTTTCTCTGCTATGAATCAACCGATTTTGTTCGAAATCAATATACAAGCAATATTCCACACTTACAAGATAACGGCGTACCAAGTTTTTGGAAAATTGTCAAAACATTATTGTTTCGATTATTAAGATTTAAAAAAAAAAAAAAATTTTACGATTTTATTGCAAGTACGTGTGACCCAGTTTTTGCACTCTATTTCTTGTTCTTTTGCTTTTATAAAAAAAAATATTTTATCAAAATCGTTTTATTAATTTTTGAATTAACAGACAAAGAGACGGTCACAAATTTATTGTGAATTCAGTCCAAGTAGATATTCTACAAACTATACGAGTTGAAATGTGAGAATGATGATAGAATGCAAAGTTACCATTTTATTTTCATGATAAAGTATAGCACGTAGGGGTTTTTTAAACTGAGTTTTATGTGATCTACAAAAACTTGAACTTGAACTACAGCAACCTAGAAAAAAAAAACTTCTATGTTGTTATGAATTTGTGCTTTATATATTCGTGTACTTTTTCATTCTACTTTATCCAAAAACCATCCAAGTTTTTTCTACATTCAGGTCAAATTTCTTGCTAATAACTCTGAAAACGATAGGGACCCACCCTGTACTAATCTCTTATTTCAAATCACATGGAACCATGTGGTGTTGTTAATTATACCCACATACTAAGTATCTAACGTACGAAAATGAAAAAATATATTTCCTTTCTGCTGAGACAGAGATAAATAAATCCATTAACCGTATAACGTGGTCTACGCAAAAACTGGTTATACCCCTACAAACTACAAAGCGATCATAACTCACATGGAACAGATTTATTTATGAATAGTTATAAACAAAAAAAAATCCAAGAAGTAGTCATCAAGCCAAAAAAAAAAGTATTTAATAATGATAATCATGTATTTTTGTCTTAAATCCGTCATAACGATTAAGGTTAAAGGTTAGCCAACATGGTTTCCTATATATCGATAGACCGTATAAATCAAAGATAAATCTTTGAAAATGCAAAAAGTGAATTATCGAGGTCAGACGAAGAGGATGAGACGACTTAAGCAAAAAAAAAACATCTGATATCGTCACATCTTTCTTCAAGAAGCCCACAAGCCATAAAAACAACATAACATCTGTGTTTATTTTGTAAAGACAAAAAAATAAAGCTGACTTATAAATTCCTCTGCAGAGATAACAGAAAAAAAAACAGAAGAAAGATTCGCTCGCGTGCACCCACAAATTCCCATATTGCAGCGAACTAATTAATAACGATACAAAAATTCTGTTTATTTTAACACTTTTCTAAACAAATTTGCCTCGAATCTTCTCCCTTCATGCAGATGCACAGGCTGCAATTTCAGTAGCAAATCGTTTACAAACGATCTAAATTAAAAGTGGCTTATCGCGCATCTTCAATAGATACATACTCGTACAAGTACCTACATACTCGTACACTACATGTATACAGATACTTTTAGCTGTTGACGGAATTTTCTATTCCTAGGAAGGGCCAACCGCACACAGCCAACAACAGGGCACTGCGCATGTTGCTCGGTCTTGAATAGAATTTTGAACAGAATGCCCGCCGTACTAACACCAGTCGATACATCAAGGAAACTCGAAAAAGAAATTCTGATCGGTTGCGGCCAATGGATTTAAATCTCTGTCAGTTATTGTGCACTTCGATGATTATTTTCGATTTGTTCAGTGGCGCATGCAAGCGCAGACATTGCATGAGCGATTTTAATTAGCAAGTGATCGTACACCCCACCCAAAAAATGAGCGAGAAACATAAAAGTATCTCAACCACTCAACGAGTGAGCGGTTGCTATTGTATTCAAATCAAAATCGCTGAACTTATTATGAGGGCATGTGCGCGCGTGTGAGCGGGGGAGATTTTTTTTATGAGATAGCCTACCCACCAATCAATCGATATACAGTCGATGTGTGTTCTTTTTTTTCAGAAAAGATATCCATAGCGAGATACTGAAAATGTTTATTCAACCGAATGTGGATAAATTTAAATATCTATACATACTCGTACATGTGGCGGCAGAGAGGAAAAGCAAAACAAAAAAGCTTTTTTTCTTTTTTAATTTTTTCCATTTTTAACGAAAAAGGGCATTGATCGATTGTACAGTTAATGTGGCGGTAAATTAATCGCACAGTTTTAGATTGAAGCGGCGAGGAGATGTGTAGATATTCTGTTTTTGTTTACAAAATTGGTTTTGGGATTGTAACAACTTAAAAATCAGTAGGGAATTGTTATAATCGGATTTAGGGAGTGGAGCTTAAGTTAGAATGTGGGTCATCATAATACGATCAAATTAATTTGAATTTGGATTATTTTGTTGGAAAGTATACGACAAAAATGGATATTAGATAGTAGTCTGGACGTTGGTGGATAAAACGGGGAAATATGAGCTTGAAGCTATCTCTAGATTTACAGAGAAGATTTACTAATCGAAATTTGGTACCACTAAGTACCCCCGATTCTTAACGCACCATTGGTACACACTAAAAAACGCTGTTCCGTTTCACACCTCGGTTTTTATTATTCTACTCTCGAATGGATAACAAATCGTGCACTTTCTGGCCCAAAAACCGACGGATGGTCTGGAGACTCTAAGACCTGAAACCAGAGCTGTGATGGTTCGTGACATATGGGGTCGGGGATTCACAACACAAAAAGCAAAGAGAACTTCGCATTATTCGCACTCAATAGCGGTATGAGGTAAATACAGATATTTTGGAAAAATTCATACAATTTTGAAAAATTTTGAAAAATTTTAAGAGAATTTCAAAACCTAAACTTTCGATTGCGATAATATATTTGTAAGACGTATCATTTTTAAGATATTGCACTCAAAATCGATTTCTATTAATTTCTGGGACACTTTAGAAAATTCCATATAGTTTTTAAAAATTGTTGAAAAATTCCGCATTCACCTTGAAAACAATTTCAAAGCCTAGAATATCAATCGAAATCATTTTCTTCCTACCAGACATTGTTTACGTGATATTCGCACAATAAAACGATTTCCATTAACGTCGGGATAAGGTCGGACATTTTGAAGGCATTCATACGAGAACAATTTTTTAGAAAGCCTTGTAGAGAATTTAAAAACCTAAAATTTTGATCGTAATCATTTGTTTCGTAGGACCACTTTTGAGATATTCAGACTCAAAACCGATTTTCATTAACTGGAATCCGAAATTACGAACCTACACTACCTAAGCTCCAAAATGCTACATTTGTGGAGGATAACTGGGTTCCCTTGTTTTCACTCAAGAGCTGGTCATTAGGCTCTTTATATTAGGCTTTTTCTATTATCGGGAGGGTGAATACGTACCCAAGTAACTAAGAACATTATACCGAACAGTGTTAAAATATTAAACCATACGAGTACACTCAGAATAATTTACAAGAGTATCACTTCATACAAAACACTTGAAATATCACGTGCGAAAACCACAATTACTATTCCTAAGATGTCTAGAACAGTGGTCCCCAACCTTTTTTCAAGAAAAGAGATACACTGAGGTCAAATATGAAAACAAAATGCCTTGTGATGGAATAGTTGCTGATAAACTAGAGGAATGTGGCTTGACATTTTTGAAAATCGTTTATACCATGGGTATAAACCTTTGACTTTTACTAGTAGTTGTCCGATTCAATTTTGATAAGAGAAGACGGCGGGTAATGTGGTGCCATAGGGTTGGGTAATATAGAAGTAGGGGAATGTTATCTGCATCATATGATTTAAGACATTCCGGTAAAATTGGTAGCCACATCGTGATAAGCATCTTATAGTGTCGCACTTCTGATAAAATTGTGACGCGGTAAGATGCGTATGTCACTATAACAATACTCAGATCCGTACTTTGAATCCATGGTACGATGTCTGTGGAAATAAAGATACAATGTTCACTTAGACACGAGAATAGAATATTTTGGGTTGGTTATTCGTACAATTTTTCGCCATTAGGTATTTATTTAATGCTTTCCCATTTCAATACGAACATGAGAAGAGTTAATTTAAGTTTGCTGCTGTAGAGGGATGCTGAAATACAGAGGAATATTAAATTTGATATATTTTCAACTAGAAAAATAATTTCTACGGAATTTTGATATTTTATGAACATGATTTAAGAAATCTAATTTAGGTTCCTTAATATTACTCATCATGGGGCAGTTAAATGTGCTTCAATAACCACTAACATAGATTTTATTTGTAAACTATTCACCACACTCCTTTCAGATTGTCACTAATGCCAATACCCATACTGTTGACAATTCCAAAGACTGCACAAATTCGAATTCTTTACAAGCAAACTACAGAAGTCATCAATTAGCTGATTATTCTATGAAAGATAATAGCTATGTCACTATAGACAAATAAGCCGCGCATACGTAAGGTGGTTCCATCAGGTCAAACATCGCTTCAAAAACCTAAACACGATTGATACAAACAAATATAACATGATCGCTGATGCAATAGATAATACAGACATGTTCCGGAGGATGTTTCTGAAACATAAGTTTTCTTTTTTGAAAGCACGACTTTAATGCACACGTCTAAAGCCTTGTATACTAGGTGGGGTGAAAAGTAACCTCCTTGACCGCCAGAATGCGCTGCTACTGCAAAAAAGGTTATGGTGCCTTGAAGTCCATTCATATTTAGGCAAACATGCCAAATTTCAGTGCGATACTGTCTTTAGTTTTGTTTTGACAGCTGATTGTTGTTGACGTGTTTGGCATCATGTTGAGTATGAACAAAAACGATTTTCGTTCTCTCATAAAACATTATTTTTTGAGAGGCAAAACGGCGAAGGAAACAAAAGAAAAGTTGGATAAATATTATGGGGCTAATGCTTCGTCAGATTACACCGTCAAATATTGGTTTCGAGAGTTTCGTGGTGGCCGCAACTCCACTGCCGATCAAGTCCGCAGCGGCAGGCCCTCTGATGCGGTTACAGAGGACAATGTCAAAAAAATACATGAAATGGTGTTGGCTGACCGGAAAGTGAAGTTGCGCGAGCTAGCAGATACCACAAAGATTAGTACTGAGCGCACACGCCATATTTTGGGCAATATTCTGCATATAAAAAAGTTATCCTGCCGCTGGGTGCCGCGCATGCTCACTCCTGACCAAAATCACGAACGTGAGAGCACTTCGAAAGAGTGTTCGGACTTGCTGATGCGGAATCGGGCGCACTTTTGGCATCGATTGGTAACTGTTGATGAAACCTGGATCCACTATTACACACCAGAGAACAGAATGAGTGACCGGCAATGGACTGAAGCCGGCACGAGTGCTCCGAAGCGGCCGAGGGAGGCTCAATGGGTCGGAAAGGTTATGGCGTCGGTTTTCTGGGATTGTCATGGCATACTCTTCGTGGACTACCTCGAAAAAGGAAAAACCATCAACAGCGAGTATTACTGTGCATTATTGGAGCGATTGGAGGCCTAAATCGCTGCAAAACGCACATGAAGCGAAAAAAAAGATGGCTCATCAATAAAAAATTCAGCTCACGCGAGGAAATCATCGACGCCACGGAGGAGTATTTTGCAGACCTTCCGGAAAATTACTTTTCGGACGGGATCCAGAAGTTGGAAAATCGATGGAATAAGTGTATCAAGCTAAAAGAGGACTATATTGAATAAAATAAAAAAACATTTAAACAAATTTTTTTTTTCATTCCCAAGGAGGTTTCTTTTCACCCCACCCCAGATCGAACCCTCAAAATATAAAAAGTAATCCTATGAGCGATACATTGATTGTGGATCACGTTGCGATAGTTTACTCAGTGACGTCTCCTCCTTGGGAACATATGAACCCCCAATCTAGTCTATGAGCTGACATTTGAAATATGTTCGTTCTACATAACTCATACCTTCGAATTGCAATTAATAGAAATCATTTTTGAATGTGATTGTCTCGAAACTAGTGCATACTTAATAAGAATTTTTACGATCGAAACTTTACGCTTCGAAATTCGCTACAAGATGGATGTCAAATTTTTGAAAATTATACGAAATCCTATAAAATGTCCGACTCGATAACAGTACGCGAAAAATTATAAAGATCGTAAACGAATTTTCGGATACGAATTTTACAAAACTTTCACAAATTATGCGAAGTCTTTCAAAATGTCTCGTTTTACCCTGAAGTCTCGCTTTACCCTCGCTTTACTCACAAACGATTCGTTGTATGAGAAAAATGAATAAGATCGAAATTTGAAGTTTTAAAATAATTACTCTATAAATCTCGAAACTATTTTTTCAAAATGTTCGACTTTACCCCGAAGTTAATGAAGATCAGTTTTGAGTTAATGAAGATCTCGAAAATGGTACTTTCTACGAAATTATTTCTATCAATATTTTAAGATTTGAAATTCTGTAAAATGTTGGCACCATATATTTCAAAATTTTCGAAAATCGTGTGAAATATTCAAAAATGTCAAACTTTACCCTGAAGTTAATGGAAATCGTTTTTGAATGTGAATTCTTACGATAGATATTTTAGGTTTTAAAATGCTCTATAAGGTAGATGACGAATTTTTCCAAGGAGGACTGTCCAGTCACAACTCCACGTTTCATCACGAGAAATCAAACCACACAATAACTTTTTGAATGCATTGTAGTTCCTGAATCAACTCTTGAGCTTTCTGTGTCTGTATCCAAAACCATAGTTTTGTTGCTTGTTGTTGTTGCTTTAAAAATGTTGTAATTGCAAAATAAGTAACTAAGCTGACAGACACATGATGGAAACTATCATCTTGCTGTCATGTGTTGTTCAAAATGTCACCTCTTTAACAGTTAACTAGTACTAGCTAACCGACATAAAGTATAAGACAGCGATTTAGGAGTTTCGACGATCAATATTGCTCTAAACGCGATTAAACTGACATTTAACGAATACACAATGAAATGTTTGAAAACTCATCTAACGTCTAATGTCAAATTTTAGAAAAAAAAAATAAAATATCTACACAACTCCAATGTAATTTGTATTTATTTTTTTAATTTTCTTGTTTCCCCAACACTATAACTTTCATTTCTTTTCTGTAAACATTTTTATTGCGCACTACAAGTCATCTTGCGCCATGGTCCTAATCTTCAAAGAGACGGTAGCACCTTGATTCCATTAACGATAGAAAATAAAACTACCGTAGAGTTTGTAAATGAGTGGTAGTAGTTAGACCAAGCACAATCTGTCATTCCTCGTAGGTAGACCTTTCAATTATATCAAATGAAGAAATTCAATTTACTGTTGTGCACAGTAGATACAGAGATAAGCCCAACATAAGATCCACTTATCTCTCATTGTCCATTTCGAAATTGTTCTTCACCCCGCTGCTGGTTGGCTGGCTGGTTGGTGACTATCCCACTACTGACAGCTGTAATGGCCGGGCGATATGTGTGCCATTTTTAATTGAATTATTATGGTAATCATGGCCCAACAGGAAGAATACAAAATAAAAATAGAAAAACAGCAAAAGAAGGAGAAGAAGAAAACACCGACTGACACAAACAAAAAAAAAAAGGTTGCGAAATTCACCCAAACGATGACAGAGAGAAAGTGTACCCACTAGGTACACCATTTTCTTCAACATCCAACTGTCATTTCGTTGAAGTGCATACACGTCTTTGATGTTTGTTGGTTTGTATGGTTTTTCTTTCCGCTTTGTTTCCGCACTCCCTGATACAACAGCGCGCGCCCCCGCTTGTCTATCGCCTGTAGTACTCCAAACTCGAAACAATTACTATTTGACCGAGATGATTGGTGATGTCAAAAGCGCTCTTACCTGACCATCCATGAGCGGGTTTCACTAGAGGCTATACTCGAGAAAAAAAATTAGGCACCCTGAGAGTACATATTATGATGCGATTATTCAAATGTGTTATAGTGGCTGCTCTGTGCTTGGCACTTGATCATTTTGCCCTCTTTTGTTTAATTTTTAATTATTGTTCAAAGACTTATTATGTGATTCACAAGTGTTTTATAAAACTGACAGATCGCGCAAAAGAGAGAGAGAGAGAGGGATAGTGCATCTGACGGTTAAATAACAACAACGCTTGTTCAATTCCATTTGTTTGCAATTTGATCTTCAATTGACATTTGAGATCGAAAGTGGAAGAATTAGGCGACGGAAGGTCATATGAAAATTAATTGAGAGTGGAATGCGAACAAAAATAAAATGAAGTATTTGGAACAATTGTGTAGATCAGTGGTATGTAACCGTTGTGGTGCGAATACTTTTCAAAATATTGGCCTCGCATTGCACTGCTTATATTTGATCTTGAACTTCATATCTACTATGCCCTATAGTTTATCAGAACCCGTCTAGCTGAATCCGTAGAGCATGAAACTCTTTAACTCAGGATCCTAGGCGCACGTCCACACGTTGGGCGCCAATTTGTTACACTCTGCTCAGCATACCCTTTGCCATATTTTTTTTTAGTTTTTTTTTGTTCAAAAAACTTCAGAACTCCATGCATCGCATGATTGGTTGGACAATTTGTTTGTTGGGCTATATTATGCCCCCAAAAGTAGAAATGTTTTCTGGGTTTCGGCTTTTTAAGTCCGAACAAACACCAAAGCGACGTGACTTTGATCCAACAACATCGCATCTTCACTTGTTGAAACTAAGGTAAACATATACCATCCTGTGTTACTTCAGTGTTCGTTGACTCATATCTTTAGACTGGTTTCAAGTGAAGATGTCACATGATACCTCGCTTTGCACTTGGCCAAAGATTGGACATTCGGTACTCACAAGACAGAGTCTACAGAGAGATAAGAATTTCATGTGATAAAAATACTTTTTTTCAGAAACCTGTATCAAGGTTTACTAAGAAGTTGTATTTTTTGTATGAGAATATATGGAATAGTATGATAACTTAGTATAGGCAAGGCCTGTTGTGTTTTGTTAGGCTTCGTCAGATTTAGATAACGAGAGACTCTTTACTTGGTTTTTGAAGTGAATTTTGCTGACATCACAGAACATTTTAAAGCCGACGAGTTAGTCCTTTCTAAAATCTGTTGTGGGATGGTATACCTTAAATTTGAGCTTAAGAACGATTTTGAATGTGTAGTGATCCCGCTAAAAAATTGCATATCAGCACAATGCACGGACATTGCCTTATATAACGAGGACAAACTGTGTTTCTTCGCCATACATACATATGTACATATGTCGAATCCTAATTAAAAGAAAATCATATTTGGTGTTCCTGTCGGATGGTGTCAAGAGTTTTTAAAGTTAGTTAGTTTTGCGAGTAGGAATACAGAGCTTGCGCCTTCAAAAGTCACACACTTTTATTTATGTACACCCGCACATAAGTATAATGAAGGTAAGTGCTTAAAGCAAACGTCCTACTTATGTACATACATTTCTGAGTAGTGATCGAATATTTTACCTAATAAAGCTCAATATCTGTTTCATTGATCCTACGATTGGCAGGATCTATTCTATGAATAGTTCGGTTATGTTTTAGTTTTCTTTTTATTTTTTTTTTTTAATTTGTCTATCCGCCAGATCATGTCCTACATACCCAAGTGTCTGTGGTCAAATACTCGTACATATCAAATTCACCCAAGTGATCGTGTAGGTAATTTTAAATTTTACGAATTTTACGGGTTTTTTGAAATATCATTTATCTAGAAAGAAAATTACGTACGCCATTACATTTCGAAAGCATTTTTGTAAATAATATCTCTGTCAGCCATCGAAAAACTTCTAAAAATACGAAAAATTTTAATTCCCATTTTGTTTTCTTCTCTGGTCGACATAAAATAACGATCAAATGAACAAACACCCACCTCTATGCCATAAAGTTTTCAAATTTCTCAATCTACACCTAATTGTTTCCCTAAAACAATTCAGAGATGTGACACACGTATCTCGCTCTACTAAATATCGACCCAAACTCACACCGAAAATATACCAACACACCACTCTATAAGTATACAACGCCATCTTTTGTCTTTCCACCCTCATATTTTACGATGAAAATCTTCTTTCTCTTCCCGCTGAGTTTCTGCTGTTGCCGTTCGGATTCAATATACATACTATTTTTAAATTTAGAATTAAAAGTAACAAAACCAAAAAAAAAAAATAAAAAAAAAATGTTTTTCTCGCCTTTCTTTTTGTATACGTCTACAGGGAGGGCAGCCAACAGAGGGATCCACAAGGAACCCCCTTACTCTCTTGTTCATCTAATCCAGAAATAATACGAAAATTTATTTAAAAATAACAAAATCAAGATTCGTGTTCGAAGGGTGTCGATCGTTGTGCAGTGTAATGTTCACAGAAATGCGCCAGGAAAAGTACGAGATTACATTCCTCCTACCATGCAGAGCGCACACACAAACATAAACTCGCCCGATTTTTTGGTTTTTAGACGGTATTTCTTATTTTATTTTTATTTTCATTAATATTAGTTTTAAGTGGTTCACTTAAAATTTTAATCGAATGAGTAGTTCCATGCGTTCCTTTTTGTTTGCGGCGTTCTTATGAATGTTTTTTTTTTCTCAATTCAAATGGAATGTTTTTCTTTGTAGAATTAACAGAGAATGGTTGTCTGGAAAGAAACTCTTTTGAAACAGGGTGCACTTGCACTCATGTGCTGTTCTCCATATTTTATTATATTATTTTTTTTTTTTTAAATGCATTAAAGGGCAACGAATTTTCTTTTGTAATTTTTGTTTTTAAATATATTTGAAATATGTATGAATGTGGATACATACACAAAAATTCGGTGATAAATAGATTACCGTTTGTGTATTTTTGCTTTAGAAACTTACGTTTAACCTAGCCCAAATATCAAACGTTAAAGCCATTTTCGAGAAAGTAGATTTTGGAAAATATGCCATTAGTAAAGTACCGTTAATTTTGGGGTTAGAATGAAAATTTCGGTTTCGCCTCGAATTGTGACCCCACAGACCTCAGATACGAAGTCAAGTCCTACACACCTACAGACAGAAAGAATTTAGAGACTAATTTTATTGAGTTTCTCTATTATAGTAATACCAAGATCAAAATCTCGAGTTCGATTTCACCATTTTCAAGTAAAAAGGGACAGAGCAGTAAGCTATTTAAGCATGTCTTATAAGATTCTCGAGCGACTGATGTACAAAAGAATCGAATGAGCATTAAACGAAGTTGCCTCCATAGAACAAACTGGTTTTCGATCAGAACGCAGCTGAACGAACCAGGTCCTGGCCTTAACAACACTTTGTAGATATCTTTAAGTACAGGCTTAAAACATGTGCCATTTTTGTGGATCTAACAGCAGCGTTCGACTCAGTTCAGCATATTGGTACGATCTTTAAACTAACTAGGAAATCTGGTCTACAACGTGACATTCGTTAACGACAGTTTCAGCAAATCCAGGCAGCTGAATAAAGGATTGCCACAGGTGTCAGTACTAGCCCCACTGTGTATAAATTTATACAACCACGAAATACCGGGTGTACTGTCTCAAATATGCTCACAATTGGTATCGAAACTCTACGAAAATATTACAAAAACTTGATACTTACCTAGTGGCATCAAAACGACCCACCTATCACTCAAAGTTGTATTCAACGATACTTTGGCATAACAAGCTGCCTAAATACCTCGGAATAACTTGACTTTCAAACCGTATTGTCAAAACACTGCATCGAATTACTCAACCTGCACTAACCACTTGTACCAGTTTATTCAACAGCCGAATATAGAGCTCTCACCTAGCTAAATAGAGCGCACACGCAAAAGATAAACAGTTTGCCAAAATACAGCTCAACCAAACTAATCAATCTACCAACACTTTACTGAAAAAGACTCATACTGCTTATTTATACGCAATTCAATCTCTAAAACTAGCACGAGCCGAACTTTGACGTAAATGAGCAGTGATATAAGGGGCAAATTTTGATACTTACCTTATAGAAAAATTTAAAACCTAAAATTTGGATTCAAACATTTTTTTTTTTTTTTTTGTAGGACGCGCAGTTTTGGTTATATTCGCGCTCAAAAACGATCTCCAATAACTTCGGGAAAAAGTCTGACATCGTCATCCATCTTATAGAAAATTCTAAAACCATAAGACGCCCCTTTGCGAAATATTTGCACTGAACTGAAAGGTTTTTCTTTTTCATTAACTTTTGAGTAAGGTGCCTTAAATATTTTTAAATTTTGACAAATTCCACCTAAGATTCCCACCGTATTAGTTTTGTTCGTATGCACAGTTTACGAGATATTCGTAGTCACAAACGATCCGGATAAAATCGGAAATTCTGAAAGACTGCGTATCTTCGATTCTCCAAAATTTTAAATAATTCCGTATCCATCTTGTAGAGACTTTAGAAGAACAACTTTTCGACCTAAATATTTTTTTTTCCGTATGATGGACCGTTTACGAGATATTCACTGTTAAAAACGATTTCCATTAACCGCATAATTTAAATGCTAACTAAAAAAATTGATTGTCAACGCCAGCGAATAACGGTATATGTACCGAAACTTAAAAAAAAAAACCTACAATTTCTCATTCAATTTCTCTTTAAGCACACAAGTACATAATTCATTTCTATATAAAAACAACGTAGCTATGTACGCGTGGGTCATCTGCTGGTTTCTTTTTAAATTACATGTTACTTTGACACCTCTTTCGCGCAAGTTCAATGATCGTGTGATCGGTGATGTTGCTTAGTCTCCGCGGAGCTGCTGCCGTTGGGCTTTTAGATCGATGTTACGCTGATAATCCAGAAACGATTTAGACACTTAAGCACAATATTGATGGAGCTATTTGTGAAATACAGCCCCGAACTATCGAAAATATACTGCAAAATTGGGTTGACAGTATGGGCTACTGCTGTCATTTACGAGTAAATGCAATTATTTTCATAAATAATCGGAAAGCGTACACTCTTTTTTAAAAAGCAAAAAACATTGATATATATTAAATAGATTTTTTTTATAGCAATATCAAAAAGAAACCAACAGATGACCCACCCTTTACATTCATGTTCCACACGCACTCTATGTTAACCTTAAGAACGTACCATCCTACTTATTCCAGACAATTAGTGGAAAGATGTTCCGCGATTTCGTTTCATTCCCTTTTAATATTTATTCTGCAACAATGTTATTGGAGCGTTGTTGTCAACATTATATAAATGAAAACAAATGCATTATGGAACTGCTTTAAAAATATTTAGAATTTAGAAAATAAATGCTTAATTTTTGAAACGAGATTGGGGGTTCACCCCAAGATTTCCACCGATTGGGGTGAACCCCCAATCTCGTTTCAAAAATTAAGCATTTATTTTCTAAATTCTAAATATTTTTAAAGCAGTTCCATAATGCATTTGTTTCCACGTGAACCGTGGTGCTCCTATGGGCGAGCCGTCACTGGGTGGAGGGACTTTTCCCCAACTGGCAAATCGGAATTTTCATTTTAACCCCAAAAATAACAGTATTAGTTAAAAACGGCTCCAACGATGTTGTTCAAATTTTATATTTGAGTTATGGTGCACTTACGAGGGTGTGTCAATAAGTCCCTGAAAATTAACACAATTTGTGTCGTCACCTTAAATTTTATTTTTTCTTTGTCAAGAATCATCTTTCGAAAGAACGCACCCAAATTTTCAGACAGATCTGTCAAATAGTTTTGTTGTGGCAGCCATTGTATATAGACGCCTACTAGCATTTTTGTTAAAATGGAAAAAAGTGAATTTCGAGTGCTCATTAAACACTATTTTTAATAAACAAAAGCTTGACAAATATTATGGGGACTCTTCACCATCTATTGGAACCATTCACCACTGGTTTACTCAATTTCGGTACGTTCTGGTCGCCCAATTGAGGTCACCACACCAGAAATGGTCGACAAAATCCATGGTTTGATAATGGACGATCGGCGAGTGAAAGTGCGTGAGCTTGAAGAAGCCACAGGCTTATCACATGGCTCAGTGATTTCAATTTTACATAAATATTTGGACATGAAAAAGCTTTCCGCTTTGCTCACAATCGACAACAAACGCATTCGTTTGACAACTTCAAAGGTGTATTTGGCGATGTGGATGAAACCTGGATTCACCACAACACACCAGAAACCAAGGAACAGTCAAAACAATGGACTTCTCCTGGTGAATCGAAGCCGAAGAAGGCCAAGGCGGGTTTGTCAGCAAACAAGGTCATGACGACAGTTTTTTGGGATGCGCGCGGTGTTATTCACAGCGATTACCTTGAAAAGGGTAAAACGATCACCGGCGCATATTACGCAGAGCTGCTGGATCGATTCCAAGCCGATTTGAAGCAGGTCAACGCACCGGCGCACAAGTCCGCAGTCGCAATGGCAAAATTGCATGAGTTAGGCTACGAACAACTCCTCCCTCATCCAGCATATTCCCTAGATTTAGCCTCCTGCGACTATTTCTTATTTCCAAACATGAAGAAATGGCTCGGAGGTAAGAGATTTGGATCCAATGAATAGGTCATCGCTGAAACAAACGCTTATCAAAAAATTGGAGAAACGTTGGATGAAGTGTATAGAGTTAAGAGGAGACTACGTCGAAAAATCAAATGTTTTTATACTCAAAAGAGTGTTCCTTATTTCATTTTTCAGCGAATTATTGACCCACCCTCTTAATGCTATCAGATGACGTACCAGGTTTTTGAAAATTAGCTATTTCTCAGTTATGGCTCAATTAATTTTTTGTTTTCAAAATTAAATTTTAGTCAATATATAACATATGTAAGGTCATGTCATACCAAGTTTTGGAAAAGTGTCAGTACCATACAGATTCTTTCGTAACGCTTTTTAATACATTAAGAAAATACATTTGAGCTTCCACCACAGAAACGGTTGAAGACAGGTGTACATATAGTATTCGTATTTTGATATAAGTAATTCCAGAATTCCATCTAAGATGAACCTCCCCCATTACATTTTTTTTCTTGTCTTGGTAGGGCCTTTCACCTCCCAAAATTTGATCGTCTGAAGTTGAATCACCCTGTATATTGTAAATACAATTTTGTTCATTGTCATTGTTGGGATTTGAATCTTTCACTTAACTGCCAAATACACTACCACAACACCAAGTAAACTAATTTTGAACATTTTAATATAGATTTGAATTTACGTTTAAATGTAAGTTAATCACTTTCAAAATAATCTTAATGGCGTCAAAGTCACATTAGTTGCAAAAACGTGTATCAAATCAAAATCTTTTCACGAAAAATAAGGTAAAAACTGGAGAAACCTTGGGATAGATATTGTATTTCACATACAAAATCTTTTCCTTCAAATTATTTGATTCTCCTTGAGTATAAGATAAATCCAGAAATTCCACTAGGAAACAAAAACAACAATTCTATTCACAAAAATAATGGTCACTGTTATAATAGAATATTTCGGTTTGTTTTTCTCTTTTTTCTCCTAAGTGTCTAAGTTATTTGCGGATTCTATTGTTCCTTTTCGAAGAAAAAAAATTTAAATTTCCTCTTACTAACCCAAAACCCGACCAACACTTGAATATACCCTCCTCCTAAAAAAAGACGACCGACAGACACACAAACTATGCAAAATTCTTACAAAAAAAAAATTTCAAAGCATAATTAATTAAGCTATAAATCACCAGCGGACATATGCCATTTGTGTTATGAATTAATGCAAAATCAAAAAAAAAAAAAAAAACACTCTCAAACGGGTTTTTTTGCTGAATCCAAAGACGAAAAATTAGATAACGCGTCTCCATTGTTTATCACAGAATTAAATCAATTAAACAGATTTAAATAAAAAGATACAGGCGCTTTGCTAGTCTCATGGTTCAGCCTCTCATTCAAATGATAAGAAGCAACAAAAAAAAAATCAGCTACTTATATACATACCTACTATGCAAGATTTTAACGAGCCACAAAACTAGGTAGCGCGACAAATGCCAGTGCTAAATTACACTTCTTCATCTAATAATGAGATCATAAAATAAACAAATCACGATTTTACTATTCCAAAGACATCATTTGATTTTTTTTTTTTTTTTTGTGACTAAACATGCATAGTCGTACACATATACAGGGAGGCACACAAAATTACGTTGCGTTTGATCGTTGTGGATAAGAAAATGGATAAAGTAATAAAAATCTATAAAAAGAAAAGTGCAAATTTCAGCTGAAAAACAAATTGCCATTTAGACAATTTTTAGTCATAAATCGAAATTAGTTTCTTTTAGTGTTGGGCACTATCGAATTCGAATTCGTCTATCGATAGTTAATAACTGATTAATTTCAATTATCGAATGATATCGTTTATTCATTCGGAATATTCACACTCAAGAAGAATTATTCGTAATTCATTATTCATTAACTTTGTTGCAAAGTCGGGGATGCAATTTTGAAACAGAAGCATCCATCTCATAGAGAATTTCAAAACATCGATAGTTAATAAATGAACAATTTCAATTATCGAATGATATCGTTTATTCATTCGGGATATTCACACTCAAGAAGAAATATTCATAATTCATTATTCACTAACTTTGTTGCAAAGTCGGGCATACAATTTTGAAAAAGAGTCATTCATTTCACAGCGAATTTCAAAACATAACATTTCGATCAATTTGTCTCATATGATGCACCGTTTTCGAGATAGTCGTACTCAAAAATCGGACATTTTTGAGGATTACGTACCTTCAGTTTAGGAAATTTAAAAAAAAATCATCATCCGAGACCGAAAATTTCGATCGTAATAATTTTGTTAGAAGCGCTAACCGTTTTTGGAGATATTCGCACTCAAAAACGATTTCCATCATTATGTTCGGGGTTAAGTCTGACACTTTGGAGGATTGCGTGCTGACAGTTTTAAAAAAATCGACATCCATCTTACGAGTATATAGAATTTAAAACCCAAAATTTCGGTCATTATAACTCTTTTCGTTGAACGCACCGTTTTCAAAATATTCGCAATAAAAAACGGTTTTCATTAATTCCGCGGTAACGTCAGACAACTTTTCTTTACTTTTTGATCACCCCATCCATATTTTATTATAAAGCTAATTTTTGAGGTGACATTCTACACTATTTTTACTTTTAAATATTAAATGTCTTTAACGTTTCTCTTTTATTTTAATTGTGGAATTATACACTTAGACTAAGATTGTATTTATAAAGTTTGAGAAATAAAACACTAACACTAAACACTAACAATGTAAAAAATTACGTACCCGCTCAGCTTATTCGGGGAACTATTGAAAGAAATAAACTGAATAAAAAAAGTAATAAACGAAAATAGTAATGAACGAAGAATGAATGCGAGTATTTCGATATTATCGAATAAGTCGATAGTTTTTATGCCAAACGTCAAAAGAAAATATTTCCACACCAACTTTCTAATTGCCATCACTAGTTTCCTTGACAGTTAGACGACCGAAAAGGCGCCTTTACACATTAGGTGCGTTCATTCAAGTACTTGTTCAATCTCAATTTTGACACTACTTGAAGACAGAGTTAAATATCAGAGATTCCCGAAAGTACACGAATACATTTTGGGCTAAAGCCTGCCAAACGTCAAAAGAAAAGATTTACCCACTAACTTTCTGTCTGATTTTTAAAGTACGCGAATGAATTTTGTTTACATGGTATTATTATTATTATTATTATTATTTTCCAACTTTTCCTAAAATACTGGCACTTCAGTTTTATTGATTATTCAATGAAATATATTCTTAGTGTAATTGCTAAAGAATAATTGGAATAGGTATGTATAACAAAATATACTCGTATATTTTCCACAAAGAAAAAGCAAGAGTAGATAATATAAATGCAGGAAATACTGCATTTAAATAAAACTGTGCTTAGTGATAATTTCTAAGACTAATCAATGTTTATGAATGACAAGCATGCTCCTACTTCCTCTGCATCTTATTAAAATTCATTTCGTTTGCAAACTAGATTTTTCTCTTAAGTAAAATTTATTGACTTCGCATTAATATTATGATGCAATCATAGTTCTATAGAAAAAAATAGTGACAAAAATCGTGGGAGGGTCTGTTTTAGTAGTTTAAAAAAAAAAAAACTACGATTGTCTAATGATTTGTTTGTCATAAGCCGTAAATTTGCATGCCATTCTGATAGAATAACAACATCGTTAACAAAGATAACACCTGGTAATACTGCTTGGAAATTCATCTCAACGGATTCGTGGGTAATGATGTCTGTTATGTACGAGTAGAATACAATTACAATAAACAATAAGGCATAGTTATTTATGAACAAAGGCGACTAAAGATTTGAATGTCTTGAAATCTATACGGTTGATTTCACACTTTGTTTAAGGTTTAAGCCTAGGCTAAGAAGGGGCATTCTAGTAGAAGACACTTAACTGAAGACATAGTCTTTTCTGGAATGAAACAAAAAAAAAAAAAAAAAAATTGAAAAGCTAACAGGCTCGCTATTGGATAGAAAAAAGTCGAATTATGACGACTAATCATATTATGTGTGGTTTTTGCGATATGTTTTTACAGCAGCAGAGATCAGCCAGCATTAGTGGGATGTCAGGAGCACCCCTTCAACGATTCTCGACATCCTTTTTCATCTGCTACCCGTAGACATTGTTGGCAAATAGACAGCTACAATTCGACTTAAGGTCATCTCTTGGTGACCCAGCTTTGCAAACTGAACATTCCACGAGTCCAAATATCTTGGAATTCATCCTAAAAACACCGACATCGCTTTCCGTCTCCTAGATCATTGTAGCGTTTACCAGGCAGAGGTTAAGGCAATCAAGACGGCCAAGTCGAATGTAATATCTGCGAATATATAACATTTTCATTTTCACCGACACTTAAGTCATTATTAAGTCTCTGAGTAGGTCCCTTTTAATTCTAAGACCGTCTTAGAGTGGCGCTCATCACTCGTTAACTTAGCAGTTCAACATTACCTATACACTTAACTGCATGGCTGATGAACTCTCAATGCATTACGCTAGTTTACAGATTCTACCGGAGATCGAGAAGGAAAATATTCGTATGCCTTTCGTTACATGTAAATTTTTTCTTACCAATCGCAATTGGGTAGATGGTACTATGTGTCAGGTTACCTGAGTTACGCCCTAGCACCTTGGTTTCGCTAAAAATATCGCATATCAACACGACAATAGATATCACCACAAGGCACTGCCTCGTCTCTTTTTAAAAGATTTCTGTAAGAACTGGACGAATGAGGAACTCCTCATCTTCTTTATACTTGTCCACCCACCTCCATTAGAAGAATGTTTCTTCGATAACCCTGTCAACCTGGCAAATACAAATGTCAGGTGCCTCTAAAGCTTCATATGGAGTTCCAGCTAGTTCTGCGTATAGTTTCTAGAGAATACCTAGACCATTGTGGTTTGTGTGCTTGGCTTAATTGCAGTCAACCACTCGAACCTAACCTATAGTGTGACTTGAACTCAAAAATCACTGAGAAACATTGATAAAATTTGACTTGCATGTTTGTCCTGATATGTACGCATGTATTTTGTAACGAATTAATGCATTTATGTTATGTCAAAACATGATGGCGTGGTGGAATAAATATTTAAATCACATCTATTGGTCTCATAATTCAAGAATATCTGAATTGATTTTGATCGTTTTTGCCTTTGTTTTGAGATTTTGTATTCAACAAACTTTACAAAAAAAAAAAAAAAAAACTTTTTACATATTCGATTCCTCAGAAAAATATTTGTTTTTTCTTGGGGTACATTATGCCCCCAAAAGCAAAAAGCTTTACGGTTTACCACATGTTATATTTCTATAAAATATCAGCTGTCTAACTGACGGACAAACCCCGTGTTGAATCTATTTTAGTACGGAACATTAATCATGATAAACTCTGCAAGAGTTACCTACATATATATTTGTTACATAGTTGCTCTAAAGATTTCATACCATTAACACGATTTCTATGACTGTTCTTATAAATTTAAAAGTAGAATGAATTCGTGGTTAAACTTTAATTCACATTATAAGTATGTATAATACATACCTACCATTAATTCAAGTGCATTGTAACTCATGTTACATTTTATTTCGAAACTAGAAATACGTCTCTAGCCAACTGTTCTATACATAAATTACGAAAATATTCGCAACACTTTCTTTTGTACCTACATATATATGTATGTACACATATGGGAACCAATGTAGTAAAGAAAAAAACAAAACCATGTTTATTCGTTTACTAATTAAAATGCTTAGATAGCTTTTGGTAACTCATGTTACATCAGTCGACTAGTACTCTCAATGAAAATGACACAGTTTCAGAATTTGTTCAGAAAAAAAAATTAAGCAATTCAAATTATAAAACAAGATGGTAGAATAGTTATTAGTACTAATTATTAACATAAAACTTTGGTAAGTTTAAAATTGTTTTTTTTTTTTTTAATTCAAAACAAAAGTAACTTTCGTTACATGAACTCGATAACACACGTTACTTCATGAGTTTGTCGCAGGATTACATGGATGAAGATATTAAACTTACAAAAGGCTAAGTTTCATAAAGTTTTATTTATTTTAGTATCCATTAACTATCCATTTCGAAATTCAAGCACAAGAGTTTTGTTATAATAAACTCTTCAAAAACATGAAAGAAAAAAACGATAATAATTGTTCAACTTAGTATCTATTTTGTATGACTACCTAAAATCGGAGCTTCATTGAATTGACTAAGGACTGACACCTCCCCAGCGGTATTGTCTTCCACGAATGCTCGACTACGCTCCAAAGTTGATTATTGTTGAGCGGCTTTGCCTAGGAAACAGTTTTCTTCACATCTCCCCAAAGATCTTCAATTCGGTTGAGTTCAAGGGATTGAGCAGGCCAACCCATGACCTCAATTCCGTTCACCTGAAACCATATATCTGGGATTATACTCAGTGTTTGGTGGACGCCTCACGTATTCACGGGACCCAGTGCAACCATACAAAGCAATTTTGCTCTCATCTGCCCAGAGGATGATGAGATAAATTTTGGCAAAATGAAGTCTTTTCGAAAGGTGCTTTTTTTTTTTTTAAGTGTGACTTCTCTGGGACTACAGGCATGCAAATTATTTTCTATTAGTACCCTTCCTGCTGTTACGGTATCAACAACAAAGTTTATTTCATTTTTATCTTCTGTAGCTGGAGCACATGGATTGATCATGGAATTCGTTTCATCATTCTTGCAGACAGAACTTTTTTTTTTGATTTCGGGTTTCAGGTTTTTCTTCATATTTTTTAGCATTAGCAATCTTTTTTGCGGAGCAGCCAACGATTCTTTAAATTTTTTTGTACGTTTTCCCATCGACAAGAAGCTTTCGAATTAGGGATCGCTTTTCTGCCTTGCAGTGTTTTCCTCGCACCATGCTAACAATAAAAAAGTTCCTTTTGAAGACGCACAATAGAAATCTTATACTTGCTCGAATATTTCCGAAATTTCGAGAAAAATAACAAAAGTAGTCCCTGAAAAGAAGTCCCTGAAAATTAACACAAATTGTGTCGTCACCTTAAATTTAATTTATTTTTGTAAAGAATCATCTTTCAAAAGAAAGCACCCAAATTTTCAGACAGATCTGTCAAATAGTTTTGTTGTGGCAGCCATTTTATATAGACGCCTACTAGCATTTTCGTTAAAATGGAAAAAAGTGAATTTCGAGTGCTCATTAAACACTATTTTTTGCGAGAAAAAACTAACGCAAACCAAATAAAAGCTTGACAAATATTATGGGGACTCTTCACCATCGATTGGAACCATTCACCACTGGTTTACTCAATTTCGGTGCGGTCGTTCAAGCACAAGTGACGCCGAACGTTCTGGTCGCCCAATTGAGGACACCACACCAGAAATGGTCGACAAAATCCATGGTTTGATAATGGACGATCGGCGAGTGAAAGTGCGCGAGCTTGAAGAGGCCACAGGCTTATCACATGGCTCAGTGATTTCGATTTTACATAAATATTTGGACATGAAAAAGCTTTTCGCAAGATGGGTTCCGCGTTTGCTCACAATCGACAACAAACGCATTCGTTTGACAACTTGAAAGGTGTGTTTGGCGATGTTCCAGAAAAATTCGGCTGAGTTTTTGCGCCGTTTCGTAACAGTGGATGAAACCTGGATTCACCACAACACACCAGAAACCAAGAAACAGTCAAAACAATGGACTTCTCCTGGTGAATCGAAGCCGAAGAAGGCCAAGGCGGATTTGTCAGCAAACAAGGTCATGGCGACAGTTTTTTGGGATGCGCGCGATGTTATTCACATCGTTTACCTTGAAAATGGCAAAACGATCACCGACGCATATTACGCAGAGCTGCTGGATCGATTCCAAGCCGATTTGAAGCAAAAACGGCCGCATTTGGCGAAGAAAAAAGTTCTTTTTCACCAGGACAACGCACCGGCGCACAAGTCCGCAGTCGTAATGGCAAAATTGCATGAGTTAGGCTACGAACTCCTCCCTCATCCAGCATATTCCCCAGATTTAGACCCCTGCGACTATTTCTTGTTTCCAAACACGAAGAAGTGGCTCGGAGGTAAGAGATTTGGGTCGAATGAAGAGGTCATCGCTGAAACAAACGCTTATTTTGAGGGGCTCGAGAAATCGTATTATTTTGAGGGCATCAACAAATTGGAGAAACTTTGGATGAAGTGTATAGAGCTAAAAGCAGACTTATTGACCCACCTTCGTATGTATATTCTACTACAAAATTATGAACTAGATAAAGGAATAGATTTACTATGATGCAGATTATGAACAGAAATATTATGCATTATGTAATTAAAAATTATCACATTTTTAAACAATAGTGTTGCTACTAAATATGATACTACTAGATATGATGTCGTAATTGCAGAGTTTCGTTCGTTCGTGACATATTTTTTTTTTTTTTTTTTGCAGTTTATTTTAATAAATTTTCAGTGACGAAAGTGACGATTACAAAACCTGTACCACACCCTTTAAAAACCAGCTGCGCAAAAAAAAGTAACTGCACTAATGTCATCCACATGCAGTTAAAATATTCCAACTCAACTCATAAAATTCAAAACGAAGTCTAAATATTCATATTTCAACTTCACCTACCTACCTTCCTATCCTATTCATCCAATAAAACATAAATTCATTCCGACCACAAAAGGAGTACCCATCAATTTTAAATTAATGTCACATACAAAATTTCCTTACCTTACTCGTGCCCATATAATATATCACTAACAAACGTAATCACAGTCTAAATACACTAGGCACTAGGTACAATAAAAAAAATAAAAATAAAAAAAAGAGGTTCACCAAATATGGAAAGAAATTGAAATTGATTTCCGTTTTTTTTTTTTTTTTTTTTTTCTTTTCATTAAACTACCTCTCCCAGTACGTGTGTGGGAGTCAATTAATAAAAGAAAAGAAAGAAAAAAACTACCAATTCAAAGAACATTTAGATTCAAGGTTAGTAATTGAATATCTCACCCCATTAGATACATTTTACTACACACAATTTGCGATATAGAGGAATGCAATGCATTTCACCAGAACATCTGCGAACCATATGCATAAATTATGAGAAAAAAAAAAGAGAAAAAGAAACCCAAACATTTTAAATACCATGTCATAGATACGAGTACAACTAACATAACTCGCTATACGAGTTCAATGGATCTACCGATCCACACCACACTCATAAAAGTGTGATAACAAAGCTTTTTTGTTTAAGCCATGCAAATAGCCGCAGTTCTGATATGAATTTTTTATTATATTTTCGATTTGATCACCATCTGTGAGTCATCGTAGAATAGAAAAAGACAAAAAAAAATCTAATTTGATAGAATTACCTAAGTTATGATCTTCTACGAACTCTGTTGCTCGCTCAGCTCAGACCTAATCCGATCTTGCGCACGAGAGGTGTAAGTTTGAATAGTAAGATCACATAACCCCGTACTTACTGATAAATCACAGCGATTAAGAGACCGAAAGAGAGAACGAGAGAGAAAAAAAAAAAAAAAAAAAAAAAACAGATCCCAGAGCCAGACCAAACGGCTGGAAGAAAAACAAACATTTTTTTTTTTCGATCTTTGAGTATCTTTTATGTTTACTCGATCCTCTTCCGATTAGAAAACAGGACAAATAAGGATTTGATGAACTCAGGTGTACAACATTTCAAAAGGATGCCATATTAGATACATACTCGTACGGTAGTTCTCATTCTAATATCAAGTGTGTGTCGCATCGGTATCTCTATCGCATTCTCTGTTTTCTAATATTCTTTATCTGTTAGTCTTTTTTTCTTTTTTTCCACAGTCCGCACAGTACACTGGTGTATTGGTATAGTGTTGTGTAAACCTGTTACACACTATTTCCGTCCTTATTTGATTGCTTCTCATTTTAGATTGTTTTTTTATTATTTATTTTTTATTTTGTTTTACCATCTCATTCTTTTCAATTGAAATGGAGTTACAATTTGAAAAGATACAAAAAAAAAAAGAAAGGAAAATTCTATCGGTTATTCGAGTTTTTTTATACACTTTTGTCGGTTGTCTCACTCTTATTTAGTGATGGAATTTTGTTTTGTATTTTGTTTTGAGATACTTTTTGGTTCTCTTAAACTGCATGATAAACAGCATCATTTAGAGGGGGGGTGGGGATATTGAAAGTTGCACTTGAGATTAGAGAGAGAGTAGTGAATGTGAACGAGAAAAGAGAGAGGACGTTGAATCACATTCACCTAGAACAGATGATTTTCTCGAATTTCTACAAAAGAAGAGATAGGGTAAGAGACGTTGCCGCATTTCAGATAGAAAATGACTGAACCCTGCTATACATCCCATGACAAGTGATCTTTCAAAATTAACTAACTTAATTTCCTTAAGAACTTGAAGATATTTCATGATTGAGGGTAAAAGATAGGGTAAGAGATGTTGCCGTATTTCAGATAGAAAATAATAATACCCTGCTATACATCCTATCACAAGATTCGGCTTGCAAAAGCAACTTTATGTTTCACGTGATCTTTCGCAATTAACTAACAGTTCTTAAGAACTTGAAGATATTTCATGATTGAGACCCTTTCCAGCCCCTGGTTGCTTAAATTCGTTGAAACAGAAGTTCAAAAGGACCACATTTCCTTTTTACTTAAAATAAAAGAAAGAAATCAAGATACTTGCTTTCGAGGGGTTTAGAGACTCATAGGGTGATGATTACACTAGTACTCCACTACAGCCTTTAGAATACAGATGCAAGCAACCACAAGGAACTTTTGTAGAATACGTTTACAGTGCTCCACTACAGCCTTTAGAATACAGATGCAAGCAACCACAAGGAACTTTTGTAGAATACGTTTTTTTTTTTTCATTTAATTGGACCGCCTAAGCTCATCTCTTTTTCAACACGTTCTCAACCTGCTTAATCAAAGTTACTTCAATTTCATGCCTTCCAAAGGGCTCACAAATGTTTCAGTATGGAGCTCTCTCTATGCCTATGAAGGCGCCTAATGCCGTGAATAATGGTGGAAGGCCCTTGGGAAGCAATGCTATGTTTCAAATCTCATCAAGATCCAGCTAAGCTACGAAAATACAGGATTTGTGATAACAAAATGCACAGCGGCAATGGAGACAATGCTATGCAAATCTCATTCGCTGTATAACTGTGGTCACTATGCAGTCATGCTTTCAACTTGTCCTGCTGGGAAACTGCGAACAAGGACAAATAAACCGATCATATAACTCCGACATTAGCATCTTGACAGAAGATTCACTACCAGAATTCCTGACACAAACAACTGGATAAACCGATAAGTCACCAGCAAAGAGAAACTTACCTTCTACACTAACAGCCTCAAAATGGGTGATAGCTTGAATGGGGGAAGCTGGAATTAACAATGATTGCAGCGTCTTTCAAGCAGAAATCACGGCCATTATCCAGGCTGAAAAAAATGATCGTAGAAGGCAATATCGTCAAAAAGGTCAGTAGGCCGTTGAGGCCCTGAATTCTGCAGTAATCAGGATTAGTAAGATTTTCAAAGTGGCACCTAAATGAGATATCGACGATCATTGGAGTACCCCTATGTTAGGTACCGAGGCTTATGGATATCCCAGGTAATGAAAGAACAGATGAACTTACAAGAAAAGCGTCCGAGTTGCATCCTTTTCACGCTCACCCCTTTGTAAGGATTCTAATAAATCAGCTCTTAGAAAACTTAGCAGCGGAAATGCGGAAGTCGTCTGTGGTATCATTTCATTACTTGGCACAGCGCCATTGACACTTTTACTGAGCACACAATGTCTACTGCAGGAACGAAGAAGAAATTTGATCTGCTCCGGACCTGCAGTGCGAATGTCCCGGACTGTTGGTAGTCATTTCTTCATAAGGTTGGAGGTCTTATGTAAGATCGAGTTGAAAGACTTTTGGTTCTAACTCAGCGGTTTTTCTTTTTACAGGTTCCCAGGGTAAATGCACCCAACTTGTGATCTATGTGAACAGTGACTAATCTAATCTTATAAGGCGTGTAGATCCCAAGCAATAATTTATGGGGCCGTTATCCATTATATGATATTCAACCAGCTTCTCCAGAGTTTTTAAAGAAAAATAAGTGAAACTGACCTTGCGAAAGTGTTGGGAAGCTAGACCGCCACTAGTTGCATTAAAATAATAGTGTGGTTGGCTCCACAATCTGGTTGTGGTCCAGGTCTACCCTGGAGGGTAGCGCCATCCACAAAGGTTGTCTCCAAAAATTCCGTCTGATGCAACTGCGCTTTTCAGTTAGGAGGAACGAGCAGGTTTCAAATCGATAAGGATTAGAATAAATTATGATCCTATAGGAAACTATACAGCGAAGATCAGCATCTGCTCTAAGAATGGACGCACGACAAACTAAAATCTAAAATAATGTCCAATACAAGTGAATCCTTCGCTTTATGTCGAAAGGAGCAGTGTGGCGTGCCAGGCCTGCCTGTGGTGGAAGCGTAACTCAAGGCTTGCTTGGCAATTAGCCGTCCACTACCCCTGAGGAACACACAGAGATTGTTATACAGAGTGTTTCTCAAATAGGGGCCACTACTTCGGGATCTTTAGAAGATAAAACTAATGGCTCTTATCAGCTTAATGGACTGAACTACATACCGTTAGAATTCGAAATCATATTTGGCTACTACCCTACAGTTTCTCAATGTAACAACAAATTGACACAATGGACGGAAATGATATCCTGATCTAGCCTAAGTAGTCAGTTAATAGAGTGCTTATTTCGCTGGAAGATATCCGAAAAAAAAAAATGGAACTTGTGCATCTGTGTAAATTATGAAAACCGGTTAAAGACCCATCGAGGGCTGTTGAACCTTACAAAAAGTGACGTGAACTAGCATTAACATCAATTAGCAACTTAAAAGATCTCTAATTCCTTTAAACAAAACCTATAATTAATATAACCTCTCTCTTCCTCTTGTTCATGTTTAATCACATCCATTTCCATTTCTGTAAATATCTGTAAAATGTAAATAAAACCGAGACTCCTTTATCAATCTTCACTTAACATTTTTATTGCACTCCCTCCCCCAAGTTTACTGGTGCACTGCGAGCTCATGTTATTTACGTTTCCTATAAAAAAAGAAAAAAAAAAAGAAAGAAGAATCCCTTCTCATCCCCAAGTCATTTTAAATATTTACAAAACAGTCATAAAATCCAACGAGATACACGATTGCCATAAAATTCATCTCACAATCCAAGGCAACATTCTATCCCGTCTTACTCAATCTGTGAACTGTGAGTTTACCCTACAACAGCAAGCATTTGGATACGTTTCTACTTTCTTTTTTTTTGTCGTCCTTTTTCCAAGTCATTGACGCATGCGTGGATTTTCGGATTTTCAGATTTTCTCATTTGTTTTTATTTTTATATTGAAATTTGTATGCTGGGCAAGGAGTACCTTCAGTGGGGGGGAAATACGCACAGCAACACATTTCTACCCCATACCACGATGACGACAATAACGACGACGACGATGATCATGAAGCCGAAGAGTCAAGTGAAACCGTCGTGTGTGCTAGAGGAGTGAGCGAGAAAAAGTCGAAAGCAAAAGCATCTCGAATAATAATACTCGAGTACAGATACTATACACACACCGAGATACGAAGAAGAAGCAATGAAATATCAACAAAAATACTTGCAAGTACAGTGATTTTAAAATTTCCTCATGAAGCAATGATGTGAAGAGGATCATTTTAAAATGAATCTCTAGTTGCATTGCATGCGTCTGGCTAAGCTGCAAAACGAATTAGCGGCGAAATATCTCAGCTCAGGAAGTACGGGCCTATGTAGGGGTAAACCAGGCTTGAAAATAAATACACATTATGAAAAATCTAAATACTTTGGAGAATAGTTAAAAGCATATTGAATTTTTTGTATTATTTAAGTTTTCACTATGTGAGTGGAAGAATCATCATCACCTTATCTGGCCAATCAGGTGTTCCTACAGTTCCCTCAAGATGACCGACTTCAGTGACAGCAGGCAAGGAAGACCAGTGCAAATACTGCTATCACTACTAGAGTATACTTGAAATTTCTAAGCCCCTCTTACAAGGGAGTTTGCGAGTGGCCATGGCATAGTGGGCACTGTTGTGCCAAAGTGTTTATACTAAGCCATTTCTTACAAAGTAAACCCTCAGAATAACCATGCCGCTCATAGGGTAAAAATAGGAAGAAATAAAATATAGCTCTGAACGCACTCATAGTGAGTAAAAGTCTTAGCGTCATGCAATAACACTCAACAGTTGCAGCTAAAAGTTGTTAACCACCTTTTTTTTAAAAAATCAATAAAAAATTTATAACTAAAAAAATTGTTGCGATTGGTCTTCAGAAGCATCAGTAAAAAAGTTTCATCTTCAAGATGACTTGAATATTATCCAAATGTTTGTTTATTGAATCGTCAAACTATTCGTGCCAAAGATCTGAGAGAAAATTTGCACAGGCCTGAATCGATCGGAATCTATTCATAAACAAAGAGTAATAATCGGGTGAGGTGTGCTTATACCTATAATCTCATCAATAAGACTATCCATGTCACGCATCATAAATCAACACTTGTGATTACAAAAGACACACCTTGTGATTACAAAAGACACACCTGGAAAAGTATTAGCATCCAAATAGATTCCTCAATATGTATACTGAATGTACTATAAATACACTGTTCTGCTATTTAGCTATAGCTATTTCTAAATAGCTATTAGCAAAAAAAAAAAAGACCAAGTGACGAAGTTCTTGTGAAAAAGGAAGCCCTTTCGAAGACCACTTATTAAGTCACCAAAGAAATCAAGTTTTCCAATGTCTAAGCTCTGCCGCGTAGTAGACGAAAGTACAGATAGTCTCAAAGTCTATGCCAAGACAAGTGCGGGACAGTGTATTTATAATCCATCCAGCATACATATTCAGAGGTTCATTTTCCATTTGGACATTACTACTCGTATTTGATCCATACTTTCTTACTCCACATTACTTGACAATTTTAGGAAAAATGTTCGTGTTGATTTCATATGGCATGTAAAATTCAAAGAACATTTTAGTCCTTTTGTACCTATAATTTATCTATGACCTCAAAGAGCTGATTTTTTTCAAAGCGACCGGCAAAATTACCCAATATCTACAATAACCAATCGTTCTTACTGAAGCATAACCAGCATAATGTGTCATTTGACAATTGCTTTATTGAAATTATAAAACGAATAATTAGGTCTCTCGGTATGCAGGTAGGCATTTACGGTTCGAAACTGAAATGGTTGCCCGTGGCATTTGATTTGTTCTGTCTTTCATTAATGCAATGTGAATACATTAGGTTCGGGAAATCACCCTCTTATCTGAAAAAATCCAACAGATAAATGGGTTTTGTTTCTTAAGAATCCGTTTTTTAAGAACGGTGTGTTATGTAAAAGCAATTTGATTTTAAAGCAATTAGTTGTGCATTTATGTATTAGGTGCGCAACTAAATTCTCGCTGTTTGTCAATAGATGGCTCCAGCGGTAACTGCTGATCGATTTTGACATATCCAAAACGTCATGAACCGAGCTTAGACATATGGTAAATAAACTGTTTTGACACATTAGTGGATTTTGTTTTGGCTTCATATACTTTTGGTTGTGTGAAAATGTCTAATTTTGTGCCAAATAATCGTCATTTGCGGGAAGTTTTGATTTTTTTCTTTCATTCGAAAAAACGGCGGCTGAAGCTCATCGAAAGCCCAAAAAAGTTTACGGAGATGCTGCTCTAAGTGAAACAACGTGCCGTGATTGGTTCCGTCGCTTCAAAGACGGTGATTTCGATGTTGACGACCGTCCGCGTGAAGGAAGGCCAAAATCCTTCGAAGACGCTGAATTGGAGGCATTGCTCGACGAGGATCCGTGCCAAACGCAAGAACAGTTTGCTTCAGCATTAGGAGTCACCCGTCAAGCCATTTCCAAGCGATTGCATGCGTTTGGAATGATTCAAAAACAAGGAATTTGGCTTCATTATGATTTGAAGCCAAGCGACGTTGAGCGTCGTTTTTTCGCCTGTGAACAACTGCTCCAGCGGCAAAAAACGAAAGGTTTTCTTCATCGCATGGTGACGGGTGATGAAAAGTGGATTCATTACAGCAACCCAAAGAAAATAAAGTCATGGGACTGCCATCATGGAGCGCCCTTTTGGCCTTACAAAAGCTGATATCTAGAAACTCACTATATTTACTAGAGGTGGGTAACTATCGGTAGTCATCACTTTCGATAATTCCCGATACTATTCGATTGTTTTAATTCAACCTTTTAATAAAATCTAATTAAACTAACAAAAAACAGTCTTAGCCTGTGTAAAATGTTAGTCAAATTTTAATTAGATACTAACCTAATCTACTGAACTCCAAATTAACTAAGAATCGTTTCCGTTAATGAGTAAAAACAATTAAAATTCAAAACTAGTTTTAGAATAAAATTCTAAGCGAAATAAAGATTTCTTCCTAACTAACTGATTTGATACAATATCCACTGACTTTAGTTACCATCGATTCAGAATATCTACTTGTTTTAATTATGGAATGATTCTATCGATAACACTTTCCGACCATCGATTTTCGATTTTTCATTCCATCGAAGACATTGAAATATCAAAGAGTAGTCTAAAATGAAACTTAATCAAATTCCATTGATCTGTAATAGAAAGATTAGTAAGTGGTAGACTAATCCTAAAACATTTTAATTGAGAAACAAATAATTTCGACCATTCACTCAAAATTATCGATAGTAAACGATAGCTTTTTTTTGTTAAATATCGACTGTTTTCGGCTTTCATCCGAAGACCCCATCGCTAATGGATTGTATTGACAGATGACATTTTTCTCTTGTTCTTATGTAGCTAAGAGTTGTAGCGAGAATTTATTTGCTATATACCCTCCACATTTCCCCGCTAACGCTAGAAGAGGAAAGTTTTGACAGCCCTGTCATCCTGGTACAAAATGTCGTTTTGTTACATTCTAGCAGAGTACTGGGAAGGCCCCAAATGACCCTCTAGTTTCTAGTAAGACCCTGATTCTATTATGTGTCCCACAAATACTGACCTTGTCAAGGAACATGTTTTTTTAAAAATTAATTCAAAGCCCATTTCGGTTAAATGTCTGCATTTTTAAGGAAAAGTGGCGAATGCAATAATCCTAGTTCGACTGAACTAGATTTTCAGTGATTTTTCAATTTGCTACTCAGAAAATATTTGACGGTTTTGCTACTGCTGTTAGTCAGCGAAAACGGAAACGAAACAAGAAACAGTAAATGTTGTAGAGGTTTAAAAAGCAGACATATGGACCGTCTTCTAACGCACGTTTGGAGTTTATTTGTTGTTTCTCTATGAAAATTTTGAATTAGCGACAACTTCGATTTTGTTTGTAAGAATTTTATGAAAGATGGGTTTTCAAATTCAATGAATTGCTGCAGCCAGTAAAAGTATCGCCAGTTTCGCTTAAAATTGTAAAAATTGTATTATTTGCCGCCAAAGATTTTATTTTTATTGGCGCGTCAATTTAGTGGTGCATTGAATATTTGGAATGCTTCCGATGTGGAAATCATACTGGTGCGAAAGTAAAAATTTGCACATGGACGCATCAATAATCAAAAATAAATAAATAAATATTTTAGCGCTAACAGCCCTACGCAGAACCTGGCCTAGCTTCTCGCAGACACTCGTGCTGTACACCTCAAAAATGGTTGAGTGAGGCGCCACTATAGTTTTATGCCGTTTCCGAAGGGCAATTTTTTTTTTTTTTTTGATTAAGAGAAGCTTTTCATAATCTCGGATGTTTGTCAGACGATCGCGAGAGGTGGGACCGTGAGAAAACTGTTTTTTGTTTTCTTGGATTCGAACCTTGAATCTCTCACTCAGTGATCGCGCACTTAACCACTGAGTCACGGATCCCACACCAATAATCACTGGCGCCAATAAATCATTTTAAACTCGTCTTAAAAACTAAATCTCAATTTAGTAAAATTATTACAAAAAAGTTTCAAAGCAATAGCCTTTGAATTAATATCAACAACATCACTTTACAAAAACGGTAACTATGTATCATCACAAGACTGCTTGCTAGATGGGAAATATGTTATAATTCAAAATAAAAAATTCTTGAAGCTGAGAAAGGAGCATTTAAAGAAGATTTTCTCATCAAATTATCGTTATCAATTTTGAAATAAGCGAATACCATCGACAACAACGGTGCAGCAGTTGATAGGTTTGTGCGGTTGTGTGTGCTTAGCACAGGAATGGGAGTTTCGTTTTGCTCTGATTCGACGTTTTTTGTTTTATTTTATTTCGTTTCTGCTTTTATGGGGTTAAACCTGCTTACAGTTTGTATTCGTAGGTACAAGGATATTTTGTTTGCTTGAGCAGTGGTTTGCAATTCTGATATTGATATTTTTTTCTTATTTTAAGACTTTTTTGCACTTGGGAAAGTGTAGGAAAAGGGAGAAGCCTGTCGGGGTTATATAGTAATATACAAAACCTTTTTAGCCTGAACTATTTATAAAATAAAAATTGCTATTTCCATTAAGACAGCGCCGTTCTGGTGATGCTTGTGACATTCTAATTACATAGTATACTTATGTGTTAAATAGTTTTCAAAACTCGGTCAGTCCGGAGGAAAGACAAGAAATCGAACAAGTGTGAGATATGCTCCTTCATTCTCATAGTCGATTCATACATTTTTATTACTCCACTCAAGTGACACACGAAAATGAGACTACAAAAGGTCTGTTCCCGTAGTAAAAGTTCGTACAATTTCGCATGAATTCATATAACACAATAGACCTAGTGTCAAAAGAGGTTTCTTCTTCAAAATTACGCTCAATTCAGTAAAAATTGTGCATGGAAAAATGGGATACAAAATTTCAGTAACGTTCAATATTACTCACAGATATCGACTATGGAGCAACAGATGACACAAAAAGTTGTTTCACTTAGAAATGTTGACAGACAACAAAAAAACGCACTTTGAAAACTTTAATTTTAGATTCTGTTCAATGGAGAATCATTAAATGATTTATTTAACAAGAGAAAGACTAATTTGTTGTTGAACCTCAATCCGCGACTAGATCAGTAGTACCAAATTTGAAAAAATAAATAGGCTATAATTTTTTTGCGAAACTTAACTGAACTTTACATAAAGTTACAAAGAAACGCGGCTAATCAACTGGGTATAAAGTTTCAGAGAGTCTTGATATTATCCACACTTATCGCTGAGTATAGCACACTTAGATGACGTAAAAATATGTTTCGCTCAGGAATGTTGACAGACAAGCAGAAAGCGTTATTTCATTTATTTTACGGACGTTATCCACTCCACTTTCGAGAACATTTGTGGTTGTTGTATTTATCATTTCCAGACCATGTTGAAAAAGTAGTCGATTTTGCTGAACTTTATATGCAGTTACAAAGAAACACGGCTATTCAACTGTGGTAGCGGAAAACTGAATACCAACAAATTTATATGTTCCCATATAAAGTGGTTAGATAAGGACAGAAAGATTTTGAATCTTTGCAAATTATAGATTGCTGGAAATACTGAAGAAGGCAGGTCATTCCACATTCGTATTGAATGGCTAAAAAACGATCTCCTACGGTAATTAGTGCGGACGAAAGCAAACTATAAAGTGCATGTATGTGGCAAAATGGGATACACGTGTATTAAGATTAAACAGACGGACAGGCGCAACTATATATTCCGCCCAAACAATTGTGGTGGAGCGCTAAGCAGCCAACATTCCGGCGGTGTTCGCACGAAGTGATTTGATTGTATATAGACAGGTCACCGATCAATCTGCAAGCTTGTTGCTGAACAGGGTCAAGTAAACTCAAGCATGTGACAAGAGCTCCCGCGTAATCATACGAGTTATGTATATTCAAGTTTCGGACGAACATAAGCTTTAAAGATTGTGGCCAAGTCTGCAAGAGTGAAAAACCGTTTACGCCTTTTAAGGAATCCTAGGCATCTAGCACTACCTTTTGCAGCACGTGCTAGCTCTATCGAAGGTCTGGGCTAACGTTCATGCCAAGCTGTGACAAGACATTAGAATCCTCAAGATCAACTCCACCCATTCTGAGTTTGACGACGTTCGTATCTCACTTCATAGGCAGGAGACAGCTCTGGGTTTTTAACGCATTGAACACAACTCGGTTGTTTGCACTACAGTTGATGATTGCATCAATGTCAGAGTTGAATTCAGTAGACATTCGCTACCGCTGAGACTCAACGATGTAGTTAGCGAATAAGCAAAGTCAAGAGTGCTCTCATTCGCGAAGGAACGAATCGGATTACAAGTAATAGAAAGGAGATCATTGATATCAGAAAAAGGGACAGAGATAGTACTGAACCCTGGGGAACACCGGCATTGGCCTAGAATTGTGTAGAAGTGCATCCATCTAATACAACCTGCAATGATGAACAACTTAAAAAAAACTCGGGTTCCAATTCACGAAAATGTTACCAACGACATGAGCTTCAAGCTTGTTAAGAAGGTCACTATCATGAAGGCACTGATTAAATTTTTCGGACAGCTATGTCATTAAGTTCTTTGTGGAACGCTGCTGCCTCAAACCACACTGGTGATCATTAAGGATATGTTTACTTTCGAAAATAACGATGCTCTCCATCACCTTGGGCAGCACTGGCATTAAAGCTCTACTGAAAGAGGCTTCTATGTTACCATCTCACAGAAGCAGGACTGCATGTGTGCATTGCAAGTAGAAAGTCGATCATTCGAACAAAAAAAACTTAAAGACACACGTTTTCGTTCACCTACCAAAAGGCCAAGAGTATAACCCTAAGTGTACTATGAAGAAATGGTGGCGGGAACGTAATGGTTTGGGCATCATTTTTCTGGCCTGGTATTGAACATATAGTTAGAGTATCTGACCGATGGATCATCACCAGTAAAGGAAATCTTCCAGGACCATATGCACGATTTCGCTACCGAAAACGTGTCCTACACGACAACAACGCAAAATACACCACAAAGTCCGTGTAAACATGGCTTAGGGAGAATCAGATTAATGTTTTGTGCTGGCCATCATAGAGTCCGGTTAGAAATTCCATTGAGAAGCTGTGAAACTATGTAGACAAGGTCTTAAAACAGAAAAAACTTGTGAATTTAGATAATTTGTGGACTTTCATTCAGGAGGCTTCATATTTGATTTCTATAACTCGGCGTCAAAAATTAATAGAAAGCCGAGGAGTCTTGTGACAATTTCGGATACAAAGTGCTTAATATTGGTCATATATTCATCCATATAAAGTATTCTTTCCATCTACTTTTAAGCTTCTCTGAGTTTTTACGTTCCGTTATTTTTATTTTTGGTGTAAAAATATTAAAAATGATTATTGAAATATATTTATATGTATTCAGGTTTTAAAATAAAATGAATACAATTACAAATTTATAAAAACAAATGAATTCATTAAGTCGGTGTTCTATTTAGTTTTCCGCCACTGTATGTAGATATGTACGTACAGTGAAGAGCATAAGTCATGATACCCTAAATTAAGTTTAACAAATTGATCATGGAGTGTGTTCTTCAATGGAGTGTGTTCTTTAATTTAACATACAAAAGGAAAGATAATTAACAACGTGGAGAACATAAATCAGACCTGGCAACTTAAAACAATCAAATTGCAGTGCAAAAGTCTTGATCTTAGTCTCTTACAATTTGTAAGGCACCATTGTACGACAAGATAGTGGTAAATTCTGGTTCAACATAATTCTGTCATAAGTAAGGAGATGATAACTAGAGCTGTCAGTTTGGTTTATAATTTTTTTTTTCTTGCTGTCTAAAAAGTAAATAAAATTGCGTAAAAGTTAAACTTTCAAAAGCAGGAAGGAGTTGACAATAGAAGAGAGAGATACTTCCACAAACAAGGAAAATCATATCTTATAATTGCTGAAATAGTTGGAAGGATGAAATCAACAATATAGAAAGTACTAAACCGCTATGGAAAAGAAAAGAAAATATAGAATAAGCCGAGTTCTGGACGCCACCGTAAGTACAAAAGGATCTAATCAAAAGTGACCCAAAAGTAGCTTCAGATATTGAAATGTCATTGAACAAAACCGTATCTGCATTGACTGTGCGAAGATCGATTCAGAGCTCAGGTTACAAGTCTTGTATAAACAAGAACAGACTCGACTTCGCCAATGACTGCAAAATACAAGACAAACGAGTTTTAAGATACCGTTATTTTTTCGGATGAGTTAAAATTTAACATATTTGGCTCCATTGGACGTTTTAAAGTATGGAGAAGACAGGGTAAAGCACTTAACCGAAAAAATACTATCAGAAACACGGTCGTGGTGGTGTTATGGTGCGGGGGTGTATGGCGTCTGCTGGTGTTGAAAATTTAGTGATAATTGACGAGATCATGAATAAGGAAGTACATTTAAATATTTTTAAGGCAAACCTTACACCAAGTGCGGAAAAACTGAGTGTCTCGGGCACTATTTACTTCCAACAGGACAACGATCCTAAACACACCGCCTTAGATGTTAAGATGTGGATCGCTTACATCCAATATGCTTGTAACACCACCACAAAGTGCAAATCTAAACCCCATAGAACACTTATGGGACCATTTAGAAAAAAGGTCTGCGAAAACAGATAAAATGTAAATCTCAGTCAAAAGAGTTACTTATAGCATAAATAATACATGCCAAACTGTTTAAATGAGATTTCGAAGCTTAAAGGATTTCCCACTATTTATTAGGTAATGGTTTTGCCCAAAACATTTAAGTCAAAATTAAAAAAAAAAAATCTTATAATTGTCAAGGGTACCAAGACTTTTGCAACACGGAATCATATGAAATATTATTTTTATTTGTTATGTTTAGTTGAACTTTGTTATTTTTTTTGTTTCTTAAAATAAAGAACACCCTCCATTATAAACAAAAATAATAAAGTATTTAAGATTTTTTTTTTTTTGTGGCAATGTTTTTCTGAATAAATTTGGTTTAAGGGTACCATGACTTATGCTCTTCACTGTATACTTAAAAAATATATATATGTATATATATGAAATAAGCAACAGTATGCAAAGCATACTTAAAAAAAAAAAAAAAACGTTCAAAATAATTTTTGACCCACTGTAGATGGCAATCGAGAGTGAGCGCATAATTTTAGGTTAGGTTGACGACACCCAAGCATCCTCATAATCATTAAGAGATGCTGTGAGCCGATAATAAATAATTATCTTGATCCAAACTTATGTATACGTTGCATCTTCATCGACTCACCCTACAGTTAGTCTCTATAACTCATGGAGAACAAAAAAAAAAAAAACACACACAAATTCCATTAGAAAAGGTTCATCAACCTAACAATATAAAAAAAGGGTTCCTCCTGCGTAAAGTTGCACTTGTTCTTCTCTCATTCGGAAACAGGAATTCAATAGAGAAACAAACCTCAAACCATGGGCAACACAACACACAAGACTCTCCTGCCTGTGCTTGATTTTCTACATGGAACTCACCTTCGTCCAGCAAACGTTCCACGTGATTGAAAACGTTCGGAAAAGCTGCCAATTGTTTCCTGTCCTTAAGTAGCTGAGCCAGATAGTCGGCTATGCTCTGTGTGTTTTGTTGTTGTGTATTGTTATTTTCGCAGACACTCATTTTGCCGTTTTTTCTTTTGTAGTCGGGTGTAATAAATACCAGCAAAAAAAAATAAAAAAATAAAAAAAATATTTCTAAATTCTATCTAAATTTACCGCTTCTTGTGTAGCGATAGATACTCCGCTGCCACTAATGAAAATACTTTTTTCTTCTTTATATTGCACACTAAATATAATTTTTCTTTTTTAAATAAACACTTTTGCACTTAAATATCTCAAATTCAACACTTTTCTTGTGATTGAATTTCTACGGAAAATTTTCAACTTTTCAGCGATCCACCGTCGTTGTCGCTTTTTTTTTTTTTTTTTTTTTCTTTTTTCTTAATTTTCTGTGATCGCACTTTTCGAGGAAAAATCAGAAAATAAAACGAAATTGACAATTTTTTCCAGCGGATAAATTAATTTTTATTAAATCTTACAGATCGTTCTCTTTTTATTTTGCAAAAAAATGGACGTAAAAGGGAAAAGAAAAGTTTCCTTTTGTGACTGATCGAAGGAGAAATATACTCAAAAATGTTGCCGATGATCAGTGGAAATATGGTTATTCCCGTTTTTTTGTTTTTCTAGATTTCTTCTAACCTACTTTGTTTGTGTTTTCAAAATGAATTTGAAAAAATGTGTATTAATTCAACAACCGTTTACATTCACGAAACGAACCGACTGCCTTCTAGAATTAGACTGAATGCGACGGTTTTTGTGTGGAATGAAATTCCCTGCGATCATATTCTACAGTGGTGGATGATGGTTGTCTCACTTGCTGCTTCTGTTACTCAACTGGGAAAGATCGATGAGACATAAATCGTGGTGGCATTTGCCTTTGTCGCACTTGTTGCGGTCATGAGAGTTTGTAGTGGGTGATCAAATAAATCTAGTGTAATATGGAGTGGTGCTGTCTCGTTTGGATTGTGTTGGTGTTGCTAGTGTTGTACTTGTTGCTCAGTGAAATACGATCGTGGTAGGTGAGGTTGTCTCACTCGTATTAAGTTTTTCCCTCGGCAGCGAATATGAGGGTGTTTGTGTGGTCGGCGGCGCGGTGCTTGATGCTTATTGTGGGCGATGATGTTTTACGGCATGTTGCAGATACATTTTTAAATGAAGCTGAATGCATGCAGTGAGTAACAAGTCGAGTCAATCTGTTTTTTTTTATAAATTAGTATTACAATTATTGATTTTTTTTTTTCAGGACAATAGTTAGAGACAATTTGTGTTCAGTTAAAAATAGAGATATGTTAATGTCACATTATTTAAATTATTTCAGTGTGGTATTTTCTTTAATAGTTTGCGATTAAAAGAAATGAGAGAATAAGAAGGACTGAAAGTGAATAACAAACAGAAGCTACAACGATAACAATTTGATGATCTTACATTTTTTTAAAATTAGTTTAAGTTAACAAATTTCATTTTCATTGGCGCAAAACTATATTCGCATAAAGTATACTTTAAAAAGATTTTAGCACGTAACAAAGTCAAGATTAGTGTTTTCCTATTTATAGACGACATAAATTCACTTTATAATTATCAGCTCGCACTAACTTTAAAACCACCAAAAGTACCTTTTAACTTTTAGAATGGGCTTTTAACAATCTGTCATCTGTCATTTTTTTCAAATTCAAATTTCAGCCAACCAACGGATGTAAACAGTCAACATATGTGATCGAGCTGTCAAATTCATTTAAATTTGATACAACATTGTCCCTTAAACTGTGTTTTTGTTCTCAAACTTTACATTTTTGGATTTGTTTGACTAAAATTTGCTGTAAGTCAGTTCTAAGGTCGATACTAGTTCTAGGTAGGTTAAAAACTGTTTATAATTCAATTTTAAGTTAAGCACTGGGTTTAAAGTCAAATGGCTGTTACTTAGCGGCTACTAACATTCTTTAAAATCAGATGATAAATTTTGCGCCATTGTGATTAATATTCAAAAGCCACGATTTTACTTCACGTAAAAAGTTCTTCAATGTTCTGATGATTCAAATGTCTTCGGGAATAGTTTACAAGATACAATTGAGTAAATGTTTCTTAAGTTTGAAGTGTGAAAAGTTGGAATGCTAACCAGGGAACTAGTATTGTTTCGAGGGTGCCATTGATGGGACAATGGCACATAAAACAAATGTTGGAGACTTTAAAACAGGCAGAATTTTCAGTTCACTAAATACGAGTAGCACTAAGGTGTTGGCTAGACCAGATTAATGACATATTTTTCTTGTTGGATTTCATGAACGTACATAAGTACCATTCCAGCAGCTAATACCATATTGTCATCTGGATTCCAGAATAAATATTTTTCAAGATACTTGTAGAGCAGTACTTTCTAAGTCGATAAAAACTTTGCAGTGTGGATAGCAAATATTATTACGACACCTAAGTGCTTATATTTTACAACCATTTCAATTTTAAAGTTATTAGCATAATTAAGCCAATATTTTCATTGTATAAGATATTACAGTCATATTTAAACAGGCTTGCGTGGAACACAATGTTAATTTCCGGGGCTGAAGTACATGAGCTTAGTTTTACTGCTTACTATTAACTTGTGTTGCGCAAACCAGAGTCTTAACAAATGGACATTCGAGTTCACTTCAGCCATTTGACCCTTACGCAAACACAAAGTTATCAACAAAAGCCTTTATCTTACCGACTAATAAAAGACTGAAGATTGAGTTAATACTTATATATTAAGAACAGCAGGGGACCAAGGACAGATCCTTGTGGAATGTCGGGGTTGATGATCTTCTATTCACCAAGAATGTACCCAATTTTTACTTTTTGCATTCTGTTCTCAGATAAGGTGTGATTTTCATCCGTTGCATAAATTATTTAGCTTGACAATACAACGCATAAAAGTAATGTTACTTAATTAGTATTATATACCGTTATTTTAACAGTATCCTAGTTTTGCTTTCTCATTGAACCGCGGAAAAAGAGAAAGCTATGGTCGTACTGGAAACGGTCAAGTCAAACGAAAACTTTTTGTTCCGTGTCTGTGAATATGTTTGTTTTGACACGCCTCGCTCGAGAGCCAATAAAGACATTTTGATTAAATTTAGTTTGTATGTATGTACATATGTTCTGATATGGTCGGATCAATTGTGAGTAGGACGTGAGGGTTGAGATTTTAAAAGTCAAGAACTCCTGAACGAATTTCAATTAAATTTGGCTTTTAGACTTAGACTGAAACGTAAGTAGTGCCAGTTGAAAATGATTAAGTGGTTGTAATAAGTGGGGAGGGAATCATTATTTTCATACGCCTATCTCAAGAACCACTGAACGGATTTCGATGAAATTTGGGTTTAAGTTATGTCGGATTGGTAAACACTGATGGTGTGACTTTTCACCCCACGCATTCCATTATTTTTCAAGAACTTTATGTGCCAGAAGATTTGTTATAATTTTCCGCTTATTTCCTCGATAAGATTACATACGCTGAATGTGTTTTAAATTGTTTGCATTGATATTTTCGGTAATAGAGGGGGACATCGTCTATGTCATGGTTTTTGAGGTTTTTACATTTTATATATTTTTGGACTGGAAATTCAGCTTTAATTTAATATGTCACATGGTGGTACGTTTTTTTTTTTTTTTTTTCTTGGGGTAATTTGCACCCTCAAAAATTAGTGTTTACAATATTTTCCCATAATTGTTTCTGGTCAGTCACGTCCTATTTTTGGACAAAATTTCAGCTCTATCGATTCAAAAGTTAGAAACGTGTGACAGACACACTGACAGATGGACAAATGGACAAACAGAAACCGTGTTGAATTCATTCGTGTTCCGTTTCTAGTACTGAACACTAAAAATAATATACTAATAACTAGAATTCCAACGAATGTTATACAATTATTCGGTATTCTGCCTGTTCGGCATCATGTTCACTATTCTGTCGAATACCGAATATTTGTTCAGGATTAGGCCTAATACCGAATAGTTCCATGTCTGTCTTAATGTGCCTGATAAGTTAAAAAAAAACAACATCCAAATCTTACACAGACAATTTTGTAATGCAATAAATCCGTTTTTAGTTTTTATTTAATTCTTAGTAAGTTAATTTACACATGTATTAAATAAGAAGATTTAGTATGTATGTATATAGAATCTAAATAACATTTTTATTCATTGGGTATATCTACTCCAACTAATCGCTGTTTAAAATTGAATTGTACTCATGACACTCATCATATTTCTGTACTGATTAAGTTTTCAATAAAGAATGTGTAGAAATAAATCCCCAAAAACGAAAGTGTACGCGACGAATGAACTTTGTACGAACATACACACCCGTACACATTTCAAAACTATTGTTTTGAGACTTCAGCTTAAAATTATATTTTTCTTTCTTTTTGCATCAACAATTAATAATAACGAACTTTATTTGTCGCTATATAAAACTTTTGTAACAAGTTTATTCGACACACAAAAGGAAATTTTATTATGGTTAAATTTCAACGTATCGCTGACTGAAATCGCCGAGAATAAAGTGTATCTAGATACACCTACAATTAATTTTTAGCAGCGGAAAATTATAGTGTAAGAATACTAATTTTTTTAGCATTCGAGGGAAATAATTTATGTATTTGGCTTTCCTCATACAACATACCTAAGCATTTCTAACAAATCACACGATGTTGTCTGACTGTTTACTCAGTCCGCCACTTTGTCCACGTAAAGGTGCAGAATATTCGTCGAATATTAGAATATTTTGCAAACAATTTTGCCTAGTATTTGGTATTCTGACATCGGCGACATCACTACTAAAACACAAAAATTGTAGCAACATTTTACTTTACCAAAACTCCTAAAAATCATTCCTTTTTCTCATTTTTGTTCCTGAATTAGAATAGCTTAACATATGTTCAAAAGTGAACAAAATATTTCTTATTGACCAATAACGCTAGGCAACAAATAAACAAACAAGTCGTACCTAAAGGCCATACTCTTACATAACGAATTAAATTGTAATTTTGTCTCTTGATTCTGATTCTGAAAATGTAGCTCAGATTTTCCCCACCTCGCCTAGAGCTTGTTTATTACTTTAAATAAAAAGAAAAATATAAATAAATTTATACTATTGAATTAAATAAAGGGACGTTCATGGAATAAAATCATTTTATTGGTCGCTGAATTTGAATTAGGTGTCTGAATTTCAAATTATAAAATGGCGGATTCAAAATGGAGCGCAATAGCCCGCTGAATTTTAAATTCAAAGTCGGAATTGAGGAGGAATTTTTCATCTTTTTTGAAAGCAATTGTTTGACGATGTTTTGAAATTGAAAATCCGAATTCCCGATTTAGATTCGATGACCTTAAAAACATATCATACACAATATATACATATGTGGAGTAATCGGTGTCCATTTTTGCACAATTTATTAATTTTGTTAAGCAACATTTTAAATCTGCCATTTTGAATTTTGAAATTCTGACTTTGGATTTTAACTGTAATAACATTGTCCTTTGTACATACAACAAATTATAATACAAAAAAAAAAAAAAATATTTACCATCTGTCGAAATTAAGCTTGGAATTAATGTATCAAAAAGTTATGCCATTAGCTTAAATTATATGGAGACTTTTGGGCGGCCCATCTACAGTGTAAGAATTTAGCTCCGTGAACTGGATACTGCTTGGTTAAAGACTTTGGTTGATTTTAGCTTTGTAGACATTAGAGCTAAATTTTGACCGAACAGAATACTAGGCCTAAGTAGCAAAACTGACAACAACCAACAAAAACAAACAAATCGTTAAGCACGACTCCGTTCGCATTATAATAATGCAAGCCTTTGGGTCGTGTAATTTGGAAACGAGCGCGAATTTAAAATTTTTAATTCGAAAATAGGTATATAATAATTTTGGATTCTAATTAAAGAGCTATTTTCAACGAGGCGCTATATAACCCCAATATTATCCCAGTTCTGCTATATGGCGCAGAAGCATGGACGTTAACAATGCAAATGAAAGCACTTTTGGTTGTTTCGAAAGGACTTCGTGTGATATACGGTTTAGTTTGTATTGATGGTGTGTGAAGGAGAAGAATCAACGACGAACTATACAAAATATACGAATTTTACAGTCACATTGACCTGGTCATTAAGGTGCTAATCTAGCGCCTAAGATGGCCAGAACATGAGCTTAGATAGTACGGACACCAGCCCGGAAAAACTATCAGTCTACTCCGGTGGGACAACGCAGAAGAGAAAAACCCCACCTAAGGTAGAGCGAATAGTTGGAAAGGACCTAAGCCAATTTGAAGTGCAAAACAGGTGACAGCTACCGAAAGATAAAACTGGTTGGATAGGTTTGTTAGCTGAGGCCCCGGTCCATTCCGGACTGTAGCACCACCCAAAGTAAGTAAGTAAGTAAGCATAATAATATAAATTAGACAAGTAAATTTAAATAAATAAGTTAAAAGTAATAAATACGTTATTATAGTCATAAATATGTCATATCATTTTTTTAGGTTATGGCGCAATTGGATCTGTCAAGAGTGCCCATAATTCATAGGAAATACAATTTTTCGGTATGAATTGCTATTTCACTCTTCCTTTAAAATTAGAATGGATGGTAGAAAAACGAACTTCCTTTTCCAGTTCTATACACGTGTTACTTTTGATGATTATGTAAATCGAGCAAAGTGTGTGTTATTGTTTGGTTGGGTGCACAGTACGTGCCATAAATGTGCAAAATATTTCAAAAAGATGCAATTATTAATTTCCCAGCTATTTTTCTCTTATTTTAGATCGGATGTTCGTCGCGAAAAGTCAATGATTTTCCTAGAAAATTAAATTGTTTTTATTTGTCTACTGTCTTTATTTACGAGATGGTTTCGGAGGCACACTCTCTAAGAGGAGACACAATTTATATGTTGCTTACACATTTATAATAAAACGATTTAGACCATTTCCAGCTTTACAGTAATTATTTCCGAACTCAAATGGAATATAACGTATACAAAAGAATAATATTTTCCAACATTTTAATTTTAGTTATTTTAAGACAATTTAAGGCACTGGTCACACGAGCGACATATTGTCGCGCAATATGTGGCCCTGGGGACTATATGGGAAATAACTACTTTATTGCCACGCGATCTACTGGATGACAATTTTCGAGTCGGCGATTTCAGCAGGCCGCGCTACAAAAAAGTTGGCAACTGTTAAAGTCTAAATTTTACTTCAACAGCCTCTCACCCTCTTCTTCATAGAAGCAGTTCAGCCACTTCATCGCTTGAAGCGCTTTACTTATTCTATCTGCACCGCTAGCAAATTTTGAAGAAATAACAAGGTATGCTTCATTGTAGCAAGCTGCTGCAGCGATGAGGATCAACTAAACGAGCCAATTGTCAATGTCTTGCAATAGGGCGATAAAAATGTCGGACGACAATTAGTCGCTTCTGTGTTGGAGGTAAAAAATGAACTCTATCACTCAACAAAAATGTCGCGCGGACCATAAGTTGCTCGTGTAGGGTCAAATAAAAAATCGCAACTCCCCACTGCAGCTCATTTTCCAAAATGGCCAAAAACCTCCTCATTTACTTATGTATGAGGGAGCTATTTAATTTTGCACTGACAGATGGCTAGGTTTTCCAGCTTGTGGTCGACAGATAGTACACTCCGAAGTTGGCTATCTCTTTATAGTTTATCTCTGTATTTTTTTGCTCGAGAACGGATGATCCTGCTTTCACGGCAGAAAGTACGTATATAAATACTTTGACTTGCTTTTATAAAGGACATGTAATGGCTTTGTGAACATTTTCGGTCATATCTTAGTAAAGGTATGTAGTAAACTATATTGATGTATCACGGAAATTCAATCACGAATATATGGGGTAACCAGATAAGAACGATAAGAAAAAAAAATTAAATAAAACAACAACGGTGTAAGATATAAAACTTATTCTAGCTTTATTTTAAAGCTGCATTCATGCCATTATGTATGGAATATCACATTATTTAAATGGTTGCCTCAGCTTCGCTGACAGTGCTTCAAGCGATCGGTCCAATTTTAGATGACTCGGTCCAATATGTGAGGCGTTATTCCGGAAATAGCGTCTCGAATGTTGGACTCGAGCTCATCCAATGTGGTTGGCTTATTAGCGTAGAATAAGGACTTGACGTAGCCCCAGAGAAAATAATCGAGGGGCGTCACCGCGCATGATCGCGGCGGCCAATTAATGAACGCTCGCCGCGAGATGACCCAGTCGCCAAATTTTTCCTTCACCACTTCGAGCGTTGCGTCGCTTGTATGGCATGTAGCGCCGTCTTGTTTGAACCACAGCTTGGATATATCGATGTTGTCGAGCTCTGGCCACAGAAAGTCGGTTAACATCGCTCTATACCGAGGACGATTGACGGTAACGGTGTCTCCTTCTTCATTTCGAAAGAAATAAGGTCCGATGATGCCGCCGTGCCATTAACCGCACCAATCAGTCAATCTTTGTGGATGCATTGATGCTTGTTCGAACACTTGTGGATTGTAATCGCTCCAATAATGGTAATTTTACTTGTTGACTAGCCACTGAGCCAAAAATGGGCTTCGTCCGAGAAGATGATTTTTTGGCCAAAATCCGTATCTCCGGCCAACATTTCCAGCGCCCAATTAGCGAACTCACGGCGTTGTCTATGGTCGTCCGGCTTCAATTCTTCCGTCAGCACAATCTTATACGGATGTAGGCCCAAATCCAAGCACAAAATAAGCCTGGTTGACTCTTTGTCGATGCCCAATTCAGCTGATCGGAGGCGGATAGGCATTTCTGGGTCTTCTCCGACGCTGGCCGCTACGGCGGCTATGTTTTCTTCACTTTGCACCGATCTCTATCTTTTTGTCTCATGAAATGGCTAGATGATGAAATGGCAAACCATACTGAATATTTTGACAGCTGAATATTATTGGTAGCTTTGACAACTGCTGAAATATAATAATTGGAAAACTATCATTGCTATCTGGTCACCCTTTAGTAACTTTTCCGATCACGGAACTTACAATACCGACGTATTTTAAGTCGCTTATGATTTCTTATGATCACGGGAACTAGCAGTTCGTTTAATACAGGTTCAGTTCGTGGGAATTATAGGCAGCATTATACCTAACCATATTTTCTTTCACTAAGAAGGTCCGTTTACACAGTGTATCTACCGTACCATGCCTGATCTTGTGGCAAACGCGACGGTTCTTTGCTGACTAAAGATATTCGATAGGTTAAAGTTCTCATCGCGTATTTTTTCATATTCGAGAGCGAAAGTTTTTTTTTTAAATTCCAATTAATTTTCTCACAATCATTTCAAGAGTTGCTCAAACTATATGAACAACTGGATCATCAAAAATTTCAGCATCTTCAGCTGTCGAACTGTCAATCAATTTTCAGCAATATCTATACTTAAAACTTAGTGATTATTTCCTGCGAACACATTCACTATCCGCACAGCAATTAATCCCACTTGATAACTCTACAGACTTATAAGTATGTATCTTATACCAAATTAAGCAAAGAACCCTCCGATCGCACTTCAAGATGAAGCTAACATACTCAAGATCAGCAATTACTAAGCTCGCACGAAGTTATCTAAAAGCAGCTCGTATCTACGTAGATAATCTAATAAAAAAGAACCCCGCAAATGTTTATTGTATCTACGTAGGATGGTCGATATTATCTAAATACAGTACACATGTATGCACATATATCTCAGCATGTGTGTACTGGAAAATTGCGAAAAAAGCAATACCCATGCATAGAGACAACCATCGCGTTTCCTGTGATCTCACCTAAAATCTATGCAAATGGTATCAGGTGAGTGGCGACGCTATTGCCTTAGAGTCGGGCCATTATAAGGCTCTGGTTAGATAGCGAAAATGGTAAACACTAGTTTGTCAAATCGCGATGTGGAAAATTGGTTTTGGGTTGGGTTTGAGTTGGCGCATTTTTTTTTTCCACAGCTTCTTACAAATGACAAGGTTTACATAACAACAGACAATAGATTCACGCGTTGTTGTGCGAGTGCAGTGGGCAGCAGACTACAAAAGACTTGAACTGTTTAACATAGGATTTAAGGTATAAATGTTTGCTTGGCTCCTTCACTTGAACAAAGAGGTGTAATAAATTATATAATTTGTCAAGTAGCCTGATAACTTAATAATTTTTCATTTAAATGAAAGCTATTGGAAGTATCTTGTGAAGAAGAGACGTTATGGTAATTTGTCTTGTAAATGCGCGTTGCAATATTCGACATTAAAAATTGCTATAGTGACGTGGCGATAGCTACATCTGACACCAACGAGCAATTGTTCTCTAATGATCTAGGTGGTCTGATCCTTTTGGTCAGCAGAAATCTGAGCATCTACAGAAAGGGGGAAATCTAGACAACATATGCAGAAAGAAATAAAATTTATCCTATGTCATGTATTGATGGGAGGTATGAAAATTTGATTTACTGAGACTGGAATTACACCACAGCTGACTCCAGGTATTACTCTCGACAGAAACAATATTTAGTATAAGACACCAATAATTTTGAACTCACTCGATATACAGAATGGTTGACGGTTATTAATACTCAGAACTTTGCCTTTTGTTTTATGTTGTGCTGATGAAGCCACGAATACATGGATCAAGACTACGATATCGCAAATATTGACGAAACAAAGGGCAGAATGTTGAGGATCATTGTGGAAAATTTCATTATACTGAAAACTGTCGGTTTTAGATGTCTTTCGCCTAAATCAGGAAGGCTAATTTAAGCAATTTCATACTCTATGAGATGCGGAACTGATGGTACTGAAATTTTCCAGTGTCCTTTCTTTTAAAAAATGTAGAGAGAGGTTTGGGACATACCTCGGTTATGGGACAAATTGCTAGATTCCAACAAACGGGGTCATGGAATAAATAATGCATTACGTCCGAAATACAATGGACCACTTTGCTTAAAGCCTCTTCTAACGTTGACTATATCATATTTGAAAGTAGTTCTTTTATTTCTCAGCTGATGACTGTCGTTACGTAGCGCTTAACGGTGGTGACGTTCCCTTTATTCCAGCAAAATACTTCCAAAATACCACTCTACTTTGCTTATTCAGAATATCTCAAGTTTTTTTTTTTTTTTATTTTGTCGCCGAGGAAATTAAATTTTCTTTTGAACTACCATTTCAAACATTTCATAACATACCCAGTGAGTGGGGGTATAGATACTGAAGTATAAAAGCGAGGTTTTTCTAAAAACAGGTAAGCTCAATTCAAATTTTATTCGATGCATTTGCCACGTCCAAATCTCAAGATGTTTAGTAACTAAATCCATGAATTTTATATTCTTGAGCCGGTGTCCGTTTCATCTATATACATAGGTAGGTTTAGCTTTTCTCGCGTATATTTTTAATAGCTGCACGCAAAGACGTTTTTTTATGAGGCTTTTTTCTTCAATATGGCAACACTTAGACAGCTAATAGTTAATCTGACAGTTGACACCATCTTTTTATTCAATATTGTTCGGCACATCATTATGCAAAGACGTCCGAGCAGCGTTTGCAAATTGTGGAAATTTATTTCAAAAATCTGTTTTCAGTAAAAAATGTTTATAGAGCGCTACGCTAATTTTACGGTCAACATAATCGACCAACTGAGTAGGCAATTCTCAATTGAAACATTTCGTACTGCATTTACTCTTTTGCACTCCAAGCCACCGATAAGAATGCACAGAGTGCGCACAGATGAAAATATCGACGCCTTTGAGGCCAGTGTTGAGGAAGATCATAATTCATCGATTCGTCATCGTGCGCAAGAACTTGGTCTGTGTCCATCGACTTTATAGAAGATTTTGTGCAAGCATTTTGGTTTACACGCTTACAAGATTCAATTGGTGCAAGAACTGAAGTCGAACGATCTTCGTTTGCGTCGTGAGTTCAGTGATTGGGCGCTTGAACAGTCGATCCACTTTTTTGCCGTCAAATTTTGTTCAGTGTCAGTGGCTTTGGTAATAAGAAAAATCGTCGGATTTATAGCAATTAAAATGCAAAGGTGATCCATCTACTACCGATGCATCCCGAAAATGCACTGTTTGGTAGCAACATCGGGCCCTACTCCAAAAATGAAGAAAATCGAAATGTCACCATCAATGGCGCCCAGTGCAGAGCCATGATCAGTGATTTTTTGTTTCCAAAAGTGCATGAATATAGTCTGCAGGACATTTGGTTTCAACAGGATGGTGCCACATGCAATACTGTCGGCGAAACCGACGAGTTATTAAAGGAAGTGTTCGATGACATTATTTCCAGAAATTGACCTGTGGTCTGGCCTCCAAGATCGTGCGATTTGACGCCGCTGGACTATTTTCTGTGAGGGTATTTAAAGTCATTGGTCTATGTGGACAAGCCAACATCGAGCGCACCATTCGTGAGATACGTCCCCAAATGCTCGAAAAAGTTGTCGAAAGTCGAAAATTGATCAAAGATGCATGTTCTGAGACGCTTCCATGGTGGCCATCAAAAATTATCTATCGAATAAAATATAATAAAATACTAATTATTTAGCTCTCTCTTAATCTTAATTATTATAGGCCTTAATGGATTTTGATAGGTAACGTACGTGAAATTCTTGAAACATGAATTTGTATGTTTTGCTACAATTCGAAATACGTACATATGTATGTATCTTCAATCTGAAATAGAAAATAAATAAAATTAGAAACATTTTTGACATCGATAGACATGAAATGGGATAGGATTTAACGAGTCAGTAGAGTTTAAAATGTCTACCGCGAGAAAAGCTATCTACTCATCCCAAAGCGAACATACCCCTTTGGAAAACATTGGTTTTTTCACAATGCGTTCCCCGCTGTAGTATTAAAAAGCCTGTTGAGCGAAGATCGACTGCTCGAAAAAGACCGTAGGGTTTGAAACTTTTGCAGCGAGTAAAGCGAGCCAGTCATATCACAATGGACGTACCTCTATGACGTGATAATGGAAAACAGAGAAGAAATATTCATAAATTCACAGATCTAAAGGAACTGAATCTTAACCTATCGGAAACCAATTTGTTAAAAGCCTCTAATTAATTACACTAGTCAACAAGATTTGTACCTGAAGACCAATTAGTACTTTTCTAGCTAATATTTTGCTGGTGATTACAGAAATAGCAACAGAATTTTGACGTAACTTCTCAATTAAAAGATATTTAGTACCCGGGGTGTTTGGAAATCAGCTAATTTGTATTTTTCAAAACTGGCTAAAATTGCAAGAAATAACAAATTAAAAGTTCGAAATAATCCGTGCAGAATTTAATTGTTTAAAAAATATAGATAAATTCAATTCATCAGCCATAAAAAAGCAAAAGAGTTTTCTGGATCGCTGAATCCGATTTCAAAGCCAGAATTACAAAACCCTTATGAATATGTGTCCAACAATAATGTACAAAGTAGGGTTGTACGAATAATTCGCATCAATTTGATGCAGTGTATCATGATTCCGCCAACTTTTATTTTTCAATATTCAGCAAATATTTTCAACAACCATCAGTCAGCTCAGTCAGTATCATAGTTGTTGACTCAAAGTCACCGAAAGTCAGTATACAGGATGGATTCCACTTCAGATGCTCAAACTTCGGAAGGCAATAGACCTCCTATGTTTCCACTAAAACTAAAGGGTGGTTAAGTTTTAAGGGCCGATGTTGATTTTGAATAAAACACAAATTATTTAGGAAATTACTGTCATTTCTTTTTATTATGATAATATTGGTATGGTTCAATTATGTATGGAAGAAAATATCGGCCAAATGGCCGCCGCGACCTCGGCGGCACACCTCCATCCGATGGTCCAAATTTTCAATGAAACTGAGGCATAATTGAGGTACTATGCCGTTAATGTGCCAAATTATCTCATCCTTTAGCTCTTTAATTGTTATTGGCTTATCGACGTACACCTTTTCTTTCAAATAACCCCAAAGAAAGAAGTCCAACGGTGTCAAATCACATGATCTTGGCGGCCAATTGACATCGCCACCACGTGAGATAACGCGGCCATTGAATTTGTCGCGCAAAAGAGCCATTGTTTCGTTAGCTGTGTGGCAAGTGGCACCATCCTGTTGAAACCACATATCGTCCACATCCATATCTTCCAATTCGGGCCATAAAAAGTTCGTTATCATCTCACGATAGCGAACACCATTCACAATAACTGCCTGACCGGCCTCATTTTGGAAAAAATACGGCCCGATGATGCCGCCAGCCCATAAACCGCACCAAACAGTCACTCTTTGTGGGTGCATTGGTTTTTCGACAATCACTCTTGGATTATCATTCGCCCAAATGCGGCAATTCTGCTTATTGACGAATCCACTGAGGTGAAAATGTGCCTCATCACTGAAGATGATTTTCTTCGAAAAATTATCATCCACTGTTGCCATTTCTTGCCACCATTGTGACCATTGACGACGCTTGAAATGGTCAAGAGGCTTTAGTTCTTGAGTCAATTGCACCTTGTAAGTGCGTAAATGCAAGTCTTTATGCATAATGTTCATCAACGACGATCGTGAGAGGTGCAATTGTTGGGCACGACGACGAGTTGAGGTGGACGGCTCTTCAGCCACACTATCGCGAACAGCAGCAATATTTTCTGCAGTACGAGCTGTACGAGCATGCACTGGTGTTTTCACATCTCCTACAGACCCGGTTTGCACAAATTTTTGCACGATTTTTCCGATTGTACGCACATTTGGACGATTAAATTGACCGAAAGAATCACGAAATGCACGATATGCATTTTGATTTGAACACCCACGGCTTCATAATAAGCCTGAATAACTTTAACGCGTTGCTCGATTGTGTATCTTTCCATGGTTCGAATTGAGTTAGTCTGAAATTGAGAAATGTCAAATGAAATGCAGAAAAAAACTTGACGTTTAGGTGTGGTTCACATTCAACATCGGCCCTTAAAATTTAACCACCCTTTACTTGCACTGCATTAACTTTTATTTGTTTGAAAAGCAAATTGAAATTCCTATCCAACGGTATGTATCTATCTATAACAGCTTTCATTTCCATGTATTTGAAAATCTATTTTTCATAAAATTTCTAGAAAACATCTCATCTTGGAAGGACACACATTAAATTAAATGGATATTAAAAATATTTTATGCAGCACCATGTGTTTTAAATGTCGAAAAATCTTCTCCATTAAGTTTTGCCCTAAGAATCATGCTACATATATGTACGTGCTCTAAGTTTTATCTTTTCTAGGTAATCCGGAAGGACTTGGAAATTGTGGAAAGACACACAGACACATTTTGAAATATTATTAAAAGGAGACACTGTGCTTTTTTAACAGCTTGTATTTTGTGAATAGAAAATCAGTTTCCATAATGTTCATTCCCATAGTCTATGCCTTAAGTGTGTAAAGTTTCATCTTCATCTTTCTACGTCATCCAAGGGGTCCTAAAAGTGTAAAAAGGCACACACATTGGCAGACCGACTTAAAGTGATTTTTAAAGTGTTTTTGTAACACCCTATATTTTGGAAATCGAAAATTCATCTACGTAGAGTTATACCCTGTAATCTGTACTATAAGTGTTGAAATATGGAAAGCACGCTGCGAAATATTTTTTAAGAATTTTGAAAAATATTCCCTGAAACACCCTATATTTCGAAAATTACGTAGGCCGTCCACGACACTCTGCGCCGCGGTCTGCGGTCTGTGCTATTAGTGTGCAAAGTTTCAGATTTCTAGCTCATCAGGTGGCTTCTGAAGAATTCGGAAAGGAAACACATGCAAAATGAAAAGTTTGTGAACGTATCCTTAGTAAATTAGGTTCAATGGAATTTTGTTCATACAGGGTGCAATAAATCAAAAAAAGTGTAATAAAAAAAATTGTAAACAATATTATGCTGAATAATTATTTACATGGACATTCCTTATATAAAGTGGATAGTTTTCGAGAAAATAGAGAAAATCTTAGGACAACTTTTTTTTGGGGAATATATAAAATTTCTAGGGAAAAAATGTGTATAAATTCCCGTGCTTGCTTGCATTTTTTTTTCTGAAATATCTAAAATGACTGGTCTAATAAAAAAATCGATTTTGCTTGGGCTCCGGAAAATCATCTTACGCATCTGGGTCTCACAATTTTATCTGTCAGTCCGTCGGTATGTATTACAGATTGTAGCCTAATAAATTACTGGTTGGACTTGTTTCAAACGTCATTTCTGGGGTTTGCTGGGCCCCAATTCGAAGCAAATATAGAAATTTTCATTCTGACCTCGAAATAAACGATTCTTTCAATCTCAATAGACGTGTTCTTTGTTAGCACCTAGCTTCAATTCCCTTGTATAGATTTTACCTAGGCACCATTTCGAAGTTATTGACAACAGTTGATAGAGCTTGTAGAGTAAGTCACTGCAAGCACGTCGCTACTTACTCCCAGATTCCTTTCAGTCCCTATACATCATTCTTCAATCTGTCCCACTGTATGCAACTTCCCATGTTAGGACAGTTCATAAATTTGCCAAGAGTTATGTTAAATTACTTCACTTCAACATTTCGATTCCGCAATAGTTTGTCTAATAGAAAGTAAATTTCCATTTTACTCAATTCATTAGCCACATACGTTGAATACTCTCACACTCAACTGGAGTATGTGCCAAGTCAATAAAAGACAACACTCCACTTAATGTAACGACCTGTACTAGCAGCGCCAGCGCCGCCATTCATAAGCCATCCACTACCACCAATTTGGCTTTTCATCTTTCCATAATTAGTTGGCGGCGTCGACGGTCATATGCGGAATCAGCATCTACTTGAATACGATCAGGTTCCAAAGCAGCAGCTTCCATGTCCTAATTTGACGCGAAAAAAACTTGAAGTTGCCCATCGCCTCCAAATGGCAAACATATCGACTCCAATTGAGGAAATTAAAATCTTTAATAACTTTAATAGTTTAACTTGCTAGATCCTTACAAGGCGCATGCTGTCATCTGAACCGTCACGTCGCCACCATCGCCACCACCGCAACAGCAACAGCAACAGCAACATCAGGGGCAACAGCCAAAAGTGGACAAAATTTGCGGCATGGCGGCCGACGGCGGTAAGTTTCGCTTTCGAATGCTGGAGCTCTGTATTTGTGGTTAGAAAATCAACGTCAATACAATAGCGTGCATTGGATGTAAGCTCTTCCGAAGGACACGTCAACATTTCAATTGGAACTGGGACAGATTTTTCATTTGGAATAGATCATTTGATTTATTACTGCTGTCGCTGTGTACCTTGATGGTTGATGGGTTCATTGGGGCACAAACAAATTGTGTGGAACTCTTTGCTTCTAATGTCATCGATGATGGAGACGATGTTGATACTGATGTCGGCATAGTGCCGTTTCCTGTACTGCACGTCACTTTGCATTTCATATCGCACTACCCACGCGCAACTCCGAACAAGGCGGCCGATGGACGTCGTCGTACCACGAAATCCGCTGTTGTCATCCCATGCATGAGTGCACCTCGTTTGCATGTAAATATTTCCATGCATCTAGCTGAGAGGTGTTGTTGTGGCTTTGTATATCTGCTGATATGTTTAATGTTGGATGCAACTTTTACTACTTAGATACCTACGCGTCGTCCTATTTCCGATTGAATTTAAGGTGAGATTATGAAGATCTGTTTGGGGGGGGTTTATATGGCACGTGCCGTGTGGGTTGTATGTACGGCGCAGATTTTACTTACACGCTAACGCTTCTATCGGAGGTAATAATTTGATGAAGTTTGGTAAGTGGTTATGAAATTCATGATGTTAGGGGCTAATGAAAGTGCCATAAACTGAGCCTATTGATGAAGTGGATAAAATTACTGGAATTGCAGAAACAGAGAAGAGTGGTGGCAGTCTTACATCTTACAGATGTGTATAATCTCCATTGCGTTACTTACGCATTGTTCAAATATTTACATGAAGAGAATGATTGAATGGTGCCCTAAGAAACTATCTAGCTAAAAACAGCTGGATTGATGATGATAAGACGACTTTTGTCTCCATTTTAAGTCATTTTGACGATTTTTAAGCAAACCATCGCAAACCATTTGCCATTGAGATTAATACGTCGATGCGCACACAATACTCATGTAAACACATTCATGCAAGGTGCATACATATGTTTGTCTGTTCCCGTACTTGACGAAAGTTGACGAAAATTGGTGAAATCGATCCGCAACTCGATCAAGTACGGGAACAGACCTGTTATTTATTATATTAAATATAGACCTATTATATTATATTATAATGAATTAACTCCAGAGCTCACTGAACAAACAAAAAAGAACTAGAATGGAAAATGAAGTAGATGAAAATCTGAATAAACCAGTGGGAAATCTAGCGATGGGCGTTTTACCACAAGCTTTTGATGGACTAATAAAAAATGCATTGAACGAAATTAGGGAAGATATTAAACTCACCAAAGAAGAGGTAATATTATAATATTAAAAGCGGAAAACGCGGAACTTAAAATCGAAATGGAAAAGCTGAAGAAGGAGAGACTAGAAGAAAGTTAAATTGTATCATACAATCGTACCCATCCGCATCTACGAGGGTGGGTCAATAAGTCCCTGAAAAATGAAATAAGGAACACTGTTTTCGGTATAAAAACATTTTATTTTTCAACATAGTCTCCTTTTAGCTCTATACACTTCATCCAACGTTTGTCCAATTTTTTGATGCCCTCCAAATAATACGATTTCTCGAGCCCCTCAAAATAAGCGTTTGTTTCAGCGATGACCTCTTCATTCGAGGAGTTCGAGTCTAACTCATGCAATTTTGCCATTGCGACTGCGGACTTGTGCGCCGGTGCGTTGTCCTGGTGAAAAGAACTTTTTTCTTCGCCAAATGCGGCCGTTTTTGCTTCAAATTGGCTTGGAATCAATCCAGCAGCTCTGCGTAATATGCGCCGGTGATCATTTTACCCTTTTCAAAGTGATCCATGTGAATAACACCGCGCGCATCCCAAAAAACTGTCGCCATGACCTTGTTTGCTGACAAACCCGCCTTGGCCTTCTTCGGCTTCGATCCACCAGGAGAAGTCCATTGTTTTGACTGTTCCTTGGTTTCTGGTGTGTTGTGGTGAATCCAGGTTTCATCCACGGTTACGAAACGGCGCAAAAACTCAGCCGAATTTTTCTGGAACATCGCCAAACACACCTTTCAAGTTGTTAAACGAATGAGTTTGTTGTCGATTGTGAGCAAATGCGGCACCCATCTTGCGGAAAGCTTTTTCATGTTCAAATATTTATGTAAAATCGAAATCACTGAGCCATGTGATAAGCCTGTGGCCTCTTCAAGCTCGCGCACTTTCACTCGCCGATCGTCCATTATCAAACCATGGATTTTGTCGACCATTTCTGGTGTGGTGTCCTCAATTGGGCGACCAGAACGTTCGGCGTCACTTGTGCTCGTAAGCAGCCTGGTAATCCCCATATGACCAGGTCTGTGAGTTAGTTAGTTATGTCCTCTGACCCCTCGTGGGGCCTAGGGCGTCAACAATGCCTGCGCGCTTCTGTAATGCCCTTGAGATCCCTTCAAGTCATCCCCAATGATCTGGATTCCTCCTCGACTGTCCTTCTCCATGTCTGCCTAGGGTGGCCCACTCGTCTGCCTGATTGGGTAAGTGGATACCATTGCATGGTGTACTTCGCAATGGAACTGTGTGATCAATCCACTACCACTTTCTCCTCCGTATTTTGATGTCATTCTATAAACGATTCGGTCAGAAGATTCTTAGCATGTTGCAAAGACATCTATTTATAAAGGTTTGCAGCTTCCTTGTGACGATGTTGATCACTTTCCAAGTACTACACCCATAAAGTAGCACTGTTTCCACGTTTGATCGGAACAGTCTCAGCTTGGTTTTTGTGCTGAAACTTTGTTTTTTCAGATCTTAAACAGCATTCCGAATGCAGCCTTTGCTTTACGAATTCTGCTGTCCACATCCAGTTCGGTACCACCATCTTCTGAGACCATACTTTCTAAATAAAGAAAGCTGCTTACTTTCTTGACTTGCTGTCCGGCAATGTTGAGTTGAGCGGCGCTGGTGTTTTGTTGAGAAAATGAAGTGCTTAGGGCCTTTGTTTTTGCCGTATTTATTTTCAGCCCTACTTTGTTCACCTCTGACTCCAAATTTTGAGCCATCTCAAGCAGGTCCATTATCCTGTGTGAGAGCAGGCAAACGTCATCAGCATTGTTAAGGAGTTTGGGATATGATGTCATAGTCCATCTCAACCCCATGTTTCCTCCAGACAGAGCTGCCCGGATAACATCACTGAATAACAGTGCCGAAAGAATGCATCCTTGTCGTACTCCGCTGCGGACTTCAAATTCCTCCGACACCTTACCGTTGTGTAAGACATGACATTTATCGCCATCATAGGTAGCCTTTATAATAGCGACGAGTTTTTTCCCTTCTTGGGCAGCTTAACAATCATTCCCCTCTTCCAATCTTCCTTATTAACGGCTGCATGATTTCCGCCGAAATGTTGGGTTCGGCTTGTTCCGTTCCGCCGGGATGCCGTCTATGCCAACAGACTTGTTTTTCTTCAGGACCTTTATCATTCAGGACCTTTTCAGCGTTATTGGTGGGGAAGAGGTGCGAATATGAAAATTTGTTGCTACAAAAGGCTCACCTGAGTTTCGGTCCAAATCACTGTAGCCGAAGTGGTTAAGCACTATTGCAAAATGTTCCCGCCATCTGTCCAGCTATTTCTCATCCGAAGTTAGCAGATTTCCCTCTAGTCCTTTTACTAGATGCAGCTTGGAACTTTGACCACCAGCGAATTCCTTGGTAATACTATAGACGGGTCGGGTCTGTAACATACCATAATTTCCATACTCGTAGTTATCACAGAAAAACAGGAAAACAAAAATGCTTCGACAAAGTCTGTGATAAAACAAGGAAGTTATCCTTTACTTTACTCAATAAAATAAGAAAAGCTGATGAGGAGAATGCTAGTCTACTATCTCAATATAATTTGGCAAATATTAAATTTAAAGAGATACAAGTATGTCGAAAAAAGAAACGAAGCTATTATCAACAACTTGCATTGAAGCTTGCTTCTGAAAGTATTGGAGCAAAATTAAAGCTTTAAGAGGCTGTACTCACACATGTGGAGATAATTTAAACGCTGATTTATTAAGAAGTCACTTCAGTACTCTATTAAACCATGGACTGGCAACAAAGACAATTCAGTATGCGGAACTCTTGCCGCAATTCGAAAAGCACCAGGGCCAGATCGGGTATCAGTGGAAAAAAACGCCTCAAACGAATTTCTGAAAAAAATGTGCGATGGTTTCAATTCCATTTTTAATAGTGCAAAAGTACCAAACAGTTTCAAGGAAGCTATAATATTTCCTATATATAAAAAAGAAGATCCGAACATATGCTACAGATAAGATATTTACCGCAGTTCTACTCAACCGTATAACTAAATGGGTCAATGATAAACATATTCTAAGCGAATTTCAATCTGGTTTCCGCTCTGGATATTCTACTACAGACAATGGCGCAAAACTATAGTCACATAAAGTACACTTTAAAAAGATTTTAGCACGTAACAAGATTAGTGTTTTCCTATTTATAGTCGACATAAATCCACTTCACAGTTATCAGCTCGCGCTAACTTTAAAACCACCAAAAGTACCTTTTAACTTTTAGAGTAGGCTTTTAACAATCTGTCACCTGTCATTTTTTCAAATTCAAATCTTAGCCAACTAACGGATGTAAACAGTCAACAAAATGTGTTCGATCTGCCAAATTCTTTTAAATTTGATACAACATTATCCCTTAAACTGTGTTTTTGTTCTCAAACTTTAAATTTTTAGGTTTGTTTGAGTAAAATTTGCTATAAGTCAGTTCTAAAGTCGATACTAGTTGTAGGCAGGTTAAAAATTGTTTGTAATTCAATTTAAAATTAAGCACTGGGTTTAAAGTTAAAGGGCTGTTACTTAGTGGCTACTAACATTCTTTAAAATCAGATGACTATAATTTTGAGCCAATATTTTTAATCGAACTGTAATTGCCCAGGACTTCATGCGTAGAAAACGTAAGTTGTATATCTTCTTCGTAGACTTTAAAGCAGCATTCGGCTCAATTGACAGAAACGCGTTATATTACAAACTAAGCCAACTGGGCCTGTCAAAAAAGATGCTATCTGTGATAAAAGCAATGTATAAGGGAACGCGTTCAGCTGTACGTGATGGTGAATATGTATCATGTTTGAATCTAAGACGGGCGTTAGACAAGGATATCTTCTGAGTGTAATCATGTTTACATTATTTATAGATGACATAACAACGTTTCTACCAGCTGGAGTAAACATCGCGAACACTCAAATTAAAGCTCTCCTATATGCAGATGATATAATAATTTTGGTCGAATCACCTGAGAGTTTGCAGTTGATGATTGATTGATGATTTGGAATCTTACCGTTAACTTGGATAAATCGAACGTTATGGTTGTAGGCTCTGGAAGAGGGAGACGCACGCAAAATGAGATTTGAAACTTTGAAGGAGAGAGAGTAGAATAAGTGAAAGAATATAAGTATCTTGGAATTACCTTAACCCCAAATTTTAATATGAAGCTGGGGAAGAAGGAGGTTCCCAACTCAGCAAAATACAAAGTATATGAAGCAGTGCTAAGATCGATTATGTGCTACAGTGCTCAAGTGTGTGGCTATCAGGAGTATGAAGAAGTCGAAAAACTTCAAAGATTTTTCATCAAAAAAGTATTTCAACTGCCACAGAACACACTTAATTACATGATTTATTTAAAAACTGGCTTACCCTCTATATACGTGTACACTTTAAAACTTCACTTTGACTATAATCATGAAACACTAAAAGAACAGCTCCAGTCAATATTGAGGGAAACAGATACAGCTCGCAAAAACGATTACATTCAAAAAGCCATAAATTCAGAAAATCGACTAATTAAAATACAACTTAGAAGAGCATAATTATTTCAACGATAGTAATAGTTGCAGAAAAATATCTCTACTATTTAGAGCGAGAGGAGAATTGCTAAATCACAACGACACACCTTTTAGTAATGCAGAAAACAAACACTGTACCTTATGTAACCTATGCGCTAAAGAAGACACATTCCATTTTATTGGCATCTGTCCCATCTTGAGGCAACGGAGATTCGAATACTTTAATGGGCAGAGCTGAGAGATGGTGTATGGGTACTGCTAAGCAGCGCTTAGATACCGAAGTCTTATAATGAGTGAATTTCTGTAACTTGAAAAAATTAAAAACAATAATAACAGAATAATATGTGCATAGTATAGTGATCAATATGTATATAGTGTCTATCTGACAGACTGCATAGCCATTGTCTTTATAATTAATTTATTTATGTATACTTTCGGATTTTTATTATGTTAATAATTGTACTCAATAAATGAATCTTATGTATCTATCTATTTATCTATCTATCCTATTATTTCTATCTCTTTTCGTTACCAGGTATCACTTTGGGTGATACGGACGGTTTTCTTTATTCCTTTACAAAGACAATCCTTCGGTGTTAGAAATTACGCCAATGCTGGGCATTATCTGCCCATCCATCTCTCCCTATATCACCAGTTTTTGGGCTTAAATATTGAGTTGAGTGGGAACATGTAATCTGATATGCACACTCGTATGTATGTACATACAAGCCTTCCAGAACTCGAAGACGTACGTATTTTTCTAATCCGCCCACAAACACGCCCACTTTCCAAAAAAAATTGCATTTCTATATAAATATTAAATATTAAAAAATATTTACTTAACTAAATAAGTTGATATTCTAAACAATTCGTCCACACATTATAGAGGACCGTGGGCGTTTTCTAATCATCTACTCGTATCTCATCAGGATCCTGTAACTTAGGTTACAAAATATTGACAGACACAATCGTTTTCTTCTAAGAAAAACTCATAATAATATTTTTGTTAAAAGTAACAAAGATATCCTTTGAATAGAAATATATCATTGCATTTGAATAACACGCCCACTTTATTAGGGTTGGGCTAAAAGATAAGGGATGGGGTATCATGCTTTCCGTTCCAGACAGATTTTTTTTTTTTTTAATTTTTCTTCTTTGAGAGTAAACATCGATGTCCTCGATTTGCATTAAAGAATCGATTTTTGGAAGGCACTTTTTGTACGATCTCTTTTTTTTTAGTTCCATGTTCTAAGGAAATGGGACTATGGTGATCCTGTCAAAAATTGTATCCTTGATACGGTTAGATTCTAACTGTACTATAATCACAATGTCCAAAAAAGTGGGTTTTCGGTATGACGGCTGTGTTTATATCTGTCTGTCCGGTCGACTGGAGCCTAAACGCTTAGACGGGTTTTCTCCAGTCTTCATATTGGTAGGTAGGGTCGGTAGGTTCATTCGATGTGAAATCGGAATTTTCATTCTAGTCCCAAAACTAACGGTAATTTACTAAAGGCTGATTTTGTAAAAAGTCGACTTACTCGAAAATGGATCTTACGATTTCATTCTTATTTAATATTTGAGTTCCAGTGTATATATGCCGACAAATGGTGTACCACATTTTTTGCCAAAAAATACGTATAACCGCACTTTACTTTCGATAGTTTTTGAAAATTTTCTATTTCCGGCTACGACTGGATAAATTTTGTTAGAAATCAATATTTAAATAATATTGCACATATAAAGGGTTTTTCAATACGGACATAACAATTTTGTATTTAAATAAAACACAGAATAATTGAGATATCGAGCTGAAATTTACTCCAGATGTAGTACACATATTAAATTTAACCATGGAATTCGATCTCGTTCATATGATCACCGCAAGCACGTTTGCAGTGATCGATTCTTTGGAGCCAATTTTCCACCACCCTTTTAACGTAACCCCATAAAAAGAAATCCATCGGCGTTAAATCGCATGAGCGAGCTGGCCGTTCGACCGGACCATTTCTCGAGATTACACGATTATCGAACTTCCCTTTCAATAGATCAATTGCTTGACCAGCTGTATGGCATGTGGCACCATCTTGTTGGAACCACATATCACTGATGTCAAGTCCATCCAATTCTGGCCAAAGATAGTCTTCCAACATGGCACGATAGCGAACTCCATTGACCGTAACATGGCGATCATTTTCATCGACGAAAAAATGCGGTCCAATCACACCTGCGGCATGAAATCCACAACACGGTCACTTTTTGTGGATGCAATGGAGTCTCTTGAAGCACATGTGGGTTTGTTGCTGTCCAATAATGCATATTTTGCTTATTAACAAAGCCATTAAGCCAAAAATAAACTTCATCGCTTAAGATGATTTTTTTCGATGAAATTCAGGATTTTCTTCGCTCTTAAAGTTGCAAGTAATTTTTAATAATTTCCAAACATTGCTTGTTCATGAACTTCACCATGATAAAAATGTAAACCTTGGCTGACATTTTGACATTGACAGATCATAAAAAAAGTTTAACGCTGCGTTTGTATTAAAATGCAAAATAGTTATGTCTCTATTCAAAAACCCTTTAGAAGATGGCATACCAAGTTTTGTAAAATTTTCGGAATATTTTTTAAAATTTTAAAACTGAAAAATTTGCAGATAGACAACATACGAGTATACTCGTAGGTGCAAGTACGTGCGATCCAGCCGTGCTTTTTATTTATCCGACAGCACTGGGTATACTACTTTTGTACTTATTCTCGATCTATCAAGAGTTCCTGTCAAAATACTGACTGCGTTCTATTCCTAAGGCACGACTCGAAGCACCCAGCCCAGTTTAACTAATGAATGAAATCTAAATTTCTTTACGTAACTAGTCGAGCCATTTTAGACTTTCACATCGGGAAAATTTGGAAGTCTGAATTTTGGTTTACACTTTGATTGAGCTAAGTAAAATGTTTAAAGTCTCCAGTGTTACCATGTCGGTATAGATATTTAAGCGGTTAAAAGGTAATCAAAGTGAGTTGTCCACAAACATCTCCTTATGTATTGACCCCGTGACAAAAGTGTTTATAACAAAATTTATGACGAAAAAATTGTCTACAAAATAGGTTTTAATATCTATATAGGTATATTGCCATGCAAGCTTTGTGTTCATATTACGGCCTAATAGTTACCAACTTTTTTCAGTTAAGTACTATAATACTTACATAGATTTTAATGCCAAAATAGATTATGTCTGCAATTATTCATTTCAATGGCAACTTAAAGCTCTAGCCTTGATCGTCATAAATAAAATCTCAAAAGTTCCAAGCAGTTATCACGATGAGGATGGCGATTGCCCACATTTTCAAAAATACAATAACAAAACTACTTCTAGCATAGGAAGTGAAGTGGAAAAAAGACTTGTTTGATGCAGTTATGAAACTTTCGAGCTAATATTTGAGTCCTTTCTGCGGTTGGTAAATAAATAGTAGCAGTAGTTCTAGACTATTTAAGGAACACCATGATTCAACTCTCTATCAATCAAGAACACTAGAGTTAGAAAAACTTAAAGAGATTTACAGAGCTCCGAATATGACGGCGCGCAAGCGTTGATGACACCGAATATCTTCTTCTTCTATCTCTTTTCCTTACGGCGAAGTTATGATCCGGAGTAGAAGGATCACAACCCTCCCACTTTACTGCATCCGTACTGGTCATCCTATGGGGTTTGTCAGTTTAACCTGAGGAAGTACCGGCAGGCTTCCCGGTTTCGGATCACTTCGTCAATGAGGCCAACCAAATGCTGGTGTTTTCGCATTTGTGTGATCCAGTTGTTTTTTGGTCTGCCTTTTTTGCGCGATTGTGTAGGAACGTTGATTAATATTGCCTTTTTGATGGGGTTCGAAGGATCTCTCCTTTGAACATGACAATACCAACTGAGCCGGTCGTCCTCTATATTGCTTGTGATGGGTTCTTTTACATGAAGGCCTCCTCGAATCTTTGAACTTCTTATTCTATCAAGCTTTGTTACTCCTGCTGTCATGCGAAGCATCTTCATCTCAGCTGCCGTTAATTAACTCTCATACTTTTTTGTACATTGTCGAGCATTGTGAACCGTATGTAAGCGCCGGACGTACAACTGCGGTGTAGAGCCTTCCTTTCAGCTTAGGGGACATTTTTCGATCACAGAAAATAGCGGAGTTTTCCCGCCACTTCATCCACTCTACGCTTACGCGATGATTGATGTCATCATCACAAGTTGCTTCGCTATTGATAATAGACTTTGATAATACACTTTTTCATTCAAGAAAATGTCTGGAATAGGCCGGTGTGAATCAGAGAATTAATACGGTACCCATTTCGTTTGATCTTCACTTATGATAGCTCCATCGTCAGCAAAGAATAACTGTTGAACTTTACGGTCCGTCAATTTTCCTTCAGGCAGATAATCAAGCACTACAATAAATAGCAAAGAACTGAGGACGCTTCCCTGGTGTACACCGACTTTGATTGGGAACTCTTCGGTGACTCCCGCGGGACATCATACTCTTGTCCTTGCTCCCCTCACACATGTCCATGGTCATGAGGTCTCTTGGTTGTCTAACAAAGGCTTTTCCAAAATCAACGAACACCATGTGCAAGTCCTGGAATCACAATGTTTTTCCATTATGGTCCTTATACTTTGGATTGCATCTGTTGTTGATTTACCCGAGACAAACCCGCAGTAGTCATCAGATAGCCGTATTATTTTCTTCAGTCAGCCATCGAATATACAATACATAAGTAAGTTGATAGATCGTTGCTTGCAGTGCTGCCATTTGTGTTATTTTTAATTGCTACAAAGTTTGGGGATTGTCTCCATAGACACGTTTTTAGCATAGCACCACAAAAAGAAATCTAACTGGGTCAGATCACACGATGGCCAGTTGATGTTGCCAAATCTCGAAATTAAAACGCCGGGGAACTTTAGAGCCAATTTTGCCTGTGTCAACTTGTTGTACACAGATATTACAGAACTGTTATTTTTGTAGTAAGATGCAACAAAATGCGTTGAGCGGCCCATATTGCAAAATGTCAAGGCAAGAACTAACTACCTCTCCCTGTGGATGACAGCTGGATTTGACAGATGTCATATGGCAGGGATGTGCAATACTAACTTCATTTCGAAGTTAGTATTGCACATCCCTAACCCTTTATTATGAAATCAAAGTCATCACACAACATAAACAGCAATTTGTATCTCAGATTTGCAAATGTTGTTATTTTTATTCTCTTTGTTCAACCTCAAAATTTAATTTGCCAAAGAAGGGCAGATTGATTACGTTCGAAACATTAAGCGTTACATCATTCCATCATTTAGTTCCATCACTGCATTTATTTGTCTTACTATTTCTTTCTCATTATTCGTGTATGGAAAAATGAAATCATTTTCCTTCGCTGATTTTGAGATTAGATCGTTTGTAGCTCGTAGGTATAATTCTCTTGAAGTCATGTCATCATTTTAGGTGATGCATGATTTTAGAAATAACAATAACCGTAAAATTCATCAGGTCTCACAAACCGTGACAAAACTGTATTTAATTTGAATTTAATAAGATTTACCATTGAAGTTGTTTTTTTTTTTTTTTTTTTTTCAAGGAACAACATCACATATTTGGACACAACAATCAAAATGGAAAACAAAGAAAAAAGGTTACACTGGGTAATTTGTTGTGGGTGGAAACATGTCACCAGAGGATCACACATACATACTTCGTGATCTTACATTTATCAATTTTGTTGTTTAGTATTGCCAGTACAAGTTTAATAAATGTATTTAAAATAATGTTGGCCTTTACTTCATGACAAGGAATAATGTTTTTACATGGAACTATACTATTAGTTTCACGGTAAAGGGGCAGCTACGAGTATAAGTTATAAATCAAGGCGTTCAAGAAAGGTTTTGCATGTTTACTTCCGGAGTAAAACTGGGCTCGATTATCAACAAGCTGTCAGCAGTTTTCCACACTAGGCTGTTAAGGTCCCTTCACACTTGCGTGCGATACCTTTTTGGAGTCTTTCTAACGAATTCCTCGTAGAAATAGAATCTAATAATAGATACCAGTTCACAAAAAGACGAAAAAGAATAACTCCAGCCGAGTATCTTGAAGTTGTTCAAGTAAATCAAGACAATTTCAACTCCATGTGGTGCCCTCTGAAAATTTCGTTGGAAATTGAACCTAATAGGGAGCCTGCCCAATAACAGGAATAATTTCAGTTTAGTTTTGAGCCAGCAACCGACATCTGTAAGGAAGCATCACGATAGGATTCTGGAAAGTTAGAACTCTTCTCGGCTCTGGGAGAAAGAGGTTTCTAAACGTCAGATTCTTCCAACTGAAGAATAAGTATAAAATCGACATTTTAGGACTTAGTAAAATAAGATCGTACGATTGCTCTACTCTGGAAATTTTGTTGTAAGCACTTATGTTATTGCTAACTGCAATGGCACTCAAAAGCCTTGAATCATGGAAACCGTATAGTGCCAGAGAGCCAGATTTGACAGCAGAGTGATGAAAATCTCAATCATTCAGTGTTACACCCCCTCAGATGCCTGGGCAGAAGATGAAAAGGACAACTTTTATAGTTAGCTTGATAGTCTCCCATAGTCTGACACCTAACGGCAACATCATCGTAATGGGGGATCTAAATGACTAGGTGGGCTACACCAATCCCGCCCTCAAGCTTGTGATGAAAAATTAACCTCCTCAGATAAAGCAATGACAATGGTGACCGATGAACTTTTTCAATGTCAATCACATTGCCATTGGAGGCACTCAGTTTAAGGAGACCTGCCACAAGATTAGTTGGATGTAAATCGATATCCAAGGAACATTCAACCAGACTGATGCCTTGTCCATTATTCAACGCTTTAGAAGTTACCTCTGAGACGTCCGAAACATGCCTGGATTCGACATTGGAATGGCACACCATCATCATCTTACGAAAACATCCGTTCGAAACAATCGAATAATCATGGCTATAAACATTTCTTTAGGGGCAATACTGGCAGGCCAACGCGCAAAGTATGCACGTGAGTATGATTGCACAAAATTTTGTCGATTTATGGTAGAAATATTACATGGCAATCTGCTGACACCTGTAAACGGATAGAAAGTTAAAGGAACTTTTCACTGCGGTGCTAAGCCGTTGAAACAAATTAGCTAACCGAAGAAACAAAACACCTGAATTTGCAACGGATTTCCCAGTAACAGAGAGTTTAAACATAATCAAAGCACCTAAAAGGAATAGAGTTATGGGACTTGATGGTACCCTTCCGAGCTTCTCACTTGTGAAAGTGAAAGCTTTCTGCAAGAGTGGATATAGGGGATGATTTATCAAACTTCCAAAGAAGGGTAGCTTGTTAAATTGCGAGAATTGGAGAGTTATTTGCGTTATTCATGTGGTTACCCAATAATAGGCAGTCCAATATCTCACACCTTACGAGTTGTTCACATCCCATAATTGTAGAACTAAATAAAAGTGTGAGTTCTTGCATGAGAAACTAAGCACAACGTCAATTGCCTTGATATAATAGATGAAATAATTCTGTGTCGGTTCAAGGATTCAACTCTCTATATCGAACAAGCAGGACCCGCTCGTACCTCCTGCGTCGACCATATTAATACCTTACGGATCATCAAAGAGCAATGGATCAAGTAGGGTCTCCCCTTCATTTGTTATTTATCGACTTGGAAAAATCTTTCGATAGCGTCAACCGGGATTTCGTCTGGTGTATTTTTCACAACAGAGGTATCCCCAAAGAGGGCTTTATACGATGCACAATGGTACGGTGTCAGAAGACTTTGAAGTCCGAAGCGGGGTCCAACAAGGTTGCAAACTGTCACCACTATTATTCTTGGTGGCGATCAGTGATGTTCAGTTTGAAAACATTGAGAATGAGTTGGAGGGAGTTGAAACGCGTTGCGGAAGTCCGAGCACAACAACGAGCAGTCGATGTTAATGACCAATGCTCCCCGAAGGAGTGGCAAAACATTCATAAGTAATTTTGCCGTTTCGTTTCTCCAGAATGTTTATATCCGCTATTCAGGACATAGCCACTTTATGACTTCAAAGATTATTGACTTAAGCATATACATTTTTTTTTTGTATCTCTTCCTCCATACTCTGTCAACACAAACTTGCCCAAAAATCCCTCGAAGAATTTTTCTTTCAAAATAAACATATATTATTCTCTTCCGCCTTTTATAATGGACCTCTTGCTACTCAATAGCCTTCTTAGGCCAAGGAAACAGCAGTTTGCAACTGTTATTCTTCATTTGATCTTTGCATCTAGTTTGCGTCTAGGTTTCCTTAGCCATACTTTTTGAATATGAGAGTAGTTGCACAGACCTTTGAAAGGTTTTACCTCTAAAGTTAGTTTGAGAGTTTTGCACAATCTTTTGAAGAATGATATTAAAGAAAACACATCGCCTTGTTTCTGAGAATTTATGTTTTCACTGACCTTGATCAAGCAGCAAGTTTGGCAGTCTTGCCAAAATGGCAGTGTCTAGTTCGTTTCTATAAAGGCTGCAATAGAGACAACTTTAAAATCGATTTTCCAACGAATAAGCGTACTTCTAATTAAATCTCGTTTTGATACTCCCGCTGACGTCCGTACAATTTTTATATCCGTCGCTGTCATTTTTCTCATATATTTTTCATACATCGTCCATCATTGCTATGCATATGTGGTGCTCGACGTAAGACTGTCATATAGAGCAAAACTTAGAGTGTAAGTGGCATTTTTCGGTCACAAAAGATTGTGGAATTTTCCCACCATTTTAACCACTACACTCACTCGATGTGCAATATTGTCATAACAATTTCCCTGATCATTTACGATTGAGCCCAGATATTTAAATTGATCGAATTCCGTCTAACAGGGTATCCGTGGTCGAGTTTGTGGGTTCGGAGAAACGGCAATGCAAATGTTTAGTTTTCGTGCGGCTATTTCTACAATCGTTGTCTTCCAATGCCTTAATCCAATTATTAAATGTATTCTGAAGGGCTGTCGCATCGCTACTTACGACAACATTATCGTCGGCGAAAAAAAGAAAACTCGTTCAAGTTTCATCGATGTGCCCCTTCAACTAAAAATCTTGAACGACATTGAAAGCAAGGGACTTAGATAACTGTAAAACTTTCGAACATCATTCCTACTATAACACCTCTCTATTGAACCAGTGGTGTGTTTCTCATACTCTTCCATTTTCTTTCAAATATTGTTTTTCCCTACTTTACACGCAGCTTCAATCCTTCTATATGTAGAACTGCTGTGTATGCCTTTTATTTAACTGCATACTCATGGCATAACTTTTCAATATTCCAATGGATTTGCTGTGGTGATTGAGAAAAACCCAGCACTGTTGACTGTTGACACTGATCTTCTTTAAATAATTTTGCTGTCACTGGGCTTCTCGAGAAATTAAACAATACTCGATCAACTTCGGCAATGTCTTGAAACTTCAGCCGTTAGATGTTAAGCTAAATGTCGTAAAGTTTTTGATATCTTTACATACATGCAGTAATTAGGTGGTGGTAATATTCTATATTTGCGAATCGGAAAATTCGGACAAACCAAGTGCTGGAGTTTCATTTGCAAACCTGACAAAACTTGCTTAAATCTGCCTCGGCAAATCCGCAACCAAATATATTGATAGACTCTACTTCTCTTGTCCTTAGAACTTACTATAGTATACATATATCACAATTTTCAAATACTTACGAGTACAAAAAACGAATGCCTAAAATTCCCAATGGAAACTATCGAATAAAAACTATCGACTTATTCGATAGTATCGAAATATTCATTCATTCAGTAGTTATTAAAATTCGTTGATTACTATTTTCATTCATTTTCCTTCGTTGGACCTGCTACTCCATTATTAGAAACAATTTTGTCTTTCAGTCATGAGTAGGTACACAGTCTTAAAAAGGTCAGACTCTTCCACGAGTCTAATAGTGGAAAACGTTATTGAGTGAGAATATCTCGAAAACGGTGCGTTATACGAGAAAAATTATTACAATCGAAATTTTAGGTTATGAAATTCTCTGCAAAATGGATACCGAACTTTTTAAAATGGGGCCTCACGAATGGTCGGGACCTACTATTTTATGCCGTTTCCGAAGGGCGTTTTTCGATTGAGAGAAGCTTCTCATGACAGTTTTACTCCCCGATGTTTGTCAGACGAGAGGTGGGACCGTGAGAAAACTTATTTTTTATTTGTTATGTTTTCTTGGATTCGAACCTTGAACCTTTCGCTCAGTGATCGTACACTTAACCACTGAGCCATGGCGCCCATATACACAATCCTCCAAAATCCCAGACCCGAAAGTAAAGCAGGGGAATATTTATTCATGAGTGTGAATATACAGTAAAGGGTTTTTTTATAATGTGAACTCCCGACCTAATACGTTCCCTGGCGTCACTAATCGGCGTACCTGTGTATTCTTTTTTATACACAATATATTCCCAGCTTTATGAATGAATGAAAAAATTAATGAATAAATGCTACATGAATGAATGAACAGTTGAAATCAGTTAGTTACTAACTATGGATAATCCAATCATTCGATAATGTCCATGCCGAACACTACTAAAGAGCCTACTACGTTCAATGACAGTCATCAAATCGATTTAATCATCATGTCATAACGCTGCCTAATCACATCTTGTTTGCGATTAATTATGCTCTGCGGTAAAGTCCAGCTCCATGCTGTGGCGATTTTATAGCTATTCAACCAAAATGCTGCAATACCCAGGCTCTTATTAAATGAAAACCATATTCATCCGTATTCATGCTGTAATTGGTATCTCACGGCCCATTAGCAAAATAACTGCACCAAGATTAGAGATGATTAGCGATTAGTAGTTTTTTCCCACCAACAACTCATTGCAGGCTGACTACTATCCAACAGCTCCCACAAACGAGCTGACATAGAGTCAACCACAGTTTTATTAATTAATTCGCAACCGCATGTCCATCGTCATTGACATTTAATTAGTTTTCCAACCGAAATGCCATGCTCGGTTATGCGTGGGTTCAATGCAACGCCAGCCAGCTGCTACTGCAGTTACACTCCAATGGGAAACATAAACCTGGTCGTTCATTAATTTCCAGTAAATTACACGAACGCCAAATCAATGAATTAACCATTTTATCGGAAATTTTAGCCAAAAGTCGGGGGGGAAACCAAAATTATTAAAGCCTCCACAAAAATAACAACTCATTCATTCATAAGAGTGCCGCCAGGTGAGAAGCGGACATCTCTTTCGATCTTGAATGAAGCAAACGCCCACTAATCACAGATTTAGTGGCTCCTCCGACTCATGTCACTGATTCATTCATCGGACTGACTGACCACTTTTGAGAGATAATCAACTGAAAGTTAACAACGTTATGAGAGAGAAAACAAAAAAAAGGAGGAAAGAGAATATGATTAACAATTTGGGCCTACACGTCTAAATACGCGAACAACAAACAATGGCAACAGCTTGACTCTATACAGTACAGTGGGTGGCCGGATGCCTACGCTGCTGCCATTCTGACATTTAATTTATGAACGATCGAATCTGTATCTCAATTGCAAGAAAGTCTGGAAATCTGTTTCTCTCTTCGACGAATAGTTGGCTAATCCATTGGGCAATTAATGAAAATGCTGTTTTGCCAAGTTTGTATAGTTTGCAATTGGTCAACTCTATCTCTTAGGACAGAAAACACTTTGTGCAAGTTCCGTCACTAGATGGTGCTACCAATGGAATGTAGCTAGCTGAATGAAACTAACAGCAATAGTGATTGGTAGCAGGATAGGAAACTGCCATGGTTGGTGCGGGATTGTTGGAGCACAAGTCGACCTCTAAAAATCGGCCCACATCTTTTTTTAGGGGCCTCCGCCTTTTCTGTGCGCACTGCGCATTATGTTGTCATTTTCGTTTTTCATTTCGATGAGGAGATGAAGAAACTCGTATTAGGATTGGGATATCGTGCAACAGCAACAGGTCTCGAACATTTGAATGTCAGTTTATTTGTAGTGTATGGGCGAGCGATAGAATGTATCTTTACTTGACAGGTTTGCAAATAGAATTTGAAGACATTTTAATTGTTGTTATTCCAATCGGATGTTTTTGGTAAAAAAAATGGAGGCATTTGCTTGAACTACTATTTGATTTGAGGCTTCGTCTATAGGTATGAGTACGTGGATTTATGAAAATTATAATTGTGAAACTTTATTTGAGGAGTCTAGAGCACAAGGTTTTTGTGGGCGTCGTGGCGTAGTGGTTACTGTGTCGGATCACTACGCAAGAGGTTCCAAGTTCGAATCCCAGAAAACACCAAAAAGTTTTTTCACGATCCCACCTCTCGCGAACGTCTGACAAACATCCGAGAGTATTGTTGTCTCAAGAAAGCTTCTCAAAACAAATTGGCTTTCGGATACGGCACAAAACTGTAGGTCCCTTCCATTCGTGTGAAAAATGTAACGCACACAACACGAGTGGTTGCGAGAAGATAGGCCTTGCACTTAAATAGCTGTTGCGCCAAATATTTATTTATTTATTTATTTTAGAGCACAAGGTTTAACAAGGTTTCTTAACCACTGATTAAGGCTAATCAGAGGTTAGCTAATCGATGATTTAACAAGAGCTGAGCAGATTGGGCTGTTGTGAGAGTAGAAAATGCATTGGTAAATACAGATCTACTTAGAGGATCACAAGGAACCCCCTTCACCGCAGAAAGTGGGCTTTGGTAATTGACGGTATCATATTTCCCACGCCTGGCTGTTCTCTCATCTTGAAATTTATATCATAGGGAGCGCTGTCAAAGTTTTCTCCGTCTAAAATGAGGTGGCTTTTGGTACAAGTGAGTTTTGACACATCCTTCAACCCCTGTCTAACGCAATACAACCAGAACTCCAACTGTTGGGCAAATTTAAGTTCGACTATCATAGCGGAAACAATTGTAGTCGAATTTTCAAGAATGGCTTCAAAACCAATCAAGAGTCTGGTGTTGGTATTATCATGGAGGACGACAACATTGAGCTTCACTTATCATTAGCCAAACATGCATAGAGAATGTAAAATATCCTAATGTCTGCGAACTATATTGTAGAGAACAAGAGGAGGAGGCGGAGTATCTGTGTCTGTAATGACAGCCAGGCTACCCTTAGGGCCTTGCTCAACCCTTTAACAACTTTCTCAATAGCTCGAAAATGTAAGATATTTCTGAATTCGGTCGCAAAGTTGAACTCTCTGAACTTTCTTTTTATCCCATGTTACAGATCCCTGTTGAAATTACTCGAATTTTGACCCCACAAACCATCGATATGAAGTTTGAAGTAAAATTGTTCAGCCGTTTAGGCTGCAGTCCACCTCTCATACGAGTACATACAGATAGACAGACAGACAATATTGAGAGACCCACTTTTTTAAGTTTCTCTATTATAGTAATACCTAGATTGATCAAACTCTTGAGTTCGAAAATTTTCACGAAACCAATAAATACCTTTACAGGTGCAAGTAAAAAGTCACATTGCGACTTTTGCAATCATAGATATTTCACTTCTTTTACTGGTGTCAGCTCCGTACCCGACAGCCGGATTGGCTTCAGTTCAAACTTCCTTTTCCTCGTAAATGGTACTATTGTAGTTTTTGCCGGGTTTATGTTGAGCCCAGCCGTGCAGTACGATTCTTGAGTTTCTTTTAGACCTCTTTGTATGATGTCACAAAGGGTTCCTTCAAACTTTCCTCTGGCATTCAGTACTATGTCATCAGCGTAGGCTTAACAGTTGATTCCGGGGTTGGCTAACTTTTCAAGTAATCCATCCACAACTAGACTCCACATTAGAGGAGATAGTACTCCTCCTTATAGGCATCCTCTTGTTGACGTCTGAGTTTCTGCTGATCTTATTCTCAGCAACTCGTACATCCACTTAGATACTGTTTTACTTACTCCTTTTCTATCCAGGGCTCGCTTAATGGCTTCCTCAAAACTTTCTATCAACTGAAGGCATAACACTGGGAGTAGGGTGGTCATATGGCTAAAATGCAACTTGATCGTGATGATGACATCAGGAGGATTGAAAAAAATACTGTGAATCATAAGCAATGACAATAACAACAAATATGCTCCCCAGTTTACTGGAACTTAATACCATCTAAGTTTCAAACCCACTACACAAATCTTTCTTTCTCTCTCTCACTTCCTACAAACACCCGTGCCCTGAAATAGTTTAAGAGTATTCATATCCCCTTTGCGCGGGCAAATTATAAATAAAAAAAAAAAAATAGAGCCATCTCAGTGGATCTGCCCGCTCTGTATGCATGTTGACGGTAATGAAGTGGGAACGTGTTTAGTACGCCCTCTCTTATGTAGTTATCCACAGCTTTTTACATTGTTTTAAGAAGTAACAATGCTAGGCTGATTGGTCTGTATGACTTTGGCTGTGTTGGGTCCCTTTTCCCCACACAACCTTCGCACGTCTCCACTGCTTTGGAATATACCCCAGTGCAAGACCACTTTTTATTATTCTGACTAAGTATGGTAGTAGTCTTTCTTGTCCCTTATCTAGTGGGGTTGTTGTGATACTATGGTGACTTGAACGGCTGAAAGGAGCTGCCCATTAAATTCTCCCTCTGGAACAGATTGTACTTGCAATTTTCCAATCTTCATTCCGAGTTCTTGTTATGTTGGTCATGCTTTTGCATACTTCGAGGGAAGTGAGTTTCTAAGAGCAGTAGTGCTCTCTCTTCCTTATCCTTTTTTTTAGAGACGTAAGCATTCCACCCCATTTTGCCAGACCTTTATGCAGTCTAGCTACAGCAAGAGTGCTAGTAATTGTCTCGCAAAATCTCTTAAAGCTTTCCTTTCTGGCTTTTCTCAGTTCTTTGTTGTGCATGTGGAGATATAGTATTTCCAATGATAGTTTTTCCAATTGTTATGTTTCAGCAGCTGTCAAAGTTACCAATAACATCTAGCTGTCAAAATATTTAGTAATGTTTGCCACTTCATCATGCATCATTTGACACTTCCCGAACGTATGGAAATTATTAAAAAATATTATTGAAATTCCGGCTCAGTTGTAAATACGCAACGTGAATTTCGTCGTGAGGTCGGTCGTCATCATGGCTTCAGTGCGCAGACAATTCGTCGCACCGTGGAAAAGTTTGAGCATGGGTACACTCTTTTGGACCTTAACCCCCCAACCAAACAGAGATCGGTGCGAAGTGAAGAAAACAGTACCGAAGAAGACCCAGAAATGTAGATTCGGCGCTGATCAGCTGAATTGGGCATCGACAAAGAGTCAACCAGGCTTATTTTGCGCTTGGATTTGGGCCTACGTCCGTATAAGATTGTGCTGATGCAAGAATTGAAGCTGGAGGACCATAGACAACGCCGTGAGTTCGCTAATTGGTTGCTGGAAATGTTGGCCGGAGATCCGGATTTTGGTCAAAAAATCATCTTCTCGGACGAGGCCCATTTTTGGCTCAGCGGCTATATCAACAAGCAAAATTGCCGTTATTGGAGCGACCACAATCCACAAGTGTTCGACCAAGCATCAATGCATCCACAAAGATTTATGTCACGACGGCATCATCGGACCTTATTTCTTTCGAAATGAGGAAGGAGACACCGTTACCGTCAATGGTCCTCGGTATAGAGCGATGTTAACCTACTTTCTGCGGCCAGAGCTCGATAGGCGCTACACGCCATACAAGCGACGCAACGCTCGAAGTGGTGAAGGAAAAATTTGGCGACTAGGTCATCTCACGGCGAGCGTTCATCAATTGGCCGCCGCGATCATGCGACTTGACACCCCTTGATTATTTTCTCTGGGGCTACGTCAAGTCCTTAGTCTATGCTAACAAGCCAACCACTTTGGACGAGCTCGAGACCAACATTCCGGAATATTGGACCGAGTCATCAAAAATTGGACCTACCGCTTGAAGCACTGCCAGCGAAGCTGAGGCGGACATTTAAATGATGTGCTATTCCACACATTATGGCATGAATGTAGCTTAAAAATAAAGCCAGAATCAATTTGATATTTCACACCGTTGTTGTTTTATTTAAATTTATTTTCCCATCGTTCTTATCCGGTTACCCTATAGCACTCGTAATCGGCTGGGGGGAAAAGATATCTTAGGAAGCTCAATTGTTACACTGCAAGGAATCACATTTTTACTTTTTTGTAATTTTTTATTAAACATTTACTTTTGAAAAGCAAAATTGTTTTTTTAAACATGACCGGGTTTTTTCTCAAAATGTTCTGGCAACACCGAAAAAAACACAAAAGATCCTTGTAGTTGCATCAGAAGAATGCACTTTCAGTTTTCAATAACAATGTCCAGCAACCAATTGCATATCCTGTAATCTTTTACATCTTAAATATTCAATTCAACAATTAGATCATTGAACCGAAGGACATGTTTTGTGTCAGTCATAGGATTCCCGATCGTAGTCCACTTGTTTTGTTTTCCGTCCTTCCTTCAAGAGCCGTCATCGTTTGTCGTTTTAGGTGTTCTACAATATATATGTTTGTATATAAAAAAATAAATAGTTCAAGCCAACGGGCATCGCACCTAGAGCAGAGCAAATCTCAACATAAAACTAATGCAAACACAAATCTACTCCTGGATCGTGATGCCGCGTCGCTGCACTGCTGCTACCCCCGACCTGTCAAACATTATACAGGAATTATTGAAATTGTCTGCTTCCATGCAGTTGGCCCATTTAAAGGTCTAAAAATATCTAAACAGCGAGTGTAGGTTAACATTAAATTATAGAGTTTTATCAATAAAAGCGAAAATTGGCAAAAGAGACGTGCGTCGTCGTTCGTATTTCTACGTTTGGGTGGATAAGTTTAAAATAGTTACGAGAAGTCAAACTTTCTAATAAAGAGTTAGTTACAATGATGTACTCGTACATACAGGACTTTTTTTTATGGTTGCACAAAAGGGTGTGTAATCTTCATAGATACCAGTAGCCCGGGGTATTGGCATGCACGATTCGCAAACCTGAATGATAGAAGCCAGGAATACGCCTAAGTACTAAACCCCACCCTGTACACTTCGAAACACTCTCCCCGCTCGACTGCCGTTAGGTAGTACTTCGCGGAGCTGGTTAGTATTTTAGGCTATGTTGTCTTCTACGCCTTTTGTGATTGGCACTCCACTGTTCGGATTATCCGCTTTACGTTGGCGATCTATGCGTCTAAGGTATGCGTACCGCCACGTTACTTACGATGGTCCAGTTTTCATCAATCTGAAGAGTGTAATTTACGACATCCTCAGGGGTGGGCCACACCCCAAATTGGTTCCAAAGAACGATCCTCTCGGTTTCATACCGTGGGCAATGAAAAAACACGTGTTACACGTTTTCCGGAACATTTTGACAATGTGAACAGTTTGGGATGGTTTCATGTCCGCGTTTAAAGAGGTATTCTCTGAAACAGCCATGTCCCATCAGCAACTAAGTCAGATAAAAGTTCGTTTCGCCGTGTTTCCGTTTTATCCATACATCGAAAGCTGGTACAAGGCGATGCGTTCATCACCCCTTTACGGACATGTTCCACTGTTGTTGCCAGTTTGCAATACTGCGGATTCTTTCGTACTTTCTTCTTTCGTTACCCGGGTATTTCGAACTCGTTCGCTTTTTAGTCTTGCCTTTTCTTAAGCGAGTAAGTCGATGGGTATCATTGAATATACGACGAGTATAGAACCGTTCGAAACAGTTCGAAACGTACTGGCGACCTTTAGCGCGCTAAGACGGTGGACGGATTTAATTGCACTCACATACGACTTAACTTTTCGATACAGGACATGTTTAGATATATCCGTACCTAGTAATTCTAGGTAGTAACTTGCTACAGTTTACTTTGTCAGGAAGAAACGGAGTAACTCAATGACTACACTAATTCTGCATCTTCCACAAAATAATCGAACTCCATCAAATAATTTTTTAATTAATTTTAGTGGAGGCGAAAGCTTATTGGCTTATTACAAACTACAACTAACTTAAGGCTTAAACTTAAAACTAAAACTTAAAACTAAGACTTAAAGCTAAGAAGACAGTGAAAGTCTGCTAGGTCTGAACAGAAATACTTATTTCGAAAACTTTAATTCTCAACCTTGCAAAAAACAGTCCACGCGACTTCAAAATTTGCTGAACTAACAGTTGAGAAGATAAAGATGCCGATATCTTATAAGCACTGTCTTAGGTGAAACTAGCAAAATATCATGAAGAGAAACTGAAAATATTCTTTCCGAATGTCGTTTAATAATTGACGTTAAGACCCACAACAGGAACAAGACTCAAGAAAGTACGATCATTTTTTAATGTTTTCAACACTTGGACGGGCGATTACGATATTTAATCTATGTCTAGACAGAACGCTCCAGGTGCTCAACTCAGCGTATTGGAAATTTTAAAGTCATTTTTACATATGTAAGTGGTCTGCAAATATTCACTCAAATTGTTGGGCAATGTCGGTAAAATTAGAAATTTAACCAACAGGCTCAACCATGCTGCTTACGTATCCTGATGAAGTACATACTAACAATCAAGTGATACATGTACTCATATTTAATCAACCAAATTTTGCTCTACTTCTACTAGGATTGGATTAGATTGTTTCCGAACATGGAAAGAAATTAAGATGACCGCTTCCACCTAGTGATAACCTAAAAAAATAGAAGCTAATACCGGACTGAAGAATGGCGATCTCCTGCTTTGTTTTTGGGTGCAGGTCCCTACACGATGAATCTAACGAATCTATGAAGCTTAGGAGTGAATGTTTCCGAAAAGGAATGGAATATTTGAAGATATAGCCCTGCACTGAGGGTAAGATTGGATTCAACTTTCAAGCGCTTCCAAAGACGAGTGGTTCCTCAAGCCGCGTGTAAGGATCGAACTACGATTGATTGATTGGAAGTCTTGGTGAAATCTGGGTAGAAACCAAGCTTGAGGTTATGGAAATGAGTCAGATCCCACACAGGACAAGAGATGTGGCTAGTGTTCTAAGGCACCAAGTGTTCTTTTAGGCAGATCCGAAGAGAATCTCTCAATCTGGTGACGAACACTAATTTCACCTGTCTTCGCTGAAGAACATTCTGTTCTGGAAAGGAGCCTTTGAAAGCACTTCATACGAAACCGTTAAGAAATTTCTTGTAACGAAGGGATGAAATTTACGATACTCTACCAAGGACTGCCGAATCACAAGTGGGGCAGAGGGTTAATCGGATTACTAATAGCCAATCAAACAAAGACTAGTTTGGTACGTTTCTCTAGGAAAAGACTCCTGCCATCCTAACGGATATCTTGGAATAAACCGCGGATAGCAAACTTCGCTCGAACAAGCACTTGGAGGATGTTCTTTGAAAATCCACACGAAATGATGTGATGTGCAACCTAGAGGAAAACGTGGAGATACAATCTAAGTATTCTGTGCCTGTCCTTGATATTCGCGCAATGATGAGAGCCTATCTGAGCTAAACATAGAAAGGTGTATGCATTACAGAAGCAATTAACTCGTATCCTGCATCGACTATGCAATTGAGAGTACTGCCAAAACAGACAAGGCAGACACATCTCGGAAACTTTAAGAAAAGTTATAAGAACTGAATCAGCTAAATTAAAAAAAAAAATTAGTAGGGAATCGTGCGATTCTAAATCCCGATTTCGTTTCCTCGTTAAACCTCTGAAATAGAGAAAGTTATGATAGCATTTGAAAGGTTCAAGTCAAGCACACTTTTTGCCCTACGTATACTCGTATGTATGCCAGTATGTTTGTTCTCATACTGCTCAGTAAAGAGCCACTGAAGAGATTTTGATGAAATTTTATTTGGAATTATATTTTTCCTGATAGAGGAGGATTTGGTTGATTACATTAGGGTGGCCGTGGTGTAGTGCTAACATCATCGCTTGTCACGCTGTTGGTTCACGGTTCAAATCCTGATGTCAAAAATCATCTATTTATTTCGCATGAAATAAATAAAAAAGTCGATCAATTGCGAAAGGTAAATCAACTCTACTGCGAAGGCATAACACTGGCAGTCGGGTGGTCATATAGCTGAAAATGCAACTTGATCGTGATGATTACATCAGGAGGACGGAACAAAATACTGTGAATCATGAGCAACGACAATAAAAGCAAAACAAAAATGCTCCCCAGTTTTTTAGACGCCACTCTTGGAGTTTACAGAAACTTATTGTAATAACACCTAAGTTTTAAACCACTACACCATTCTTTCATTCTTTCTCTCTTTCTCTGCCCTGTAATAATATAAGGGTTTTCATATCCCCCTTTGGAGCGCGTAAATTATAAAAAAAAGAGGTAGTTCCGTCTAAAAACTGTCAAAGACAGATGATGTGTAAATAGGATGTGGAGAGATTAGTTTCAAAATTCTTTAAATATACTTTGTAAGCCGCCTAACTCAACAAAGTCTGAACAGATTTTAATGAAATTTTGCTTATAGGTTTAGAATGATAGTCCCACTTGAAAGCTATCGAAATTAAATACAGTTGGGTAAGGTATGGGGAGGCGTTTTAAACATATTCGTATCATCTTTATCATACGCCTAACTCAAGAATCACCTAACGGATTTTAACTTTTCAGCCTACGTATTCCAATTTCAAAAGCTGCTTATGGCAGTAGATACCTCCCTATGTCTTTAAATACTCTGAATTTGTTCTTTAAGATTTTCCGCTTTAATAGTTTGCTAAATACAATAGTAAAGGAAGGGAAGGGGACTTTTTGAGGTGTTTTGTGCACCAAACTTTACCCAAAAGAAATATTTCTTAACATATTTGAAGTCCTTTTGATATGTAACATGTATTTTTTTTTTCCTCTGGGTAACTTGTGCCTCCAAAATAGCCCCGAAAATAATATTTTTTTAAAATTGATGTCCCAATTACTTTTAGTTTATTACATACTATTTTTGTGCAAAATGATGGCCCTTTACATTTAACGTTTCTAAAGTTGAAAGCGTGTGACAGACATACGGACAGACAGACAGAAACCGTGTTGAATGCACGGTGTTCCATTTTACACTATTCTGGTACGGAACACTAATAAACTAGAAATACCAGCGGGATGCTTTAAAACTTATAATAAATTTAACAAACGACTTAAGGGATCAAACTGTAGAAAGTGACAATACTTGGTGATTCTACAATGAAGCAGGCTGGACTTCGGACTATCTCCTAATAAATTGCGATGCATTGATTCACAAATGAATAAGGTTTCGGGAGAAAAAGATATAACTACAATCTTTAGACCAAGTGCAATGACTGAAGAAAATTTTTTTTTTTTTTTTTTTCGTGGGAAGGTGAAAAGTCTTCATAGACACACCCGGTGCTCATAGTAGTGTGAGAGTTTTACTAAAAAACACCTCCCTTCTACTAGTTTACTACGACTAAGTTTCCTTATCAAGTAGTTTTAGTTTCAAAAATATTCGCGTTGGGAAGGTAGCTTTCCAGCAAGAGCACCTGCTAAAACCCGCCATTAAATGCGGCTGGTCCTTATTGAGCTAGATGGAACGGTTTCGTTCTTTGTAGTCGGCGCACAAGGTTTGTCTCGTCCAGTATTTGGAGTACGTTGTTGCAATGACCATGAAAACGAATACGGAGTTTTCGACGGTAGTTACTCCTAAGTCTCTGTGGATATCATTGTTTCTGATATACTCGTACCATGGGGCATTTACTATGACTCTTAGCACTTTGTTTTGAAAAGATTGTAGTATATCTCTATTACTTCGTTTGGTACAACCCTAAGTTGTATAGCATATGTCCAAACGGTTTAAGCACTTGCTTGTATGAAAGCAGTTTGTTATATATGCTTGATTTGGAATGTCTTCCAAGTAGCCAATACATTTGTCTGAATCTATTTTCAAGCTCGTCGCGTTTCTTTTTAACGTGCATTGAGAGCAATACGTCAAATCTTTGTCCACTTCCAAATTTTGTCCAAAGCTCGTTGGAGCTTTACAGTTGCTGACTCGACTGATTTATCTTTTGTTAATATATCCGTATCGTCCGCAAACGTAGCTACGACAGTGCCTTCTTCTTGTGGTATATCTCGAGTGTACAGTAAGAACAAGACCTGACCAAGAATACTTCCTTTCGGTACTCCGAGTTCTGAAGCCGAATTGATGGTCAGGAATCAAAAGTCTTTCTTCAATGACCGGTTGTAGGCGTTTTAACAAAAGCTTTTCAAATAACTTAGATACTATCCGCAGGAGCGATATCGGTCTGTACGATTTTTTTGTCGTTTGAAGGCTTTCCCGGTTTTGGAACCATCATAATCTCGGCGACTTTCCATTGCCTTGGAACGTATAATAATCTTAGCGTGGCATTTATAATATGCAGGAGCTTTATCAAGGCTTTCTTTGGCAATTCCTTGAGAATCTGTCCGTTTATTAAATCATATCCAGGGGCCTTGTTATTTTTAAGATTTTTTATTGTCTGGCAAAGTTCTCCCAACGACACGCTCTTTATTTTAAAGTTGTCAGGTGTCGTAATCGTACACCAAGGTCTTCTGTTAGCGCATGCCCGTCAAATGGCTTAAACGTTTCTTCCAGGTGCACGGCAAATAAATCCGCCTTCTCTTTGCCTCCTTTTGCCCATTCTCTATTGATTTTTCATATCGGTAGCGATTGCATTTGTGGTTTTTTAATACCTTTCATGGCTTTCCATATTGAATAATTCTAACTTTTTTCGGCAATCAAGCTTTCAAGATACATAGAGATCTTTAAATTTTTGAAATCTTTGATTGCTTTCTTAAGTTCATTACACAGATGGTTTAAAAGAGTTTTGTGCTGGGGAGCTCGATATTGTTGTCATCTCTTGCGTGCGCTCCTCTTTTGGCGTATCAGTTCTTTTATATCCGGCGGATATTTACTTTGGCTATTTGCGACTTCTTTCATCCTAAAGGGAGTATTGTTCCACGCGGCATTCTGTATGACTTCAATAAATCTGCCGACTTCGTCTTCTATTTCATACGGTGTTTTAAGCGACGTTTTCAGAACAATATTTTCTGTACAATATTTCCTAAAGCCGTCCCAGTTAGTTTTGTTGGTAGTTAATCTAGGGGCCCCTTCTTTTTTCATTAGACGCTCGCTTATTGTCATAATTACAGGTGAATGATTGAAAGATCAATACTTTCCTCGACGTTTGTAAAATCTTTAGCTACACCTCTTGTAATGAAGAGTCTACGAGGTCAGTGGGCCAATATGGCGGTTTTCCCGTCGAAAAGAAGTCAACATTAAATTGCATGCCAACTTCGTAAAGTAGCCTGCCTTTAGTTGAATAGCATCTTGAAGCCCAAAAGGTGTGTTTCGAATTGAAATCACCACCGGCAAAAAAATTCAGTCCAAGTGAGTCCAAAAGATTTATAAAGTCGGTCTTTTGTAGTTTGTATCGCGAAGGGCAATAAATGGACGCGATATTGTAGTACGAATGCTTATTTCTTACGAACTGTACTTACTTCCATCGCATCGGTCTCAATAATTGTATTTATAGAATGCTCAATATAATCTTTAATGAATAGAGAAGATCCGCCTCTAGCCCTTTCTGACGGATGGTAAGCATGATAAGCACAGTATCCTTTTATTTTTACGCTAGATTTCTTTTTCAAGTCCGTTTCGGAAATTAAGCATATGTCAGGAGATTTCCATACCAAAAGCTTTGTGTCTGTCTTTCATGCTATTCAAAAAGAATGTTCTATAGTAGGCATTAAACTATTAAACTCCACGGTAAAATAGAGAAGTAAGTTCCACAGTGTCACAAAAACCACACAGAATTGTTTCTAGAACTACAGTGGGCAGTGCAAAAGTGTTATAAAGGAGAAAAAAAAAAAATTAAATTCAAAATAATAATAATAATATTTAAAGCATACTTCTCAACCTGTTTTATTCGTTATCTAGGCGTACATTTGACGCTCCAAAGACTGCCCACGTTGAATATTTCTTTGTACTTTGCATTGAAGTACTTTCCAGCCAGACATCATATTACATACCATTTGTCTGAAACTATTTTTATCTCACCACTCTGCGCTGTCTCCTTATGCTGGCTCGAATTTGTTTTATCTGATGAATTTATTGGTTTCATCTACTCGTATAAGAGGTGAAAACATGTACATACTTCTGTCTGCATTTATGATCTGAAGCAGAAGCAGTTGCAGTTTCCCAAAATGCAGTACGTCCATACCATACTTCACCACGTCCAATGTATCTGTATCTTTTGCCACCAAAATCTTTAAACACCGCTTGCCCCAGTTTTATTTTTGAATGCGTTACATTTTGAAATTATGGAAATCATAAACGTTTCGCTAGAATTTCCGCGTAGGCGCCTGCAATATACCAAATGTCCGAAAATGTATGTAAGCCGGAAATGGTTGGCATAGGTTAGCTCTCAGCTGAAACAAACATAAGTGTATGTGGGTACAGCGGATCTATTTGCATCTTATATAGGCGTAAACAAATTAAGATATCATGGAAATATGTTCTATTTGGATTTGCGGATACAGTTTCACTTTTGTGATTATTTACGCACGTGGGTGTGCTGAAAATGAAAAGGGTTTAGGTCAGGTGGGAGGTAGATCGTCAGATGTTATGGATTGGTAAGGTTAATATTCAGACCATGACAGTTTTGGTAAGCAGGGTTAGACATGACAATGGATTTCATAAGATTTTTTTTTATATCTTAATCAATCATTTGATTTTTGAAATATTCCTTGGTAGGTAGCTGAAAGTGATTTGAAGTGGTTTGATATTAACTTAAGATTAAGTCTGACAGTTAAATAAAATTGAGAAGCCTTTGTTCGCAAATTTTTGTTTCTCTGATAGCTATACGGAAGCTATTGTCAGTAGCGCTGTGAATTTTTGAACTTCAAGATCAGCATAATTTGTAAATTGTGGGTAACATTTTGAAGCAAATAGTAGAAAAACATATCTTTTAAGTGCTGTAAAAAGGTTTAATAATATAAATAGCACACAGTTATTGTTATTTCCTCAACCTTCATAATGTAAAGAATATTTATCGAAGGAGTTCAGACTAATTTCTCTTGCTACCTTCCTAGATATACATAGAAGGAGCTTTCAACAACATCCATACCAAAGCTATTCAAGAGTCTCTCACCGAGTTATGTAGGTGTAGAGTCTTTCCTTAGCTACACTAGGTTACAGCAGTACAACTAAGATCGTGAATAGAGGAACCCCACAAGATGGTGTTATCTTCCCCTTGCTATGGATAATGGCAATCGACAAAATCTTGGTGCGACTTGAAAGGGAGGTGGTTTTACTAGTATCAGCAAAGTTCCTCTCTACGATAAGTCAAATCATTGAAAGTGCTCTGGATAAGGTACACTCTTGGGCTACAAGATGTGGCCTTGGAGTAAATCCAGACAAGACCGAAATGATGGTATTCACCACTAAAACAAAGCTACATGAATTCACTCCCCCAAACTAAACTTAACATAGAGCAGCGGGTTAAGAAAGCAAGTGAGGCTTTCTATGCCTGCAGCAGAACATTCGGCAAAAAAATGGGGTCTCCAGCCAAAGATGACCCTATGTCCAATTCTTACTTATGACGCCATAGTATGATGACCCGCCTTACATAAAAAATATAACATTATCAGAATCAAAAAAGTACAAAAATCAGTGTGTGTTAGCATCTGATTGAACTTCATATTAATTTTTCAGCTATATACAGCGCCGTCCGGCTCAGCTAAACTTGGTGCTGGACAGCAAAGCCATATGTCCACTGTAAGTTCCTGGAGACGATATCAAGTGAACTGGTGATATCTTCGACCGATTATAGGACACCCACGCTCGACTTCAGCAAACCTTTTTCAGTAAATTTCCTTACCAGAGCAGAATGGAAGAACGGAATGGTAATCAATGACTTTGATATCTGAATATATACGGATGGTTCGAAAATGGACTGCGGAGTTGGCGCAGGCATTTTCTCGGACCAACTGAATATATCGAAATCCTTCCGTCTCCCAGACTCTGCTAGTGTCTTTCAAGCGGAGCTTTTCGTAATTCGGGAAACTTGCCGCATGCTAAAAAATCTCCCAGCGTCCAACCGAAATACAGGTGTATTTTCTGACAGCCAAGCCGCAATCAAGGCCATTGATTGGGTTACCATATCCTCAAAACTGGTAGAGCAATGCCGGCTTGAAATAAATGAACAAAGTATCAATTCTGGAATTACCCTCATTTGGGTCCCTGGACGCTGCAATTATGAGGGTAACGAGCGAGCAGACGAGCTGGCCAGGCGAGGGTCAGCCCTTAACGGCTCGCTAGCGGAAAGAGTCAATATTGCGATAGGAGTCGTTAAGGGCAATTTACACCTTCACTTCCTCCAGCTAGCTAATCTCGGGTGGAACCACATTACCAATTGTGCCATATCAAGAAAGGCATGGCCCAGCTTCAACAGACCTAAATCAAATGAGCTACTAGGCAGATCAAGGCCTGATATTGACAGAATTGTAGCCATTATTACAGGCCACTGGCCTATAGGGGACCACGCGGCCAAGATTGGCATTCCTCTCAACATTTTCTGTCGCAGCTGCAAAGACAGCAACATGAGGGAAACTATTTTCCACTTTCTTTGCACTTGTCCTGCCCTAGTAAGGACCAGACAACGCACGTTAGGTAAACCCTTCTTTGACGATTTCAGAGAGATAGCCTCTAAACGGATTGGAGAACTAATCCTGTTTCTGATCTTCATGGGCTGGGTTTAATTATATCCTTCTATCTCCAATAACACACGTAACACACAGGGTACACGAGTTTTTGTGGTATCAAAACGGCGCACTTCTTCTTCGAACCACCACTTTACCTACCTACCCACAGACCAATTTTATAGTAGGAACACTTGTTTAGAGTTCGCCTTCCAAGTAAATTGGGCGTGTTTTTGTCCAGATTTAAGAAATGCTTGCACATGCACCACCTAGGCTTCCCAAAGGGATATTCATATATAAAAATCAATCGACGTGTGTACATATGCATGTGTATAGTTGTACTATTAAGTTACGAACAGATGCGAGTTTCTTGCCCCTGCATTATTTTCGGTGTGGGTGGCTCGTTTCGCAACAAAGACCTTAAAACTCCTGAAAAACAAATTAGATGAGTTTTTTTCAAAACACAGGTTGAGTAGGTATGCTAAATTTTTGGAAATTCTAAGCCCCTATTACTTGAATGGTCAACAAAATATGTCGACTTAAAAAAAATCCATTGTCGGTTGGTAGAACCTATTTAAGCCAAAAGTTACAATAAAGTGTGAATTAGCCAGGTGCGGACTTATAGGTGGAAAGTCCTTGGTTGATCCCTATTAGCAAACGGTACAAAAAGGCTTACTGCCTCATAGTTGGCGGACAATGCCACTGGCAACTGTTTTATACTCTGTTGACACCCCTTCAGTCTAAAAAAATACCTGTTTCGTGCTCTGTGCTCTCAACTGACTGATGCGGCTGTGAATATAATAACTGGCTAAAGTAAGCAACTTTAGAAGTAAACTTCATTATAAAAATCCCTAATCCAAGGTGGAACAGTATATGTTGAGGACTCATCTTAGGTTTCAAGTAAACGAAATCTCATGGCAAACTGGGCTCCGTCATGGGAAGAGGCTCTTGGGTCCAAAATTAATTCAAATTTGAAAAATATCTCACAGATAGATGCCACTCGAACAAGTTGTTCTACCATCTCAAGACAGTAATGAGCTCTCGACTGATACTGTTCGCAATTCGCCCTCAAACTCTCGGTCTACTATTGAGGTATCAAACTCTCTAATTAGTGCTGTGGGCAAGGTCCCTGGGGCCCTTTTGCGCTATCCTATAGTGTTAGAATCTTGGAAGTGTTAGAACTCTCCGATATTGCTGGCACAACTGTAATAGATCAGTAGAATTGCCATCAAGACCTACTGACTTTCTATTATAAAAAGTTCCTACTGAATGATAGGCAGCATTGAGCTGTTTATGTTACGTAACCCTTGCGAAAGATATTTACTTACTTTGCTTAAGTCCTTTCACCCCACGAGGGCCATAGGGTGTCAGCAACCCCTCCGTGTCATCTTGTTCGGATTTCTACAACACGTTGAAGCTGATTCTAGCTAATTTCAAGACTCCTCGATTCCTTCTCAACTGTTCTGCTCCACGTTTCCTCACGATAACTTGTGTTTTTCTAGGATGCCTCTCCTGCGCAAAGCTAACCAAATAGCATCTATCGAAGGCTTTCTCAAAATCAATGAATGTAGCGGAGACCTGTACTCAACGTTCTGTTCAATGATGATCCGCAAGGTATTTATGTAATCGATCCAGGAGGATCTGGGGCGATACCCTCCCTGTTCGGCATCGAGAGTTGGATCTAAATATTCTTTGAACCTGTCCAAAATTATTCTAGGTACTGGAAGAACGCAGATACCTTTCCAGTTCCCACATTCCATAAATTTGCCATTTTTAAAAGCTTGATGATCGTTCCTCTTTTCCACTTCTCCGGGAAACTCTCATTTTTCCGCGCCTCCGTATGAGCGGAAGGAACAATTTTGCCGATGTACTTGGGCTCGCTGGGAAGAGCTCGGCAGGGATTTTTCTTGAGGAATCTGATTGCGCGGTTGTAATCTCTGTGATACTGAGAGGTCCGCATTCGGGAAGACCACAATGCTATCGTTCAAGTAGTTTAACACAGACGCGAAATACTCTCTTCATCTCCTGGGCTGATTCTCATCCGAAATCAGCAGGCTACCATTTAAAGTCTTCATTGGAAGTTTTTTTTTTTTTTTTTGAGTTCTGAACACCTGATGAATGATGAACTCTTTGGTGATGCTATAGTTGGTCCTAATATCGCACGTGCTAGCAAAGATGGTCTTTTAAAATTCGTCACTTCTTCTCTTGATTGTGTGCGGTTCTCTAACACTGTACGTTGAATAAATTCTTGCATATAGCTATTGAACAGGAATATGACTCAGTAGTTCTTGCAAGAAATACTATTGCTCTGGGGCATATAGATTTGATATACCCGTAGTGCATGGAACAACCCGAGCATCACATTTACGTTCAAATTTAGAAAGCAATTAGCTCTTTAAAGCTCCTTTACTTTGCTTTTGATGGCAACACGGTCCGTTAGCGTTGCCCGCTAACTTGTACATGCCAAGTTGTTTCAGGTCGCCTTCCACTTAGAAGGTAAACTCTGTTTCTCGGTCTTTTTTTTAAACTAACAAGCTGGGTACCTAACCGGATTTGCAAACTAAAATAGAATTTAGAATAGTGACAAATTATTTGGAAAAATTCCGTTGTAAACAAAGTTCTAATGCAATTGATTCAGTTTAGTAAATTATTTTAAAAAGTGTAAAAGTTTTTGAAAAGTGGTCTCATAGTGGCAGGACAGTGAAAAAAGGGTAAGTTGCGACTTTAGTTGCACAATGATAGCCCTATCTGTCCTCACTATTTAATGTTGGCTTTGAAGTCTTTCACAATGTTGTTCTTCTTTTTTTTTTTTTTTGGAGAGAGAGGAGAAGCAACAAATTGCTTATGGTGTTCGAATCGGGTCTGTTATCTGAAGACAGACAGATTTGTACAATTTGGGCAAAACCTTGTTTTTTTTTTTCAACGTATTGTGAGCTATTTCAAAATCTGTTAATCAGAATCGACGAACAATAACCAAAAAAAAGTCTTATTCAAATAGATTTTGGCATTGGAGTTCACCTATCTTCCCGGCCAGTTTTCACTACGACCACGGATTATGAGATTTCATTACCATTCACTGCACTCATTAATATGGTAATGATCTTATAGTCCACGGACCTAAAGGCCCCGACCCATACAATCCGTCAACGTCGTTCCGTTGAAGATTGACGGTTGCGTTCATGTTGCCAGAAAGAACAGTCCCATAAAATCCGTTGACAGATTGAAATGTCAACTGATTGTCAACGGCGATGACAGTTTCTCTTCTCTCTCAATACTTCCATCAATGAAAGTGTTTACTCTCAGTTTGCCGACCGCCAACGGATCAACGGACTAATAAAGTAGAAAGTAAACCTACTTTATCCGTCGAAGTTCATACATAAGTCGGTTATGGGCTACCTTCCATATGAATACGTGTATTCTATCTATGTGTCAGTTAAAATCGACACAGCAACGGATCAACAGATTCTATGGGTCGTGTCCTTAGGAAAACTGTGTTTTTGTCAAACTTAAGACAAATTGGGATGGAAGGTACAGTGACTTTTCACAAAAGACAAGTTCGTCATCAAACTTTTACTCCTACACCGCTTTCGCATCCTTAAGTTTTGTTTCTCATTCTTTATTAAAAAATTCTTTAAAGTTGTAACGTCGCTCCATTTTCTGATTCCATTGTCATAATCCATTATCGTACTACACCATCAGTTTTGGTTAAATCCTGACAAGAAGCTATGAATCACAGCACGCCTCCATATAAGCCGTACATGAGTATCCATTTAAAAGTACATATTCACCTCATTATTCAGAGACTTTTGCAAGACCTAATGTCAAACGTAAAAGGCAATTGTCACATGTGTGCTATGCAGCAGATGGAATTACTTCATTTCGCATTATGTAAGGTTTATTAAATTAGATTTTCCCATTATCCCAACGCAAATTGGCAACACAAAAAAAAAGATCTCCACTTGCACCAAAATTTCATAATAATTTGCAATGCAAAAGCTATACAAGTTGAGTTAAAATATTTTTTAACAACTTCGTGCGTTGTCACACCGCGCGCTACTCGCTGAAGGTGTGAACTTTTGAGTGCGCCCGCAGCGGTTCCGAAACAAATCAACTTCAGTTTGCCACCCGTTTTTGGGTTGCATGCATCCAAAATGGATAACTTACAAATTATCCATGTGGCATTGTATTCAAATTTATTTGACCGTTTGTGGTACTTGGCTCAGCTACCATGAGATCGTAATTTAGGAAAGCCATCTACGCATATGGTTAAGCGCCATGTGGCTATCCAGTTAGGTAACTTATTCCAGCATTAAGTGAGACGAACGAACGCGATGGATTAAGCCCTGCAGAGACTGGGATGTAAGTTTCCCAATTTGAGAATTACGAACGAGTATGTTTTTTCCTTTAAAAAAAAAACAAGATCGCCAAGTTTAGTAAATGTGAAAATGAAGATTTTAAACAAGTCATTGTGGACTGTATTTGAATGCAATCGGATTAAGTTGTCAGTACAAGTTCATGTCTTGAGATTGATTACTACTATAACTAGCACTTCCATAAGTTGGCTGTTTAAATTTCTGTGGATGATTTACAGCCAGACATAAATTTATAAGTACTCTTTGAACATGATTAGATACAGAGGGGAAGCGTTTGCTATAGTGACCTCATAAATAGATCACATCTTCATAAATCAAGGTATGTTTTAAAGTGGACTGGCTAAGAGATTCGTTAATCTTATTGCTCATTAGACCGTTGCAGTGGCAAATGAGGTATGCTTGGAGATTTCTTTGCTGGTGTTTGGTCAATTTAAAATAGATTCAATTGGTTTGGTGTATGAAAGAGATTTTCATCAGCACTTTGGTTTCTATCATAGAATTTCAGAGCTTGTCAAAAATCTTTTCTAGTTGGATAGCAGCGAGGTTTTTCCTAAGAAAACAACGATTCCGAATATCCTATTAGGTGCGCAACTAAGTTATCTGTCAATAGATGGCTCCAACAGTAAATGCTGATCGATTTTGACATATCCAAAACGTCATGAACCGAGCTCAGACATATGGTAAACGAACTGTTTTGACATATTAGTGATTTTGTTTTGGCGTCATATACTTTTGGTTGTGTGAAAATGTCTGATTTTGTGCCAAATAATCGTCATTTGGGGGAAGTGTTGATTTTCTTCTTTCATTCATCGCATCGAGAGCTCCAAAAAGTTTACGGAGATGCTGCTCTAAGTGAAACAACGTGCCGTGATTGGTTCCGTCGCTTCAAAGACGGTGATTTCGATGTTGACAACTGTCCGCGTGAAGGAAGGCAAAAATCCTTCGAAGATGCTGAATTGGAGGCATTTCTCGATGAGGATCCGTTTCAGACGCAAGAACAGTTTGCTTCAGCATTAAGAGTCAAGCCATTTCCAAGCGATTGCATGCGTTTGGAATGATACAAAAACAAGGAACTTGGGTTCCTTATGATTTGAAGCTAAGGGACGTTGAGCGTCATTTTTTCGCCTGTGAACAACTGCTCCAGCGGCAAAAAAGGAAGAGTTTTCTTCATCGCATCGTGACGGTTGACGAAAAATGGATTCATTACAGCATCCCAAAGAAAAGAAAGTTATGGGGACTTCTACGTCGTCGGCTCGGCCGAATATTCACGCTGCGAAGATTATGCTGTGTATTTGGTGGGACCAGGTCGGTGTTGAAACCCAACGAAATCATCACTGGGGAACGGTATCGACTTCAATTGATGTGATTGAGCCGAGCACCGCGCGAAAAACGGCCACAATAAGAGCAGAGGCACGAAAAAGTGATTCTACAGCATGACAACGCTCGGCCTCACGTTGCCAAACCCGTTAAAACCTACCTGGAAACGCTCAAATAGGAAATCCTACCCCACCCGCCATATTCCCCAGATATTGCTCCATCCGATTATTACTTCTTCCGTTCGATGGCACATGATCTGACTGATCAGCAGTTCCGCTCATATGAAGACATAAAGAAATGGCTTGATTCGTGGATAGCCTCAAAAGATGAACACTTTTACCGTAACGGTATTCGAGCTCTGCCAGAAAGATGGGAAAAAGTTGTAACTAGCGATGGGCAATACTTTGAATGATTCATTTGTAACCATTTTTTCACAATAAAGTCGCATTTTCATCAAAAAAAACAGCGAGAACATAGTTGCGCACCTAATACTTATTCTTAGCTTAGTTCACTACCTGTGCCAAACTGCGGATGAAGTTCTCTTGGCATTCTGACAAAACAATACACTAACGACAAAGAACACAAAACTTCTTTGAAAGGTGACCAACTCCCAAGGTATATCCCCAGAGCATTTCGTTGAGCGAAAGTTCTGTAAAATATCTTGAAGATCGGACTGACAGTCATTTTAAAACATGTCGTGGGTCCATTTCAGAATGTAATTTAGAAATAATTTCTAAAGAGGTTAGTCGATCACATCCCCCTGACTCTGAAGCTCAAACTTCTGATACACCCGCATCTTCAAGTTCGTAGTCAACCTTCAACGTCTGACAACTTGTCGAAAATGCAGGAAGATTCAAAAACTACCAAAGACGATAAGAACTTTTCCACTTATTCTTTCGACCCTCTTTCAGAATAACCGGCTTTCTTCCGCTATAGAAAGTCCTTCCTACCAAACTTTGCTGACATCCATACAGAAGATTTGATGCAATAGGCTCCACGAGGGGCATGACAGGGCGTATGAAAGTATCTAGAACTATTTTGAATGATGTACATAATTGCAGAGGAAACGTAGAAAAAAAATTGTCCTGTTGGAAAAACTTGCTGTAATCTACGCATAAAAGATTATGAACCTCCTAATAGTACCAGAAGTGAAAAAAAAAAAACTGCTCCACATTTCATCAAGGGATTGCACAATAAACTTCTTAAGAAAATCGCAGTGCCAGAGGACATATCAAAATCTACTCTAGGCTCTTGCTAAAATAAAGTGCTACTTACGACTGAAAGTTCTTCGCAAGGCGTCCAACCCCAATGATGGACAAATGACCGGGACTGAACTATTCTATAACATGAACGGGGTTGAATTCAGGATACAGGAAAATCCCCAAATCCCACTGGCAGGCGACCATTTGCTAAAGCACGCTGTTTAGTGAAATTCATGCAACTTCCAGGGCAGAAGGTACTTTCAAATTTCTACAGCCTATCGTATGGGAAACAATGCGCTCTCTTGAGCAAGATGTCAAACATAAATTTCAGCAGACAATCAATAAAAGAGGATGAAATATTGTCCGCTTCCTTAAATTCTCCTCTGACCAAAGTATACTCGTACATCAACGAGTACCCCAGAGTTGGTGAGTCTCTTTCACAAGTCGCCGTACTATGGAGGTCCAGATGGGAGACAATTATGTCCACAAAAGTCGAATTTGGGTATAACATCCCCACCTTTGCATTGCATTGCTTCCACCGACAGCTTAATTTTCTTCACCACTTGAACAATCTTAAATAAAGGCTCTTGTGGGTGCGGGATAGCTCTATTCTTCCTTCGGACCAGAGATCAAGATTGGTTAGTTTCAGTTACCATGCTTCTATGTTCAGTTGCCATGCTTCTATGTTTTGGGCTCTGGATTATAAAGAGTGTGCCAACATTCACGCAAGATTTGAATTTTGCGCCATTTGTACGGTAAAGTGTTGCCAACGAAAAAAAAAGTCAGCGTGACAGCTGACAGTTCAGGGTTATTAAAATTGGAGTGCTACACGAAAGAACAACCCGTTTTCATTTTTGAGTAATATTTTAAAAATGATGAAGGTTTGGCAGCTACAGTTCGCAATTTTCATACAAAATATGGTCGGAATAGTGATTTAACTTCATCAACTGTGAAGAGATTAATTCAAAAATTCAGGAAGACTGGATCAATTAGTGATCTTAGACATTCTGGCCGTCCTTCAACAAGTCATTCAACACAATACATCGAAGAAGTTCGTGAGAGTCTTGTTGGGAGTCCAGGAACATCAATTCGGCACTGTGGTCAAGAATTGGACATTTCGAGAAGCTCTCTACAGCGTATTCTCACAAAAGATTTGCATCTCCATGAATACAAAGTGCATGACTGACCACGCACAGCGAAGAGAGTTCGTTGAATGGATTATGGAACAACAACAAGTGGATGCTGATTTTTCAAACAAAATCATCTTCAGCGATGAGGCTTATTTTTATCTTGATGGTTTTGTTAATCGTCAAAATTGTCGAATTTGGGATTCATGAAATCCACGAGTGTTTGTTGAGAAACAAATGCATCCACAACGTGTCACTGTTTGGTGCAGATTTTGGGCTGAAGGCATCATCGGACCATTCTTCTTTGAAAATGAGACTGGTCAGTCAATAACAGTTAATGGTGCTCGTTATATCGACATGATAATCCAGTTTTGTGTATCTAAATTGCAAGATATGGATGCGGACGACATGTGGTTTCAACAAGACGGTTCCATATGCCATACAGCCCGAGAAACAATTCATTTACTGCATGAGTCATTTCCTGGTCGTGTAATTTCCCGTCTTGGTAATCAGAATTAGCCGCCCAGATCATGCGATTTAACGCCATTGGACTTTTTCCTTTGGGGTTTTTTGAAGTCCAAGGTTTATACCAACAAGCCCACGACCATTCACGCCTTGAAGGAATATCAACGAAATTCAGCCACATTTATGCAAAACGGTCATGAAAAATTCCGACAAAAGAATGCGTATGTGCCAGCAAAGACGTGGAGGCCATTTACCCGATACATAACCTTATACTCAATACTTTATGAATCTATGAAACATTTACAATTTTTAATTAAAAACCTCTGTTTTCTATCAAAATTACTTCTTGCGTGAATTTTGAGACACCCTTTATAATGCATTTTTTTCGCTCGCATAAAGAGAAGAACCCTTAAACGCCACACTTAGTTCAATATAGACCCATTGTGTTGCCCATTTGGGATCCGTCTTTCGCAGAGTAATCTTGTTGAAAAATAATCTCCTATTGCCGTGGTGTGTCAAACCACCCAGTTTTGATGAATCTTCATATGTAGTTCACTGGCTTACCGGATAATTTTTTCACGTTTTAAAGTCTGGGATAGTGACAGACAAAGTGGATTGTATCGGTGAAATTTTCAATTAGTGGACAGCTTGCTCTCTGTCAAGCACAGAGTCTGTTCTTGGCAGTTCATCAGCCTTCTCATTCCTTGGTTTACCCTCATGGCTGTATTACAAGAACCCTAAGCTCTTTCCGACAACACTTCACACGATTCGATTTTACTTCGAAAGCGGAAATTGCTTTTATTGCTGACTGGCTGTCGATGAAAAAGATAATATCATCGCGTGGTATTGCCTTCACTGCTATGACATCTGTCTGAAAAACGCTGCTGCGGGCCGGAAGCCTAACTAATTTGTGTCTCAGAATAACCTTCAACCTCCTTTTTTGAGGTTTCAATCCCACCGAAACGCCTTATTCAAATCTTCAGACCAGTCACGTACTTTGCCTGAAATTTATTACTATAAAATCAGCAATCCTGCTTTTCTAGGTTCCACAAAAATAATAAATTTGTCGGGGTCACTTATTTTGCTGAGCCAGATCCTTGTGATTAATGGATTGATATGGCACCATTAGGTATGATGATATTGAGAATATTTCGTGCTTGTATTTGGTGGTCTGTTTCACCAACCCGATATTTATCACTATTGCGCATTCTCCAAGCTGCATTATAGTGCATGGTTATCTTAATCCAAAGTTCAATCTTGAAATTGCTTCCTTGGCATAAAGTAACATTCTTCTTCATATTCCATATTTAATTTTGCCCAGACTGATTTTTCTGTTATGTCATCTATCAACTCTTTATGTAAACAAAAAGAAATCGATCCAAATCCAGTAGCTCACCGAGCTTCGACATCGATTACAGTGACACCCATAAGATAGTTCACAGAGTGATTTACTTGTGCGCAGTAACGCATTTTCATTCATGATTATTTACCATTCATTAGTCACCTCCACCATTAGATGACTTTATCGTCCCAAACTAGCACTTACTCGTAGTCAAAGCAAAGCTCCATCGAATGATGTCATTTGTATTCAAATACAAAAATTATTTTTATCGCAATCGGATGAGAGGCGCTGTTTTAGTCCACGTCCACATCCACGACCACGACCATTGATTATTTGGCTTTGCCCATCTTGGGCCTTATTATAGCGCGTCTCAGTGCATATTTGGTCATTGAGTCGTGGGAGCGCTACGCTAAGGCATATCGCACTTTATTACTTGTATCTGGAATATTTATTTCACATTGTATTCGTGTGTGACAAAAGCAGCACCACCTCCGACGTCAAGTATAATACCAATTAAGTTTCCAATTCGATTTGGTGGGCTTATGGGGGACAGTAAATTCAGTTCACAAATAAGGAATCTTCAAAGCGGAGGAGTTTACGAGTATACTCGTATGGTTTTGTTTTGTTTTATGGTTCAATAAACAAGCTCTCGAGAACGATGATGATGATCGGCATTGAATAGTAGCCAACAACGAATGCGGGTGATGCTTCCAATTCCGTTCGAGCGTATTCTATTGGTTTCGCTGTTTGGATTTGATGCCAAATAATTAGTTTATGTCATTTAATAGGGAGCGATGGGGATGGGCAAAGTGCGCGCATCTATGGGCACGACGAGCACCATATGGCGTCGTAATCGATGTAGCTAGCGATAAATGGAGACCAAGTGAAACAAAAAAAAAAAAAATTCAGCAAAGAATCGATAAATTATTGAATAATTTGGTCAAAGTGTTTGTCCAACAAAATGTGTGTCATGAATGTCAGTTCCCATTTCAATTAAATCCACCCACAGAAGTTGTAATTAAACTTTATGGAACTGAAATGAATTTAAGTGCTATTGGGAGCTTTCCCGAATGAAATTGAAACTAACTAATGGATTTTATTTTATATAATTTATGAGACGGAATAAATGTTTGCTTTGCCCTCAATCTCCTTGAAAATCTACCAGAGGCAATAAGCTTTGAAATGAGTCATCAATCATATAAATCAGTGCAGCTTTTTTCCCATAATATCGATTATCGGAAAAGAACGTAACGAATTGTTGTTGGGTGTATACTTATCTTTTGAGAATTCATAAGGTCGTAAGCAGCCTGGTAATCCGCATATGACCAGGTCTATTAGTTAGTTAGTTATGTCCTCTGACCCCTCGTGGGGCATAGGGCGCCAACAATGCCTGCTCGCCAATCTGTTCGCCCTTGAGCGCCCTCGAAGTCATCCCCAATGATCTGGATTCCTCCTCGACTGTCCTTCTCCATGTGTGCCTAGGGTGGCCCACTCGTCTGCCTGATTGGGTAAGTGTATGCCATTACTTCGCAATGGAACTGTCTTCGCGCCGTAAGGTGTGATCAATCTACTAACACTTTCTCCTCCGTATTTTGATGTTCATTGGCTCGATAAACAATTCGACCAAAAGATCCTTAGGATGATGCGAAGACATCTATTTGGGAAGGTTTACAGCTTCCTCCTTGTAACGGTGTTGGTCACTTTTCAAATACTACACCCATAAAGTAGCACTGTTTCCACGTTTGATCGGAACAGTCTCAGCTTAGTTTTTGTGCTGAAACATTGCTTTTTCAGATCTTAGATAGCATACCGAATGCAGCCTTTGCTTTACGAATTTGGCTGTCCACATCCAGTTCGGTACCACCATCTTCTGAGACCATACTTTCTAAATATAGAAAGCTGCTTACTTTCTCGACTTGCTGTCCGGTAATGTTGAGTTGAGTGGCGCTGGTGTTTTGTTGAGAAAATGAAGTGCTTCGGGCCTTTGTTTTTGCCATTTTGAGCCCTACTTTGTTCACCTCTGACTCCAAATTATGAGCCATCTGATGCAGATTCATTGTCCTGTGTGAGAGCAGGCAAACGTCATCAGCATAGTCAAGGTGGTTGGGATATGATGTCATAGTCCATCTCAGCCCCATGCTTCCTCCAGACAGATCTGCCCGGATCACATGACTGAATAACAGTGACGAAAGAATGCATCCTCTGCGGACTTCAAATTCCTCTGACAACTTACCGTTGTGTAAGACATGACATTTACCACTATCATAGGTAGACTTTATAAAGCGACGTGTTTTTCTGGTATACCTCTCCTCCGCAAGGTTCGCCGTAAAGCCTTCTCGAAATCAATGAACAGAAAATGTTGCGGAGATCTGTACTCGACTCATTGTTCAATAATGATCCGCAAGGTGTTGATGTGGTTGATGCAGGAGGATCCAGCTCGAAAGCCTGCCTGTTTATTGTTAGCGTTGAATCGAGGTGTTATCTCACTTCATCCAGAATTTTTCTAGCTATTAGTTTGACCACATCCGAAAGAACGCATATCCCTCTCCAGTTTCCACATTCCGTCAGGTTTCCCTTCTTGAGCAGCTTAACAATTATTCCCCTCTTCCAGTCTTCGGGCAAGGCCTGGGTTTCCCATGCTTTCCTTATTAATGGCTGTAGGATTTCCGCCGAAATATTGGGTTGGAAAAGTTCAGCCGGGATGCCGTCTATGCCAACAGCCTCGTTTTTCTTCAGGACCCTTGTCGCCGACGTTATTTCAGCGTTACTGGTGGGGAAGAGGTGCGAATATGAAAATTTGTTGCTGCAAAAGGCTCACCTGAGTTTGGGTCTAAATCACTGTAGCCGAAGTGATTAAGCACTACTGCAAAATGTTCCCGCCATCTGGCCAGCTATTCCTCATTCGAAGTCAGCAGATTTCCGTTTAGTCCTTTTACTAGATGAAGCTTGGAACTTTGACCACCAGCGAGTGCCTTGGTAATACTATAGACGGGTCTGTAGCATACTATAATTTCCTACGTCTACATACATGGAATAGTAATATTGGATTAATAAACAACCAAATACCAGACTTTGAATGGTCAGGTCTTGCGCTTGATAAATACCGCAGTATTCTGACCAAATAGGAGACAAATTTTAAGTAAAAGTGAGAGTATCCGTCTCAGATTTAAAACCGTCAGGGTAAATTAGGCATATTTTGGGGACACTGGAATTTTATATAACACCAAGCAATTAAAGCATGCATAATAAAAATTGGCATTACTGTGGCTATGTATGGACATCGTTGCACGTTCTTATTTATCTGGATCTACAGTTCAGGGTCATACAACTCAGCAAACAGGCCTATCTATCTAAAACGAATACTTCCAGCTGTTTATTCCAAATTAATTGCGTTTCCCAAGAGCTAGCTCGCCCAAAATATTCTCTTCATTTACTCGACAGGGTACAGAGATGCGCAGTTCGCTTAATTGATGATCCCGCACTAATATCCAATCTTCAACCGTTATCTCATCGAACGTTGGTAGCAGATGCCTATGTCTATACTATAGATACTGCCACGGTAGATGTTCCGAAGATCTCAATTAAATGATTCCTAGAAATAGGACAAGCCGTAAGGGCAACCGAGCGGATATCTCTCTATCAAAATTCCGTCTGCTACATGACAAATAAACCTTGGAATTCACTCCTATGAGTCATATTTCTAAAAGCTTTTAATCTCCAGCTATTCAAGATCAAAATCAACAGGCATATCTACCACAGACATAACAAATAAAGGGCACCCCTTGATTGGACATACTTGTTCCATATGCGCTATTTGTTCGTAAATTGTTTACGCAAAAAATGTTGACTAAATCCCAAAAATTTTATTGATATATCCTTATATAAGATTCGTTCATGTACTCATATGCAAAAGCATGCAAACATAATATTATACGTACTTCTGAAAACATCATATCCATAACCATATTTTTTTTACGTGGTAGGGCTAGGGAAATTAACCCGACGATACAACCCCCAACCTGGAGGACCAGGTCCCTTTTTTTTGTGACCCCTAGGACGAGGGGCCGGTGGTTACACCGGTGTCAGTAACCCACTTCGGAGATATGAGCGCTGCCGTTGACCGTTGACTCCTTCGCCACCATCTCTTTTCCAATACCCTGACCCAGTATTGAAAATCCTTACAGACCCCTGCTCCAAATACGTGGAAGTAGCTCAAGTAAGGTGTTCGCTGGCCTGTAGACGTCACCGTTGATTCCATCGAGAGAATTCATCCGCCGCACGTCCTCCTTCTAAGGACCTCTTGCTAGACTCTTGAGACGCATATTTCAGCCGATCAGGTTAACAAGAGATGCCTCGTCCGGTTGAATATATGTGCGCTGAAATTCACCCAGATGTGCTTGCGCAGGTCCGAGTGTTCAGCTGCACACAATTTGCCCGACTCAGCATACGCTCATCTTTAGTTCACTACCAAAAGATAGCTATCCAGCGGGCACCACGGGGAGGTGATGATGCGATTTTGTCCGCCATTGTATGAATTGTACGAAACTCACAAGCCAACACCGGAGGTACAATCTTTTACAAGTCTGTACAACTACTCGTTGTACGTTCTGTAGTCGGAAGAACTCAGCGGGCCGTCAGTGGGGCGTTTGCGAGTGTTGAGACCGAGGCAGCAAAGATGGGTTTAGCGGTGGAGATGCATAGACGGCGAGTGGAGGAGAAGATATAACGCCGAGCTATACGGCCTTTACAATGACATCGACTTAGCCAGAAGAGTTCATATACAACGACTAAGATGGCTTGGTCATGTAGAGCGGATGGAGCCCAACGTTCCAGCCCGGAAAGTCTTCGGATCCACCCCGGATGGACGGCGCAGTAGAGGACAACCTCGCGGAAGGTGGCGCAAACAAGTGGAGAGGGACCTCAACCAACTTGGCGTGCGCAACTGGAGGCAGCTGGCTCATAACCGGGCTGGCTGGAGAGGTTTGTTGGTTGAGGCCCAGGTCCACCCCGGACTGTAGCGCCACCTAAGTAAGTAAGTAAGTCTGAAAACATCAAGAAACCGCCCCCGTATTGAGAGACTTCACGAAATTGAGAAACATACGAGTATGATTTGTTCTTCATTAATTTATCTTCAATTCTCTTTCAGGATTGAATTACAACTGAAAACTATCAGACAAATATGTGAAATTATTTTTGAATTAAAACATACCCTCATCTTCTAACTCATCCATAATAAAGTGGGCGTGACGTTCTGAAATTCTCAATTCAAATTTTATGAAATGCGTCTTTCTATTCAAAGTTTGATTTGAATGCCCTTTTACTATAAAAAAAAGTGGGCGTGGCTGTAACTATTTGTTTTTCTTTTTTTTTATAATATGCGCGCACCAAAGGGAATATAAATACCCTTAAAGTGTTTCAGGGAACGGGCGTTTAGGAAAATGGGGAAGAGGAACAGAGGAGAAGCCTGTGCACGTGATGGGGAAATACAGAGCCTGGTAGATCATTCCACATTCATGTCGTTCGGCTTATAAACGAATCCCTATATTTGACAGTACGGCCGAAGTTGGTCTTAAGGGTGAACTGATGTGCATTCGAAGCATGAGAGGAATGTAACTGCAGGGGAGGAATGCAACTGGCTATTTCGCTGCAGCATTTTTTATAAAAAAAAAAAGCGATAAAATAGGGAAAGACACGAGACATGTTTGGAATTCACAATGTCTCTATCACCCATAAGTTTTAACGCGCGATTCTGTACTTTGTCTAGAATGGTCTTGGGGGGTGCACCAGACCAGATATGGGCGTTATATTCCAGCTTAGGGCGAATGAATGCCTTATAAATTAAGGCCAGAACAGACCACCATTTTTGGTGACCTCGAATACGTGATCGTTCCATCGAAGATGGTTATTAATACACATACCGAGAATGGCAAGACTTTCGGCTTCAATGATGCAAGTACCATACAGGGATAATGGTTGAGGGTTTTGGTTTCGTTTAAGAGACAGAAGACAGTAGTCTGTTTTGGAAGCATTAAATTCCACTCTGTTGGTTGAACCCCATTATTATTATGCTGTACAGGTCGGAATTTAATGTGTTTAACATACGTTGCCGTTCCTCTTCTACGGCCGGAGATCAAGGACGTGAGTTAAGGAACGAATATGAAAAACTGAGGTGTACTGTCATCAGCGAAGTAATGGATTGGATTAGAAGTTGCAAACCAGAGATCATTTATAAAAATAAGAAAGAGAGTCGAAGACAAAACAGAACCTTGGGGTACACCAGCATTTATTTGGTGAACTGCAGACATGAAGCCGTCCAGGACAACTTGTATTGAGCGCCACGAAAAGGTAATTTCTAATCCATTCAAGAAGATACTCATCGACACCATATGCACGCATTTTCGACAAAAGAGCCTGATGCCAAACTATGTCAAATGCTTTTGAAATATCAACCACAACCATCTTAGTTTCGCCGAAGTGATGGATAGATATGCCATATTCTCGGTGAGATATGCCATCAAATCACCAATGGACCTGTTGCTACGAAAACCATACTGCCGGTCATTAAGGAGTTTTCGTGAATCGAGATATTTCATAAGCTGACGATTTATCAGCGTTTCCATGACCTTAGAAAGAAGGGGCAAAAGTGCAATGGGTCGGTAATTGGACAGGGAGGAAGATTCGAAGACGGGCTGGAAAAATGCTGTTTTCCATCTATTTGGAAAGACCCCCGAAAAGTAGGATAGGCAGAAAAGTTTACGCTCAACGGACAGTACGGAGAGGCAATCTGGGAGCGAACGACCGGAAGGCACATTGCAAGAGCAATGAGCTCGATGAACAACCTCGGGGCTTATTACCCCAATTGCGGGTACCACGAGAGAGTGTGCTTTAACGGCTTTGTTCCCCCAGAGAAAGGTCTGATCTAGGACAGATTGGCGGTGGCGCTAATCGTCCATGTTGCTCCTACAGCTGTGGATAGGCGATTCAACTACGACAAAGACGTTGCACACAGCAGTGTGGAGCATTTTTGGTTTAGCAGGGCGGTATCTAGTCACGATATGAAGGACATTGAACGTCAGCTCTCAAAATTCTGGTGGCTAACCGAAAGTGACTAACTAATCGTTAGTCACAATCCGGGGTAGCCCGTTTAAAGTTGGCTGTTTAGTCTATTGGCCGATTTACATAGTTTAGGGTATTTGTAGGTACTGTTAGGTAGTCGTATGCAAAAAAAAAAATGTCCAAACAGCACAGGGAATGGACTGCCAACGATTGGAAATGGGTCATATTTTCTGACGAATCCAAACTTAATTTAATTGAACCTGATGGAAAGTAGACAGTGCGAAGGAGAGCTAAGGAGCGATTTTTAGACGAATGTTTGTTTTCTACCGTCAAGCATTCACCATATGTTATGGTTTGAGGATGCATGACAAATTGGAGTCTTGGCCGTATTTTGCTTTTGGACGGTTCCGTAAATGCAGCGAAATACAAAGAAATCATTGCTGATGGTGTTGTTCCTACAATAGAGGAGTTATGCTGCTACATTCCAATCCCAATATTTCAGAATGATTCCGCTACCTGTCATCGGGTTCATTCAGTAAGTAAACAAAAATTTTGACCTAAAATAAACCACTTCTAAATATTGTCTAAACGGTCGTAAAGGCTAAAGTGGTGCTACAAAATACTAAGAAAAACTAAAAACGTTTTTTTTTTGCAACGGAGTGTATAGTCGACAAAGTTTTAACGCTTTCTTCGAAAATTCAAATTTTGTCACCTCTTTTCCATTTTGTATGAATTTTAAGTCTGAACAATATACGAACGAACAGCACATATGGAGCAAGTATCCCCTTTATTTATTTTCGCACAGTGGACGAAAATGTCTGCAGATGACCTATTTTGATAAGGATGCTCGCTCCTACATACGAACAGCACTGCATCAAAGTGCAGAGGGATCCACAAATTCTAGATACTTCAGACAGTTTAAAAATACTCAGAAAAAAAAACCAACAAATTAGTTACAATAACAAATTGTAAACTTTATTTCTTTCAAACATTAAAATAAAGAAAAAAAATGTATCTACATTTCTATTGAATTAAAATTTCATTACAAGTGGGCCGAGATCCACTACCCCACCGTTTCATCTCGTAAACTTTTTCTTCTTCTTCAACTGTTCGCGTGTTATTTGCTTGTAAACCTTCTGTTTCGATTTATCCTCATTCAGTTCCCTGTAGTAGCCATAACCACCACCACCTACACGTTTCTCGGGACGCGAACGCCTAAAGCCAATCTTCAGATCAACTACTGGCGGCACCAGGAAGCCAAAACTCTTCGCTACGGTCTGCAGGTCCAGAGTGTTCACATCAAATATCGTCTTCAATTGATGCGAATCATAAGCCCGAACGTATGCTTTGAACGCCTCCTTGGCTGACTGATTGAGGAAGTAGTTCTTCGAAATGAGTTTTTCCAGCTGAAATAACAAAACAAAGAGAGAAATTATTTAACGATTAACATAGTGCGCTCGGTCGATATCGAATATCATAATCAGAAATCTTTCTTCTTTTTTTTTACGATAAGTTGATTCGTTGAATTGGCGCGGGATAGAGAGGATTTCAATGGGGGAACGACTTAAAAACAAACAAACGTCGCAAATTAAATTAAGGCATACGAATAGAGATGTGAAGTGATGTATTCGTAAGAAATCTATAAGTACTTCAAATTTGCGATGCATTTCAAATGGAGCGCAAAAAATGAGACTGAGTGGGGTGGTGGCTGTGGACCCTTAAACAAATGCATACTTGAGAGTTTTGTTTTTGCATTCTAGTGCACAGATGGTCGAAACAATTTCTATTCAAAACCAATGACAGTATCAAGGCAAGGTCCGTCATTTGAACAATTGCGCCTGTACTATTGGATTTCAATTAAGTGGTACGTAACTGCCTATGATCTAACTGTTTCATGCAAATTATTCTTTGTTTATAAAATATTCTTAAAGAATAAGCACATCTGTCATTTATGATTAATTAAATTCCAGAAGTGACTAGTCCATGTACGAGTATCTTCATCGATTCTATGAGCTAGTAAATGATTGCTGATTATTCCACAACTTGATAACTATGACAACAGGTTGCGACTCAGCCTTCTTAATTTTCACAGGGAAGCAAAATTCTAAATTCTAACTAAAATTTGCTGCGTTACTAACGACAACTCATCAACTTCGCAAGTAAGCATTGCTGGGCAGGTACAGGAGTACAAAATTTCCGGTAACTAAAAAGTATTTTATGATCGCGGTTGACGGTGATACCGAATTGGAGACAAATCTCGAGAGCAAAGACTGCATTCGGCATGTTGTCTAAGATCTGGAGAAGCAGGGCAATCAACCAAATTGAAACTGTTTCGCTCAAACGTCGAGTCGGTGCTGTTATATGGATGTAGTACTTGTTATATGGGTGTATCACCTGCTGTAAAGTGATCACCAATGTCAAATGAAAGCGGCACACTTTTGTTATAGTTGTTTCAGAAACAATTGCCTCCTCAATTGGCAAAAAGCTGGTTGCCAACAACCAACACCTCGCAAGGAACCGTAAACAATGACGCGTGGGTGTGCCGAAAGAGTATAAAGTGACAAAGGACCTAAGAAAGTAAAAAAATTCTTCAGAACTAAGGCTTGACGAACAGAAAAGTTGGCCGCGTCACTTAAAGTTCAGGTACCAAAGGGTAGGGATTTCAGGAAGGAGATCTAGTATTATTTTACAATCCCCATTGACGACAACAGAAATAATCTTGAAGGGTCCCTAATGTTAAATTGATTTGAGTCTTTATTAAAACAAAGAACATTTGACTAAGAACAATGTTGGTTACTTCGAATATTGTGAAGAATGTGATGTGACCTAGTCAAGTCATAAATATTGGTTTGGTGATTTTTTTGGTTCTGTAAAACTTTAATCGATTATTTAGGAAACAATATTTAAACAATTTCTTCGAAATGGCCGCCTTATCTTATCTAATCTGGCCTTGAATCGCTCTGGCCACTCATTGATCGCAGCACGCAGCTCGTCCATTGACAAATTGTCCACTACACGCATAAGTACACACTTCAAGGACTCAATATTTGGATGTCGAGTAGAAAAAGCCATCGCCTCTATAATAGACCATACGCGAACCACTTTCGGGATAGAAATGTGTGCTAGGATTGAAATGCACGAACTGAAACTTCTTCCTAAACTCAAATGGATTGAATCGAATGAAAATTTGTACAGGCTTAACCTTAATCACCACTTATCAGAGCTACCTAAAAATGGTGAACTTAATTTAAGCGATCTGGAGTCAGTAATTAAGCAATCGATTCCCAGTCAGCTGCAAAACACTAATGAAAAGAAGAGATTGCTGAATAAAATGCTATGGTTCGCTGAAGATTGTTTGGAAAACAGGAAGCGCACATTCTCCCTTCTGCGAGCATTCAGAAAATTTAACGATCCATTATTCAAGATGCTCTACAATCAAGCTGAGGCCCAGTATAAAAAGATATGTCGAACAAAAAAGGAAGAAGGAAGAATTTTTTGTAGCCGAGGCCCACAAACTTTCCATCTATAAAAGCTCAGCAGATTTTTGGAAAACAGCAAAACAAATAAACGGAAGTACTTTAGAAAATAATATCCAACTAACTGCTGAAGTCCTTAAAAGACATTTTGAGAGTCTATTAAACCCGACAAACACAAATTGTGTAGTCACCTTAAATTTTTTTTTTGTTGTCAAGAATCATCTTTCAAAAGAACGCACCCAAATTTTCAGACAAATCTGTCAAATAGTTTTGTTGTGGCAGCCATTTTATATAGACGCCTACTAGCCTTTTTGTTTAAAATGGAATAAATGCTCATTAAACACTATTTTTGCGAGAAAAAACTATCACGCAAACCAAACAAAAACTTGACAAATATTATGGGGACTCTTCACCATCGATTGGAACCATTCACCGCTGGTTTACTCAATTTCGGTGCGGTCGTTCAATCACAAGTGACGCCGAATGTTTTGGTCGCTCAATTGAGGTCACCACACCAGAAATGGTCGACAAAATCCATGGTTTGATAATGGACGATCGGCGAGTGAAAGTGCGCCAGCTGGAAGAGGCCACAGGCTTATCACATGGCTCAGTGATTTCGATTTTACATAAATATTTGGACATGAAAAAGCTTTCCGCAAGATGAGTGCCGCGTTTGCTCACAACCGACAACAAACGCATTCGTTTGACAACTTCAAAGGTGTGCTTGGCGATGTTCCAGAAAAATTCGGCTGAGTTTTTGCGCCGTTTCGTAATCGTGGATGAAACCTGGATTCACCACAACACACCAGAAACCAAGGAACAGTCAAAACAATGGACTTCTCCTGGTGAATCGAAGCCGAAGAAAGCCAAGGCGGATTTGTCAGCAAACAAGGTCATGGCGACAGTTTTTTGGGATGCACGCGGTGTTATTCACATCGATTACCTTGAAAAGGGTAAAACGATCACCGGCGCATATTACGCAGAGCCGCTGGTTCGATTCCAAGCCGATTTGAAGCAAAAACGACCGCATTTGGCGAAAAAAAAAGTTCTTTTTCACCAGGACAACGCACCGGCGCACAAGTCCGCAGTCGCAATGGCAAAATTGCATGAGTTAGGCTACGAACTCCTCCCTCATCCAGCATATTTCCCAGATTTAGCCTCCTGCGACTATTTCTTGTTTTCAAACATGAGGAAATGGCTCGGAGGTAAGAGATTTGGGTCGAATGAAGAGGACATCGCTGAAACAAACGCTTATTTTGAGGGGCTCGAAACCGTATTATTTGGAGGGCATCAACAAATTGGAGAAACGTTGGATGAAGTGTATAGAGCTAAAAGGAGACTATGTTGATAAATAAAATGTTTTTATACCGAAAAGAGTGTTCCTTATTTCATTTTTCAGCGACTTGTTGACCCACCCTCGTAGTCCACAGCTTATAATCCAAAGGATTGAGATCTGGATTGCGTCGCGGCCAATCGTTTGCTGCTATGAAGTCCGGCACATTGTTTTATTTTTGCCGTATGAGCTGGCGCATAACTTGGATGACCGGCCATAAACTTGGTCATTTTGCTTATTGAAGGATTCCTCAATAGGAAACATTTTTTCATCCGTGAACAAAATTTTCCTGTGACCTTTTTATGCGTACTGGCGGCGGTGTACAGCTTTAAACCTATTATTCCGTTTTTGCTTTAATTGAGCCGTAAGTGACCAATGCGTCTTTTATAAATCTTGTTTGATAATGCGAAACATGGATTTATGCGATATCTTCATTTCTTATGCAGAGATTTTCTGCTTTCGCAGCGGTTTCCGATTAATTCTGCTTTTAACAACTTTGATCGCCTGTGGAGTTATGATAGTGCAGTTACTCCACTGGTGGAGTCCTCAAACAATTTAACAGTTCGATACACAACATTTTGAGTGATTCCAAGCGGTCGCAAGGACCGGGAAATATCACCTCTTCCCATATTACACTTGTGAAGGCCAAACGTACTTAGGACATGACTAGGTATATGATATAACCGCTACCTTGGCTTACCCCATAAATATCAAGGTAGTTGCGTCATGGGCACCAAAATTTCACATCTGTTAGGCGGTAACAGCTTTATTATTCTTGAATCAAGGATCCTGCTTCCGTTATCAGCCAGTAAAAATAGCCTCGTTTTCGACCAACATCATGGACACCAAATGACCTCAAGGGGGGAAGGGAAAACAAGGACTGGAGACACTGTTACCCTTAAACAAATTTGTATCGTCGCCAAATTTGTTTTATTTTTATTTTAATTTGCGCGCGCCAAAGGGGGTATAAGGCACGGGCGTTTGTAGACATTGAGAGAGAAAGAAATATAGGTGTGGTGTAAACTCCAGATAACGAGGGAGTATTTTTTGTTTTTGTTGTTATTGCCGTTGCTTATAATTCATAGTATTTTTGTCCGTCCTGATATAATCACCATCCAGTTGCATTTTCAGCCGTATGCCTACCCCACTGCCAGTGTTATGCCTTCGCAGTAAAGTTGACATAAGCTTTCATAATTGATCGACTTTTTTATTTCATGCGAAATAAATAGATGATTCTTGACAGGATTTGAACCGTGAACCTGCAGTGTGACAAGCAATGATGTTACCACTACACCACGGACACCCTTTTAAGTAATTAACGAAATTATGATAGTAAAAAGTAAATAGCCAATCGATTGCACTTCGTTTGTATATGTTCGTATCACCTTTTTATAAAAATCCGAATTATGCCACCTAAGGAAGCACGATCTTGGCGTTACAGTCAGTTAACTTTGTTGTAACATGGTACGACCGCATATATAACATCGCAAAATTAGCGATTCTTAACTTCAATAATTCATGAGCTGATTTGGTCGCTATTCTGACCAGATATTTGCATTCATGAACATGTTGTTCAAGCAACATATTATGGTGCTGTCATCGGCAAAACTAAAGACTTTGTTCTTTGTTGACTCCAGCATAAAGTCGTAGAATAAATTGTTTACTGCAAAGGCCGACAGGATATTCATTAGCAAGTGAGGTCAATGAGATAAGTTCGCTGCCTAGAGCTCTTTATATGTATGAAGGCGGGGCATTCTCCGAAAATGTGAAGAGGTTTTATCACTCTCTAGATATAGACAACATGCAGTGGCTGCTAACAGCTCTCTGTTAGGGTTCTTAGGTGGTTCCTGCTGGAGCAACAGATAGCATTTGATTTAAACAGGGTCTATTGTCTCGTGTAGTTTTTAACAAGGCCCTTGTTCACTCCATGGAAATGCTAAGAAACAGTAAAGTGGGGTTAATGAACCAATTTTGATCAGTGCGTCGGCCATTTCGTTGCCCATGTGTGCAGGGATCAAATGTAGTATGACCAAAATGTTCTTTGGTAGTTCTAAAATCATTCTGCCTCCACAACAAGTTTCAATTTTATCGTCACGGTGTCCAACATCTTTAGATCGGCTTGGCTGTCAAAGAAAGTGATAATGGTTTTGCTGTGCGTTAGATCGCCACATGTAAGCTTACGCACTGATTGATGACGACTATTTCTCTCGGGAAGATGGTTGAGATATTAGCGCCAGACTATTCGCCGAATGTTTTTTAATATGTTCTGGTCTAGTCATACATCTACCCAAACACCTATATCAAAGGATGATGATGGAAGTGGCAGTGAATTAGTCACACATTTCGAAAAGACAGGATAATACGAGTAGTGTAGCTATTAACACAATGCAGTAAAACTCGCTAGCCCAGGACGTCAGAAGAGCTGTCCAACCAACAAACACATTGCGCAGAACATCTGAAGAGGAATCATGGCAACTGGGGAAGAGCACCCGATGGCGTGTTTTAAATGGACTTAGCGCCACCGCAGGGCTATTCTGTTTTCTTCTAATGGCGATGGACATCCGACGTCCTTAATTGATTCGCCAAATAGAGTACAACAACATCAATAATGTTAACCATCAATCTGGTAGTAAAACTCACCTGCAACTGAATGTCGGCAATTTTGTTCCATGAAAATTCAAACTCATTCAACGGCACCTTTGCCATTTTCAGATATCTCAAGAATCCCAGCTCATCGGGTCTTAGCATAAGCAAAGCATGTCCAGAACTGCCTTGGCCACGAGCTGTACGTCCAACACGATGAATATATTCCTTTGGATCATCTGGTGGATCATATTGTACAATCCAATCCACTTGCGGAATGTCAAGTCCACGAGCAGCCACATCTGTGCACAAAAGAATGCCCTCCTCAGCGTTGCAGAACTGGAAGAATGTTGTTGTGCGCTTGGTTTGTTTTTGCTTACCCTAAGGAAGAGCAATTAGTATCAAACTACTTCAAATATGAATGATGTGACTTACATGAATCGATGTGACTGGTAGATCAATGTAGTTGAACAGTTCATGATGGTACCTAACCGACATACAAGAGGAGAAGAACACCATCACCTTCTTCTTGCGATTCTTCTTGAGGAACGTGAAGAGAACCAATAAGCGTTTCTCAGACGGACACACAATGTATCCTTGTTCCAAACCACTGACAGTGGCTGTGTCCTCATGGTCATCGACACCAACGTAAATTGGTTCCTTTTTCAGAGCCAACTTGGACAGAGCATCGATTTTGTCAGTTTGTGTGGCAGAGAACAACATTGTTTGACGGCGTTCTAAGGATAAAACAAATCAGCCTACTATTTCAACTAAATTTTGAAGACAACTTACTTGGAAGTAAATTGACAATCTGCCTGAGTTCCTCTTCGAAGCCGATTTCTAGAATACGATCAACCTCATCAATAATCAAGCACTGCAAGTTCTTGTAGAGGAAATCTGGGGAATTTTGCAAGTGATCCAGTAGACGACCAGGAGTTGCCACAAGAATGTTGATTCCTAAAGAATAAATTTACTACCAACTGCTATTGTCCACCAAATGTTGAGACCTTACCTTTTCCTAGCTTCTCACTCTCCACCGAACGATTGGAACCACCCATTACCAGGCCATAGGTGTGATTGTGATGAGCCATCAATTCCTTGAGCACACCAAACGTCTGCATGGAGAGTTCGCGAGTTGGAGAGATGATTATGACGCCCGTGCCATTCCTTGGCATAAAGCGCAGCTTGAAAATCAATTCCACCGCAGGGATGAGGAAAGCCAGCGTCTTGCCTGAACCTGTCTTGGCAGCACCAACCAAATCCCGCCCCTCCAGCAGCGCTGGAATGGACTTTGATTGAATTCCCGTCATGTTCGTGAAGCCCATTTCTCCAATGGCCTTGAGGGTTTCCTCTGATACCAGACCCTTGAGAGAAGAGAACGATAAATCGTCCGGATCTCGATTGTTAGCCTTTTCAGATTCATCGCCATTCCGGTCATTCTCCTCTGAATCCTCTGCTTCTTGTGGAACGACAGGTTTCTTAGGCTTCTTCTTCGGTTCAGATTTGGACGTCGCTTTTACATTTTTCACCGGAGGCTGTTCATCTTCGGAGGAATCTGAAACAAATTGATCACATTACAGAGGTTTTCTCCTCGAGGGCAGACAACTCATTTCCAGAATTCCTTCAAGTCAGTACGTCGATAAATATAATTTCTCTAGATTGCTCCACCTGACTAACTAGGGTTGCATCTTCAAATTCGCCTTCAAATCATCATTCTCCCTTCAAAGGTACTACAACAGTTAACATGCCTGAAACTCACCATTATCTTGCGGTCCTTCTTCTTGTACAGCCTGTTTTCGCTTTTTTGGAACCTTCTTCACCTGTGGTGCTTCTTCAAAATCATCTTCAACTCCTGTAAGACGAAAAAAAGAAAAAAGATTCAACCCACGTTGCAAACGAACAATTTCTACCGCCGTACCATTCTCGTTGCCGTTCTGTAGTTTTCCCTTCTTTATTGCGAGTTCTTTCTTAATTTTCTCGCGCTTTTTGATTTTCTTCATTAGAATCTTTTCACGCAGAGACATTTTACTAAGAAATTACTTTAAATTATTAGAATTAAACAGGAAATAAACACAATTGCCTCTGAAATCACGAAAAGAAAACGCACGTGTTGACGGTGGCAGCCCGGTTGACGTTTCATTAATGACAAATGGATTGCTTTTTGTTAGTAGTGTACTGTATCAGTGGTAGAAGTTCACTGTAGGTGGCGCGGAAGAAGATAAAGAGTAATTTGCAGCCATTTTAACGTTGCAATTGTAATTGGTTTGAATATAATTTTCGAAAATCGATTGGCGATTTACTAGAAATCTTTTGGTTAATTGAACCATATGCAAATAATGAAGCAAAATTTATAAACTTTAAAAAAAAAAATATTTTAGCTTTAAAGTGAATAGTTTTAACTTGAATATTATCAACTTCCAAATGATTAGTTTGCACTTTAAAATACGTAACTAATGTTAAACCCGTGACAGAATTAATCGCGATTACCTCTCGATCCAGTTTAACATTAACCTCGGTTAGCAATTTAACCCTGACACACCGGAACAGGACGGGGATGAAACGAACACATACCAAAGCTACAACTTTGACTGCTGTAGGAGTAGATTTACGCCGTACTAAATGAAGTAAGAAAAATTAATAGAATTCTTTTGAACAAAAATACGCTTTCAATTTTATAAGTAAATATCTAACGGTAAGTAATAGGCGAATTCCATTATTTTCCTTAAATAGGTGTATTTATAGGTGGACAATGAAAATGAAAGAAAAAACGAGGATATTCATGTATTTTTGACAGTTGCTCCTGCTCACAATACGAGAAAGTATTCAAAAAAAAAATTGCGGAAAAAGTTTTTTAGTTATTATGAGAATATTAATTAAGAAAAAAGCATACTGGTATTTTAATTTTCTTTAAACATGTTGATTTGTTTTAAGTAAACATGAAATGGATGAACCTATTTATTCCTGCACAGCATTGCCAAATGGGATGGAATTTCAGTTCGTTCAGAATCATCAGTAGCCAACAGAATAATTTCGGCGAGAGCAAAACAATAAGCTTCACATTTATTCTATCTAATAGATTATTCCTAGTTGGGAGTAAGCTTCTGGTGGTATATTACTGTGATGGTCAATTGGGTGATCAATGCTTCAACAATTATTTTTTTTTTAATTATTATTTAAGTTACACTTTCTTCTTCATCTGTTGATTTTAATTAAATTGTCACTGCTGGCACTGGCAAAATTAAATTATTCCTGCAGTAGGTTAGGTTAGGTAACTGGGTGCCCTTGTAGACAGGGTTGTCAACAGCTCACTTAGGCAACTTAAATTCCATTTTGCCCAATATTTAGAACCTAAAAATTTCAATCTTCGACCGCTAGGCTAAACCACCCAAATAAATATATGTATCTCAGGAGTTTACTTAGCTCAATGCTACCTAGCTCATCCAGCTCTGAAAAGAAGTATCTGCCAAAAGCACGGCTTCTTTTGCTGGCCAGAGCTGGACAGTCACACAGGAAATGATGAACGGATTCTGTTTCCTCGTTATGAGGTAATCCTAGCCGTGCTGCGTGATTACCTATCACACAGGGTCCTGTCACGACACCAACAGCTATGCGGATATCCCTTCGACTTAGTTCTATAAGATTGACATATCTCTTTTTGTCGTAGACTGGCCATAATGATTTGGTTGTAGCACATGTATCTAATCGACACCACCGTTCATTAGCTTCCTCATTAGACTCGATGTTTATCTCACTGTATAGGGTGCTAAGCGGTACACTAGCCTCGGAAAGGGCCGGGAAGGGCTTATATTATTCTCTGGCTAGTTCGTCCACTTTTTCGTTACCGGAAATATCCATGTGGCCCGGTACCCAGCACAGGGTCACCGTGTTGGCCACTGAGATAACATCCAGTCGGTTTTTACAAATTTTTACGAGTTTGGACCTTAGTGATGTTGACTGTAACGTCTTAATGGCCGCTTGGCTATTATTATAGATGGTAATTATTCGTTCTGAAATATCTTCCTCAATAATCATATCCACAGCTAGTTTTATTGCAGCAATTTCGGCTTGGAAAACACTACAACCATCCTTAAGTCTAAACGAGACTCACAGTAAACGCCGGCACCAGTACCGGCATTCATTTTGGATCCGTCGGTAAAGACGGCCAGTTCATTCTCAAAACAGACTCTTCCCTCATCCCATTCCTCCCTGCTAGGAATTCTAATAGAGAACTTTCGGTTGCATTTTAGCATGAAGATGATGTAGTCCGTTTCCGTCCGGAGTCTCAATATATTCCATCGGTTTAGAATTGAGGCATAACCGTAGGGTTTAGCCTTCCATAGACGGGCTTCCCCTAGTCTTAGAGCAACTTTGGCTGCCGTGTTCCCGCAGTATATATCAAGTGGAAGAAGATTCAGTATTGTTTCCAAAGCTGCTGTCGGTGTTGATCTCATCGATCCCGTCACCCCCAGGCAGCCTGCCCGTTGAATCTTTGTAACACTTTCAAGTTGGTATTTCTTCTCGAGCGTATTCCACCAGATAAAACATAAGATATCTAGCTAAACATAATATATCCAGAATTCTTATTTTTTGTCAAATGGGAACACAATATTTGATAATACGGGTTCTACATGCGCTTTTTCTTAATTATTTATATTTATTTTAGGTAAATTATCTATTATTTCTGTCTAAACTCAGTAGACACGCAGTAATTTATGCCCCAAACTAAAATCTCCACAAATATTTCGCGATCGTTTATTGTTTATTGACAATTAATTGTAGACAAATTTGCATTTGCAAATCATTAATTATTTTGACAACAGAAACGAATATTATAAGGGAAAATGAACAGAATTTTAGTACAAAAAATGTTTCCAATGATTACAGGTAAACCTGAATGCAATTGATTTAAATTTTGAAGGAAGTTTTGACCTTAGCAAAAAATATATAATACTTTTGTCAGAAACTGCAATTTACTAGAATTTGATTTTTCCCAATACAATAAATCAAATCTACTCGCATTTTTAGGAAACTGCTCCGGTCACATTATTCTAATAAGCCAGTTCCACAACGCGCTTATCTCGCTTGGAGCTGCCATAAGTGACAGACCGATTTCATGATTAACAGGATTAACCGTTTTGATCTGTCGCAGGTATTTGGGCAATTGCCTGAAAACGTCATACCAAAGAATTTTCAGCCTTTGCTGCGAGCAAACCAAGCCTTCCATCCCAAATTAGACATGGGCTAGTTTAACTTAAAACGAATATAGCGGGTGACTTCCCGAAAGACATATGCTCTAGAATCTGAGGACTAATCTCTCTCTGGGGTTATGTGAAGTAGAAGGTGTATGCCAATGGCCCCCAAACGACTCCAGATCCCCAAGATTCGGTGCGTTATTTATGAACTACCACAGGATTTATGTCGGAAAAGTGATGGAAAATTTCATCAAAAGGGCGGAAGTATGCAAGGACAGCCGTGGCTCATAAAAATATCAGCAATTTATCAAAAACCAATGTGTCTTATTTCAAATTTAAATTGTAACATCCAATTGGATAGCCCTTTACATACGAGTATGTGCAAGTAACTGTCCATAAGCTTAAGACTACCAATAGGTTCTATGAAAAGAAGGTGTTATTACAAAGAGCAGTTAACTATTTTTGTCCATTATTTTTATTTATTGGGGTACACTATATAGAAACGATTTAAATAGTATTTCAATGAAATTAGGAAACAAAATGAACGAAATAAATGATTTCTAAAAAAACACCATTAAACTTTAACTTCGTCGAAGTATCTCCCTTGAGCCTTTTATAACAGCTTTGACAATTCTTGGCATCCTCTCTATCAATTTTGATATTGTTTCCGTTGGACTGTTATTACAGGTGTTGTTCGGTTGCTGTCAAAGGATTCTTGGTAAATAAGAAGACATTTGGCGAACCTTTCTGTGATCCCATAGAAGTTCAATTGGGTTCAATTCTGGCGACTGTGGTGGGCAAATCATGTTGATTAATACGGGTTCTTCTCGTTATCTTTCTGAAAGCAGAACCCTTATCCAATCAATCGAAGACCACTTAGACTAGCATTCTCATCTAGAATAGTTCTATAGGCCTCTTTGTGCAAGATGCCTTCGATACGAACGAGATCACTGGTTCCGCTAAAGGAAAGGTGTTCCCCACACTAAAATCGATTCACCTCCAAGCCTTACGCCTAACGAAAACCCTTCTCTTCTTGCAAAACAGTTCGAACTTGGATTCATCAGTCCAAAGAACCCTTCTCTAGTAGTTAATGTTCCAATTTTGATGAGCTCTAGCCCACTCTTATTATTTTGCGCCGAAGTAATGGCTTGTGTTTGACAACACGTCCACACAAATTTGCCTCCCAAAGACGTCTTTTGATTGTGATTATACCTAATATTGTCAAAAATATTTTCAATATCATTAAAGATCGGAAATAGCTCACAATTTTTTATTGCCTAAATTTAAAATTTTTTTCGAAAAAACACTAGGAAAATCGATTTCACCGAAAACTTCATGCGTCTACATGCAAGTAAAATATGCAGGTATAATGCAATTAGGGTTAAGGTTTTAATGCGAAATTTTGATAGAGAGATGTTCGCACGAGCTTGCCGGGTGAACCTTGACCAATTTGAAAAACTATTTGAAGTATACTCGAACAAGTGATGATTTTTTGTGACCAAAAAGGCTGTTGTTGTGGACATTGAAGTCGCCTAGGACAATAACTTTGGCTGTTGGGTAATGAATCAATACTCGTATACTGTCAACCCTTTCGCTAGATGCTGAAATAGCCTAGCCGGTTTGTTGTTATTTGATGAGCGGTAAAGGCTACATACAAATTTGGTGGACAAATTTGGGTCGATTCAATTACGAATTTTTTGCATCCACAGTAGTTGAGCATGTATGTAGAGACTAACAAAAGTTCGCTTAGTTTGTGTCAATTTATTAGTTTTTTTTTTTTTAAAAAAAAAAGATGCATTTCTGTAGCTTATAATCTAACAATATTTATTTCCAAATTTCAGAACAATAGATAAAAATGGAGACGAGAAAGAGAAAAATTAGTGACGTAAACTCGATTGAAGATCCACCGCCAATAAAGGAAGAAATTCGTTTTGTCCTTCTCTTCGGATTTCGACGTCAACTAACGCCAGCCAAAATTCTGCACGAATGCCAAAATGCACACGGAATAAATGCACCATCTCTTGTTACTATTTCAAAGTGGTTTCAAAGATTCCAGACTGGCCATTTTTCTGTGGTAGATGAATCTCGTGAAGGTCGGCCCAAATCCTCGACCGATGCAAATGAAGACGAAGATTCGTGATACAATAGCTGTATCACGAATTTTAAATTATCACCTGAAATATTCTAAGAAGTCAGCTCGATGGGTTCCAAAAATTTTGAATGGAGAGCAAAAAGAGGCTCGTGTTCGTTTTGATCAATATTTCCTGGATAAGTTTGAAAATGGAGAGTCAAGCTGCTTCAATAAGATCATTACAGGTGATGAATCTTGGTTTTACAAGTACGACCCGGAAAACAAACAGCAGTCCATCGTATGGAGCCCAGTAAAGGACAAAAAACAAAAGTCAGCGACAAAAGTTATGATGTCGATGTACTTCACCATTGCGAAAATGGTCGCCGTCATCCCGCTTAAAACTGGTCAGACAGTCACTGCTAATTGGTATACTGAAACTTGCTTGCCACAAGTTTTCCAAAATTTACTAGGACGCCTGCACACACTGCTGAAAAAACCAACAACTTTCTTGCGCTCTCGGGCATCAATGAAATTCGCCCAGCTCCTTATTCTCCGGATCTAGCGCCGTGTGACTTTTGGCTGTTTCCGAAAATAAAAAAAGATTTGAGGGGAAAAATCTTCACATCTACGAGTAATAAGGAGATTATTAATGCAGTCAATGTCGAAATCGAAAAGCTTCAAAAAGAGGATTTTTAAAGCTGTTTTGAAAGATGGATCTATTGAAGAAATGTATTGAAATAAATGGGATGGAGAAATTAAAAAGAGATGAAGATTAAATATCTGAAGTTAAAATTAAAAAAAATATTTTTGTGTTTTATTATTCAATCAACTAAGCGAACTTTTATTAGTCCCTACGTAGATATGTATTTTATGTGTGGTGTAAGTTATAAGCAGTACCCCCTGAGACAGCTACAGAGCACATAAACAGCAGGCTCGGTCGACTATATACACAAGAAAAATTATTGACCATATATACGAGTTTGCGGCCTGAGATACGAGTACTCAATAACGAGTCATCTTCTCTTTAGTGATAGCTCTAACTGCGGCACTCTTTAGTAGTATAAATATCACCCCGTTTCAATAATAATCTCATTTTACCTTCCCGACTTCCTGGAGGAAGTAGAAACTGAAGTTCATGAAGCCACAAATTCCGGTAATCCAATAACAACATTCAACGGGGATAACCGAGCTAATGATCCGTTAAGCAGTGAAACTTTCACTACCACAGAAGAAGTGATGGAGATAATTCAAAGCAGCAATGCCAAGAAGTCTGCTGGAACCGACCAAATCTCCAACTTTTTATTAAAAAAGTTGCCAAATGTGGCTATTTTACTGCTGACGATCATCTTCAACAACTGCATCAACAACAGCTATTTTCCAACTTCATGGAAAGTGGCCAAGGTTGTTCCAGTACCAAAAAAGTCGAACCGTTCGAATGTTGATGGTTATCGACCAATCGCTTTGCTATGCTGTGTTAGCAAAATACTAGAATCAGTGATGTTGAGGAAGATTAATCACTTTTGCTCAGAGCGAGGAATAATTCCCAATAACCAATATGGTTTTCGAGGAAAGCACTCAACCATTCACCCTCTGCTCAAGCTACATAGCGATGTCACCCGTGGCCTGAACAAAAAAGAGACTACCGTAGCCTGCCTGCTAGACATAGAGAAAGCCTTCGACAGCGTTTGGACCAAAGGACTGGTTTTCAAGCTAATTCATTTTGGTTTCCCCAATTATCTTGTAAGATTAATTTTCAATTTTTTAACCCAGAGAATTTTTTATGTACAGGTACATCAAGCAAAGTCTTCAATAAAACGAATCAACGCTGGAGTGCCCCAGGGATCAAGGCTTGGACCAATACTGTTCAACATCTTCACTGCAGACCAACCACTGAATGCAGCTAGGACCAGAACAATGCTGTATGCGGATGACTCCATCACTTACGCTGTTTCGCTTTCCCCGGAAATAGCAGCTAGGAGAGTTGAAACCCACGTCAAAAATCTTTGGGAGTATTACCTCAAATGGGGAATCAAAATCAACAGCAGCAAGACGGAACTAATCTGCTTCAGAAATCCAGTGACAGCTACGAGGGGACGCCGAGCGTTCGCAACTCGCTGCCACAACATACGGATTTCTCTTCCAGATAACACCGAGGTGCGAACCAAGCAAACCACCAAATATCTTGGAATCAATTTCAGCGAGAGGTTTAAGTTTAATCCTCACGCTGAAATCATCCTAAGGAGGGCCAATTATGCGTTGCATTTAGTCCACCCATTACTCAGAAAGAGAAATGGGCTCAGCAAGAAGACTAAACTGCTCGTATACAAGCAGCTGATAAGACCAGTTATCACATATGGCTGCCCCATATGGTTCACCATATCGCCCACCACCATGAAGAAGATTCAAATATTCGAACGGAAGGTCCTTCGAATCTGTACAGGACTGTGGCGAAACCCAATCACAAGGAAGTACCACCCTAAGGCTTTTCTTTACGAGAACGCCGGTGTGAGCCCAATCGACCAGTATATGATTCAACTTTCAAGTAGACTCCTGCAAAATCTTGTTGACCACCCTAACGAGGAAATACAAGACTACATCCGACAGCAGATCGATCCAAGCCACCGATACCTGAGTGCACGAGCAATCATCGATTCAAGATTTGAAGACATAATGAACAACGAAGAAACACCGTTCTACCAGCTTGCAGACAATGCCTATTACCGGGGATAGTCCCCTTAATAATATATTTCTTTATTTAACAAAAAAAAAAAAAAAAAAACTTTCCAAATATATTCTCTTATATAAAATATTCATGTAATAGATTAAGTAGCCATTAATATAGGTTTTTTAAAAAAAAAACCTTAGCAAACTAGCCAGTAGATATACGTTGGGCCCCTATTGTTGAGCCAACATTAAATTTATAGTAATAAGTCTAGTTTTAAGCCAATTTGTAAATAGAACGACTAAACAATAAAAACCTTAATCTGAATAATCTCATTTTGTTGTTATCTGTGGTCGGATAAACATCACCATCTCAGCCGAAATTGGAAATTCAAACAATTTCAAGCACCGCGCCGTGATAAAGTACCTCGTGAAAAAAGGATAATCGCATAAAGATTTTCTTTATATACATATATTTCTTTCGAAGATATATCATCTTCAGAATGGGCTCGCTTATTTCAACGAGGACGAGAGAGGTTTGAAGATGACCCCCGCTCAGAGTGTCCTGTGTCAGTGGTCATTGAAGAAAACGTCGGAAAAGTTGAAAAATTAGTTCTGGCCGACCGCACATTAGCAAAGAATGGGTTGAAGAAATTTTGCACGAGCATTTAAACATGAACAAATTTTTTTGCGCGCTGGGTACCGAAAATACTTACGCCGTTCAACGAGACGACTCAAGTGCTGCAAAGATTTTTTGAAGTTAGCCGGGGATAATCTCGACGAAATTTGCAACCGAATAGTAACTGTAGATGAGAATTCGAGGATTCGGAGTCCAAACAAGGATCTATACAGTGGATTGAAAAAGGGAAGAGGCCGTATAAAAATTCAAGGTGGACAAGTCGGCTTCGAAGCTTATGGCGACTGTTTTTGGGACATCGAAAGTGTTTTGCTGATTGATTACCTGCCAAAGGAGACTACGATGAATGGGTCAATATTATGCAAATTTATTGATTCAGGTACGTGGAGTGATCGACTTGGGAAACTCAGGCACGGAGTGTTGTTTTTGCAGGATAACGCGACACAGGTTTTTCAACGATAGACCACCCATTCTACAGCCCAGACCTGGCCCCGAGCGACTTCTTCCTTTTTTTCCAATTTGAAAAAAAGAGTTACGAGGCCGGAGATTTGCAGATGAGAACGAGATCAAAGCGGCCGTAGAAAGTCATTTTTAAAGTCAAAGAAAAATAATATTTGTTCGGTGGTATTAAGGCACTGTGCCCGATGTGAGAAATGCATTTCACTCGAGGGAGATTATATTGAGAAATACAATTTTTTACTCGGATCTCTTCTTTCACTTAAGACTTTAGGTCGCGAACTTATCAGCCGCCCCTCGTACATATAAATATTAGGTGCGCAACTAAGTTTTTTTTATGAAAATGCAACTTTATTGTGAAAAAATGGTTACAAATGAATCATTCAAAGTATTGGTCATCGGTAGCTAGAACTTTTTCCCATCTTTCTGGCAGAGCTCGAATACCGTTAGGGTAAAAGTGTTCATCTTTTGAGGTTATCCACGAATCAAGCCATTTTTTGATGTCTTCATATGAGCGGAACTGCTGATCAGCTAGACCGGGTGGCCGTGGTGTAGTGGTAACATCATCACTTGTCACGCTGTTGATTCACAGTTCGAATCCTAATGTCAAGAATCATCTATTTATTTCGCATGAAATAAATAAAAAGTCGATCAATTGCGGAAGCTTGTGTCAACTCTACTGCGAAGGCATAACACTGGCAGTAGGGTGGTCATATGGCTAAAATGCAACTTGATCGTGATGGTGACATCAGGAGGACAGAAAAAAATACTGTGAATCATAAGCAACAACAATAATAATGAAAACAAACAAAATACTCCCCAGTTATCTGGAAACTTAATACCACCTGAGTTTCAAACTACACCACTCTGTCTTTCTCTCTTCCCCTTTCCACAAAAACGCATGTGTTCTAAAAATTAGTATAAGGGTATTCATATCCTCTTTAACACGTGCAAATTATAAAAAAAAAAAAAACATGTGCCATCGAACCGAACAAGTAATAATCGGATGGCGCAATATCTGGGGAATATGGCGGGTGGGGTAGGACTTCCCATTTGAGCGTTTCCAGATAGGTTTTAACGGGTTTGGCAACGTGAGGCCGAGCGTTGTCATGCTGTAGAATCACTTTTTCGTGCCTCTGCTCGTATTAGGGCCGTTTTTCGCGCAGTGCTCGGATACCGTTCCCCAGTGATGGTTTCGTTGGGTTTCAACAGATCATAATAAATGACACCGACCTGGTCCAACCAAATACACAGCATAATCTTCGCAGCGTGAATATTCGGCCGAGCCGACGACGTAGAAGCATGACCGGGTAGTCCCCATGACTTTCTTTTCTTTGGGTTGCTGTAATGAATCCATTTTTCATCACCCGACACGAAGAAAACCAAAAATCATTGCGATGAAGAAAACCCTTCCTTTTTTGCCGCTGGAGCAGTTGTTCACAGGCGAAAAAACGACGCTCAACGTCCCTTGGCTTCAAATCATAAGGAACCCAAGTACCTTGTTTTTGAAACATACCTACGGGGAACTAATAATGTTGAAGCAAGCTGTTCTTGCGTTTGGCATGGATCCTCATCGACCAATGCCTCCAATTCAGCGTCTTCGAAGGATTTTGGCCTTCCTTTAAGCGGACGGTCGTCAACATCGAAAACACCGTCTATGAAGCGACGGTTTCACTTAGAGCAGCATCTCCGTAAACTTTTTGGAGCTCTCGATGCGCTTCAGCCGCCGCTTTCTTCGAATGAAAGAAGAAAATCAACACTTCCCGCAAATGACGATTATTTGGCACAAAATCAGACATTTTCACACAACCAAAAGGGTGCCGTGACATTGTGCCAAGCGACATTATGCCAAAAATGAAAATTTGGCATAATGACGCTTTTGAAAGGGACATTGAGCCGAATATTAACATTTGGCATAATGTCGCTTAGCTAAAGTGTCATGAGGCCAAACTAGTTTGTGACATTAGGCCAAATTTGGCCCTATGACGCTTTGTAGAAGTGACATACAGCCAAATGGCACTAATAAGTTAGCCCGAGACTGTACACACTTTGCTTGCTAGCCAAATCTGTTTTTTTAATCATCTGTTTTTACAGTAAGACTCTTAGGAATATTTGCTTAATGACATTTAACAGACTCCCACGCTTGTTATTCGTAGTGCACCGGCCGCTTCAAACGCAACGTGGTAAAATGGTGAATTCTAGTGATTTGATATATAGTTTCGAGTTTTGTGAAGGTTTGATTAGAGGAAGTAAACTTCTTTACATTCCAGAGACTAAATATTTGTATAGATTCAAAAGTAATTCTAAAATGTGTAAGCGATACGTTTGTTATAGTAAATTATGTCGCGCAAGTGCAGTTATCGATATGGAAAACACAACTTTAGCGCGAATTCCAAAATCTAGTCCCGCGCATAACCATCCAACTAACGATGACATTCGGGAAAAATTGAAAGTAGTTAGTGAAATTAAGAACAGGTGTGAAAATGTTTCACTTAAAAGAAGTGGAATACGTGAAGTATTTGATGAAGTTTCTGCCCAGAACAAAGTAGGGGCTCAACAAGTAAGATGACCTCTTATGTACTTTGTGTATGATCGTTTTCGTCGTTGTCTTTTATGTACAGTGTGACCCAACATTTCTTGGAGCTTCCCAAGTATAAATTATTTTACATTTTTCGTTTGCGCTGTAAAAGTCTGTTAATCTAATTTGCAGGTACCATTTGGAAAAGTACGTAGACAACTTATGAGAATTCGAAACAAGGCGTTTCCAAAAGCTCCCGGTAATGCAAAAGACGTGTTGGAATTGTTTAGGAATTAGAGTGTAATGAAAACTTTTGGAATGTCCCGTTACGAAAATAGTGTGCCATTTTATAGGAGCACAATAATCGAGGATAACTTCAGTTACTCTGTATTTTTATCCCCAACTATTGCAACGGCAATACAAAATTTACCTGAGGCATCTGATAGAAAGTATCTTTTAGATGGCACTTTCAATGTTGTGCCATCTTGCGGCTACAAACAGTTGTTGATTGTTCACATTTCTCATAACGACCATGTAAGTAAACGAATGTTTAACTACTACTTTATCTTATGCTTTCAAACTAAAGATTAGATTTAAAAATTGGATAATTGATTTTTGAGCATTACATAAAGTAATAGTGAAAAATTCGCTCGAATTATTCACTATTACTTTATGTAATGCTCAAAAATCAATTATCCAATTTTTAAATCTAATCTTTAGTTTTTAAGCATTTTTGAGCATAAGATTAGGTAATAGTGAATAATTCGCGTATTCGTAATAGTGAATAATTCGCGCGAATAATTTTTTTGTGTGAATTGAATTTTTGTTTGAACTGAAATACTTTTTGAATTAATTTTTTTTTATTTGAATTATTTATGAATGGAGTTTTTTTTTTAAGAGTAAATTTTGGTACTTCTGCCCTTAATTTAGAAGTTGAACTAAGTGTAATTTTAAGAAGGGTGTTAAATTTAAGCAAGCCCAACGTCGTCTTTCCTTGTGCTGCCGGCAGAACGACGGGGGACCAGAAAAACAGTGAGTAATAGTTTTAAGACATTGAAATATATATATATATATACCCTAAACTAAGAGCAGAACAGCGGATAAATTAAAATAGTTATAAAATAGATGTTAAGAAATTGAATTACAATATCCTTGCTATCATAAAATTTAATATATAATATTTAATTAAAGTATGATTACAAGTGAATATAACAAATCAGTCTTGTGAATAAAAACTGGTAATGCCCATGTTAAATTCAACTAGCGTTAAATTTTGATTTAATATGGAATAGATACTCCGCTTGTTTTGGTGTGTGGAGAAATGGGATAGGCCGTCCTTCAGTAGATCAACGATGACATGACAGGACGAAATACGAACGTTGACGACATGAAGTGACGACTATACATCACGTCCACTACATGACATGACTTAGATTGTGACTGGGGGGAATTATTCACTATTACTTAATCTTATGCTCAAAAATGCTTAAAAACTAAAGATTAGATTTAAAAATTGGATAATTGATTTTTGAGCATTACATAAAGTAATAGTGAATAATTTTTAATTTGTTTAAGCATAATATAAAGAATTATAATAGTAAGATATTCGCGTAAATTTCTAACTATTACTTTATCTTGTGAAAATATTAATACATACATAAATGTACAATGAAAAATTATTAGATTTATTTTAGTAAACAATCTGTGTATGTTTCTTTCAGATTTATCCGTTTATTTACGTTTTAACGACTCACAAATCTGAACAAATGTATCTACATTTATTTCATTACATTGAAGCAAATTTGTTTCAATTCAAATCAAGTTCTTTTGTAACGGATTTTGAAAAGGCTTTAAGGAACAGCTTACATATAGTGTTTCCAAAGGCAAAATATACAACGTGTTGGTTTCACTATTGCCAAGCTGTAAGGAGAAAAGCGTCAAAAATAGAAACATTGGTTAGTTTCTTAAACAAAAACAAGGAAGCGAAGAGGCTTTTCCGAAAGTTTCTTGTACTCCCGCTCTTGAGACCTGAAGATATCAATTCAGCTTTTGAAATTTTGTATACCGAAGCAACTGCCGCACTGTAATATAAAAATGGCCAAAGTGCGTTTAAGGAATTTTTGACATACTTTAAAAATCAATGGATGGATAAGGTAAGAGTGAACACATTTGCTTTAAAAGAATATAATAAAAAGAGGAAAACTATTATAACTACAGGAAACCCCTTCAGCTTTTTCCGTTTTCAATACCCAAATGAGGACAACAAGTGCTCTTGAAGGTTACAACAGCCGACTAAGCCGCAAGCTCACAAAGCATGGCAGCTTTTTTAAGTTTCTGGATTGCTTGTTGGATGAAGATCGGATAAAATCCAGAGAGTTTACTATGTCCTTAGATGGAACGTTCGATATATTTGAACCCCAAAAAAAAAAATTTATTGACAAAAGCCGCCAAATCGAGTTAGCTCTACAAAAATTGGACAAAAAAATCATTTCACTTCATGACTTCCTTAACCAGATGACAAACGAACAAAATAATGTAGTTACTGAAGAGGCTGCAAATTTAAAAGATCTTGGGTATGAAGATGAAGAAGAAGATGAGCACCAAGACAATGGAGACATTTTTAATGCAGACGAAGTGCCAATCCTCTGTGTCATTTGTAGTGAAAATACACGGACTATTCTCCTGCAGCCGTGCAACCATTTCAAACTTTGTTTGAATTGTTATACACAGTTGGCGGAGAAATATACAGCAAACAATAATCCGATTCTGTGCCCAATTTGTAGACAAATTGTTAAAAACAGCACACGAATTTATTGTTAAAATTTATTTTACAAATTATTTTCCACATTTGTACAAATATACGTAGGTATATAATGTGTACATAATATGTAAATTTCAATAAAATGATTGAAAACATTAAATTTGTGTCAAACTTTTGTTAACTTTAATCTTTCTGATTGCCAAAAAAGCGTAAATACTATGATGGTAAGAAAAATCACAAAACCCAAAGTGACATAGTGCCGAATTGGCCATATGACGCTTTATCTAAACGACATTATGCCAAATGTTAATATTCGGCTCAATGTCCCTTTCAAAAGCGTCATTATGCCAAATTTTCATTTTTGGCATAATGTCGCTTGGCACAATGTCACGGCACCACCAAAAGTATGTGACGCCAAAACAAAATCACTAATGGTCAAAACAGTTCGTTTACCACATGTCTAAGCTCGGTTCATGACGTTTTGGATATGTCAAAATCGACCAGCATTTAATGCTGAAGCCATCTATTGACAAACAGCGGGAACTTAGTTGCACACCTAATCTCATGCGAATATAAAAACACATTATTTATGTTTGTTTTTTTTTTTTTTTAAATAAGTTTTTAATATGTATTTTTTTTTACACAAAAAAAAGAGAACAACAATTATTATTAACTAATTATCAATCTAACTATACATTATTTGAATTTTAATATATTCAATCATCCGTTCGCTTGTTTCTTTTTTTTCTTTTAAATAGTCACTTAAAAAATATTTAATTGTATATACCAAAAAAAAAAAAAAAATTACTACAATAACTATAAATTTGTTAATAAAATATTCTTTATATTATATTTAGAGCAAAAAAAAAAAAATATCTTATGACAGTAAAATAACTAAATTAATTAATCAACTAATGTTTTCAATGACGACGCGAAAAGTTTTTTTTTTTTTCCTTTTTTGTTTCTTTTTTCTATTATTTATTTAGGGTTAAATAAAAATTAAATTAAATTAAGAAAAAGAGGTTTTTTTTAAAAAAAAAAATTAAACACTATTTACATTGTTATTAAATAAAGATTAAAAAATAAAATAATAATAAAATAAAAACAAAACAAAATTATAATTGAAAATTAATTATAATGCAATTCAATGTATTACTTAGCAGTTTAGTTGCTTTTTTTCTTTCGTGGCATTGCGTTGTTTTTTTTTTTTTTTAAGAAATTCGATGTTTTTTATATGATTCTCCGTTAAAATGCTTTAATTTTTTTTTGTTTTATAGCTAATATGAGTAAATTAGATATGCAATTTGAAAACAACCAAATAAGACCAGCTTATAGGGTTAGTATGTTTTTTTTTTTAGAATAAGTTTACTTTAAGGCCACGGTTTACAATTACAGTTCTGTTTTTTTCATTTGTATTATTGGCAAAAACGATTATCGTAAAAAAAAAGTTAGACTTTGTTTTTAATTTTTTTATTATAACATTTGCTGTTTTTTTTTAAATTGGGTGTTAATCCAGCCAGCTGGATGATGTTGTGTTAATGCTGCTTCTTCCATTGTAGTTTGACAAATTAGAAGGAAACCATACGAAGGAAGAGCATTGCACTTTAAATGTAGTTATTCAGCATTTGCTTATAATTTGTTTTATTTTATTATTTCAGCACCAATTACAATTTATTCCCGTTTAAATGGTATACGTACATATGTAATGAAAAATGGCATAAGTTTAGTATGGTTGTGGAGAAAGAAATCAGTTTATGAAATTGAGCACATAGGTACAGAAGGCCGAAATGACCGTGGAATAGACAAGATAGAGCGGAGCAAGCTGGCAGAGCGCTGGTGGCTAAAACCACATCTATCGCAGCCATTCTTTACATTTGAGATTCACTCATTTAAAAATGGTACGGCTGATGTGTCGATATAAAATTATGAATTATGAATTAATAAAAATGTATGTGCTGGAGATTCGAACCCTCCGAAGATAAGAATGGTTGGTACAGCGTCTTAGCCACCTCGACTACAGCGTTGTAGATCTGAGGATGTCAAAAGTCATACTTGTTCGTTCTGGAGACATGCAATAACAAAGTCCGAGGAAGCAATTATAGTGCATTGCCTACTCAAACCCAAGACTGCACTTTTTTTAAGGGAACTTTTTTTGTCACTCAAACTCAACCGAAGTCCATTGTACTACCAGACAGAACTCCTTTTGGTGTAGTGGTTAGAGAAACTTGGGTTTTTGTTCGTTTCTCTTTCATGCTTGAGTGGCTGTGGTTGCTGTTCCCCGTTGGGGTTCGAACTTGCACAGTTCGGGTCACAAACGAACACACTACCCACTGCACTGTGGCCACCCTTTTTTTTAAGGGATGCTAAATCAAGGAGATTTCAGACTCAATTTGGTTCATTGTGCTGCCAGGCAGAAACACCTGTCTAATGGTTGAATAAAGTTAGATTATCTTAGTCGTTGTGTTTCTCTCATGCTTTCATACTTTCATTTCGAATCTGCAATGTTAGGGTCACAAGCAAACTCATTGCCTACTATATCGTGGCCACCGACACTGCAGGTAAAAGTTAATGTGCGGAGGATGGATGTACACTACACTACTCTTTCATGGAGCCTATTTAAAATTATCAAACACAGCTGATTCCTCTTGTTCCAATGCTACACGTCTGATGGGTCGTTGCTAGCCTGGTTGAGTGCATTGAAGAAAGCAGTGCGGATGGGATGTTGGTAGCTGTAACAGAAACAATACTTGAAAGTTTCTTGGCGATTCGCTACACACCACACTGCTCTTTCATGGAGGCTATCTAAAATTATCAAACACAGCTAATTCCTCTGATTCCAGTGTTACATGCCTGATGGGTCTTCGCTAGCCTGGTTGTGTACGTTGAAGGGAGCGGTACGGATGGTATGTTAGTAGCTGTGATAGAAACAATACTCGACAATTGATTGACGATTCGTTGCACACTACCATTCAGATAAATTGAATTCGTCCCTAAGTTAAGAAAGTACGGAAGTATGCTGGATGAAATCTCTGTATTATCTAAGATAACAATGCAATTTATTTCTATAAAGTATTTGCAACCTGTTTGCAATAGAAATCATTGGTGTTTCCAAGTTCTAAATAAATGTTAATCGAAACGTCCCGATGATAAACCTGGCTGAAGGCCCGCATAGCTCGTGGTCCTTCGCAGATCGACCGTCGAAAAAAACCGGGAATAGCTACCATTCACCGACGGCAAGCAGGTACACATTCCACGTGTGGAGAACCTTTCTTAGATTATGACATCAGTGTGTTCTCAACCTTGACGGATGAGCACATTTATAACTCTAGCCTGACTAATAGTCCTGCTCTTCCCGCAACTTGCAAAAGTTTGTCTTGCTACAAGGGCAGTAGAGTATTCTTGAACGGCTGGGCAAAAAGGCTAAAAGGGATAGGAGCCACATGTAGAGGGAGTTTTTCAATTGGTTCACAAAAATTGCCCGAGAGTCAGGGGGACTCTCTATTGTTGTTTCTACCACTGTATCGCAAAGTCCACAATGGTGTGAGTTCACTGAGGAAGGTACGCCCTTCTGCCACCAGATTTCTTCGACTGGAGAATCGTAGATAAGTCTTCCATTTCAAAACCTGTTCCACATGTATAATACGCCGAGTCTGTTTCGGCGGCGAATGCAACCTGTACCACAGACTCACCTTCGACGTCACAAGAAGCCTTTAAAACTCGCCGATTACTAGTAATCTATCTCTCCGCCGAATCAGTACCCAAGTTTAATGCTAAAATGTGATCTCATCAAGCAGGACTTGAGTATTTAACAGGCCTATTTGCAGGACGTATTACATGTTACGTTTGCCTCTCATAGCCCGTACTTTACGATCGAAGGCTGGAAAGTATCTGACAAACCCTCTTACTCAAATCACCGGTACATAGTGTTTACCAAATATTCAAATACCAAAAAGAGAAATAGTAAGCGTCAACCCTGGTGGAATGCTGACTTGATCGTTCTTCGCTGAACGCCACTAGGCTGGACACGGACTAGGAAATCTACAAGACAATCCCAACCAAGGTTCTGGCACAGTTTCTGTTAGAAAATTTATAGCACCACGGAATCACCCAAAATGGGCAAATTTATTTGAGTTACTTGCGAAGACTCGACACGAAAGATACTTCGTTATTCTCTTTAGGTGTCGTGTGTCACTTTTACACGTCGAGATTCTACACAGTGGATTTTTGATATTTCTGTTTCTCGCTTACATTCGTATTTTATTATGTTCAGTGGTGGTTGCCGTGGTAATATAGAAATTAATCCCTTCATTCACACACACCAAAAATTCTTCCGTACGATACACACTCGACTCCGAGAAATAGAGAATAAAGCAAATGAAAACAATTGCGAACGAACCCAGCCGACACGGCGACGGATGGTATCTTTCTTGCACAACTTCAGGGCTAAGATTAAAGCATGTCTCACGCTCCCCAGGAATCTCAGATCAACAAGCTTGATCTTCTTTTTTTAATAATTCTGAAGAGAATTCTCTTTATCATAGGCACTGTAGCAACATACAATCGCAACATGCCTATCAAAAAGGTAAACCCTAGCCTAGCTTCTTGCAGCCATTCGTGCTGGTTACTATGTTAACAGATCAAAGATAACTGCTAAGGCACTGACAAATAACATCTCCAAGACAACAAACCTTATCATCGGATACTAAGTCCTCGGAGAGAAAAGTACTGTTTCCAGCGAATGCACTTACCAAGCTTCCATCAAACTATTAACGACCGTATCTAGTGACAGTTGACGAGTTGTTGAGGTGCTGTAGCAGGCGATGACATAAATTGTGTTTTTTATCCCCACAAACCGAGTATATCAGCAATAAATTAGCCGACAAAAAGGATCATTTAAACAAAATAGAGGTCGATTCTCTCAAAATATAAGCTGAAGACTCATTCAATGTAATGACTAATGCTGACGGAGTTGTTATCCTGGACCATATTCCATCAAACAAAAGTTGTACGTGAAAAATTGCAAAATTGTTTGTTTGAACAGGACTCTGGCATTAAATATCAGTATGAAGCGAAATATTTTGATAATTACAGTCCATATAGAGCCTGGCCTAGCTATTAGCAACCACCCGTGTTACTCGTATGCGTGTTATATTTTTTTCCCACGAATTGAAGGGGCCTACAGTTTGTCGCCATATCCGAAGAGTTATCGGATTTTTGTCAGACGTTAGCGAGACGTGAGACCGAGAAAAATTTGTTTGATGTTTCTGGGACTTGAATCTCCCGCTCAGTGGTCGACAGATGTTGTTTCGGTACTTAGTAGTCAATCGAGAGGTAAAGCTCTATCCGGTTCTTACGAATGGATCCAAATGCTCGATATTTACCACGTTTATATGCAGAATCGAGGGATCGAGTTGAGATTTCGATCAGAGTATTTCTACACACCGAGTCGAAAGAACTGACAGATAACTATAGCAGACATTCTGCTTTTGATTGTGTTAGTGTTCTGTTGTGTTGGATTCGTTATCTGAAATTACACACACACACTGAGGCAACATGTCAGTTCAACCCTCAACCCAGGTATACATGCATTTTTAGCTGAGTCGAGTTGAGGCAATCCCATTTCAACTCGATCTGCGTTTATGTGAATCTCAAGCCGGGTTGAACCTGGTTTCGAGTATGCATATAAACGTAGTAATTGTGATCAAATAGCTGACGACTTACGAAGCTTAATATCTACAATTACCAACGCATGCCTCAAGACTGTCGTTTAAGTGAAGCGTCGAATAAATTAATGATGGCTTACTGCAATGGGCATCGATTTACACCATGCCAGAGTGGTAAGAGGTTGGTGGTCATAAATTTATGTAAATGACAATACTGGCATAAAGCTTAAGCAATTTGACAGCACCCATTACACGGGGACGTTGCTCCAGTTTGCTAAACGACGACTTATAGCTCTTGTGATCGATAGAAAGGAAGACTGAACTCTCTACTGCGTTTTAAGTAGAGATTTGGTCCACCCCGTTTTCTCGAACTTCATGACACGTCTTGATAAAGTAGTATCCCCTATATACAGCGGGACTTTTCACTTCACCCATTTCTTCTAAATACTCATATTTAAGCATTCCGATAACTTCTTGGTGTATCTCGGTAGGGTCTTTAGAAACCGCCAATCGTCGCTAAGAAACTTCTGCTGTCTTCCAACCTTCGAACATATGGACATTTTTTCTTCAACACGATGTTGAGGATATCCACTTCTCAGGGTAGTATATTCGTTACATCTATCTTCATGTAGCCATAAAGCTTAAGCAATTTGACAGCACCCATTACATAAACTGAAAAATTGTCAAAAATTAAATTAAATTTCCAATCGAAATGAGTGACATGACTTAGAGAATAGGGGGTGATAATCAAGGTTATGTTGAAGAAACAATTTGATACACCTCTTAAAACCATTATTAATATTCAAACGTATACCAGTTTATATTACAGATGCATTTACTTAATTTTGTTCCCACCGAAAGTAATTTTGTTTCTTTTTTTTTTTTTTTTTTAATAAATTTTTGGCAAAAATTTCCTAATTTCATATAAAAAAATACTCTAAATATTTGTATAAAAAGTTATATTACACATTTGACTACAAGTTGCTTACTTTCTTTTTAACGAAAATCCTTAACGGTGGGACGCATGCGTACGTATGTATATATGTGCTTCTTGAATTTGCTAATATTATTCAAGTGAAGCGCTGACACTGAAATTCACATTGGTTAACTAATTCATATAGAGAGGGGCAAGATAAAAGAACTAAAAAAAAATAATAATAATAATAACAATAATTTATTAGTTAAAGGCTGGAATAGAGGATAGAGGACAGGAGAGTGGAGCAGTATGGAAAAACTGGGATGATTAAGAAAAAAAAAAAAAAGAAAAGAAATCCATTTTGTTTGAGTAAAACTACTTTTCGTCGCCTTTGGCGCACACACTTCTCTTTCATACATATACCGGCGCTTGATCGTCCATCATGTCCGGATTGAGCTTATCATCAAAGAATCGTCTAAACGTGAACTCAAAGAAGCCATGATATGGCTTACCCGTATCGTCCAGATCATCACCGCTCAGATTTGACTCATTTGCCGAGCGTAGTTTGTCCGGATCGATCGGATCAAAGTTTGACGTGTCCGTAGGGTGCTCAATCTTTGGAATATATGGGGCGATTTGCTTACGCATATCCGCGAAATCGACGCCTTTAAAGAAGTCATGCACTTTCACTTCGTCGGCCTTTTTGCCCAGCCGTTTGTCGGCTGATGAACACAATCGGCATATTAGATCGGTGGCTTCGCGGCTCAGCTTCGCCTGTGGTGGGATGTGTAAAGTTTTCTCCCAGTTTATAACCTAAGCACAGAGAGAGTGATAGAAACCTTTTGAATAACTCTATTTTGAAGATAATACCTTTTGTTGTGTTTCAACTGGTGTGTTTGCTAAAAATGGTGGTTGGCCGACTAACATCTCATAGAGAATAACACCGACGCTCCACCAATCACAAAGTTGCGTATAACCACTGCGCTCGAGTACCTCGGGAGCAATGTAATTTGGTGTACCAACAAGAGAGTGGGCTAAAACACGTTGATGATCCCGCATTCGCCTCCTATAACACATAACATTTATGTACATTAGAATAAACTCCATTGTTCTTTCAATTATGTATTTACCTTTCCAATACAGTTGGTCGGGTTCCATTCTCTGCAATATCTTCCCATGGCTCCATCGAGTCTTGCCGCGAGTGATTACCTAGAATTTAAATTTAACAAATTACTGGGCTATCTGTTATAATTCTCGTAAATGTAGAATTTACCATTTTCTTGGTAGTACTTCGAATTGTGAGTCCACCTAAAACCTGTACAAAGTCCGAAATCGGTTAATTTTATATGACCATCTCTATCGATGAGAATATTGTCCGGTTTAATGTCCCTGAAATGAATTTAATGATCATCCCAAACCGTGATTTGTTGTTGAATATTTCAATTACCTGTGAATGAAACCCATTTTGTGGACACTTTCAACGGCACATGTCAGTTCTGCTATGTAGAACCTAGCCAGAGGTTCTTCAAATATTCCTTTCTTTATTAGCAATGACATTAAATCTCCACCTGAATGAAGGAATAGTAAAATAAAGCTTTAGTAAATAAAACAAATTTAAAAATTGTTAAACTTAGGTGACAGTGAAGTGGTTAAAATGGTAATAGCGGCATGAAATTTAAGAAAATTTGGTAGCACATACGAGTATAGGTACATTGTCAAGTTGTGATAAATCGCAAAACATAAAACTTAGCGTCAAGTTGAGCTGGGTGACACACCTTAGAGAATAGAGGTACCAAGTGCCATCTATAAGGGATAAGAGCAATCTATAAGGATATAGACGGCGACACGTTATCCACTCGTTCCTAGTACCTTTGACTGAAGAATGAGTCTAAGTCACTTTGGAGGGTCGTTGGTGTCAGGAAACGAGAGAGGGACGAGAAGTGTTTACACAAAGGCACTTTTCCTTAGATTCAGACGGCAGTGGAATAACTCTCCAGACGGAATCAATGGTGTCGTCTACAGTTTCAGTCAAGTTGAACTACTTAGTGAATACCTTATATGGGGAGCAACTTTGACATTTGACGCTCAGATATGTAAGGATCTTCAAGACTGGGTCAGGGTTATAGATGAAAGAGATGGGGACAAAAAAGCCCTTAATGGGTGATCAACAGTGCTCGTATACCCGAAGTGGATAATTAAAATCGGGTTACCCAACCCCTTGTCCTTGAAGTTATAACTAAAGACCTTGCTGTCCAGATTGGAAGATTGTGCGTAGGTGAGACAGTCCTACCATGAAAAAATAACCGTATTACGAAGCAATCACAAGCCTCAAATAAGGAAGATTCAACAGTTGATGACCCCAGCAAGCATAGCAAAGACAACGATTTTCCGATGTACAACTAAAACGTTCGCAAATTGAATAGTTTGTGTACAGCCGATCAACTAGCGAGAATCGGTAACTGTTATAAGTTAAATGTAATGGACCGGGCTTAAGAAAAACAGAGACCTGCAAGATTCCTACCAAAAACAGAAGCAGCGTTTATTCGGATGCGGGTTTGTTGTCCGAAGTGAAGTTAGGCAAAAAGTCTTAAGCTTTTGCTATATAAGTGAACGACTAATACCAATCCGCAGTCATTAATTGCCCTCACTCCCCCAGGAAGAAAAGAAAGACGACGACAACAAAGTTTGTTTCTCGAGCGACGTTAAAATTGTTGCGGAATTTGTAAAACGATGACGTCTTTGGAGAACCATCGCAAAACACTACACCGCCTCCGGAAATGAACTCAAGCTATGAAGGTACGTGTATAAATATCCAACAACGTAACATCACCGTGAGAAAGTATTACGAAAGCCAAAAACCAGCTGTCAGGGAGTCTGACAAATTTACCAACCAACAGACCAAACCCAAATAAATCAAACAAAACTGACTTAGATGGTCTAAGAGCTGAACTGTTCAAGGAAGCGGTAGATGACCGGGCAGTCATCAGTTACATATGTCCCAATGTTTGGTACCTCGACACTATTGGCCCAATCCATAAAAAGGAAAACCGTTTCACCTGCGACAACTACAGATAAACGTTCTGGAAATCGCATAGAAAGTAGTGTAATATGTGAGCACCTTACAGTGTGATTTCAGGCCTGGGAAGTGTTAACAATTAACCAAAGACTCACATTATGCCCGATGCTAGAGAGGAGCCAAGAAAGCAAATACAACCCACATGTATATTTATTGATTTCAAAGCCGCGTCTAACACCATGAATTGGGATGAGCTACATATATTGCGCGATGTGTGATACAATGTTGGCGTTCCTGATAAACGCTGTGTGACTCGCTGTTCCGACAAGTTAGGAAAAGATACCAAGGTAAGTCGAGTTGCTGTCATGGAGTTTATTAATATTACCACAGAACTTAAAGGCCACCGTAGTATTTGTGTTCCACAAATCATTGCATATACTGGACTAAGCCGGCGACGTTGACATTTTAGCCAGAAAATGGGTTTAGTTTGTAGGCAAGGACAAGGTGAAGTATATGCTGTCAACAAACAAGGAATCACAACACCGCGGTGACTGGGTCAAAACGTCTGAATGCCTGAAGAAAGATGAGACGCAATGCGATCTGAAAAGATCCAAATATCCCAAAATATGGCGATAGACAGATACGTACGACTTCGTTATTTCCAAGGACTTTGTCTATGAAGGCCCTGACGTTAACAACATTACCATTCCAGACACATAGACTCAAATACGGATGAAAGTACCCTTGGACTTTTCGAGCCAAAACTTCGTACGATTTATGGTCTCATCTGCGTTGACGATACAATGAAGGAGAAGGTTGAATCACGAACCGTATGCACAATGAAACCCACCAAGGGAAGCAGATACACGTTCACCGCTTAAGGTGGATAGGACATGTAAAGTAAATAGAGCCAATGAAAACCATGACTGATATTATTAACGTCAAAATGATTTCATCTTTCCAGATTTCAGACATTTGCCACTACAATTGTCACCTTCGCTTTGTACCAAGCAACCTTATTCTCAAAGTCGTGTCACCCAAAAATAAGGTAACAAGTTCAAACTTTTATTCTAATTACTCCCATTTAAGTGAGATCTTGTAGGGCTATACACAAAAAAGTGAACGTAAGGTCTATTCTCGCGGGAACAGGCCTAGAATGAAGTGAAGTGACAATCTGTCACTTCCAGATAGCATCAGAATTGGAAGTCCTAACAACAACGGTGATAGCGACTTGGTAAAGAAGAAATACCCTCAATACCTGATGAATGCAGAATCTGTGAATCTTAAGAATCTGTGAACAGAAGAAACATTAAATGGAAGACGCTGCGCATAAATGAAAGACGAGGTCAGGACCCACACCCTCTTAACATGATTAAAAAACCCAAATGAGTTGAGTAAATTCTCTAATACTACTAGCTCCTGTTACTTACCCGGAATATAGTCCATGACAAAGTATAAATTTTCCTTATCCTGAAAGCTATAGTACAGCTTGACAACCCAATTGTTATCCGCTTCGGCTAAAATATCCCGTTCCGCCTTGACGTGTGCCACCTGATTCCGCTTCAGTACATCTGCTTTCCGCAACGTTTTCATCGCATACAAATGATTCGTTGTATCGATTTTCCGCACAAGCGTTACCTCACCAAACGCTCCCACTCCTATGTGTTTTATCTGTACAAACATTGACTTATCCATTTTCGCGCGTTTCAGTCGAATGTAATTGCTCTCCTTCTGGTTTAGCATTTTGCGCATCTCAACCTGTGTCTGGGCTGACAGGCCAATCTTCAGCATCTCCTTCTCTAGCTGATTCTTACGATATGTTCGCTGTTTATATGACTTTAGCACGTTCTCAATGTGCTGTTCCATGAAGAACTTGAAGGCTTGTGGCGAGTAATGCCGTATCCGGAATTCTTTGCGTTCCTCTTCCTTCTCCTTGGAGACTTTTTTACGTTCCGGTATTGGTGACTGGTGTTTGATCTTTCTACAGTTATCACTTTTGCTTGATGGATTGTTGGCATTGTTGTTGTTAATGTTGTTACCACTTGGGGTGATCATGGGTGCACTGCTTGAAGCGGTACCGTTGCTCTTAGCTGGCGGGATTGGTGGTGGCGTTGTGGAGTTGATGTTTAATAAATTATTATTACTATTCGAAGGGTGTATTGTTGTGGCGTTGTTATTGTTGTTGTTGTTGCTACTATTTGGCTTATTATCTAGATTGTTGTTATTTCTACTGTTGTTGTTGTTGTTATTGCTATTCGCGTGGTAGGGTGGAGGAGGCGGCAGTTGTCTGCTGGTCACCGGAACTTGTTTTTGCTGTTGTTGTTGTTGCTGTTGTTGTTGTTGTTGCTGCTGTTGTTGTTGTTGTTGTTGCTGCTGTTGTTGTTGTTGTTGTTGTTGTTGTTGTTGTTGCTGTTGCTGCTGCTGTTGTTGCTGCTGCTGCTGTTGTGCCTGGTGGTGCTGCGCAGCCTTCGCTTGCATACTCTTCGCATAAGACGGAGGCTCTTTGAGCACAGGACCTACTGACACTCCATTGAGGCCACCCCCAATAAGCGGTGGCGGTGTTGAAGGAATTTGAGCGTTGGGCGCGACTATCGACGGTGGAGGTTTTGGTGAGATTGTTGTCGTTCCAGCGATGTGTGGCGATGCTACTTGCTGCTGCTGCTGTTGTTGCGCAACTTTAGCTTGAATTGTAGGCGCGTACGATGGTGGTGCGGCTAAAATGTGTACAGGCGAGTTACAGCCAGATGGTGAGACTGGCGATTGTGGCGCCACCGCTGTCTGCAAAACAGGTTTCTGCACCTGCGTTGACTTAACTGATTGCATTATGATCGGGGGTTGAGTACGCGTCTGATAGGCACCCCACGGCTGTGGCCGGGCCAACGATGACGCCTGTAACGGAGGAATTGCACTGTTTGTAACGGTGATGGGACTTGGCGAGCCAGCAGACGTTGCTGAGTAAATGCCACTGCTTGGCGATTTCCGATAATCGGATTGTGACTGTGTTGGACTCTGTCGACTCTGCATGGAGGCTGTATAACTTGGCGGTGGCGCTGATGTTTGACCCACCGTATTAATGGGATAGGGCGGTGGAGGTTCACCAGAATTGCCACCGCTTTGGTAGAGGCTAAGGGCTTTCATTTGATGCGTAATTTGCTGTTGCGCTTTCGAACCATTTTGAGCGATCACAGGTGCTTGACGAAGATTGGCTGCGGCTACTGGATTGCCCGACATGGCAACAGACACGGGCGATGTACCCCGAGTAGGATTCGGGGCTGACAGGGCAACTGGTCGAGCAGTAGCCGGTGATCTTCGTTTATAGAATTGGGCGGGTGGTGGCGGTGTGGACGATGTTGAGGGATTACGTGGTGGCGGCGCTGGTGGCGGTGGACCCACATCACTGAAACTCGATGGCGATGGACTGTATTGACCTGTACTGGCGCGACTGGCGCAGGTCACTTGCTGGGAGTGCGAATGTGGACTGTCCGAACGGGAACTGCCCGCTCCAGAATCGAGCGCTGGACTACAGCGAAGATATGGCAGAGGTAATTCACGTTCGATGCTTGGTTTGCGATTAAGTTTTGGCCCCAGCATTGACATCACCTTCGTAGGTTGTTGTGGTGGCGGTGGCTCCATCGGAGGCTTTGGATGGTACTCGGGTAGGTCCGGCCGACCATTGGCCGTCTTGTACCGAAGCGCGGTGACACTCTGTAATGAGAAGTAAATAGAAATGATTAGTAAGGGAAGTTTTAGAAAGTTTAACGGAATTCAATCATGCTAATAGAATTCTTAACGTTTTAGGGTTCTCATAATTCGACTTGAGTCGAATAAGGAATCAACGGCTTAACGATCTTTTATTCGAAAGTGAAATCCATATGAACACACTCATTCCTTAAAAATGTTAGAATGTTACAGATAAGAATATGTTTGTGCGTAGAAAACCAAATAAATCACAGTGGCATACAAAAAAAAAAACAAAAAGTGGACAAAAACAAAAATAAATAAAATGCTCTCTTGTAGCCAATCGCAGTCGCAACTCTGCGGATTATGTTTTCTTATTTTCACCTCTCTCGCATCTTGTACACGGATATACCTTCACCTTGTTGTTGGCTCTTATGCGGCTACTGCTTCTTCTATACAAACAGCTTCCATGTGCCGCAGTCGTTGATGATTGTTGTTGTTTCGAGAATTCTCGCGCGTAGCACAGTAGCAACATGACAGTGGAATCGCACAAATTGAAAACTTTAAGGCAGGCACGCGAAGCAAGTGGTGGAGCAGGAAGAGTAGCAACAGAAGTATCACTGCACATCTGGCTTTTGAGCGGATGACTTGCTGACTTGATGCCCCTTTGCGCTTGTTCTCTTGATCTGGTTTTGTGCTCCTCGTTTCTTTTCGACGCCCTATAGTTCGGTAGGTTGATGCAACAACAATTGGGAATTTACTTGATATAGATATTTTTGGTCATTGTGTGCACAACTGTCTCTCAGTCAGCTAGGCTGTGAGGTAATTGTAGGATTCTTCTTCTTTTGTTCCTTTTCTATTCTATTTCTATGCAGATTTACTCATCGCTAAAGTATTTTCAACTTCGTTGCGCTTTGATGTGTGACTCGTTTTTGGTTTGTTTTGCAGTGAGTTTTTTTTAAATGGTCTAATACAAATGTTTCTGGTTGTTGGACGAAGTTTGTTAGGGGTGAGGGAAAAAGTCAAATATTTGTATACCTTATCTTGATAAGAAAAAAATGTGGTACTTAATATGAAAGTAAATAAAGTGGATAATGAATTGTAATTCACTTGTTTCGGTAGCATATGCAATTAGTAACGATCGTGGGAAGATACGACCTAGCAAAAAAGCTGTGAATTTGGATCTTCTTCTGAGAAAGGAAGTGAAAACCCTACTGGTTATTTACAAACATCGTCTAGCTAGGCACTGGATGTTTCTCCAATCATAGAGTCAAAGTGGCATTACAATGTCATGCTGTCTTATGGCAGACCTACATTTTCCTAGCTATTCGTAGGAAATTCGTTGTGTAAATCTAAAACTGAGATTTACTACTAGCCGAGGACATTACAAGGCACTGTCGAGGTTCGAGATACCAAGAGGGTTGAAAGTTGGAGAATGCAAGAATGCTACTGGTGCAGTGCGCTATTCCATATACTGTTACAGCAAACTACATTAAAACAGTAGCACCTGAGCAGAGTGTAAGATTAGAACTGATTACAAGCCTGAGAGACAGCCTGCCGATACCATACGTGTAACATCATGAATTTCCTCCCAAAAAGAGCTGCCCAAGAGTATAAAAAACTTTGACACTGATTAAGGCACAGAATTGTGGCTCAACACCTACATATGTACGTCTGAATAATGTTCAGTTACAGAGTTGCAGTTCAGTTGCCAAATTCTGACGATTTTCATTGACGAGCGATTGTTACTTCGAAGAAAGACAACACCATTCGGTCTCTGGTAAGAAAAAATGAACCAGCATGATTGAAGAAGAGACCCCATGAGATTAAGTACAACACAACGCTGTCGCCAAAAAGGGATGCTATAACATTTAATTTGGAAATGTGAAGTCTTGCAGTGTACAAGCTCCTTGATAGACTGACAAGACGTGGCATAAGCTGTTCGAGAAGACACTCTGTGGAACCCCCAAAAATAGATGTATAAATAATATAAGTATCAGCTTCCCTATGAGTTAAACTGCGTAGTAATCCTAGACGCAAACAAAAAACAAATATTTGGCGCAACAGCTCTTTAAGTGGCCTAGCTTCTCGCAACCACTCGTGTTGTGTGCGTTATATTTTTCACACGAATGGAAGGGACCTACAGTTTAGTGCCTTATCCGAAAGGCAATTTGTTTTTGAGAAGCTTTTTCGTGACAACAATACTCTCGGATGTTTGTCAGACGTTCGCGAGAGGTGGGATCGTGAAAAAACTTTTTTTGTGTTTTCTGAGATTCGAACTTGGAACCTCTTGCGTAGTGATCCGACACACTAACCACTACGCCACGATTCCCTACAATCCTAGACGCAAGCCAAGATATTCTTCAGGAACTTTAATCGAAAAAAAAAGGCTTGGATCATCTTAACAAAGACAAAACTAAGAATGCTAATGGGTTTACATATAGGGCACGGTAAAGTCAAGAAACACCTTACAAAGCTAAGACTAGAAGACTTACAATATCTGCAGCGATACGAAGGAAACTGAGGAACATCTCCTATTAGATAGACAAAAAAGATTTAACTTCCCTAAATTTGAAAATAGCTTCGGTTATCAACAGAAATAACAAATCTTTTTAGGTCGCTGTACGACAAGTCGTATATCTGAGGTCGGATATATGTGAACACTATCAGAAATTGTTTATGCGACGTCGTGTATCCGTCGTGTATTCATTAACTTATATACGCTTCGATATATCCAATGTCGGATATTCGTTGTCGAATTCTGGATAGAACTGAGTTTTCTTCTGGCAGTCAAATTTTCGATATCGGAAATGTATAAACGTTGGCATTGGATTCTATACCCCTCCAGTCGAATATCTGACGTGTACCCAATACGGTATGGGTGTTCAATTTTTAAGTTTTTTCATTATATAGAGCGGATTTTTAGAGGGAATTAAAAGCTGACTCATGTCAATTAAATGGTTCAAAAGTTTTTGAAGGATTTAGCTAACGATTTCTGAGACTCGAAGTGTATAGAAATGTCGTATATCTAGCGCCGGAAATGTGTAAACGTTCTCATTAAGTTTCATACACTTTGAGCAGGCATATCCCGGTGGATATCCACGCTGGGATATATCTGTTGCCGGACATGTGTCCGACTTTTGAATTATTCATATATAATGCTGAGGCTTACTCTAATAATTAGACCAGTCATATAATAAAAGAGAAAACAAATTTAACTGATCGCAAAAAAACAAAAAAAAAAACCTTTCAATCCGACATTCTTAAACTGAAAAATATCAAAATCTTAACGTGGATACTTCGCAAATAATCTGCTTGTCGAACTGCGCACAGAACACAAAACATGATACACAAAACCAACCATAATCATAATTTACAATCGCACAGTAGCTACAGTCATAAAATTTCAAATTAATGATCCGTCAGATCATACTTAAGAATTTTTACGACACCAAAAGGGTAAATGGAATCTCCTCATTCAGAGTGCAGTTAACAGTCAGCCAGCCAACGGTCGACCAGCTCCGGGAGACATGACTCGGACAAAAATACCAGAGCCTGATGAGAAGAGCATTCCAGGTATTCGCCGAGCCGAAACCTGGCCAATTCGTTCGGTTGGTCAGAGGCACCTTTCGAAATGACTATGCACTCTCTTATATGTATGTACAAGTGTTCGGTACGGATGCCTGTTTGCCTGCTGTCTACATGATGTAGTCGTTACAATTTTATTACCTTAAAGCTGTGCTTAGGCATGTGTTTTAATCTTCTCACATCCAATATGCGCTTTGGTGTTTGTTTCCTTTTTTTCTACCTTCTGGAAGCCAACGGGAGAGAGAGCCCCCGTGTGTAGTTAATTTCGTAGTTTTTTTTCCTCTTATGCTTGTCATCGCGATTGGGGTATAATTATTTATTCTTTTTAATGTTGTCTTCCGAAATTATATCATTTTTTAAACAATTTCATGTTCGGATTGAATTTGATGGTGCATCCAGGGGGGAAAGATGGTTTGAGGATAAGTGAATCCTTTCAACGTTTTGATTGTTTATTGAATTTTTATGTATCCTTTTGAAACCTCCAATAAGTAAATTAAGAGTTTTACATATTTAACATACCATCCCACTGATAAAGGTGCTACCGTTTATAGAATATACTCGTATTCCAGAACATTGGTTTTACCTAACGAATCACTTTTCCATTGGTTTCTGAGCTTTCTTGTTCAACAAACTAATTTGATTTGATACATGGTGAGGTTGACAAATATTTTTGTTTTTTCAGGTGTACATTACTCGTATGCCCCAAAAACCGTCCCCCCAAACAAATATTTCATTCTGATTGTTTTCGGTTTACCACATATTAATGTTATGGAAATTTTCAGATATCAACTTAAAGTACTAGGTAAAGTGTGAAGCGTGTAAAGCGTGTGAGGTGTGACACACGACATACCTTCAATGACTTTGTTTCACAAACCAAAGAAGCAGGAACAACATTAAGACCATCGCTTCTTAATAGTTTTATTCGGGCAGAGGGGTATTTGAGATCTATAAAAAAAACACATAAATGCAGGGTCTGGCCTAGTTTCTCGCATCTCGTGCTGTGCGCCTCACGAATGGTTGGTACCTACAGTTTTGTGCTGTTTTCGAAGGGCAATTTTTTTCGATTAAGAGAAGCTTTTCATGACAATATTACTCTCGGATGTTTGTCAGACGTTCGCGAGAGGTGGGACCGTGAGAAAACTTTTTTTTTTTGTGTTTTCTTGGATCCAAACCTTGAACCTGTCGCTCAGTGATCGCGCACTTAACCACTGAGCCACGGCTCTAATAAAAAAAAAAACATGTGTGTTACCCCTTGGACCACTCCAAAACCAAAAATCAACCTTGATTTTGCGACCATTTAAGTAATTGTTCAACTTTCAGTTCTCGACTGCTCACTGCTGCGGAACCTGTTTAGAGCTTAGAAATTAATAAATTTCTTTGCTTGACATCCATAGCCATATTTTGAGTATGGATCTTTAGGTGTCCAGATAAATCGGCTGATTTGAAGTTGCACAGTAGTAGGTAAGGTATTAAAACAACATGGGGTACAACTTTTTTCTTCGCCAAATGCGGCCATCTTTGTTTCAAATCGGCTTGGAATCGATCCAGCAGCTCTGCGTAATATGCGGCGGTGATCGTTTTACCCTTTTCAAGGTAATCGGTGTGAATAACACCGCGCGCATCCCAAAAAACTGTCGCCATGACCTTGTTTGCTGACAAACCCGCCTTGGGCTTCTTCGGCTTCGACTCACCAGGATAAGTCCATTTTGTGTTGTAGTGAATCCAGGTTTCATCCACGGTTACGAAACAGCGCAAAAATTCAGCCGAATTTTTCTGGAACATCGCCAAAAACATCTTTGAAGTTGTCAAACGAATGCGTTTGTTGTCGATGGTGAGCAAACGCGGCACCCATCTTGCGGAAAGCTTTTTCATGTCCAAATATTTATGTAAAATCGAAATCACTGAGCCATGTGATAAGCCTGTGGCCTCTTCAAGCTCGCACACTTTCTCTCGCCGATCGTCCATTATCAAACCATGGATTTTGTCGACCATTTCTGGTGTGGTGACCTCAATTGAGCGACCAGAACGTTCGGCGTCACTTGTGCTTGAACGACCGCACCGAAATTGAGTAAACCAGTGGTGAATGGTTCCAATCGATGGTGAAGAGTCCCCATAATATTTGTCAAGTTTTTGTTTGGTTTGCGTGATAGTTTTTTCTCGCAAAAATAGTGTTTAATGAGCATTTATTCCATTTTAAACAAAAAGGCTAGTAGGCGTCTATATAAAATGGCTGCCGCAACAAAACTATTTGACAGATCTGTCTGAAAATCTGGGTGCGTTCTTTTGAAAGATGATTCTTGACAAAAAAAAAAAAAATTTAAGATGACGGCACAATTTGTGTTAATTTTCAGGGACTTATTGAAACACCCTCGTACAATCGACAATGACTTGCATAAAGAGCCACAATTTGAAGGAAAGCGAAGTATGAGTGAGGTTAATGGACAAAAACCCTCTGCCTTTCAAATTTCGCCACTCAAGTAAGCATTGCAAAAGGGCATCCGACAAAGTTTACAAAGGCACCAACGGTGATAACTTAATGCGGGTAGCAGAATTCGGAAAATAAGATCTGAAAAAATAATATTTCCATTTTTGACATACAGGTATCCGTACTTGTATCTGAAAGGTGATTGCTACTACTAATCGTAAACTGCAGTCTTTCGTTAAAATAGGTCTTCGCATTATTTTAAGGACCGTATTTTGAACGAACATCTTTATATGAGAACGGATCAGAAACGTATAGGTATGGACCAAGGAAGTTCTAGTGGACTGGTCGTAGCTTTCTATTTTTATTTTTTTTTTTATAAATGATTCGTGCAACGGAATCGACTTGTCTAATTCGCCGGAAGAGTGCAGGACGCAGAACGGTTGAGGAGGAATCCAGATCTTTTTTTTTTTATATATATATAATTTGCACTTGTGAAAGGGGTTATGAATACCCTTATACTAATTTTAGGACACGGGCGTTTTGAGGAAAGGGGAAGAGACAGAGAGAAAGACAGATTGGTGTAGTTGGTTTGAAACTCAGCTGGTATTAAGTTTCAGTGAACTCCAAGGGTGGCTGTCCAAATGACTGGGGAGCTTGTTTGTTTTTGCTTTTGTCGTTGCTCATGATTCACAGTATTTTTTTCCGTCCTCCTCATGTCATCATCACGCCATATGACCACCCTACTGCCAATGTTATGCCTTCGCAGTAGAGTTGACACAAGCTTCCGCAATTGATCGACTTTTTATTTATTTCATGCGAAATAAATAGATGATTATTGACATTAGGATTCGAACCGTGAACCTGTAGCGTGACAAGCGATGATGTTACCACTACACCACGGCCACCCTTATCATTGCGATTAAGTTAAATAAAAAATAATTATAGAAATTTTAATTTCTTGTGCTTTCGGTAGACTTGCAGGTTACAAATAGCACACCCAATTTACGACCTCGAAAATGACCGGAAAATTTAGAAAACTTTCAAAAATGTTACCCAAAAAATATATATATATTTTTTTTTTTTCAAAATATCTCAATTCGGGGGCACCCTACACGAAAATATAATAGTATTAAAGTAAAAGCATACAAGAGAGTTACAATCCGTTTAGAACGGATCGTATTATACCTTATATTTATATTATACCTCTAATAAAGTGAGCGTAGTGTTGCGAAATAGCTAAAATAAATGCAATGATACGAGTATCTTTCTATGCAGAGGATATTTCGGCGATTTTTAAAATACGAGTATTTTCTTACAAAACTGTTACAAATTTTCTTAGCAGAAAGTGGGCATGACTCCCAAAATTTGTAACCGAAGATCTCCGGATTCTGATGAAATATTCACAATAAGACTTAACTACTCGTATCACCGTAAATTACTTTGAAAAAGCAAAATGGTTTTTTTTTTCTTAAGAAAATGGCCTCAAAAAGTGGGCGTGGCCATGTATAATATATGGACGAAATGTAGACATTATTTTTCAGTTTCTAGCAATTTTTAAACTTGTACTGCTTCGAATTTCGTAAAATTTATATTCATTTCATGTTCGTAGCTCAAAATTTAAGCTCCAAGAAGTTGTGACATAATTAGCTATAATTTTGTACCCAACAATTTTGTTTTGTCAAAATTCCTTAATTCTGGTGCACCCTATACGAAAATAGTATTAAGAAAAAATAAAGAGTACTAGAATTGCCACAATTCATGTAATATTATTATTTTTTTTATTTTTTAGACAGTTAATAATTACGTCGTAGCAGAGCGTTGAATGTAAGCACACATTTGTCATCGCTCACATATGAGTAAAAGTTTATAATTTAATGTTTAAGTGAACTCGAACCATGAAATCAATAAACCACATACACATTATGAAATGTAATATGTATGTATATGGGAGAAGAGAAATGTCCTAAGCAACACCTTGTGTTTTGAAAACAAAAAATACCTCTATCGTATGTTATTCTAAGTGGCCTGTATTATAACAGGGTGAAATTTTAGTTTGCGAGATATTTTGAAACATTTTTAGGGACGAATTTTTGAATTTTTTATGTTTATTGTCACGCCTAAAGTATTAAAATATAAAAAGGCATGAATTGTGGCAACTTTAGTCCTCTTTTTTGCTAAGTACTATTTTCATATAGGGTGCACCAAAATTAAGGGATTTAAACAAAACAAAATTTTCAAAAACGGTCGATTTGGATGTGTTAACAACGTCAAAACCTACACAATACAGTAGAAATCGAACCTCCTTCAATTATTTCCAAAAAAAAAGTCCTTTTTACGGCCTGATGAAAAGAGCTAAAATGTAGCTGGATGCAACTGACGCTCTTTGCCCCACAATAGGTGACAATACCTAGAAAGTAGTAAGTATAGATTCATTAGTTGAATCCATTTATCGTAAAAATACGAATGTTTTATACCAGCACATTAAAGTACTTGAATTACAGCGATCTTTTCGCATCTCCTTTATCTCACCCCACTTAATTTAATCCCGAGAATATAAAGCTATAAAAAAAGAAACGAGACAAATTTCAAGGAATTTCCGATTACTGTCAAACGGCGCTGGTTACTATCCATCCCTACCCGAACAACCTCTATTCTCGTTTCGATTGCATGCATCTCTCCAGGCCAGCCGCTTTATGTCAGCAGCAGGCTGACGTGTGAAGTAGCAAACTGCATTATGCACTCGAACTACTCTCGGTTTGAAATTCCAAAGTAATAAATGACTGCCTTGCGATACGTATCCGATACATTAAGTTATGACATTATGACGAATTGCATGATCCCGTCCTTCGACTCTGAGCCCCCAAGTCCGGGCAGAGATATAAAAGCATTTGTATCTGTGTGCTCCAGTTTTTTGTTCTTTGTCTTTTATCATTGATCTCTTTTTAAAGTCATTTAAATGTCATCAAGGCGTCAGAGGAACAAGGAATTTGTTCCTCTTTTCTTTTTTCTTTTTTTTTTTTTTGACATAAATTCTCACTCAGATGGGGTATGATTAAATCTCAAAGGAATTTTTATTATAATACTTTTTATGACGAGGAGAACGAGGAGCACTCAATGGTGTTCCGAATGCCTGTGTGTAGAGAGACAACCTTGAATATGAGGAGACTTTAATTGCAATAATTATGTGGGGATTAGGAGTTCGGGAAAAATATATCTCAAGTGGGGGTCGTTATGGTGGTGGTGTAATCATTTTGTGTACTTACAATTTTCCAAGTGCTGATAAAAGAAAATCGATTTCGAACTTAAGCCACTTTAGTAGTAGTGGAAGCGGACTAATCTCCTTTGGATTAGTGTCAGCCAATTATATTCAATCAACCTTGAATTTAATCTATTCCAAGCGGGGTACTAGATGTTATTCATTTCAATTAATTAACAATTTAAAACAAATAAAATTGCGGCGTATAAAGAGGCTAAGGGTTTATTGTGGTGGCTAACCTTCATGCCCTCATTCGTGCATTGGCACATGTAATCGTTGTATAAGTTGCATGAATAGAGAAAAGGTTTTTTTTTTGTTATTTTAGAATAACAATTAGTGTTAATTGTAAATCTGCTTATGGTAAGCAAAATCAAATGTTATGAGAGTACAAAATTGGGTTAGGTTAGCGTTAGACGAACGTATATGTCTTTTAGAGCTTTATAATAAAACAAAATTGGAGTATTGTCACAAATGACGTGAATTAACATGCAGGTTCACCTCTGTGTCTACAAATTTGTGTCTACAGAAGTGTTTTAAGGCACTTCAGGATTTTCCGTAACAGGTGTTTCCTCGCCTGGTGTCATGGGCCACTTCAATCACTGAAAAGTCAAGGCATTCATCCTGATCAGCGTTGTCGTTTTTCGTCTTGCGGTTTCTGAATCGATTTCCGTAATTTTTTCGATTCGAAATATATTTAATTATTTATTTTTTAACAATGAAATCAGCTCTCTGAACCGTAAGAATTATAGAAAAACTACTGCATTCCATTCACTTAAAGCAGAAAACTAAACCTTCGTTCTATTTAGAAAGACAACATTGTCTACAAAGTGGACGAACCAGTACTCAGATAAATACATTGTTTTCAACTTGAGCGACTTATGGAGGGATACTTCTGCTATTTTGAGATAAAGGAATTGGTTTGTAGTGTTATTAGTAGAGTTGAGCTAAGTCGTGAATTTACGATCACGGGTATAATTATGAACTAGATTTTTGACTGGCTGTGAATATAAACTTTGAATGTGAATTCACGATACTCGTAGTGTGACATAGAAAAATGATTTTAGAATAAGTAAGTATTTATTCAGTATTTACAGAAAATAAACTGATTAAAAACTGGTGTTGGACACTTTCAAAATAATTCGGCTATCGATAGTTAGTAACTCAATGATTTTATCTATCGAACGATTTCGTTTCTTCAATTTGAAAGCTGGAAATATATATGTACAATAAAAAAAATGCAGTACGTATTCGCACTCAAGAACAAATATTCAAAATTTATTTCCATTAACTTCAGAGTGAAGTCTGGCATTTTGAAGGATTACGTACGTATACATACACCCCGCGCAACAAAAAAAGCCGCATACGGGTTTTCCATTTTTTGCGCTAATTACCTTTAATGGATTCGCCGAATTATATTTTATTGCTTCCGGGTTAGGTAATGCACATTTTGGAATGTGTCGGAATTCATTCTGGCAGTATTTAACAGTGCGTGCAGTTGTATTTCTTAAATAAAAGTAAAAAGAGTATATCGCGATGTCTAAAAGGGTACAATTGAGTAAAGAAAATAAGGCAGTTATCGTCGCCTTATCCAAACAGAATCAGTCATTTCGTGAAATTGCTCGACAAATTGGATGCAATGAGAGTTCTGTAAGAAGATTCTGTAACAAATGTCGTCGGGATCACAATCTGGACAGAAAAATTGGCACAGGATTGAAGAGATGTACCACTGTTCGGGAGGACCGGGAACTGAAGAGACTAAGCTTGAGAAACAGGTTTAAAAATGCATCGGAGTTAAGAGCTGACCTGCGAGAAGCTACTGGGGCTGAAGTTAGCGTCAGAACTATCCAGAATCGTCTCAACGAGATGGGTTTGCTAGCAAGGAGACCAGCGAAAAAGTCACTTCTGACCAGCAAAATGAAGAAAACGCGCCTTAGCTGGGCTAAGGAAAGGCAAAACTGAAGTGTTCAAGATTGGTCAAATGTGGTGTTCTCTGATGAGTCCAAGTTTAACCTAATCGGACCGGATGGCAAGCAGATAGTTCGTCGTAGAAAAGGGGAGCGCTACAGCGACGAATGCATAGCTTACACCGTAAAACATTCTCCTTATGCATCACCACAATCGGAGTTGGATCTTTAATTATGCTCGAGGGCACTGTTAACGCCATGCAGTACAAACAAATTATCTTAGATGGTGTTGTACTGAGTATGGAAATGATAACAGCAGAAACATCAAAACCAATTTTTCAAGATGATTCAGCACCTTGCCACCGAGCAAAATCTGTGAGTAATTCGAGGTTTTTTTTTCATATTTATGGGTGTTTTGAAAATCTTATGATTTTAATTTTTAAATTTCCTCCACAGATTAAAACTTTGAAAGAAGAATTAGGAATAGAATCCATAATTTGGCCGGGAAACAGTCCAGATCTCAACCCCATCGAAAATGTCTGGGCTCTTATGGGAAAGAAGATCCAAGATAAAAAACCAAAAACCATGCAGCATCTAAAGAGCATCATTGAAGAAGTATGGTTCAATGAAATTAATAACAATTGCCTCGGTAATCTCTATGCATCCATGCCAAACAGGGTTCATGACGTTGTTAGGGCGAAGAGTGGTGCTACGAAATACTAGAATCATTTTTTAGTATTATGAAAGTTTTAAATTATGTAAAAAGGTTTCTCAGTTAATAAAAATATGAAAAAAGAAATTTACTTTTCAAATTGTTGCTCTTTTTTTAATTTATGTATATCGATAGTACTTGGGTAATATCTGATATTTTGTAGTCTGATCTTCACGATCATTACTTTTTTTCAATTAGGCTACGAAATGTATAGTCAAATTGGGGAATGCGTTAACTTAAATGTTAAACATCAAAAATACAAAGTGACTACGCAGTGATTATTCATCATTTATTAAATTTCTTCCATTTTGTTAAAAATTACCATGTGCGGCTTTTTTTGTTGCGCGGGGTGTACAATAAAAAAAACGCAGTACGTATTCGCACTCAAGAACAAATATTCAAAATTTATTTCCAATAACTTCAGAGTGAAGTCTGGCATTTTGGAGGATATACATATACATATATACAATTTTTAAAACTCTTGTAGATAATTTCAAAACCCAAAATTTAGGTCGCAATTATTTTTCATTTTTGTACGACACACCGTTTTAAAGATATTCGCACTCAAAAACTATTTGCATCAAAAACATTAGCTTCGGGGTAAAGTCGGACAATTTGGAGGATTTAAAAAAATTCGGCATCCATCTTGTAGAGATTTTCAAAACCTAAAATTTCGGTCAAAATTATTTTTTTCGTACGACGCACTGTTTTTGAGATATTCGCATTCAAAAACGATTTCCATTAGCTTCGAAGTACACTCAGATATTTTGGAGAATTTTACGATTCACATGTACGAATTTGGTCACAACCAAACTTCTAAGAGCGCTGTGATGAAATTATGGAGAATAACATACTAGGCATCGCTTATCCAACATAAACACATCATTGTTCATCATGTTTTGTTTCGTTTATCATTCTACCATTTGCTGCTTCGAACTTTGTGACGTAAGTTGTGAACGCTTTGTTGTGAATTTAAAACTGTGATGTGAAAGGAAAACTCCTCATTCACGCTTTAACCATTCACAGTTTATTTTTAAATTGTTAACAGGCAGCGAATGTGAATTTTCATTCGCTGTGATTTTACAGGCAGTGATTTTCTGGTCATCTCTAGTTATTAGCGGTGTTTCATTGGGCATGAGCAAGTACTCACATATTCATGCAGCTGCCATTATCTATACATGATCTCACCAGTAGGGTGCGGCAATGAATCCCAGGCAACTTTTATTCGGTCATAGGTAGGTAGGTAGGTAGGTGTGGTTGTGACAGCATACTATGCTGAAACCAATAATAATACCACAACTCAAGTGACCTAATTTGTTGTAAAAACTGACGTTGGACTCGTGGGAAAGGAGAGAAAGGATTATTTAAATCCACCCCGTGGCATTGAGAAAACTGATAAAGTTCCCGATGCTTATCTCCGCTAACTCACTAATATTATCAAAAAGGTGTCTGCCAAGTGTACGGTGTCTGACCATACTCAGGGCTCACTTACAAAGGAAATGAAGGATTGTTTCAGGCTCGTTGGCCACATTGCAGCTACGACAAAGTGCATTAAAAGTAATGCCCTGTCTGGCTGCGTGGACCCATATGGGCCAATGGCCAGTGCTAATTGCCAGAACTCTAGCAATATATGCCAGGTGTTCTGTGCCAGTTATACTTGGGCCACATCTGCCTGGATATGACACAGTTCTGCAACCCTCGCCATCTATTACCAGCATCTGCAAGGAAAAGAGCAAAGATTCTACCCCTTAAGGGCCCCTAACGGAATGTTGACCTCCTCCGCACGGGAGCAATCAAGGGCAGATCCCTGCCTCGCTAATTCATCAGCCCTTTCGTTTCCGTCAATGTTACTACGACCAGGCACCCAGATGAGGCTGATCCTAGACCGATGACCGAGTGCGGTAAGCTCCTCCTTGCATTGTTCAACAATTTTGGAGGAGGAAGCCGCAGATACGATGGCTTTAATAGCGTCCTGGCTATCTATGAAAATGGCTATGGTGTTAAGTTGTATCGATGTATGTTTGAGGAGACGGCACGCCGCTCGTACAGCAAGAACTTCCGCCTGAATACGCTGCATGAATTGGATAGAGATATTGAGGGATTCAGAGAAGATTCCTGCCCCTACCCCGCAGTCCATTTTCGACCCGTCAGTGAAAATGATTGTTTTGAACTTGTTTGTCACCGCGCCACATTTCCATTCCGCCTTGAAAGGGCGGTCATTTCTCACTAAATTTTCGGCCAATTCGAAGGTGTTGTTCATTTTATTAAAGTGTTGACTAATACTAACGAAACTTTTTAAAGCTGGTGTCATTAAACAATTTCAGGAGCATGGTTATTAAGGCGCTATCCTAGGAATCGAAAAATCATCAAACAGTGGATCCAGCGAAATCCGCGTCAATCCATGAACAAAACAGCTGCATGGATCGGAATAAGCGATCGGTCTGTTAAATGTATGGTGGCAGACGATCTTCACCTTCGCACTCATAAGCTACATAAGGCTCACCACTCTACGCCAGCTAATAAGAGCATACGTGTACAGAAATATATTCAATTGTTATCGAACGTAGTTGGCATTTAGCACTAATTTTTGAATGTATGATATTTTTAACACAAAAATGTAAACTTGATTCAAAATGCCCGCCTTTGGCCTTAATACAGACTTTCAGTTGCTTCGGACTCTCATCAATTTACAAAACTACGGTCAGAGGGCGCTTTAGGGACTTGATTTTAAGGTATCTTTTATGAACTTCAAGCAGTGGCAAATCTAAAACAGTCCACAATTTGTAACTTATTGTGTTGAGGTTTGGACTGGCGAAAGGCCAGTCTTAGATTCTGATAAAAAGTGGTACATTTCTCTGGAGTTAGGTCTGGATAGTTTTGATCTTATATGGGCTGGCGCAGAATTTTATGGTATGGTTTAAAAGAGGATTCCAAAACGATCTCCTTATATACTTTGGCCGATGTTTTGACACCTTTTTAACAAAAATGCAAGTCAGTGACCCCGTAGTAAGAGACATTTCACCAAATCATAGAGGCTGCAGTGTCACTTTCCATGCCGTGTAAGTGTAAACAAATTTCAAATTTTATTTTAAACAGACAACTGTGAGGTTAACTGCCAAAAATGTTATGTCAAGGTACGCCTAACACCTCGTTGTGATGCAACAAATATAGTAACAGCATTTTTGTCTCCACTAGGTTGGTATTTATATTAAGGAGAACAAATGATGATGATGCATAGGAAGTGTAAATAGTAAACACCAAAGGTGTCTTTCAACTTTTCGCCTACAGTGTCTATTCTGCGTGATTTTACGCCTCCCATCGGCAGGCATTAGAGCTTCCTCTCCATTCATGGCCTTAAAACACCGTTTATGGTCATATTACGACGATAAGCCGAAAGCTAAACAATGAGAATTCGTATTTAAGAAATCATTTAAATTTAAGTTTCTATGTCTACCAACGCGCGCGCGAAATAAAATAGACTGACGGAGCCGAGAAAAAAAAAAAAAAAAAACACGAAAAATTCCTCAGCAATAAAACACAAATAAACAAATAAACCAAAAATATCTTTGAGATATATTTCATTTTGAGTTTAATGCGATTTTTTTTTTTTTTTTCTGTTTCTGTGTTAATTCTCCGCCGCGAGTTACTCGTAGTCTTCTCCGTATCACGTCGGTACTCCGCGCCCAATCAGTCGATTGGACGACGACGACAACGTTGGCTTCCAAGTTGGATTTGTGACGGTGTGATGTGAGGCAAGGAGTAGCGCATTTTCCGTCTGCGCTCCTCCATTGCTATGGCTGGCTATTAAACGCCCACAAAGCACGCGCTTCATAGATTATTCACCTGTTCAACGCGGCCGCGCCGAGACAAATTTGTCGATGAGGGAAGCCAGCGATTCTTGGTCGTTCGTGAAACGAATTTTTGCGCACCCACTGTTTCACAGTCTGTCTGTATGTATAGATTTGTATAACGTTTAGCAACGACAGCTGATTAGAAGTAAAACAAGCAAACACACAGAAAAAAAAAAATCCAAATGGGTGAACTACTATTTGAATAGATACTAAAATAGTTTATTTCCTAGGAATGACTGTTTTTGGAGCATTTATCGCACCAGGCTTGTTTATTGGCTGCTTTAATTTGGTTACATTTTTCTATGATAATTAGGCATGCGCATGGAGTCTGCCATTAGCTTTAGAGACAATGTCGCGCAACAGCCAATGAGCGGCCTACGCACTATCGTAACAGCCTAGATTGCATGGCATAAGTTTGCTTTGTTTTTATTTTGTGCAAATACCTACTCGTACTACAGAAATTGCTTGATTTCGTGTGCATACGACTAACTACAAGTAAATGAATTTTACATGTGACAAGTCATTAGGAACTGATTAGAATGCAGCGAAGTCATATAAATATAGCAAAGGGTAAGGTAGCTTAGCGAGGGGTTAAAGCAATGTTACCTTATCTCTAATCACAAGAATGCAATTGATAAACAGTCGTTTAATGATAAGAAGAGAGAAACCCTTTGAAACTTCTGAATGTCGATTAAAAGCAACTAATTATTGAAAACGTCGAAATAGGCCTTAATTGAACTGAACAACATACTAAAAGTGGTCTAGTTTCTCATGTGCGCGTCATGGTTTTTTACGTGAAGCACCGTACTTTTTTTTTTTCCTCAAAATGACCTACGCGCCAATTGGCTTGAAAGTTTATATTTTTCGAGTAAATAATGCATTTTCAAGTCTCTACATGTTGAAGTTAAAAATGTATTTCTTCATGATTTATCCGAAGTAATGAATATGATTTCTCAAAGTTGAACGATTTTTAAGCGATAATATTATTAGGGGGTCCACAGAACTGACAAGTATGACTTTTGACATAGCCGAGGTGGCTAAGACGTTCTACCAATTATTCTTGCCATAGGTTCGAATTCCGGCACAATTTTTTGTTGATAATAATTATTTTTTTATTGGAAATTATTTATAGAATGTTCCATTGAACCCAGACGATGACAATCAACAATTCCGGCCACCCGACCAAAGCGAAGTGAAGATAGCAATAAATATATAACTGTCGAGCTATTTAAAGCAGCTGGGAATGATTGGGTACGGAGCACATATAAACTCATCTGTAAGATATGATCGAGGGTGGCCGTGGTGTAGTGGTAACATCAACGCTTGTCACGCTCTTGGTTCACGGTTCAAATCCTGATCTCAACAATCATCTATTTATTTCGTTTGAAATAAATAAAAAAGTCGATCAATTGCGAAAGCTTAGTCAACTCTACTGCGAAGGCATAACACTGGCAGTAGGGTGGTCATATGGCTAAAATGCAACTTGATTGTGATGATGACATCAGGAGGACGGAAAAAAATACTGTGAATCATAAGCAACCACAATAATAGCGAAAACAAACAAAATACTCCCCAGTTATCTGGACAGCCACCCTTGGAGTTTACAGAAACCTAATACCACCTGAGTTTCAAACTACACCACTCTGTCTTTCTCTCTGTTTCTTTCCCTTTCCACAAAACGCACGTGTTCTAAAAATTAGTATAAGGGTATTCATATCCCCTTTACCACGTGCAAATTATAAAAAAAAAAATAAAAAAAAAAATAGTCGCATATGACATCGATAGAGATGAGCTATACAGAGCCATGTCTAGTTTTGGTATCCCTGCTAAACTCGTCCGTCTGTGCAGGATAACAATGGAGAATGCACGCTGCTCCATCAAGGACGGTAACAACATCGCCGATGCCTTTGATGCCAAAAAAGGACTACGACAAGGTGACGCGCTATTATGTGATTTCTTTAACATCATACTTGAAAGGATTGTACAAAATTCTCAAGCTAACATCAGGGCTGTAATCTTCCAAAAGTCTGTACAACTAACCGCGTACGCCAACGTCATTGACATAACTGGAAGAACGCTGTCAGTGATACTTTCATTGGTATTGAAACTGAAGCGGCGAAAATGGGCACAACAAAATTTATGCTATCATCAAAAAAGAACAGTCAACATCGGCGACTTGGACATAAGTCACAATAAACAGCTACAATTTCAAGGTAGTTAAAAACTTTGAAAGACTAGAGAATGAAGAAGATACAACAACGAACTATACCGGTTGTACAGCGACATGGAGCTAGTCAGAATGGTTCGAATTCACCGGCTAAGATGGCTAGGACATGTAGAGCGAATGGACATCAACGCTCTGGCCCGGAAAGTCTTCAAATCAACCCCGGAGAGACGACGCGGTAAAGGAAGACCTCACCTAAGGTGGGGCACACAAGTGCAAAGGAACCTCAACTGTCATTCTTCGATCAGCAGAAAAAAATTTTTTGATCAGCCGAAAAAAAGGAACAAAACATTTTTGATCAGCAGAAAGAAACAATACTTCAAATAAAAGAATATGAAAAGAAAGAAACAGTTATTCGAAAAAACAAACTTTAACTACAATTTGTCAGATGATCCATTAACATATTTGCTGGTTTTGGTATCAGCTCTGTGTTAGATTTCAGAATTTTCACTTGTGACTCCCCTAACTAAAGAATCATTGAACCAATTTTAATGAATTGTTAGTGTGGGGTACAGGTAGCAGCGTCTCAAAATCAGTAAATTCAAATGGAGCAGAAGTGAGATATGATTTTAAAAATCTTGAAATAGTCCCTGTTATTGTGAAATTTGGTCTGCAAATCGGGTTTGACGTATTGATGGCTGAAGCGGCCCTTACACGGTCAATCATGGTGTATGTGTGGATTGACGCTACCCCTTACACAGTTTCAATCGATTGACGTCAAATTTTTAGTTTTTGTGAGTTTTTATGGTGTACGGATGTGCAATGAGTGAAACGGATGATTGTATTGCATATTTTTGCACTTTGCATAAAATGACATCCGCTTTTTGTGCATCAGGATACTTTTCTTTATATTTTGTAGTAAAACTTCATAGTGTTGAAATTTTTTGTTTGGATCGCTGTCATCTTTCCTTTATACATACCATAAACTCGGTAACGACCGACAAATTTCAATTAAATCCTATACATATGCTCGCTCGTCACCGTCCCTCAATTTTCCGCTAGCGACAGACATGTTTTCTCTTCCGCGACACAACACATAGTGAAGTAATTATGTCAATCCAACACTTACACACATCAATCAGCATGAGCATGCAAAATCAAAAATGTTTTCATTTTCGTCAATCAGACTTCACCTAATGTGTGTTACGCATACAGATACATACACATGTAAGTGATCGATGTCAATAGATTGACCGTGTAAGGGGCGCTTTAAAAACCATCACAATCGAGTCTAAATGTCTAAGACATGAACTAATATTCTACTAAAAAGTTTTATTTACACTATTTGTGCCTATACATTGTAAAGAGGTCCATCTGTTGGTTTAACTTTAAAATTGCTATAAAAAAAAAATCCATTTAATATTTTTCAAAGTTTGTTGCTTTAATGAAGAGAGTACACTTTCCGATTATTTATGGAAAATAATTTCATTTAAATGGCTCTCCTCTCAGTCCAGTTTTGCAGTATATAGCATTTTCTATGCTTCGGGCTCTATTTCACGAATAGCTCGATCAATATTTTGTTTAAGCGCCTGAATCGTTTCTGGATTGTCAGCATACGAGTAAAATCGATCTTTAACGACACCGTCCAAAAAAAAAACGTCTAACGGCGTCAAATCGCAGCTCCGCGGAGGCCAAGCAACATCACCAAAACGGCTGATTACACGATTATTGAACTTATTACGCAAAATATCGATTGTTGGACAACTTGTATGGCACGTCTTGCTGGTACCAAAGATCGTTCAAATTCATTTCCTCAGTTTCTGACCAAAAAAAATCGGATATCATGCTTCCGTAGTGCTCTCCCTTGACTGTAAAGTTGTTGCCATCTTTTTCGAATAAAAATGGGCCAATATTGTCGCCATTCCACAAACCACACCAAACAATCATTTTCGTCAACAGCAGCAATAATCTCGGTCGAGCACACAGGACGAACACGATGATAACTTGTGTTATCAATTCTTCTGCGTATAGCAGAAGGCACGATTGATCGATTAAATTCGTACCGCGGAGATATGATACTGTGTTTCTCTCAATATTTTGAGCACGAAGGAGCTGTCAGTGTCAAAATAAAGAATCCAGCAGATGGCGCACCCTTTATATATCACGTTTTTAAATACAGGGTGCGCCAAATTTGAAAACAAATAACTTATCCATATTTGTTAAAAACAAAAACATCTTCAGCGTATATATGTAACAGCCTCAATTCGATACCGGAAACGTGAGCATGCCGGAATTAAATGGTCCTTGTTGATGTTGGCCATTACTTGGACAATGGCATCGCCTAGAGCTTGGATGGTATTGTGGGGATGTTTCAACGTCCCACAAAACACAATCCAACAGATTAAAGTCTGGTGAGTTAAGTGGGCATAAGTTTAGTGATGTGATCATGGAAATTTATTGCCATCCATTCAGTGTTGGGTATTCATCTGACATTGTACCCGGGAAAAACGACTGAACAAAGACATGTCCTCAAATAGCCTCCGGCACTGGACTTTATTTTCCACTATGAATTTGGCGCATACCTGGCGCCAAAATAAATTCTTTTCATCACTTTAGTTACTATCAGTACTTTAATTATAGTGAAGGATAGGATATCAAGAAGGGATTGAAACTTTCCTAAATGTTTTTTTTCTTCGGGTGACTCAAAACCTATGTCCAAAATCCTTTTTTTTTTTAAGGGACAATTTTATTAGAGTTCGGTATTATCGTTTCAATAAGAAAACACTAAAAACAGAAACATTGCAAGCCATTAGCTTTATGAAGTGTCTTCAAACTTCCAACTCATACTGTATTTCTTCTATTCGTCATCATCATCTTTGTATTGATTGCAGTAATTTGAGTTAATTTCGTTAAACGAATTCATTGGTGATTTGAAGGCGTAGGCGTTTGCAGCATACTAGAAGGTGTCACGGTGAATTAATCATAAATTCAAAGCCGCACTCTGGATTATAATACATTCATTTATGCAACTTTAAAGCACCCTCCACATCCCTCTACACGAATAACAATTATTACGATATGATTTGCTTTGTAATTTGGCGGTTCGCGCACTCGAGCACCCACCCACCCCTTCCCGCGACACTGTCAACTCTTTTGTATTTTAATTAAATCAATAATTTGAATATATATTCTAATGGTGGTGCGTGTGTGGATGCGTGCGTGGGTGAAAAATTGTCATCAATAATGAAAAAAAAAAAAAAAAAAATATATGTAATAAAATTATTTACACCTCTCACGCTCAAACTGTAAATGTGGCCAAATTTGTAGTTGGCTAATGGCTCCTTATTTGGTTGGCCCAGCTAATGTTGGAATGGCTCGCGCACATTTTGTCAAGTATTGAGGTTTCGCCATTTTCGTGGGTAGAAGACGATTTGAAGGGCACACGCTTGTCGTTTTACTTGCCGTCTTCTTTGATAGTGTGGAGCAACAAAAATAATTCAAATGCATAAGTTTGTAGCCCCGATATGGCAGAAAATCGAACAAAGTGTTTGCTTGCGTTAAGTAATTATCAATGCTGAGCATGAGGTCACAACTCCATTTAAGGGGTGTCTTAATTACAGTGTCAATCGGTGCTATATTTGAAAAACAATAAAAACTAGCAGCGTTTGTTCGATCTATTTTGGAGTTGGACAAAGTTCAAGTCGGCACTTTTTTTTTTTTTACTTGGATTTGGACATATTACAAATACATTGGCGAAACTCTGTTACGTTTACGTACGCTAAGCAAGGTAAATGCACGTCTAGTAGATGGCGCCTCCTCCAATGCCAAAATGGATTGAGAAATGCATTTTTGGAATCCTAATCGTGCATTTCTTTCTTTTTTTTTTTTTTTTTTCTCCTTTTTCGGAGTCGGAAGAAAAAGCAATAATGAATGCAATTAAAAAAAAAGTCAACGATGAGTTAAGAAATTATGAAAGAACTGAAGGGGCTGATAAATTGTTTACTTTCACCAATACACAAACATAAGACTGAATTCAGGAGAACTGAATAGGAAATGCAAGACCTTAAATGGAAGCAAGGGCTGCGGACTCTCCAAAACGTGGTTTGGGCTAGTAGCGCAACAACCAAGTCCAAGCCAAGTGCTCGTGGTAGACTTTGATAATTGAGTATAAAAATCCATATAAATATAGGCTAAAATTGCACTTACATGCTCTGGCTAGTAGCATTACTAGTTTAGAAACGAAGGGTGCAATCCTAGACTTCCGAAAAAAAGAGCTTTCAAAACATGTTGACGACTTTTGGCTATCGTACCTTGACCAACGCAAGAATTTCTTGAATGTGAGCACTGAGAATCCCCTAAACACCAGATTCCTTCAACAGCAAACAAAATTTGTGCTGACCATATTGGGACTAAAGGTGGATACTCTATTCGGGAAAACCATTCGCAAGTGCCTGTGAGTCTGGTGTAGGCCTACTGTTAACTTCAGATATACGCAAGGCTCAAATTGTGGCAGCATTTCACCGATCTGATATAATGATCCGCCTTAGGACAAGAATAAGAAGAAACACATTACCGCCATCGAGTGCTAAGCTCCAACGGAACTAGCCAAATTACCCTAACAAAATAAAAAGCGCCGTTAGGGGGCTTAAATATATAAATGCCAAGGTAGGCAAGGTTGACAACGACAAAAGGTTTGTGTCATAGATGAAGTATAAGCAGAAGGCCTGACGACGGATAACAGTCACTTACAAAACTATAAACTTACAACAAACACCAAATGCATACTGGTTTGGTTGAAGATAAACTCTACTAAAACCAAAATTATCAGTCTCGCTAACAACTCCACAACCTCACAAGTAAGCATTACTTGACAACTGGTGGGAAGAGTACAAAGTTTCAGGATCATGGTATCGAAGTGGATGTGAGAAATCGAAGTGAGAATTGCGTGTAGTCGATGCTGTTATATAGGTACAACTCTGAAAAGTGATCAGAAATATACTAATATAAATAAATGTACAAGTTCGATTTAGCGATACTCACATAACAAAAAAAAATATCCATATACATATATCAAAACTGAATATTTCAAAAATATCGAAGAAAATCGATATTTTGCATTAAAAAAAAATATTGGGAAATTGAAGAAAAAGGCGGAAAATGCATTTGGTTTTAATTCTTAAGAATATTTTGCATTAATAAAGCCAATATTTCTCAGGAACTGTTGTCAAGAAAACTCTTTCTTTTATGTGTTCTCAGCTAATCCGACATTGGTTGTTTGGTACAAGATTAATAGTTGGGATCAATGAGAAGCAGGTGAAATCAATTTCTTTTGGCTATTTTCGAAAGAAAAGTGGCGACTGCCGATGTCATGGCCATTACGGATCGATCCAAAAAACTACTTCAATTCAACTACACAGAACCATGACTGGGAACTTTCTGGGTAGATAAAGCTGCCCGTATGACAGTTTTCTCATGCCTGGACCAAATAGAAGCTGATGAACTTTCTGATCTGTGACTTCCCAAAACTGAGAATTCAGGAGAAATTTATCCCCTGCGTCTATGCTCACAACGAATTTCGCTTGATAACCCGACCATGGTATTAGCCACAGTAATTAAAGAGGTGAAATAAAGCCGTTTAAATGGAAGGTCCAAAATTGTCGCCCTAACAAGGAGCAAGTTCTGTTCAAGTGGTATCAATATCTGAACTTGATAAATTTTATTGTACCGACATCCTACATCTGTTGTCGGATTTGCTTGGTCGAGTTCTTGACGAAACAAATTGGCGGGCTTTTTCACTTGCCTGTAGCACACATCTTAAATAGTGTCCATTGCATTGCCCGAAAAAAGTAACGATGGTTTTTATGTCACGCAGGTTCAGCAGATGAGAAAACGATTTAATTAAAAATTAATTTGTTTATAGGATCGCCTTCGATAGTCGGCTTTCAATATCGATTTATCGATATATCGGCTCAATATATCTATCGCCTTTCCGATATATCGATATTTTTTGTACATTCCTAGTTCAATTGCTTCGGATGGCTCAGTCATTAGAAAAGTTAGAAAAAGTGCTCGGAGATAGTGTTTAATAATCTGAACACGTTTATTTATTGTAAAATTGTCCCGCTTTCGACAAATGAGACCCGCAATAGGCGTGTATGGGCATACGGTCCTAGGTCTACGAAAATAGATATAATTAGCGAAATCAACCGCAGAGGAGGGGAGACGGCACTAAGGTGTCATATCACAAGACAGATTTGGTCTAAGTACACAATAGTAAATAGGTGTCATTACGTGACACTGCCTCATTGACAGGCTTCAGGAACTGTAAGGATGATACGAATACAACATTTGTTCTTCTCTGCACGTGTTAAGCTTTTCTTTATTAGAAGAAAACTTCTTTTGGGAGATTTTCTTCTTATAAATCTCGATAACCTGACAAATACGAATGTCAGTAACCTCCAGCTGGAGCGTGACTGCACTCGTTGTCCAGGCAACAACTGGAAACAAACTTAACTTAATCTTTGGCAAAATAAGGAAATAAAAACTATTTAGCCCACGAACGGAGATTTACATTCTTTGAAGTATTGCAAAACGTACATTATTTGCCATGTTAGAGTGGTTCGATAAAAGCAGGGTATTAAATAGTGATGAGAATTATCGAATAAAATTTATCGGCTTATTCGATAGTATGGAAATATTCATTCCCCCTGACTCCCACAAATCAGTAAAATTGTGTTTTTTTTTTTTTTTTTACTCAGTTAAAGTGCGTCTGAATGCAGTTTTAATCTACATTATCGTCCATCAATCTTTCAAAAAATTTAAGGATTTCTAATAACCCCAAGACAATTGAATGCAGTTCTTTATACCGACAGACGATTAATAGGCAACATTTAAGTCATCAGCTATCATTAGGGAACTTTTAAACTTGAAAAAGTCTTAAATCAGCTGCACACATGGCAGGGACAATCTGTAGGTTATTAAAGTCGGGGCAAATTGTTTGGGACTTTCTACTTTCTCTCTCTCTCTCTATCCCTGGAGATTGGTCCTTGCAAGTTGTCGTGCTTGTACTGCTTTCGGGAATTGAATAGGGGTTATAACTTTACATTACCTAAGGCAGGGGTTCCCAAAGTGTGCGCCGTAGAAAGTAAAGAGGGGCGCGGCGTCGTGAGTTAGATAGATTAAAAGATAATTTGAAAATACTATCATCCGAAAGTATGCTTCTGAGTAAGTAAAAGCGACATATCGATACGATTCATCCAACTATGGCTGAAAAATCGCGTGATTTTGTTCACCGGAAATTACCAAATTTAATAAAAAACAAAAAACGTATTCACTCAGCAAGCCTCAGTACCTAACAACGCACTGTTAGCATCACTCAAGGTGGCATACAGGGTGGCAAAATGCAAAAAACCTCATACTATTGCAGAAGAGCTTATTTTACCGGCTGCTCTCGACATGGTGAATATTATGGTGGGAGAATCAGCAGAAAAATTAATTTCCAAGGTACCTTTATCTAACAATACTATCAGTCGAAGAATCCATGACATAGCTGAGGATCTCAACTACCAATTAATAGAAAAAATGAAAGGCAAGGATTTTGGTTTGCAACTTGATGAGGCTTCTGACGCTGTTACGTACGCTTTCTGGTTCATAATATTATTGTCGAAGAACTTTTATTCTGCAAAAGCATTACCGAAGGTGCGAAGGCCCAAGACTTGTTTAACATTCTTGACAATTTATTGCAGAAAAATGGATTGGGAAAAGTGTATTGGTGTATGTACTGATGGTGCACGATCCATGTCTGGCAGGTATGGAGGAATACAAGCGCTTATTCGTAAAAAAGCTAAGACTGCTATTTGACCCATTGCATCATCCATAGGGAAGCACTTGTATAAAAGTCAATGAGCTCTGAATTGAACCAAGTACAAGAATGTGTCATTGGTGCAGTAAATGAACATACGGCCCTGCTGCATTACTGCAATTCACGATGGCTTTCACGTGGAAATGTCTTATTTCGTGTGTTCGAATTATATGAAGAAATTCGCACTTTTTTACAACAAGAACGTCATGAAAACGCCTTATACTTTGCTGAACCGGATTTTTTGCACAAAAATTAGCATATTTGTGCGATATATTTGAGAAACTTAATAAATTGAATCTATCTTTGCAAGACAACAACGAGCACATTTTGAAACTATTGGAGAATATTGCTGCGTTTAGAAAGAAATTGCAGTTGTGGATAAAAAAGATGAATGATGGTGGCGGTCAAGATTGCTTCCGCAATTGTATAAATATGCGGCATCTAATGAACTGGTTGTCTCACAAGACCTGACGGCCCTTTTTAAGGAACACCTTTCGAAACTCATCGAATGGTTTTCAAAATACTTTGCAGATGATGATGTCGAAAAGTTTGCGTGGATCCAAGATCCATTTCATGCACAAGCTTCACCAGAATTCACATCATAAGACGAAGAGAGTCTAATTGAACTCTCCTGCGACAGCAGTCTTAAAACTAGATTCATCGGTTCCGGTTTGGTGGAGTTTTGGTTATCGATTCAAAATGAATATCCAAATTTAACTTCAAAAGCTTTAAGAATTTTCATTCCGTTCGCATCATCATATTTGTGTGAAGCTGGATTTTCAGCTGTAGCTATCATCAATGTGGAACAAGAAATGAGATTAGCAGTGTTAAGCCTTATTCCCCGCTTTGAAAAACTGTGTGGAGATCACCAGGCTGACCCGTCGCATTGATTTGACTGAGTAGCTATTGTATTTTATTTTTGTTTTTCTTAAGTCTCTCTTGTTGTTTTCTGTTTCAACTCTGAATTCTTTAAATATAATAAAAAACTCAGTTTCATATTATGGATGTTTTAATATTTGTGCCTATCTATCTATTATTTCATTCGACTATTTCTTTTTCAAATAGCTAGGGTAGGGCATCGTGACAAAATACTAAACTTGTAGGTGCGCCGCGGGCTGAAAAAGATTGGGAGCCACTGACCTAAGGAATATAAGATCCAGGGAAGTTAAAATACCGTTATGAACACAAACAAACACATTCTTACATTTTTATCTATTAAAGGGTAATTGTTAACAAAGTATTGCTGATATTTTATTTCCGTTCACGAAAACGAAAATGAAATTTTTGAAGTAGGAACAGAAAGCACTAAAACGAAATCTATCGTTTTCGTTCCGTACAGAGACGAACGAAATATATTGGGTTTCTTAGTCGATGGTTATTAAAATGCGTTCATTACTATTTCTGTTTATTGAACATTTTCGTTCTTTACAATTTTGATTCACTAATTTTTTTGTCTCGTTCAGTTTATTTCATTTGATAGTTCGCTGAATGAGCTCAATAGGCACGCAATCTTCCAAAATGACCAACTTTAGCGGAGGCTAATGGTGGAAATCATTTTTGCATGCGAATATCTCGAAAACGCTGCGTCGTAGAAACAAAAATTATTTCTACCGAATTTTTAGATTTTGAAATTATCTGCAAAATGGATGCCGAATTTTTTGAAATTTCCAAGAATTGTTAGTAAGCAATAATTAAAAATATCTGATTTTACAACGAGGCTATTTGTGGAAATCCTTTTTCAATGCGAATATTTCGAAAACGGTGCGTTGTGCGAAAAAAATTATTTCGACCGAAATTTAGGTTTTGAAATTATGCACAAAATGGATGCTAAATTTTTTTTGCAAATCTTCGAAACCCATAAGTACGTAATCTTCCCAAATATCCGACTATACCCTGAGGGTGAGGTCGTTTTTGCAGGTGCATATCTCGAAAACGGTGCGTAGTACTAAGCATTTTACTAATCTATTGTATTATGAATACTTTTTCTTAAGTGCGAATATCCTAAAAAGGTTTTTTTTTTGTGATAATCCCATGCAACTTCTAATTTTCTAAATCTTCAAGAAAGCCTTGAGATAGCATTTTTTGGTTTAAGCGCGAAGAAACCACCGTTCACTCAGAACGTAAAAAAGTTCTTCTCTGTCGATTTTGACATTACGTTCCACCATCAAAATTTTGAAATGTTCCTCCAATCATTTCCTTGTCTTGGAACTGATAACAAAAATTTTTCAAAATCGCTCAAAAATTAAAATGCGCAGACAGAAATCACTTTTTTTTTTGCTTTATTATAACAAATTGTACAATTTTTGTTTTCATCCTCCCACATGCACAACCCACAGCACGCACATACAAGCACACATCACGAAACAAAGGTCTGGACATTTTGTCTAGCACCTCATAATGGCCAGAAGCCGAAGAAGAAGAAGGTCGATTGTATTTCGCCTGGCACTTAATTAATTTAAACTTAATTGCTAGAACAATAAATTTTCGCGCAAACACCCAAAACACAAAAAAAAAATATCTATACATATACATATTTTTTTTTTTAAATTTGTTGGTCGGTTAGCCAAAAATAAATTTCAAAACCGAAAAAATCCGAAAAAAGAAATACAAAAAGGTCAAAAATAAATCGCAGAAAATTCCCCAAAACTCACAAAAAAATGCGCTAATTATAGAGATCGCGCGAGAGTAAAGGAGATAGAACGAGCGAGAGGGGTGGGGAAATTCTTCTTTTTCGAGAAAAGAGGTCAGTAATCAAGATTTTTCGTTGCCATGAAAGATTATAAGAGATTAAACGAATCATATAAAATGTGGTTGTGTATAACAGACAGTGCCAACACAGTTCGTAGAAGATCTATTTGCGTAAATAAGATGATTTTCAAATATGAATTTTAAAAAATGCAAAGCAAATATTTCACAGAGGGGATTTTTTCGGTTGTGGTAGGGTATATTATTATTTTTTTTTTTCTTTGGATATGGGGATTTTGACTTTTGTTTCGAATATCATTGAAGGGCGTAGAAGGTTTATGTGAGAACTTTAAGGAAGATCCAAGAATAATTTATTGGCAGTTAAAGGTACTACTAAAGGCCTGACCAACATTAAAAGGAATTGAGAATGAACACAATTATACCCCATTAGGTCAGAGTAAATAAACAATCAATGTTAGAAGTTGTGGAAGAAGTAGAAAACAGGAAGAAGGCCATGCTACACAAATACACACTCCTTTGCAATAAAGGGAATTGTTCTGCTTTAACTACTAAACACGACACAAAGGTAATAGATGCTACATTTTTCTCTCAACATCTATATATACATACAAGATCTGTACACCCTCGTATTTCAAATCGGGATTCTATGCAGCAGCCACACTTCTCAAACCACTACCACTGGAATTTCATTTGAAAAATCGCGTCCATATTCTGCTCTAAGCATGCCATTTTACAAGGCTGTGAAACTAAAGAAGATTTGACTTGGGAATAATTATGGGGCTCGTTACGACCTTCAGTCCTCTTAACGAGCACATGAAGTCCATCGAACTCAGAAGCGAGAGATGTGTCTCATGGTAGACGAAAGGTCTGTGCACCTCATACATGAATGGCCAGTTTTTGTTTAGTACCCAACGTTTTTAAAGCATTCGATACTGCTCTTTTCGCTAGTCAAACAGCGGCTTCACGAATTTCCATAACTTTCATCTGGAAACTGCTACATAGGCAAATAAGTCAATCACCTAAGGTTCTCGATTTTTTGGGGCATAATGTTCCCCAAGTGGGCGTCGTAGCGTAGTGGTTAGTGTGTCGGATCACTACGCAAGAGGTTCCAAGTTCGAATCTCAAAAAACACCAAAAAGTTTTTTTCACGATCCCACCTCTCGCGAACGTCTGACAAACATCCCAGAGTATTGTTGTCACGAGAAAGCTTCTCAAAACAAATTGCCGATCGGATACGGCACTAAACTGTAGGTCCCTTCCATTCGTATGAAAAAATATAACGCACACAACGCGAGTGGTTGCGAGAAGCTAGGCCCCGGCACTTAAAGAGCTGTTGCGCCAAATATTTATTTTTATTTGTTTAATGTTCCCCAAGAAAAAACATGCAGAAAAGTTACAATTCGTCTGGAGCGGACCATATGATACCCTATCCCTCATCTTCTTAATAATAATAATATTTTGGCCTAGCTTCTCGCAGTCACTCGTCTGTGCGCCTCACAAATGGTTGGGACCGACAGTTTTATGCCGTTTCCGAAGGGCAATTTTTTTCGACTGAGAGAGGCTTTTCATGTCAATTTAACTTTTGGATGTTTGTCAGACGTTCGCGAGAGGTGGGACCGTGAGAAAACTTTTTTTTTGTGTGTTTTCTTGGATTCGAACCTTGAACCTCTCGCCCAGTGATCGTGCACTTAACCACTGAGCCACGGCTCCCACATCTTATCCATCCCTAATAAAGTGGGCGTGCCGTTTTTGGTTCAAATGCAATGAAATATTTTTACTGAGGTATTCTGTCGATTTTTGAGAGATTTTACCACATAATTTGTGGCTAAGAGCTTTTCTTAGAAGAAAGTGAGAGTGACGGTCTCCATTCGTAACGGAAGGTCAATGATTCTGGTAAAATATTCACAATAAAACCTAAACATCACCATAAATAGCTTTGAGAAAGCAAAATATTTTTTTTTTTTTAAGGAAACGCCCCTAAAAAGTGGGTACGTCTATATTTCGTTAAGGCGTTATTTTTTATTATCTAGTAAAAATATATATAAAAGATAATTTTTTTAAAAAGTGGGCGTGTATAGGATAGGGTATACAAGTTATTTGTCAACCCCACCATATAGTATTAAAATTGAATATACCTATCATGAAAATCGGTTAAGTGGTGAAATGTGTGAGTACAATGATTCGAATCCCCATATAATCATCCCCCACTTAATCCATGTTTGATTATTTACAAGTGAAAGAACTACCGTATCAGTCTTAGCTTTCACACAAATCTGTTCAGACATTATTGAGTTAGACGGTCAAAAAAATATGTTTATCATAAAATAAAACTTTGCCAAAGTCTTTTTAATTCGAAAGTCTTTTCTTAATTCGTTTGGAGTAAAGGAGGTCGAAAATTGGTCAGGGGTGAGAAAAAACAATGCTTTGGGAAGGGTTAAAGTACACTATCCACTCAAACGGCAACTAGCGTTACCATTTCCTTCTTATTCCATATGAGGTCACGAGGTCCTACCTTCTTCTTATCTTATCTATTGCCATTGCCTGAGTTTTTGATTTTTTTTGTGCAATAAACTTTATCCAAAAAAAATATTTTTTTGGAAGATCAGCAACACAAAAATTTATTTTCTTGATTATTGTTGGTCCACTATGTACTATTTTTGTGCAAAACTTCAGCTCTCTAAGCCAAATGGTTCAAAAGGTGGCTAGGACAGAGCGAATGAACACCAATGCTCCAGCCCATAGAGTCTTCGAATCGAACCCAGACGGACAACGCAGTAGGGGAAGACCTCGCCTTAGGTGGCGCGCACAAGTAGAAGGGAACCTCAACCGACTAAGAGTGCGCAACTGGAGTCAGTTAGCTAAGGCCCAGGCTAACTGGAGAGGCGTATTGGTTGAGGCTCAGATTCACCCCGAACTGTAGTGCCACCTAAGTAAGTAAGTAAGTGTCATATATCAAGTGACATTGCATAAGCGCGTTGAGACTTTCATTCATAATGAATGCGTTCAAAATTTTAATATTGTTTATAAAACTATGTACTAGGTTCAATGTTATAGTTATATTCGTTTTGAAGTTTTTAAAATTATGACTAAAGGTAAGGACTGTCCACGAAATAAAAAGTAGTCGCTTTTTTTTTATTTCCAGTAGTTTTCGAATGCCTTTACCAATTACCTAAGACTAATTATTAAAAAATATTTACCTCACTCATTCCACTTGATCAATCAAGATGATGTCACGAAATCAATTGAAAGTGAATTAGAAAATGCAACGAAAATCCTAATCTACCACAAGCGGAGATATATAAGAGTGAAAAAAGTGCTCTCTAATTTTCCAAGAACCCTAATCCTTGAAAGGAAGCCGAGATCCGGTTCAAAAAGGGGTCCAGTTGATAAATAAAACAGCTCAAAGGGTAAAAGCCAGTTTTTAAGAATAAACGAAACATTTCCGTACCAGATGTTGAGAACTCAATATCATACGTGCAAAAAATAAATAAATCTAATGGACTCAATCCTTGTCCCTGATTGCTCTTAAAAAAATTAAAAGATTTGGAAAACTAAGTTTGACGGCCTAGTTTCGGATGAAGAAACCTACTTTAAGCAATTACCAGGCGAAGAATTTTATATTGAGCTATTTAAGGAAAATGTGTCTAACAAATTTAGGACCTCCAAATTTACCCAAAAATATATAGTATGGCATTAAATATAGGGTGGCTGATATGAACTGTTACCAACTTCACGTCGCTGTGTCTGTCATTTCATTGTTGACAAGCGTGTGTAAGGTTTTTTTTTTATCGCGTGTTTAGTTTTTGTTCTATCGACAATGGAATTCAAACGTAATAGTGTTATTACCCTTTTTTTGGCTGGAAAATCACAACCAGCTATTCGTGAGCTGAAACATTTTAATGTGAACAAAATGTTTGTGTTTCGCAACATATCGTGTTACAACGAAACAGGCAGTATTACAAAACTGTATGGAGGTGGTCCGAAAAAGACAGCAACATCGTCAACAATGATTCGGAGTGTTAAGGCCAGATTCGAACGAAATCCTAGGCGTAGCGCAAGAAATATGGCTTCTGAGCTAAACATACCAGAGAACGGATGCAACACATTTTGGAAAATTAGCTAGGACTCAGGGAATTAAAGTTCCAAAAAGTGCACGATCACACACCTGACCAAAAAAAAGTTAGAGTGGAAAGAGCAAAGGAGTTGATACGCTTGCACGCAAGTGGCCAATTACCAAACGTCGTCTTCTCTGATGAACCACCATTTCCAATTGAGCAACTTATCAACAAGCAAAATGAGTTCATACTATAAAAGATTGGCCACCGGAAGCAAGCACCACCGTTTTTTATGGTTTGGGCCGCAGTGATGGTTTATCGTGAAACTGTCTTGGAAGCTGTGTTGAAGCCATGGGTACGCAAACATTTCGGCCAAAGACCCATAATACAGCTATTTGAATTGGTAACAGTTCATGTCAGCCACCCTGTATATGTGCAGTAAAGAAATTGGTTTGGAAAAACACCATCAACAGCGAATTTACATTTCCGAGTTTCCATTCATTAAGGCTCACGAACGATTAGTAGTGTTTTGACCGAATTTGACTACCACTCAATACTCCAGAAAAACCGCAGAATGATACGAAGCAAATGATGAAACTAAGGATGACGGTGTACTCAACTCAATGGACCGTCTGAAAGGAAAGGTTCGACATTTTATTTTCATCAGCTAGTGACTAAAACTTAAAAACAAGATTAGGCACTTTAAGTCGAGTGTAAATGTCAATAGGCGGACGTCATTATTTCATGTCTGCAGAAAGTATGACCGTAGCCTAGATGGCTAAGACACTGCTGCCAATTATTTTTACCCTCGAGGTCGCGGGTTCGAATCTTCGACACACGAATTTTTTTTATATTCACAAATCAGCCGTACTAACCATTCTTAAATGAGGGAATCTTAAATGTAAAGAAATGTCAATAGACTAATGCACAATTCAGCGTATTTTTCATGTCTTCAAATGTGCTCCTAATCACTCTGCAACGTAAAATGTTGCACTATGAAAAAATAAAAAAAATAAAAAATACCTCTGAGAAAAACCAAAGCAAACGATTTTTTTTTTCTTTAATTCCGATCGGATGAATGGGTTTCCCCCATGGATGTCGAATCCTCTTCTCCTTATTGACCAACCAAAGATTCAATCGAATTCCGATGTGGAAATGTATACGCATGTTATGTTCAAAAGCGAAAAGCGAAAAATCCTCTTGCAAATAGCCGCAAGTGGACGTGGAAGAAGTGAAGGCACGATCAATGATCACACAGAGAATGATCGGACGAACTGACAAACACACTCTGTACAAAATGCCTGGATGTAAATTCAAGTTGTGTAAATATACACATATACAAATATACATATATCATATATGTGAATATTTTTTCTTATGCACATTGAAGCTAGAATATTCTTCCCCAAAGAACAGCGGGTTGAGGGTGGCTTCTGATGGTGTTCATTGCCATTTGCGTTCTGTGCTGAGATTTTCCAAAGCAATCATTGCGGGGGAGGTATTGAAAAGATACATTTCTTTCTTTTTTTTTCCCATTAGATACACACATACATAAAGCACACACAACACACACAAAGAGTATTGATCCGTGGTGTGGTGTGGGGAACTCATGTTATAAAATTAGACGCATCTCATATCGTTTCTCTTGCAATTCGCTGCTTAGTTTATATCGTTTGCCGTGGAATGTGTTGTTTTGAATTCCGATAGCACCATATGGAAAAATTCAATGCTCTTTCGAAATCGTTGTGAGATTATGCGTTTTTTTTTTTTTTTCACTTCTCTTTTTTGCTCTCTAATGGATTTTGTTTTTGACTTTTGGTTTTGCTCTTTGTTTTTTGGTATGGGGGATTTTTTTGGTTTTCTTGTGGCGTGGAATTTTATCGGGAAACAAGTTGTAAGGTGCATTTTGTAGATTTAAGTGAACTTGTGGGAGGAAGTTTGGATAATTATGTAACAGAGTGGTGGTATACATGGAATGAGATAAAATGTGCATCTGCCATTATCGGTGGAGTTTTATGATTTACTTGTTTAAAAATACTTAAATTGATTGCTGGTAAATTGATTGATAGTCAAAAGTTAATTAGGGACGCATTTAAAGACGCCTACATATGAAGACTATCACGAATGCGCATCTGAGTTAAAAAAGAAAATTCAAAGCTTCGAAATTAAGACAGTGTATAATGAATTCAATGGATATCGTAAAATTGTTCGATCAAGAACTTTTAGCATAAACAGGGTAGTGAAACTGCACTAGCATTGCGTTGCACCTATTGCGATCTATGAAGAAACTTCATTGAAATACAAATTTTATCCAATCCCATTCCTCATATCATTCAATTTTTCTGCTAAACGTAGGATTGGTGTGTAGTCTATGCTATCTACCTCCTCTTGCTTACAGTAGAAATAACTATCTAGGTGGTTCATTTTAGTACAAGCTTTTCGCTGTCATTCACATAATATTAGGTTGGCAACTAAGTAATTACCGATTTCACACATAGATGTCTTTGGCCATATTTTTTAATGGCTTCTGTCAATGGCATATTCTTTTCCTTTTGACATTTGTTAGCTGTCAGTCTTATTTTGCTTTAGAAGCATATTGCGCGTATTTTTGTGAAAAGGTATTAGTTTGGCGTCCGTTTTAATATGGAGTGCAAAAACGAGCATTTTCGTCATATTTTACTTTTTTATTTCCGTAAAGGAAAGAAGCCTTAAGAGAAAGACAGTGCCGGAATTGGTTTGACAAATTTCGTTCCGGAGATTTTTCACTGAAAGATTAACAACGATCAGGTCTACCAGATGAGTTTGATGATGATCAAATTAAAGCCATAATCGAGTCGGATCGTCATGTAACTGTACGAAAGATAGCAAAAAAGTTAAATGTGTCACATACATCGATTGAGAAACATTTAAGACGTATGAAACTCGTTAAAAAGCTTGATATTTGGGTTTCACATGATTTGAAGGAAATTCATTTAACGAAGCGCATCAACGCTTCCGATTTGCATCTTAGACGCAATGAATCCGACCCTTTTTTGAAACGAATTATCACTGGCAATGAAAAATGGGTTGTTTACAGTAACATCAATCGAAAACGATCTTGGTCCAGACTTTGGAGCCAACACAATCGACGTCGAAAGCTGATATCCACCAGAAGAAGATTTTTCTGAGATTGGAAAGGTGTTGTGCATCTTGAACTGCTTCCAAGGAATCAAACGATCAATTCAAATGTGTACTGTTAACAACTGGACAGATTAAATACAGTGATAAACGAAAAACGACCAAAGTTGGTTTATCGAAAAGGTGTCATTTTTCACCAGGACAACGCTAGGCCACATACATCTTTGGTCACTCGCCAAAAATTATTGGAGCTTGGTTGGGAATTGATGTTACATCCACCATATAGCCCTGACCTTGCTCCATCATATTACCAATTATTTCGATCTTTGCAAAACTCTTTGGATGGTAAAACTTTCAATGATAATGACGCTGTGAAATCGCACTTGATTCAGTTTTTTGCCGATAAAGATCAAAAGTTCTACGAACGTGGAATTATGAAGTTGCCAGAAATATGGCAAAAGATCATCGAACAAGATGGAGAATATATCATTGATTCAAGTTTATTCGTTGTATTTAAAAAATGTGTTTTATTTATCTGAAAAAATCGGCAATTACTTAGCTGCCAACCTGATATTTGCAATACAATATCGCGACTATTGTGCGGTAGTTCTTGACTATTTTAGATTGTGTACGTGTGTGTACTAGCGCCCTGCCCTCAGCGCCGCCTGACTATCAATGCAAATATTTATCGATATCCCTATGGGATACCAATTTCACTTCCAGTAATTTCCTAGGAATTCCGATTGGAATAACGATACAATAGGCTTCCTAAAAAAACCCATGTCAGGGCTGCCCAAAAATTCCCCCATAGGCTATGTTCCATGTAATTAATAATTTGTCCGCTCTCATATTACTACGGACTTGTTTGCGCGATATGTGATTCACCCAATGAACAAAATCCCAGCCTAGGAGATTAAATGCTAAGTTGCAGAGGTAGGCCAACTTATGGAAAATAAGATCAATCTAAAGGGGTAACAAAAATTGTCCCATCCACTGCTGAAACTATTTAATCTACAGATGAAGTTGTTCATCATTTATCTTTACCGTACAGGCGTATTAGCTAGAACCAAATCATTTCGATCATTAAAGAGGTATTAGTTGAGAGTAGCTTTCAATGTGCAGGTAATATTGAGGCACGTGCTAGGAAAGAGAGTGGGGTATGTTTTCCTCTACCTTTTTTTTATAAAAAAATACGTTGCCCATGAGCAGGACAGTAGCCTCTTAGAGTCTCGTGAGAAAATTATAACACAAATGGATCCGATTTATTTTTATACATCCGATGCATACACTAGTACCATTGTCATCGATGATCTCAGTATTTCACAAACTTATACATTACATTTGTTTGTTACAAAAAATTATGTACGTAGAAGAGCAAACTACCAAAATAACAGAGCCACCCATGTATTTTGATAAAGAAAGCTAAACATTTCTAACCAACCTAAAATGTTTGCGAGGTCGTCCGTCAAAATTTCCTTGAGGAAATAAAATTTGTAAAGACACCATCTGTGGTTTTCACCTTCTTGAAATGCCAGCTATAAAAGTTACAGACTAAATATGAAACTATAGAAATAAATCCACAAGCGCCAATCGCTATTGTTAGCAACTTGCTCAATTTTTTATTTTTCCAAAATTCTTCAGTAATAACAAATCATCTGCAAAAATCTGAAAATCTGTGCTTAATTTTTTTATTAATGCAAATAAACAAATTAAATTTCTTTTGAAGAAAAAGTGTTTTCTGAGTCGCTAGAATTACAAAAGGGGGATCCGGTATCACAATAAACCTATACCTTGGTTTAAGTGTGCCCCTGCCATAGCTTTGGCATCCGTAATACCTAACCTAACCTATACCCTATCTTCTCGTATCTCATAAACTATGAAAGCTATATCCATGATTTTCACACAAGTCATGCAGAACAATGGCCCAAACAAATGCAGCTGCAATTTTTGAAAAAAAAAAACCTTGCATTGGACACCCCCAGTACAAGCAAAAGTAGCATTAGTATACTCGTATATGCATGTTCGTACATAAGTATATTTAGATTCTTTGAGCAAAATACAAAAACAAACGTTGGGTTAAATTTGAGTTCAGAGTGGAGGAATGTCTGCCAAAAATGAGTGTACCTCCACCGCCCCCGCATGTTTGTCTCAAGAAAGTCCAATAACCAAAAAGAAAAATAATTCACCAAAATCGGTTCAATAATTCAGAAGTTATATAAGAAAATGACTGGTAGAACGCCCTGTCTGATTTTCGTGTGAAATAATAGCTACAATACGAGGGCAAGATGAAAAGTTCTCCACCTGGCGCAGAGATGGCATTCCAATCAGCAAACATTTTTGTTTCCTGCCTGGGTGCACTTCTCATTAGTTCGTATGACAAGTTTCAACTTGTCCTCTCAAATAGTTTCTTTAAAAGAATTTTTGCAGTAGACGTCTTGCGTGTTTTTCGGTAAATATCGTGCGGTGATAAAATTCTTCGTTTTGGATGGGTTAACCCATAAGGAAATTCATCCAAAGTTGACAAAAATTTACGAGGACTCTGCTCCTTCCAAGGCAACGGTTAAAAAGTGGGAAGCTGAATTTAAACGTGGTCGCACGTCCCCCGAAGATGACCCACGTGAAAGACGGCCAAAAACCGCAACCACACCCGAAACCATCGAAAAAGTACATGATATCGTGTTGGTCGATAGGCGAGTGAAGGTGAGTGAGATAGCTGAGGCTGCGTATATATCGGAAGAGAGGGTGCGAAACATCTTGCACAAAAAATTAGGGATGCGAAAGCTCTGCACAAGATGGGTGCCGCATTTGCTGAATACCGATCAAAACCAAATGCGCAAACGATTTTCTCGGCAATCTTTGGACCGATTCAATAGGGATCCGATCGATTTTGCGAAGCGATTTGTCACCATGGGTGAGACATGGGTCCACCACTACACGCCAGAAACGAAACAGCAGTCGAAGCAGTGGGTGGAAGCCGGTGGTTCAGCGCCAAAGAAAGCGAAGTCTATCCCATCTGCCGGAAAAGTCATAGGCAGTGTGTTTTGGGATGCGAAAGGGATCCTGTTAATTGATTACCTTGAGAAAGGCAGAACAATTACAGGCGAATATTACTCCAACCTTCTTGACCAGCTGGATGCCAAAATTAGCGAGAAGAGGCCTGGCTTGAAGAAGAAAAAAATCATCCTTCACCAGGAAAATGCACCTGTACACAAGTGTGCGTTGGCGATGGGAAAACTGCGAGATTTGGGATACGATTTGCTCGGCCATCACCACCTGATTTGACACCCTCAGACTTCCATCTGTTCTCAAACTTAAAGAAATTTGTTTCTGGGAAGCGCTTCGCATCCAATGCAGAAGTTGAGAGGGCCGTAGATGAATATTTTCACAGCCTTCCAGACTCTCACTTCCGAGAAGGAATACTGATGTTGGAGAAACGCTGGACCAAGTGTGTTGCAGTCAAGGGAGATTATGTAGAAAAATAAAATCATTTTTTAACTGAAAATCGCAGTCTTTCATTGTCAGGCCGAGAACTTTTCACCTTGCCCTCGTATTTAAAAAGGAACTCTGTATGTGCGAACGGAGTCGCGCTTGACGAATTTGTTATGTTTACTTTCCACTGCCACAGTACATCAATTTAATTTTATATTAACAAACAAATAGAAATAAATATAATTTTTGAGTAACGTAAATGGGCATAAGGGTTGATGTTGTTTAAATTGCGAAAGTTATAGTGCTTGCGTTGTTTTAACCCGTAGTTTACTGACATTTTTTTTTATTTTAGTGTGCACATGTATTGACATTTTTAAAACTGTTGGTTAATCGACAAATTATTTAAATACATAAGTTGGAGAAAAACATAAAAACAGGTCGTGCATGTAATTAGAAAAACCTGCAATATTTTGGTAAATGTTATATTTTATTTCAGTTTCTTTCATATATTTAGTGGAATAACTCTGATTATCATGATCATATCGGCTTGCAATCTACGTGGCATATTTGCTATTAAATTTCCACATAGTGCCTTTGGAAGTGATTCACAAGCATCTTTGGTTTCTTCATAAAGACTGAGAAAATTTCAGATTTTCCTGTAGCTCACCTTCCTTTTGCAATACTGGAACAGGTTTTCAATAGCATTTAAATCCGGGCTACACTTCCAATGAAGTACGAGTAATACCATTATTTTGTGTAAGTGCCCGTGCACTTCGGATCGTTATTCTGTTGGCAGATACATATTGCAGCATTGCGTTCTGAAGGATACTACAATATTGCAAATTATTCATATATCAAAGAGTCCTACGTTTAACTGTGTCAACAGATGGTCCACTCTCTGTTCTACCGAAAACTTCTGCACGTTGAGTGAGTGATTTTTACTTTGGATATTGACCTTGTTCTAGGTTTGCTTGGGATCTTTTCAATTGTTTCATTTTTCTTAAAGTATTGAACTTCATTAAATAGCAGTTTTTTTTTTTAGAATACTTTATTTTCTTTGCCGACAATACTCGTAAGATTGTGAACTTTTGCATCGCAAGATTATTTTTTTCCCATTGTGAAAAACTACGAAAATCAAATCAATTCAATATTTTGAATGCTTACAAATTAATAAAACCTTTTTGCATTACGAGGGTGAGTCAATAAGTCCCCGAAAAATGAAATAAGGAACACGCTTTTCGGTATAAAAACATTTTATTTATCAACATAGGCTCTATACACTTCATCCAACGTTTCTACAATTTTTTGATGCCCTCCAAATAATACAATTTCTCGAGCCCCTCAAAACAAGCGTTTGTTTCAGCGATGACCTCTTCATTCGACCCAAATCTCTTACCTCCGAGCCATTTCTTTATGTTTGGAAACAAGAAATAGTCGCAGGGGGCCAAATCTGGGGAATATGCTGGATGAGGGAGGAGTTCGTAGCCTAACTCATGCAATTTTGTCATTGCGACTGCGGACTTGTGCGCCGGTGCGTTGTCCTGGTGAAAAAGAACTTTTTTCTTCGCCAAATACGGTCGTTTTTGCTTCAAATCGGCTTGGAATCGATCCAGCAGCTCTGCGTAATATGCGCCGGTAATCGTTTTACCCTTTTCAAGGTTATCTATGTGAATAACACCGCGCGCATCCCAAAAAACAGTCGCCATGACCTTGTTTGCTGACAAACCCGCCTTGGCCTTCTTCGGCTTCGATTCATCAGGAGAAGTCCATTGTTTTGACTGTTCCTTGGTTTCTGTTGTGTTGTGGTGAATCCAGGTTTCATCTACGATTACGAAACGGCGCAAAAACTCAGCCGAATTTTTCTGGAACATCGCCAAGCACACCTTTGAAGTTGTCAAACGAATGCGTTTGTTGTCGATTGTGAGCAAACGCGGCACCCATCTTGCGAAAAGCTTTTTCATGTCCAAATATTTATGTAAAATCGAAATCACTGAGCCATGTGATAAGCCTGTGGCCTCTTCATGCTCGCGCACTTTCACTCGCCGATCGTCCTTTATCAAACCATGGATTTTGTCGACCATTTCTGGTGTGGTGTCCTCAATTGGGCGACTAGGACGTTCGGCGTCACTTGTGCTTGAACGACCGCCGACCGCACCGAAATTGAGTAAACCAGTGGTGAATGGTTCCAATCGATGGTGAAGAGTCCCCATAATATTTGTCAAGCTTTTATTTGGTTTGCGTGATAGTTTTTTCTCGCAAAAAATAGTGTTTAATGAGCACTCGAAATTCACTTTTTCCATTTTAACGAAAATGCTAGTACGCGTATATATAAAATGGCTGTCACAACAAAACTATTTGACAGATCTGTCTGAAAATTTGGGTGCGTTCTTTCGGAAGATGATTCTTGACAAAAAAAAATTAAATTTAAGGTGACGACACAATTTGTGTTAATTTTCTTACTTATGGTGGGACTTATTGACCCACCCTCGTATTTACAGTCCGTTTCTAATTATGTGCACGATCCGTTTAACTCACTTCAACCTATTTAGGTTGCTGTATGAAAGTAACGGCAATACTTGTCAATGACATATATTTCACCAGTCATTAGCATTAAAAACAAACATTTTGAGAAGTATTAGGATAAAAACGCACAGGATCTCTGAAAGGTAGAAATGCGGCATTGAAATCGTTTCTAATTACGTGCACGAAACTGTACGTGTACATATACACATATGTATTGTCAATCTAAATAAAAAATAATGAATGTTTTTAAAACTATAATTTTACTTACTTGCGCTCCATTATCCTTTTGTACTTGAAAACGTGTCAAATCCTGTTTAATACTCAACAGCGCCTCTTCTGTGTACTTTTCGGGGCGACCCGTTCTTCCGCCCGCTGGATGCATTCTTGTGATACTCCCTGATCATATCACATATTCACAAAATTTATTTATTTGTTTATCTACGCGTTATTTAACCTATCTTTTTTCTATAAATATTCATACATACACTTTAAACACTACATGTAATAAATTAGTCTTTTTTTAACAATTTTTTTTTTTTTTTTAGATAAATTCCATTAGTTTGCTGGTAATATCACACAATCTATCCGATTGAATTTGTAAAATCATTTCTCAAAGGCACTCTGGTGTTGTTGATAAATTATAATTTTATTTAAATTCGTCCTTTTAATCACGCATTCAAATCGGCTTCAAGTAACATAAGCAGTTGCACAACTTTTTTTTAAAAAAAAAAACAAAATTTTTACGCGACTTTTTTTTTTATTTTTTATTTGATTTATGCTACCGACAGCCAATTCCCGATCGATGATCGCAAATATTCAATCTGAAAATGAAAGAGGGGACAAATTATATTCAAATTATAATTCACTTAAGAAAAAATACAAAAAAATAAAACAAAAGCGAACTGAGTCACTGAGATTAAACAAATTTGATATGCACTGGAATGTTAATTTTATTGAGATTTTTTAAACAAAACAAGAAGAAAAAAAAAACACAGATCGTCTGTTATTTGTTTCGTTGTCATTGTGTTTTTGTCGTCATTTCGTGTGTGGGACAAATATGGGAAAGAGGAAACACGCGATAAATCTTTTGAATATAAATCAATGACAAATGTAAGTCGGGTTAATCACCAACACCACCATCGACACACTGGGAAATGGAATGAATCGAGTGGATTTATCAATGAAAAATAACGTGCAATCGAGGTAGGAAAAATAATAACAATGTCTGTTCTTAATTGAACAATGGGATAGAAACAGAAGAGCTAGGATTTTTTTTTTTTTTGTTATCTGAAATAAGTAATTTGACTGGCACGTACAAATAATCGGTCTGTCAGGTTATTCAGTCATGATTGAACTTCCGAAAAAAATCACATTTTTAAGTGAGTGTCATACAACACAATGAGCAACTCTCAAAATGACCTTAATAACACGATGTCTGGTTTATTCTTGTTTACTATGCCTAATTATCAGGGCGGTTAAAAATCCTAATGAACGCAAATTGTAAACGTCTTAATTTAACTCGTTTTGCACTGCACTTATCGGCACGTACGAGTGTAACTTTGGTTATGTGATGTCATTGAGCACATACAGATAGTGCAGGCAACGGCTGTCCACGTGCTAAGTTATGCTGACGACATTGATATCATAGTACGTTTCCTAGAGTATGAGGTCTTTCATTCGCTAATAATGGATCTAAGAGCGGGTGGACGGACACGAGTAACTTTATTGTCACAAAACAGTGACAATTATGTCACTGTCACCGTAGTCAAATTAAGTGTACAGACGATGGTGACTGTTACCATGAAACTCTCAGTAGGGACGAACCATAATATAATTTGATATATTTGTGTGAATGGATATTCATCCTCATTGACATTTTGCACATTGAAAAACCTTCCCTCATAGCATCTCCATGCATCACTGTAAGGTAAGTGCGGTGACAATTTTATCACTGGTGTGCGCACTCTCATATAAATATAAAGATACAGGAGCAGTGTCATCAGCCAAAAGTTGCTGGCTGTCAGGTCGCTTCGTATGCGACCGCGAGACAAAACAATTGCATGAAGACACCCGTATTCGTATACTCTAAATACATTATACTTGAGGGTCATGGCTCAGTGGTAAAATACGTGCACCACCGAGTGTTATAAAAAAGCTTCACAATTATTTCCTTCGCAAAAGGCAATAAGCTGTAAGAAAAAATATAAGAATCACAGAACCAATGGCTGCAACAAGATAGAAGCTAGTAAGGGCTGTTAGGGTGAAAATATTGATTTATTATTTAAGGGCATTATAATCGCTCACAATTTCTTCAGCTTATTCTCAGTAGCTGAGACCGCACTTTGTAAATCGTGTGATAATTTTTTAGAGAGCCACCTACCATTCTTCTATATGATTAGCTATACTGTCATCGCTCTTTCATACATTATTGACATGAGTGCATTGATGATTCAGCTCTACCGAGATGAAATTTCCACCAACAAAATTCTTAGAATAAAATTATATCAAAAGCATAACACCGACACGGCATTGAGTGCATGTTAAAAATGTTTTCCAACATATTGTAATATGCGAGCTACGGCTCGAGTAGATAAAACAATATTCTGTGAAATTTATTTCTTTATTTTCTAGTCTATAGAACAATTCAGGTTCACACTGTACTATCCTTCGCAATTCTTTTCTTACAATGTCTCTTTCCTCTCAAATCACTTTATCTCCTTTCTATTACTTAATTCACAAATCCAAAGTAATTACTCCTTCTTGTTAACTCTCAACTTTCAATTTATCACAAAATTACAACTTCGCCTATTATCACTTTTCTAATCTCTTCGCCACAGTTTAAAAATCACTGTCTTTTTTTTGATCGCCATCTGTCCTTATATAGCAGAAGTTTCTGATAGCCAGAAACTTCTAGCAAATTCTTCGACCACTGGAACAAGAGAAATAATTCTTGCAGTTATAATTCCCTTTCATCCCTAATATTATTCGTCTCTTTCGTTGACATGAGCTGTGGAGACTTCGTCCCCGACACGAACCTCGAATGAAGGACAGTTTGAACCAAAATTCTGCCAGAATGGAAAGTCACTTCGGAATTTGCTGCATAGACATAGGCGCGTAGTTATTATTATGCTACACTGCCCCCCTCTTAGACGTGTTCGTCCCGAACAAGTGCATCCTCATTTCGGCCATTGTATCGACTCAGTCGGTCCACATGAACCACTTTCATTTTGGCCCTTGGTCCTCGCTGGATGCGGTAGACAACATCGTTGATGCGGGTTACTATTCTGTAGGGACCTTCCCAGTTCCGCTGTAACTTAGGTGATTTCCCCTTTTGGCGATGGGGATTATACAGCCACACCAGATCTCCTTCCTGGAATCCTGACGTTGTTGCCTTGGCATCATACCTGGTCTTCATGCGGTCGCTCGTCATCTTAATCTGGCTTCTGGTCCTTTGGTGTATGTCCCTAAGCCTTTCCCTAAGGTCCGCCACGTACTCTTCTTCATTTCTGGGCTCATTGGTAGGAGATCCAAATTTCACCTCACTGGGTAAACGAGCTATTCCACCAAATAAGATTTCGAACGGCGTATGTCGAGTAGTGCTATGCACGGCACTTCTATAGGCCATCAAAAACAAGGGAATCTGCCGGTCCCAATCCCGTTGGTAGTCACCTACGACCTTCGAGAGATGTTCGTCCAAAGTCCTATTGAAACGCTCCACCATACCGTCCGACTGTGGATGAAGCGGGGTTGTCCTTGTCTTTTTGATTCCGAGTAGTTGACACATCTCTTGGAAGATTCTTGACTCGAAGTTCCGCCCTTGGTCAGAATGCAATTCCAAGGGCACACCGAATCTGCTAACCCAATTGTAGACGATCTGCTCCGCCACGGTTCTGCTTTCCTGGTTAGGGATCGGAAACGCTTCCGGCCACTTACTGAAGTAGTCCATCACTACGAGTATATACCGATTACCATTGTCGGTTTCCGGAAAGGGCCCTGCGATGTCAATGGCGATTCGTTCGAAAGGTGCTCCCACGTTGTATTGGTGCATCTTACCTCGAGTTTTGATTCTCGGACCCTTGCTAGCTGCACACACGTCGCATTTTCTGCACCAGTCTTCGATATCTTCCTTCGCTTTTAACCAATAAAAACGTTCTCGTACCTTTTCTAGCGTCTTATTCACTCCCAAGTGGCCTCCGGTCGCCCCGCCATGCATTTCCTGTAACACCTCCTTGACCCTCGTCCGCGGTACGACAAGCTGCATTACAAACGACTTTCCGTCGGAGGATTCCCATTTTCTTCTCAGAACACCTTCTTGGACATGGAGGGAGTCCCACTGCGCAAAATATGCCTTTAAGGTCGGGCTTCTGTGAGAGATGTCCTGATGATCCGGTTTCTCCATGTTCTCCTTCCAGGCCAGAATCGGCTCGATATCCGGGTCTTCCTTCTGAGCGTTCCGGATCTCATCTACGCTCCAGCCGGCGATAGGTTCGGCTCTCATTCTTTGGATGGAAACCAGCTCCCGTTCTTCCTGACGCGCACAATGTTTACAATCCGTTCTGCATGGTCTCCGGGACAGTGCATCCGCATTAGAGTGGAGTTTTCCTTTACGATGCTGTATTTCGTAGTCGTAGATTTGCAGCCTTTCGATCCATCTTGCGACCTGACCCTCAGGACTCTTGAACTGTAATAGCCATTTTAAGGCTGCATGGTCTGTGCGAAGAACGAACTTCCTCCCGTAGAGGTATTTGTGAAAATGCTTCGTAGCCAAGATCAAAGCTAGAAGTTCTCTCCTTGTCACGCAGTAGTTCCTTTCTGGCTTAGAGAGCACCTTGCTGAAGTACGCAACCACCTTCTCTTGGCCGTCATGCACCTGGGAGAGTACGGCTCCTACCCCAACATTACTAGCATCTGCATCCACAATGAACGTTTCCCCGGGAGTGGGGTAAGCCAGTATCGGGGCATCGCATAGCCGTTGTTTAAGTGCCTTGAAGCTCTTCTCGCACTCAATTGTCCATTTGAATTGTTTTCCCTTTTCCGTCAACTGGTGCAGGTTCTTTGCGATCCCGGCAAAATCCTTCACGAACCGTCTGTAGTAGGTGGCTAGGCCCAGGAAGCTCCTTAGTTGGTGTTTATCCTTGGGGACTGGCCAGTTTTTCACCGCTTCGACCTTCTCTGGATCGGTTCTCACTCCTTTCGCTGAAATTATGTGTCCCAGGTACTTGACTTCCGCTCTAAACAGGGCGCACTTCTTGGGGTTGAGCTTCAGGTGGGCACTTCGAAGCCTTTGAAACACATCCCTTAGATTGTCTCGGTGTTGCGCAAACGTTTTTCCTACGACGATGACATCATCCAAGTATACCAAACAGGTTTTCCATGTTAACCCTTGCAGGACACATTCCATCAATCGCTCGAAAGTCGCCGGAGCATTGCACAGCCCGAATGGCATAACCGTGAATTGCCATAGCCCATTTCCTGCGGTGAAGGCGGTTTTCTCCCGGTCTTCTGGATGGATCTGTACCTGCCAGTAGCCACTCTTCAAATCGAGAGTGGAAAACCATCGGGCTCCTGATAGTGTGTCTAGCGTGTCGTCAATCCGTGGCAGAGGGTAGCTGTCTTTCTTGGTGACGTAATTGAGCTGCCGATAGTCCACGCAGAACCGCGTGCTGCCATCTTTCTTCTTAACCAGTACAACCGGTGATGCCCACGGACTTTTGGAACTTTCAATCAGACCTTCTTTCTCCATTGCCGACACCATCTCTGCAACTTCTGTCTGCTTTGCCAATGGAAGGCGCCTAGCAGGCTGACGAATTGGTCTAGTATCACCAGTGTCTATTCGATGTTGTACCAGGTGTGTTCGGCCGTATTCTCCGTCCTGTGAGGCAAATACATCAGCGTACTCATTGATAAGATTCTCTGCCATAGTTCGCTGCTCCTGATTCAGCTCACTGGACTGGAGAATCGTCTCTCTCGCTTCCGCTGTCCAAGGTGATGGGAGAAGTTTTGGAGCATCACGTTCAGATATTGTTGCGACGGCGGTAATCGGCGTGCATTTTCCAGTCACCTCCCCTCGCCTTAGTTTGACAGTGTGTGGTCTTGCGTTCAAAACCCTCACTGGAACCATGGTGTTCTTTGGTTCGACTAACGTCTTTCCCACGATGTAGTCTTGAGAATTCTTCTCTGGGTCTGGTTCTACTATGTAGAATCGGTGGCTCCCAAGATCACCTTCCAGCTTCGTCCAAATGATTGTCTCTGAAGACGGCGGCAAAACTTCGTCTTTGCTGATGACTGTCCTGAGAGTTACGGCATTCTCATTTCCGTACACCATCGGAATCTCCACATTTCGATACCTCAGTACTTGCATCCCGATGTCCAAGATTACTTCATTTGCTTTCATGAAGTCTACTCCGATGATGCACTCGTCGCATATATCTGCCACCAGAAACGCATGGGAGAACGTCAGTCCTGCCAGAGTAATCGTAAGACGAACTTCTCCAAATACCTTCGCCATTTCCCCTGTTGCAGTCTTCAGGCAGTAGCTGTTGGTGTTGTGCAGCCAGGAGCTTTTGACGATATCTCTTCTTACAATGGAGGCAGTGGCACCTGTGTCGATGGTGGCTACGCACTTCTTCTCGTTGATTAGTGCCTCCACTGTCAGGCTCTTGTTACCCCGTTTGGTTTGCGAAACTTGAATGGTGGTCCTGGGGGCCTCGATTCCAGTAACCAACTTCTGCCCCGCGAAGTTGGTCCTTACGCATTTCCCGACTGCTGGTTTTGCGAAGTCTGACTGACAGGATGGATGTTATCACCGCCAGATGCTTCCTCTCTGCTTCTCCTACTTCCGCAATGTGAACAATTTCCTCGTCTAGGTGCACTTCTGCACTGCCGTTGTAGGTGTCCCGTTTGGTTGCAATTCCAGCAACGGATTTGACTTCCGCGAGCTCTGTCTTCATCCATGACGGCTGTTCTCTGGCATGAGCATTCCACGACGGACATTTCCCTGACACGGTGTATTCCCTGGTATGCTTGGTCCGCAGCCTTCATTGACAAAGCGAATGCCAATGCCTCGGGGAGTGTTCGCTTTTCAGCCATCCTTACAGCCATTTGCAGTTGTCTGTCCTCTATGGCCTGAATAAAAGCTTCCACCGCCATTTCGTTGATAAGCTCCTCACCGGCTTTAGGGTATGAAAGATGGGCTAGTCGCTCTATATCCGCTTGCAACTGTTGGAGCGTTTCCCCCCTTTTCTGGACTCGACTACGCAGCTGAACCCTGTACACCTGCTGCATGTGTTCATCCCCAAACCGCATCTCGATAGCCTGAACCAGAGAGTCGTAGTTCTGCTGTTTATCTTCCGGGATGGTCTGCAAGAGCTCCGCAGCTGGACCCCTCAGTGCAAGTGTGAGTGCAATGCACTTCTCTTCATCGTCCCAGCTATTGGTCATTGCGGCCGCTTCGAATTGCCTTTTGTAAATTGGCCATGATGTTTGACCATCGAAGATAGGAGGCTGCATCTCCTTTCTTCTCAGACCGTCAGTGGAATATTCCCGTGCTTTCTGTCTCTTCACGTTGCTGAGCTCCTTAGCAAGATTTTCGACTTGCTTTCCTACTATCTCGAATTGCGTATCCACTTTTTCAAACTGAGTCTCTATCTTCCCGAACTGAGTTTCATGTTTCTCAAAATTTTCATCGAATCTAATTTCGACTTTTTCGAGTTGCGTCTCGACCTTCTCGATTTTCTCTTCGATCACTTCGAATTTGGATTCCAAGTTCTTGTTTTGCTCATCAAGTTTACTTTCCAGAGCATCTAGAGAATTCTTTTGTTCGTCCATTGCTTTCTTTTGTTCGTCCAGCTTAAGTTCTAGAGAATTCCTTTGGTCGCCCATTGCTTTCTTTTGTTCGTCCATCGCTTTCTTTTGTTCATCCAGCTTAAGTTCTAGAGAATTCTTTTGTTCGTCCATTGCTTTCTTTTGTTCGTCCAGCTTAAGTTCTAGAGAATTCCTTTGGTCATCGAGCTTATGACTTTGATCTTCTATTGCTTTCTTTTGTTCGTCCATGACTAACTTAAGTTGCAGGAGCAGACTTGTTATACCCGGGTCGGCTACTGTACTTGCTGGTTCCTCTTCCACGTCAAACTCTATGTCATGCGGATTTTCACCTTCCTGCGTTACTGCTTCTTCCAGACGAATCAGTAGGGCATCTTTTCCCCCAGTTGTGTCGAGGTTCCGCTTACTGAGTTCTGCCTTTAGTTGAATTATAGTTAGTTTTCCCAACTTGCGACCCATTTTGCGCAACTAATTAACTCAACGCAGAAATCGTTTTTTTTTTTTTTTTTTTTTCTTGTGCAATTTCACACCACGGAAATAGTTATTCACAGAATAAGTTTTATCCCGCTTCTGACACCAATGTAATATGCGAGCTACGGCTCGAGTAGATAAAACAATATTCTGTGAAATTTATTTCTTTATTTTCTAGTCTATAGAACAATTCAGGTTCACACTGTACTATCCTTCGCAATTCTTTTCTTACAATGTCTCTTTCCTCTCAAATCACTTTATCTCCTTTCTATTACTTAATTCACAAATCCAAAGTAATTACTCCTTCTTGTTAACTCTCAACTTTCAATTTATCACAAAATTACAACTTCGCCTATTATCACTTTTCTAATCTCTTCGCCACAGTTTAAAAATCACTGTCTTTTTTTTGATCGCCATCTGTCCTTATATAGCAGAAGTTTCTGATAGCCAGAAACTTCTAGCAAATTCTTCGACCACTGGAACAAGAGAAATAATTCTTGCAGTTATAATTCCCTTTCATCCCTAATATTATTCGTCTCTTTCGTTGACATGAGCTGTGGAGACTTCGTCCCCGACACGAACCTCGAATGAAGGACAGTTTGAACCAAAATTCTGCCAGAATGGAAAGTCACTTCGGAATTTGCTGCATAGACATAGGCGCGTAGTTATTATTATGCTACAATATGTACATTTGCTTGTTCTAGGTATACAGTCTGTTCTAATCCCCTGACAGGTTGCACTGCCCTGATCCGTAATTTTCTGAACAGTGAATTCAAACGAATATTCCCTAAATTTCACAACTCTCTAGCCTTATCAAAATATTCTAAAAACTGACAAACATTGATTCGAATAGACTTGACAAATGGAAGAAATATTTCTACAATCTTCAACATTTTGGTCATCCTTCAGGCAAAACTTCACGCGATCGGAAAATGTGTCCAGCTTAAACGCAATAGAAACAATCACAAGTTATTAAAACACTGATCTTTGACCAATATTCTAAAATATTATGAGAATACGTAGACAAACTCAATAACCTAGGCAAGACAAAATGTCATCATTTACTGGGTCTGGATAGAAGTCCCAAAACTAAAAGGCTGATCAGAATGTACATCAGCATCTAAGGTAAAGTCGCAATTGAACGTCAAAGTGCTGCAAGAAGTTAAAGTGTTTCACGATTCACAACTCATAATTTTGTTGCGGCTTACCGCTTCGGATAAATTTAACTTTTTGACAGCTAGCAACTTAGACTATAACGAAGTGTCCTATCTCCCCACTACATGCTATCATCATCGACCCTCAGCATAATTTTATAGTTATGGTAACATTACCCGGGAACTAAACAATCTTTAATATAATCTTCGCCTTTAAAAGGACCTTCCGCTTCCGTAATAAACTTTTATTCTAGAAGGATCCGCAGTAATTGTCTGTGGTCCTTCTCTTCCAGGAGAATCCAACGTTTTCCCAGACCCTCCCCTGAAAAGGCTGAACGTGCTGGTTTCCCAAATAGTTGAACCTACTGGTTTCCCAAGACGATCTCTAAAAAGGCTAAACATGCTAGTTTTCCTTGACCCCACCTCAACATTTGGACGTGCTGGTTTTCCAAGATTGCCCACCCAAAAGTTAGACGTGCTGGTTTCTCAAAGCCTTCCCTTAAAAGGCAGGACTCGCTGGTTTCCCAAGACGACCCTTGAAATAGCTGAAGCTGCTGATTTCCAACAACCGCCCATCAGAACGCTGGACGTGCTCGTTTCCTAGGACCGCCCCTAAAAGGCTGGACCAGCCAATATAACTTATAAACAAAATTGTTAAATATAAGAATTGTTAGTTGTAAGTAAAGCTTACTGTAGCAGTTAGTAAGCTTATAAATAATAAATTGTTTATAAGCTTGAAGCTGGCGATCTAGCGAGCAAAACCTCTGCCTAAGAAAAAAACACATCACAAGACGCAGATGTATAGTCTATTCTCATCTTGAAGCAGACACAGGAAGTTTTCGGGAATTTTAACAGGAAAATATCTAAAGCTTGTATTAGTTTTAGTAAAAAAAAATTCGCAAATACTAAAGGGCTTCCTCACAAAATACTGTAAGTTCGGGACCTAGGAAGCGATGGAACGTATGCAAATTGTGAAAAAAAAAAAAAACCTATATGCCACCTAGTCGCAACAGGTTCTTAATTTTTTAATTGAAACTATACTGAACGAGGTCATTTGGTAAGGGAAGCGAGGTCTCCCGAAATAGCTGGCAGAGTCTTCTGAAGAAGACGGTAGCCGATAACTACTTGTATCGCCAACTTCATGATGACATTTCCTAGTTCGAATGTATCAAATGCTCTAGTTTTTAAGGAATCCCATTAATTTAAACAAAAAATATATTTAAATGTTCCACTGAAATTATATCGTTGGGCGACAAACGAACCACAACTTTCGAACAGGAAATAACAAACTGCCGGATAAGTGACGTCGGTTTTTCATTGGAAACTCTTCCATCAAAAAAACTAAAAAATGTGGTAACACGTCGAAATGTCTGCCACAAAAAAACAAAGAAGCACAGTCATGTTTCCCAATCATGCTGATAGACCCGGCCAGCACAGTCCGATGAATAATAGTAAACATGATTTTTATTTTCCTTTATATTTTTTTTATCTTTTATCGCAACCACACACATTGTTGAAGGGCCTCATAAATGGATTAATATGAATTTTGCGCTTTATTTTGATTTGTTATATTAGCCTTATCAATAATTCATAAATTCTTGTTATAGACAGCCAAAGCTGTTAATATTTATGCATTCAGATATATAAAAAAAAAGAGGAAGATATTATATAATAGGGCAACATTTACCACATTTCTGGTGGTGTATTTCTGTTGTAGACTCGTTGGAATGCGTTTCACAGAGGCATTAATCTTAGAACAATCCGGATTTTAGTTGTGTAATTAAGTAATTTTCTGCCATTTACTTAGATTATATGTTACCTGTAGTTTTTTGTTGTGTTTTTGTGTCGTTGTCAGTCGGTGTTTTGTAGGAACAGGTAAATAAGAATAAATGGACTTCCATTTTATATCTTTCTTTTGAATAATTATTCCACGTTTAAACGGAGTTTTTTACATTTGTTTTCGTTTTTGTTTGACAATAAACTTTTTTATTTGATACCCGTGTCAAAATGTTGTGAATTACTAGATTTTGTTTAAATTTGGGGTTTGTTGTTGTGTTGTCTTCGAAAGTGTGTTCATAAGTGAGAGTGATAAACTAAGTTTTAGCGGCTTTTTTTTTGGCCTGTAGCTTTTTTTTAACTGAAGAACCCTGATTTTGGCCACCCACCTACATAATATTATATTTAATACCATGGCTTTAATTGGAAAAACTACTTGTATAGGTCTTCTACGCCAACAAACTCAAAGGTTACCCACCATTAAGCAAATTTTTCTTGCACCTATATGAGCTCGAAATTTTGATCAAATAGAGAAATATTATAGAGAAACTCAAAATAGTTGGTATCTCAATTCTGTCTGTCTGTATGTACGGACTGCTTAAAACTTCATATTTGGGTGGCCGTGGTGTAGTAGTAACATCATCGCTTGTCACGCTGCAGGTTCATGGTTCAAATCCTGATGCCAAGAATCATCTATTTATTTCGCATGAAATAAATAAAAAATTCGATCAATTGCGAAAGCTTAGTCAACTCTACTGCGAAGGCATAACACTGGCAGTAGGGTGGTCATATGGCTGAAAATGCAACTTGACCTTGATGATATCAGGAGTACTGAAAAAAATACTGTGAATCATAAGCAACGACAATCAAAAATGCTCCCCAGTTATCTGGACGCCACCCTTACAGTTTACTGAAACTTAATAGCACCTGAGTTTCAAACCCACTACACCAATCTTTCTTTCTCTCTCTATGCCTATCTACTAGCGCACGTGTCCTGCACTAATATAGGGTGACCAGATAAGAACGATAGGAAAAGAAATTTAAATAAAACAACAACGGTGTGAGATATCAAATTGCTTTATTTTGAAGCTACATTCATGCCATTATGTATGGAATAGCACATCATTTAAATGGCCGCCTCGGCTTAGCTGGCAGTGCTTCCAGCGGTCAGTCCAATTTTTGATGACTCGGTCCAATATGTGTGGCGTTATCCGACAATAGCGTCTCGAATGTTGGCATCGAGCTCGTTCAAAGTAGTTGGCTTGTTAGCGTAGACTAGGGACTTGACGTAGCCCCAGAGAAAATAATCGAGAGGTGTCAAGTCGCATGAATGAACGCGGCGGCCAATTGATGAACGCTCGCCGTGAGATGACCCAGTCGCCAAATTTCTCCTGCACCATTTCAAGCATTGCGTCGCTTGTATGGCATGTAGCGCCTGTCGAGCTCTGGCCACAGAAAGTCGGTTAACATCGCTCTATTCCGAAGACCATTCACGGTAACGGTGTCTCCTTCCTCATTTCGAAAGAAATAAGGTCCGTTGATGCCGCCGTGACATAAACCGCACCAAACAGTCAATCTTTGCGGATGCATTAATGCTTGGTCGAACACTTGTGGATTATGGTCGCTCCAATAACGGCAATTCTGCTTGTTGACATAGCCGCTGAGCCAAAAATGGGCCTCGTCTGAGAAGATGATTTTTTGGTCAAAATCCGGATCTCCGGCCAACATTTCCAGCGCCCAACTAGCGAACTCACGGCGTTCTCTATGGTCCTCCGGCTTCAATTCTTGCGGCAGCACAATCTTATACGGATGTAGGCCCAAATCCAACCGCAAAATAAGACTGGTTGACTTTCTGGCGATGCCCAATTCAGCTGATCGGCGGCGGATAGGCATTTTCTTCACTTTGCACCGATCTCTGTCTTTTTGTCTCATGAAATGGCTAGATGATGAAATGGCAAACCTTACTAAATATTTTGACAGCTGGATGTCATTGGTAACTTTGACAGCTGCTGAAACATAACAATTGGAAAAACTATCATTGTTATCTGGTCACCCTTTGTTGGGTTCACAATTCGAGGCGAAATCGGAAGTTGTATTCTAACCTCAAAATTAAAGGGCCAATTTTGAAAAAAAGTCGGTTTGCTCGAAAACCCCAGATAGCGTACCAAGTTATTGCCATAAAATACGTATAACTTAATAACGGTACTTTACTTATTAAATGGTTTTCAAAATATTGACTATTTATCGCATAAGACTCAATCGATTTGAAAAGTAATGGCGTCGTGGCTTAGTGGTTAAGTACGCGATCACAGAGCGATTTTAGAATCCCTGAAAACACATAAAAAAAAGCTTTCTCACGGTCCCACCTCTCGTGAACGTCTGACAAATATGCAAGAATAAAATTCTCATGAGAAGCTTCTAACAATAGCGTCTAAGATGCAAATCGCAAGTGTTGATGCGCTTTCAAATCATGTGGAACCCAAATATCAAGCTTTTTAACGAGTTTCATACGTTTTAAATGTTTCTCAATCGCTGTATGTGACACATTTAACTTTTTTGCTATCTCTCGTACAGTTACATGACAATCCGACTCGATTATGGCTTTAATTTGACCATCATCAAGCTCATCTGGTCGACCTGATCGTTGTTAATCTTTCAGTGAATCTCCGGAACGAAATTTGTCAAACCAATTCCGACACTGTCTTTCTCTTAAGGCTTCTTTCCTTTACGGAAATAAAAAAGTAAAATATGACGAAAATGCTCGTTTTTGCACTCCATATTAAAACTGACACCAAACTAATACCTTTTCACAAAAATACGCGCAATTTGCTTCTAAAGCAAAGTAAGACTGACAGCTAACAATTGTCAAAAGGAAACAAATATGTCATTGACAGAAGCCATTAAAAAATATGGCCAAAGACATCTATGTGTGAAATCGGCAATTATTTAGTTGCCAACCTGATAAATATTCAACAAAAAACAATCTTTTGTAATATTCTTCTGGGAACTTATGCAAAGCCTTACGCACATCCCTGTGGATTTTATCAAGAATGATCATCAAAGTACTTTGTTACTTATCACTCAACGAAATACACCTACGAGTACTGACACTCTCGCTCGTCCCTGTTCATAAGCCTCATGCCAGTATCTTTCACTCTTATCTTAAAATATCTAAAGCTTCACCAAACATCAGGTCAAACACTCAGATACACTTTTAGCTTAGATCCAATGGAGGTCAAATTCATGCATATAGTTTAAGTCACAAAAAAAAAAAAAAAAACACCAAATTCCTAAAGATCACAACAAAGTATGCGCATATACCTACCAATTAAACACACTCAAAAACGAACAAATTGAGAAGGAAAAAAGCCCTCCTCTTGACATTGAAAACGAAATGAAAACAATGTACGGGTATTCACCACACAAGAGCACACACAACAAGATATGTGTACCACAACGCGGCCGCCAACACTCATCCCTCGTGATCTCAAATTAATTGTGCAATTTCCATTTTAATTATTTAAATGACAGACAACATGCACTCTACCCGATTTTCACTGTTTTTTCTCCCACTGTCAGCCCGCCCTCACGCCCGGTATACGATCCAACTCTCAGCCCGATTATAAAATAGTTAAAACGCGCAACCAGATAGCTAGTAAATGTATGCAGATACTTTATATTTTGTTATTCAAATTCGTAGCATTTGCGAAAGCACCCGAAATGACAGTATCACGAAAACGAATCCCAACACGGGGGGCAGGTATCAGTGGAGTGGATTTTTATTTTTAGAGACCGAACCGAGGCTTGTACTTGCTCGCGTGCATGCACATAACGCGGTGGAATTTTTTAAATTCCATTCGCATTCCACAGTTGTTCGTTGTCGTTGTCGTCGTCGCAGAATATGGCAAAACACCAGCCACACACTATCGCGTAGCCAGAAAGTGAAGTAGTGGAATGACAACATATACATATATGTATTTAGGTAGAGAAGAAACGATGAAGGAACCAACGACAACGATAATAACAATAATGCGATAGTAGAGACGGCAGCAGCGAAAAGTATGCGATTATTCAAAAAGCGAGTGTACGATTAAGGTGTGCATACATGGGAAAATCAAGTAACTAATACTATTTTTATATCTGAATTAACGATATGGAAATGTGTTCGACGGAGCAGAGAGTGGATGGAAATGGAATGGAGGAACCAAACGAGCACAGCAGCCACCGCGCGCTGGAGGAGTGTGAGAATTCTTCAGTGAACGATCGCGCAAATAACTAAGTGCGCATGGATGTAGGGGTTGAGCAGTTAGCGTATTTTTTTTTTTTTTTTTTATTTGCAGAGATAAGGAAAAGAGATATTTCGGGGATTAAGATATAAATTTCAAGCATTGCACCATGACTATTACTGTCACTTTATAAGCACTTTAGACAAGGGCGTTGCAGATACAAGTTTGACTAAATAAAACTGCTTTTTTGAAAGCCTATTTATTTTCTAACGTTATCTCCTAGAACGTTACTGTTATTAATCCAGATGTGGCTTCAGCGCTTACACCCTGTTTGCAGATAAAATTGTAGAACTTTCGCGGCTGTTGGAACTGGTAATCCGAAAAAAAAGTGATACCTCTGTCAGCTCTTATAACTTGAAGGTCGTGAAGTTTAAAGGGCACGGCAATATGTATTCATGTCTATAAGCTAACCAACGATAGGCATATTAAGCTTGTGGTACAGAGAAAACAAAAAAGTTTTTTATACTAAATTAGAACCTAACCAATGCTCCATACTATAAGTAAGCAAATCCTCAGCTTTCTGGATAATCTGCCTTATATTCGGAAATTTCAGCTCTTTCGTTTGACGAGCTCTGTAACCTTCGTAAAGGCACAAGAAAAAATCAAAAATCGTGGTCCGTACAGACTCTCTCCTTGGGTCATAGCCTGTCGTGGTGAAGAAACCACAAGTTGTTTCTCCACAATTCTGGCCTCTTGTGACGAACATTTTCCCTCAAACTCTTTAATACGCTCATGTAATACTCCTTATTTACTGTCTGGCCTGGCGGAAGAAATTCGGAGTGAACTACACCACGGTAATCAAAGAAAACGGTCAACAAAGTCTTGATTTTGGATCGACTCTGTCGTGGTTTATTGGTTTTCGCTCGTCTGAGAAGCGCCATTCCGATGACTATTGGTTAGTTTCGATATCATATTCATAGACCCATGTCTCGTCACCGGTAATGACGCCATCGATAACATTTTGGCCCGAAGAAAGCATTTCTTTAACAACATCAATGTGATGCTGTTTCTGCAACAAATTCAGCACTCTCGGCATAAGCCGCGCTTCAACTCGCGGCCCAAAACATCGTGCATAACGCTCTGCACCGATCCGAACGAGACACCAAGATCGGCTGCTATCTCCCTGATGCTCACACGACGATCTGCGAGGACAATTTTCTTAACTTTTTCGATGTTTTTGTCAATCATACTGGTGGATGGACGTCCGGAACTAGGCAAATCATTAACCACAGTACGACCCGCTTTAAACTCTTTGTACCACTCGTACGCTTGTGTTTTCGACATTGTCGAGTCCCCGGAGGCTACCGTTAACATTTTCAACGCTTCCGCACATGATATTTTGTTAGAAACACAAAATTTCAGGCAAACTCTTTGCTCAAATAAATTTGACATTGCGAAATTCGTAGAACACAACAAACACTGACTTGTTTACAAAGCTATCACGCTTTCCTGACAAATGGCGCTCAAACAGATATTTGAGCACCAGGTGACAGATGTACCAACCTAAAAAAAAAAGATTTTGACAATATTTCAAGCGCGGTTTGTTTGAATGGGAAAATCCGGGTACTTTTTGATTAGAAGGTACAATAAGTGTACAAAATTTCATTTCTCTAAGTCATCCGAGAGCCTCTATACCCACTCCTCGCCGGTGAGTAGAGATCTCGCTAAAAAGGTTGCTATTGCTATCGAGTGGTTCATTTACAAAGAGACCACAAAACACCCGAAGAAAGATATTAGATTCCCAAGAAGAGCTCATAAAGGATCCAGAATCCATAACCGAAATGCTTTGTTTTAGAAAATTGTTACTAAAGCACTAAATACCAAATCCCTATGAAGCGTTACGGCGTTCGCGCTGACAGTTGGAGTAGAAACAACACGTTCATATGGTACGTCTCTGCGAGGTTTCTTTTCTTAAATATCGTAAGGTTTCACAAACCGCGGGAGTAGAGCAATACTCGAGCCTACATTGACATTTGTTGTCATCTTGTTTAAGAGAAGAGTGATTGTTTCCATTGGTTGTTGCCAGTCACTCTTGCGATTAATGGAAAATAAATAAAAACTTTATCGAGGACTTCTTCCATTAAAATTATTCTAAAAATAAAGGGCACGCCTCGGTCGCACGTATTTGCTCTATATGTGCTGTTCGTTTGTAAATTGTTCAGATTTCAAATTTAGGCAAAATGAAGAACAATAAGTACCGTTTTTCGTACATTGCATGCATTAGCTCACAGATCCCCAAGATAAGCAAATCCGTCCAGTCATTCATCGAGAATGGTTCACCTTTCGGAGATCCTGCGACGGAGCACTACTATGCTCTCAGCTAAACATTGGAACAGCTTCTAAGCGAAGGACTCAATTGGGCAACTCTTCTTCTTTTCCTTACGGAGAGGTTATGATCCGGAGTAGAAGGACGCGATGATTGTTGTCATCATCACAAGTTGCTTCGCTATTGATCATAGATCCCGTTTGATCTTTACTTATGATAGCTCCATCGTCAGCAAAGAATAACTGATGCACTTTGGTGTCCATCATTTTTCCTTCAGACAGATAATCAAGAACTACAATAAATAGCTAAGGACTGAGGGCGCTTCCCTGGTGCACACTGAATTTTATTGGGAACTCTTCGGTGACTCATGCGGGACATCTTACTCTTGTCCTTGCTCCCTCAGAAACCTACATGCGCATGATCATGGACATGTACATGATCATGCGCATGTAGGTTTCTGGAACTCCTCGTTGTCTTAGCGCCAGCCATAAGAGTTCTCTTGGTTGTTTATCAAAGGCTTTTTCAAAATCAACCAACACCATATGCAAGTCCCTTAAGTAATCACGATGTTTTTCCATTATGATCTTTATACTTTGGATTGCATTACACCGAGACAAACCCGCACTGGTCATCAGATAGCCGTATTATTTTCCGCAGTCGGCCATCTAATACCCGCTCAACGATCTTCATGGTGTGTGACATCAGCTTGACAGAACGGTAGTTATCGCACTTTCGCGTATCGCCCTTCCCTTTGTGCAAAGGAAGAAGATAACTTTCCCTCCAATGATTAGGCATTGGATCACCGCGCATGAGTTTGGAGATAAGAATCATGAGCCATCTGGACCCGATGTCTTCCATCTTTTTACAGAACTCAGAGGGTATCTCGCCTGGCCCAACCGCTTTTCTTTTTTTGGAGTATTTGACCGCATTCCTAATTTCTTCGACAGTAATGTCGGATACTTCGTCATGGTTAGGAGCGGCTCTTATAAAGTATACTCGGGGAAACTGTTCGTTCAGAAGTCTTTCACAATACAGCCGCCATCTGTGGAGAATTTTGTCGTCTTCCACAAGAAGATGCACTTGAGCATTGTTAATGAACTTTGAGGAACGAATCGCCTGAGCATTTCTTCTTGTCTGGGCGGCTTTAAAAGGACTTTCGATATTGCCTGGGAACTCAATGAATATCTGATTCCAGGGTCTTCTATATCTGACAGACGATTTATCACAAAAATTCCTGATGGAAACGCATGGACAAATCGGATAGTCACAATTTAAGAGAGCTGGCCAGTACAGGAAATGCCAACTCTACAGAATACATTTTTTCTTTAGGATTGACAGTGATTACAGAGTATTTCAACCTAATATCAAAGCCATTATTTAGGTTGCAAAAGACAACAGAGCCCAAAGGTGCTCTACATATGGAAGGCCTAACAAAAGTGTTCCTGAAGTAAGCGTTAATTTATGTATTAATTGAAAAAAAAAAAAAAAGTTTGCACGTCATTTTAGAAGACCTAAGGAAAGAGGTTGATCTTGGAAGATCAAAGCCAGCAAATTCTCTGGAAATGCGAAGGAAACTCTGAAACATCTTCCAGAAACTGAGGACCAATGGCTCAAAAGGCTTAACAGTCTGGCGTCCAATTGAATACCCCAGACAGACTTATATTAAGACCGACCTAAGGCTTAAGTTTCAACAGAAAACTAGATTGGATGAGCTGCGTTAATTTGAGGTTAGTTAGCAGTTAGCTTAGATCCCTCGTGGTCGCTTTTCAGGGCAATTGAAAACCAGGTGAAGAGCTGCATTTGGATTTATCGACGATAAAACCAATTACGTACTATCGGCAAAAAAAAGAGAAAAATTTGCCCACAGAATGCGACAAAACTTCCTCGACTTCCTTGAAGTAAACCTCAGCTTCACAAACGACACTCTCGTTGAGATCCGACAAAGTTTAACTACCTCCAACAAATTGGGTTAAAAACTCCTAACTCGAAGCGGGATATTTGGTCATGCATGCGAGTAGTGTGAATAGAGAAGCAGATGTAGGCCAAAAAACTAAGGCCCAATGACTACATTTGACAAAAACAGATACAAGAAAAGCTGCTCTCCAGATTTTAGAACCCTGTTTCAAGATGACAAGCAGATATGAGATTTGCTTAGCGAATTTGATTTAAAACTATGTTACCAGGATTGACAAGCGTGAAAAGCAGGGCCTCTCAACGAGGCGTATGAGACCCTGTCATAGCTACTGAAACTAGAAATATTTTAAATATGTCGCATGTTGCTTTGAAGGTAGACACAGCCTTTGTTCCTTTTTAACAGGTTTATCAGTCTGAGCAAAACTGATGTACGTGACCTAACTGTTGGAGTCTGATTTTCTTCTTTCTTTCAGTGACAGCGTTACCGGCAGCTATTTTATCTTTGATTTATTGAGGTCATCCTGCATTTGACATCATACAATTAAAAAGATTTCACATCCATACTCCAGAATGGCAGAGACTCACTGTGATCATTCCATGTTAGGGTCCTATTGAATACCACACCTAGATTTTTGAGACGTTGACAAACGTTAGTGTTCAGTTGTTTGTTAAAGATTAAAAAATCTGTTTCTTTTTACATCATAACAATTCAACATTGAATCCTCATAAATAATCCATTCAGACCTTGCAATGGCTAGCAATTGACTTTTTCGCTATACCAATGCCACCAATGCTATTTATCATACTCCAATATCAGGCGAATATATAAGTATTTACAACCTCATCCAGCTTGACTCTCAAAACTGTGTCACTTAGCACAGTATTTCAGCAAATGCTAAGTGAGAAACAAAACCAAAAAGCAAATAGCACCAGCAAATATGATAAAACCACAATCCATGCTTATCTTCCACATTGTACGCATTCCAAAGCGCCACACTCTACCGCACACCGCCTCCGTCCTCCAGCGTGTAGTAGACCTTTTCGCAATGCATGTGTACTCGCAAATCGTAAATACGTTTTTGCGTGCAAATAAAATTTTATTACGAAAATATCACATTTTTCGGATCACTCGCCTATTTCCAACAACTTTGAGCAGCACTAAAGCGCGCGCACATATACTATATCTTCCATTCGCGGCGGCTCATAGGCATCCTAGGTGTCGCGGTATGTTATCTCTTTATTCATCGCGTTATTTTTTCATTTTCGCATGAAGGTGAGCAAATGCTCACCGAGCATGAACATTGTTTAATGTAAAACAGTCCGACTACAGCCCACCACACCACCCCACATACTATAGGCTAAGAATTTTCAATAGTATCTCGCTTGTGTATCTGTACATACGAGTATATGTACGCATATCGTTTGTATCTGCAAGATTAATGCAAATATTTGATGGTAATTAGCAATTACGAGAACGCAATGCCAGATGACTTATATTTTTGTTGGCACATAACTTAGATTCCTATGCGGAATGTTAATATTTTGTTATTTAAATTTTTTTTTTGAAGAGCTCATCCAGAGTTTAACTGTACAAATGTAGAAAAACCTGATACGAGTACGTAGGAGAATTAGATAATAAAACTGCATTTGGCCATTGCACAATGTTTGCACGTTACAATCTGATTTTAAACAGAAAATAAGATAAGGTTAGGTGGCTAACCTCATTGTTTGCTTATTGTTTTGTCGCTATTTGAACCACTTTGATTTTTCGATTAATTTTTAGATTTTATTAATATTTGATTGTCCCAGAATATGCAACATAATTTCCAGTCTTACAGAAGGTCCGCAATGTTCTATTTATGCAGACGAATACCGTCCCTTGAATCTTATTGAGGAGAGCGACGTACTCGTACACTGCAGGCCAAAAGTTTCGGACCACCATTAGTACACTGAAACAAAGTATCGGTTGAAGAGAACACAATAAATAAAAAAACAGTAGAGGGACATTGATCACAGACTCTCCTACACAGCGCTACGGACAATCAGCGGCTTTCGAACCATCTCTGACATTTGTCATAGCTGGAATGGTCCCCATCGATATTCCGATATTCTCGCAGATGAAATACTGAGGATATATAACAGAAGAGCATTGAGTCATCACGAACGCCACTGGTATCAAGGTGATACAAATTGAAGAAAGGGCAGCGTCAGCAGCTATGTGGCAAGCTCGTTGGGCTAATACAACAAAAGGCAGATGGACATACAAACTTATACCGACAATCCAAGACTGGATAAGTCGAAAGCATGGAGACTGCAACTACCATCTAACCTGTCTGGTCACGGTGGCTACCGCAAATATCTACACCGATTTGGACACGACAACTCACCATCCTGCCCGGAATGCCTAGGTGAAGATGAAGATACGGAGCACGCAGTGTTTTACTGCACACGTTTCACGGCATGGAGAATTACTCTGCCAAGTCCGTCATTACTCCTCGACCATATGTTACGGTCGGAAGAGAATTGGATGGCAATATGTTCCTTCGTAACAACTCTACAAAAAGAGCTGCAGAGAATAGAAAAGCTAAGAAGAGCAACTGAAGCTGACACAAGAAGCATAGCATAAACTGCTAACCAGCCCCGCGAAGTAATACCTAACGGCAGTCCCGCGGGGAGAGTGGTTGAAGTGTGTAGGGTGTGTGTTTAGTACGTAGGCGTATTCCTGGCATCGATTACTCAGGTTTGCGAATCATGCATGCTAGTAGCACTCGGGCTATTAATATCTATGAGGATTACACATCCCTGGCGCAATCCAAAAAAAAAGCTCTTCCCATAACAATTTTATTTAGTTTAGATCCAAAGATTGCGGCAGCCAAAATATTTGACCGCAATTCTTTTTCGCAAAATGCATAGAAGAAGATGTACCCGGATAGTTCAGTTGTCTATGGCAGAATCGTTTCCTGCCCATATACCATGTGTTCTTCTTGATGAAGTTCTTCAATAAATATTTCATTCGATAGATAGAAAGGAGGGAAGAACATCGGCTCCTCCGGAGAAAAAAGAGACAGCATGAGAAGCGCGCGATCAAGGATATAGAGAGGTGCTACTCCAGGAATAATGTTCGGAAGTTTTACCAAAAGGTAAAAAGAACGTGTCATGCCAAAAAGACCCGAACAGAGACCTGTAGAGACGAACAAGGAAACCTTGTAGTAGAGTCACAGTCGGTGCTGAGGACATGGAAAAAACCATTTCTGCAGACTGCTAAACGGCGAAGACGACACAAATTCCGCTGTCAGGCAGAATGAACCATTCACCTGACAAAAATGGAGTGAGGATAGCAATATCTAAGCTTAAATCCAACAAGGTTGCTGGACCGGACGGCTTAACTGCCGAGCTGTTTAAGGCGGCGGGAGATGACCTGGTGGAGAGCATACAGCAACTAGTCTCCAAGATTCGGTCAGAAGAAAGTATGCCTGATGAATGGAACCTCAGCATCGTTTGCCCGATCCACAAGAAAGGAGACCCTCTAAACTGCGCCAACTATAGAGGCATCAGTCTCCTGAATACTGTGTATAAGATCATGTGTGCTGTTCTGTGTGAACCCTGAAGCCTGAAACCATTCGTCAACGATCACGACCGATCAAATATTCACACTACGGCAGATCCTGGAGAAAACCCAAGAAGTCCAGATCGATACTCATCATCTTTTTATCGATTTTAAGGCCGCATACGACAGCATTTATAGAGACGAGCTATACAGAGCCATGTCTAGTTTTGGCATCCCTGCCAAACTTGTCAGATTGTGCAGAATGACGATGGAGAACGCTCGCTGCTCCATAAAGGTTGGAAACAATCTCACCGAGACCTTTGATGTCAAAAAAGGATTTAGACAAGGTGACGGTCTGCCATGTGACTTCTTTAACTTCATCCTTGAGAAAATTATGCGAAACTCGCAAGCCAACACCAGGGGCATAATTTTCTAAAAGTCTGTGCAACTTCTTGCATACGCTGATGACATTGACATTATTGGCAGAACACAGCGAGCTGTCACTGGTGCGTTTGCAAGTATTAGTGCAGAAGCGGCAAAAATGGGTTTAGTGGTCAATGAGGGTAAAACAAAATATATGCTGTAAACAAGAAGGGACACACAACATCGACAAATCGGACAGAACGTCACGATAGACAGCTACAATTTTGAGGTAGTTGGGGACTTTGTCTACCTCAGCTCCGCTGTAAACTCTGATAATGGCACCTCAGCAGAAATCAAGCGAAGAATTACACTTGCCAACCTCTACTTCTTTGGCCTAAGACGGCAATTGATTAGTAAGGCCTTGTCAAGAAACACTAAGGAGACTCTATATAAGACCCTTATCATCCCTGTCCTGCTCTATGGCGCAGAAGCATGGACCCTAGCAAAAGCGGATGAAGATCTTCTTGGTCGTTTCGAACGCAAAATTCTTCGACTGATTTTTGGTCCCGTTTTCGTTGACGGGCTTTGGAGGAGAAGAATTAACAGCGAACTCTACGAGCTGTACAGCGACATCGACCTGGTCAGAAAAGTGCGCATCAGTCGTCTAAGATGGCTAGGACACGTAGAGCGAATGGACACCAACGCTCCGGCCCGAAGAATCTTCGATTCCAACCCGGAGGGACAACGCAGTAGAGGAAGAACTCGCCTTAGGTGGCGCGCACAAGTGGAAGGGGACCTCAACCAACTTGGAGTGCGTAACTGGAGGCAGTTAGCCAAAGATCGCGCTAACTGGAGAGGCGTATTGGTTGAGGCCCAGGTCCACCCCGGACTGTAGCGCCACCTAAAGTAAAGTATGTAAGTATCATTCGATAGTAAATAAAATTATTCAAGTATTATAGTATTCCGTACGAAAAGCAGACAGGGCGTTCTGTCAGTCGACTTTTTGTTTTATAATATAACTTCTGAACCGATTTTGATGTAATTTCCTTTGGTGATTAAAGAAAGTCTCGACGTATAATATTTTTTAAATCGCTCCTTAAAGACACGTATACACAATCCAGTGCTTAAGCATCAAATTTCTGCGCCCGAAATTCCGAAAGCGAAATCCAGTTCGTAATACATTTATCTATCTGTAGACGTATTTTGCTTTATAATAAATGAGGTTAATTTGCGGAAGATTAAATGTATGTTTTCTTTTTTATTACGATACTTGTTTTATTTTCATTCGTCGCGAAAAATATGATGTGTCAAAATTTGAAAAAAGAGAAACTTAATATGCACAGGGTGCGGAGGCTATTTGAGGACATGTCGTAGTGATGATCACGTTAATAGCAGACGTTAAAGTTTTTCCCGGGTACAATGTCAGATAAATACCTAACACAAGAAATGAAAACAAACGCCGTGATTGTTGTCATATGTGCAGACCAGTGATCTCGAAATATCTCGCCTTTTCAAAGTTACTACGATCGTTCGTTCACAAGGTTCACGGCGATGCTTCGCCTGTTTCGAATCGTAACGAACTTGTTCAACAATTGCAATGTCGTATTCACCAGAACAAGTCTGAGCAACTAATTCGTGGTGTGATTCATGAAAACGTCCGATATAAACAAAGGAAACAAAAAGCCAGCGTCTGCTCCAAGGAAGGTGGCTGCTCAATAATTTGAAGCAACCGGAAGATCCAGGCCTTCTTTGGACCAGAAGGTTAATAGAAGGAACGACATAAGGCGTTGTGCGGAACCTTCAGATGCCCCAGATGTGTGTGTACATCAAGTTCCTTTAGAGTCATTAGAGAAGTGAATAGTGAAGGTCATATTATTGCTCTATACTTTTTCCCACAAGGTTTTCAAATGAATGCCGCAGGATACATCGAAATGCTAGAGGCAGTTGTCCAGTTGCCCTGGATATACAGTGTGAGTGAAGGAAGACTATACGCGCATAAGCCTCGACGACTCAGGAATGGACAGCGATCAATTTTCATGATCACATTACCAAACTTATGGCCACCTAACTCACCAGACCTTAATCCGTTGGATTGTTTTGTGTAAGGCGTAATTAAGCATAAAACCAACAAACATATACCATTTAAGCTAAGATGGCGAACATCCAAAATGACCATTTAATTCCAGAATGCTGAATTTTCAATGCTGAAGGTGGTTTTATTGAACAAATATGGGCTACAGATGTACATAAACTCGTATCTATTTATATCCCGAATTGTAATTTTCTCGAAAACGGCTCCAACAATTTCGAGGAAAATTCATATTTGAGGAAACGTGGACGTTTATAATAAGATTAATTAGGGTGGCCATGGTGTAGTGGTAACATCATCGCTTGTCACGCTGCAGGTTTACGGTTCGAATCCTGATGTCAAGAATCATCTATTTATTTCACATGAAATAAATAAAAAAGTCGATCAATTGCGAAAGCTTATGTCAACTCTACTGCGAAGGCATAACACTGACAGTAGGGTGGTCATACCTCCTTGAGAGGATTTTGAAAGCTGTTTTGAAAGATGGATCTATCGGCTGAAGAAATGTATTGAAATAAATGGAAATTATGTGGAGAAATTAAAAACAAGATTATGGAGTGATTGTAAAATTTGGAGGGGGGGTATAAATATTAAAATTATAATTATTGTCCGCCTACAATAATGTCTGAACCGATTTTGATGAATTTCTGCTCTCTTCGAATCATCCTTCTAACTCATCTAACTCTTAAACTACGAAACGGATTTGTATGAAATTTGCACCTCAAGCTAATTCATCCCAAGCTAAGTTTACCCGGGGGTAAGATATGGCGGGGTGATTTTTAACCCCACGTCTTCCAATTTTGGATGGAGACCTTTTATATTTTTCGTGTAACCTTCTCATGACTCTTTAAACTCGAAATTTGTTTTCAGATTTTCAGACACGTTCCCAACAACATATTTCTTAAAATGTTTCCTAGATATTATCGGTTCATCGCATACTATTTTTGTGCAAAATTTGAGCTATCTAGGTTTAACGGTCGAAAAGTTACGAGTGTGTGACATACTGACCGGACAGACTGACAGACACCATGTTAATCCATTAGTTAGCTGTTTACACTGGCGTAGGAATGGCAAACTGTCGGAAAGAGAAAGGTAGAATAGTAAGACGCATGAATGTTCTATTCGAAAGTGTGCCGCTTTTCAATGATTTTCTCAGTGTTTGGGTAGTCGTCAAAGTGTGCCGCTTTTCAATGATTTTCTCAATGTTTGGGTAGTCGTCAAAGGGTATGGTACTTCGATTACGCAAGGGACTACCGCTCCTTATCGTCTAAATGGGCATAAAAGAAGTGCAGACACAATAGTCATTTTAATAACTTTCATTCTTGCGCCAATGTGAACAGCCACTTAGTGTTCCGTTTTATACCATTCTGGTCGGGAACACTATAAATATTTCAACAAATGCTAAACAGTTAAAAGCACTTAAGTCGACTTAAGATATTTTAGTCTATGGACACAGATATATTTTCTCAAGGCAATGTTTTCCAGTTTATAGCAAAATGGTTGTGTTTATGGGCGGATTTCAAAAATAGTTGCACTTGTACTGCATCAGATTCTGAAAAGCCTATGCAAGATTCAAATTTAAGGCCCTGGTGATATACAGACAAGACGCACGGACGAACATGTCTAGATTGAGAAAACTTTCTATGCTGATCACAAATACTACCTTGATCCATAAGTTTCAGGAATGACTACCTTGTAGCGCTTTCAGTCATCTGATTCGAGTTTTTTTTAGGTTGACACATGTCATTAACATTCCCTACAAATTTTAGCGTGGAAGTTTGACAAAGTTACGCTGTCAAGAGTACATCTGCTTCCGTGTGTTTTTGATATTTTACGATTTTAAAAATGGGCTCAACTTTTCAATAACGAGTTTACATCAAATTTTGTGCTAAAATCGGATTCCAACCCAACATTCATCAAACGCATAATTACTGGAGACGAGACGTAGGTTTATGAGTACGAAACGCAATCCAGGCGAGTGAATGGCGTACACCGAATGAGCCAAGACCGAAAAAACCATGTCGTTTACAGTCGAAAAAGAAGGCGATGCAAACGGTTTTCATGGATTACATCGGTGTTGTGCATCATGAATTCTTGCCACAAGATCAGACGGTCTACAAGGTTTATTATTTGGGCGTTGAGACGTTTGCGTGAAGCAATTCGCCAAAAAAGACCGGATTTGAGGGCAAACAACTGGTGGGTTTTGCACCACGATAACACACCGTCGCACAATGTCATCCTTATTCGTGAGTTTTTGACCGAGAACAGTACGAATACCGTCCAATAGTCACCGAATTCGCCTGATTTGGCCCCCTGCGATTTCTTCCTGTTCGATCGACTCAAGAAACCGCTCCGGGGAAAGCGTTTTAGATAAGAAGATAATCGAAAAATCGAAGACGGCTCTGATGGCTACGAGTATACCAAAATCCGATTAAAAAAAAATGTTTCGAAGATTGGATCAAGCGCTGGCATAAGTGCGTTTCAGTTAGTGGAGAGTACTTTGAAGGCCAGCTTATAGTTGTGAATAGTGTTGCCAGTTTAAGTGAAAATCACCTGGCGCTTCAAACGAGGTTACATAGTTGAATAAGTTTATACCAAAAACTGTGAGACAGGCGCCTGTAAGAAAGTCTGGTGTATTTTAAGTATGGGGTGGGTGGCTCGCTTCGCTCGCTAACAGGATTTTAACCCTTTTTTTCTGCAGGGTTTAGCCGCTCACGCGACTTCCTCGCTCCGCTAAGGGTATGTCAACTACTGGAGCTAAAGTTTAATTATATTTACTCTGGGGTATTTAGCAGTATAATACTTTCAGTCAATAAAAAAATATCAAAAAAGACAAAATTAACTTTAAATTATTTTAACTTTGGGACATATGGCAATACCTATACAATTTTGCAACATTCACTGCATTCACCAACCCACCCATCCCCCTCTTCAGCAATAGAAATCACTTAGCACAAGCATTATGCGAAGTGAACGTGTCCATTTGTGCAATTTTTATGCACTTTTCTGTGAAAATTGAAAACTTTAAAAGTAAAAAAAAAATAGAAAAAAGTTTCCATAGAAAAATTCTTTTACAGTACGTCAATTTAAACAAAAAAAAATAAAAAAATAAATTTGCTTAGTGCGCATAATGGAAACCTCAGCCATATAGACTTTTGGGGTATACCGTTATGTTACAAACTACGTATCAAAATATGCCCGTTCAGGAGAGTTATAGCTGTTTGAAGTTACAATTTCAATCCAAAAGTCCAATTTATATTCCTAATACTTTTCAATTCATCACTCTTAAGGCAAACGATTCAAAAGTTACAAGCATGTAACAGACACACGGCCAGACAGAAAGACACCCTGTGTATACACTCAGTAAACTCCGAAAATAAAAAAAAAAATTTGGCAACATTGCAACTTTTCTGAAAAACTCCTCACTCGCTGGTAAATGTCAAAATAAAAATGTCCGAAAGAGAGACAAGAAAATATCCCTCACGTATGACAACACTCATCCGTACTCTTTCCCCCTCAAACAGCCAAATCGAATTAAAAAAAAAAAAAAAAAAAACCAAACCAACACCAAAACACAATCTAAATGGTCGAAAAATTCCAATCCCTATACATACACGCGATCGCATGTAAACCCCGCGGTGCTGGTATGCGTGCGCTAATAAATGCACTGCCATGCAGCAGCAGATTTTTTTTTTTCCTTTTTTTTTTGCAGAAAATTCTTCTTTTTTTTTTTCGATTTCAATCAAAATGCTGAACAATTTTTCTTTCCCTTGGCTGTACTCACCGCACGATCACTTTCCACTATCAGCGACTCACTGGACGAAGACGACAACAGGGTTGAAGGGCAAAATGTGTGTACAAATCCTAGTTTTACACTCGAAACGAAACAAATCACCCCATCGACGACGAAGAATTTTTATAATCCAATTGTATTTTGTGTAGAGCAGGACGATGGGGCGGGGAACTGCCGTCCGCCGCAGCCGAACAAAATAAATCCAAAGCAGCTGCTTGGGCCGCCGCAGTATTGTTGCAGATGAATGGTTTTCAAGAGCAAGCGCTGGCGAGCTTCTAATAGGAAATTCTCACTTATTCACTGGTTTATGCTTTTTTTGTGTTTTGCCGTTTTCGCGAATGCAACCGACTGCCATGTAGATTCTTTGCTTCCTTTTTCGTTCTATTTTTAATGGGAAATATCACTGCTACTGCTACACATTCATTTCTCACTTTATGGCCAGCAGCAGATACAATTTTCTCACTTTACGCACTAGATTCGCGGATATTTTATTTTATTTTTATTTTTTTCTGAACCGAAGAAGGGGAGGAGAGCGAGTGGATTTTCCCCCAAATAAAAGCCAGGAAAATTCATGGAAAAAAAAAGAGTGGAATTTAAATTCCTTTGAGGGGGGCTCTCTCTCTCATCGGGGATCGTTTGTTCGCACTCGAGACTGCTGCTAATTGGGAAAACTTATTTCTTTTCTTTTAATAAATTCAATTCCGTTGATGGGATTTTCATTGGTTTCTATTCATTTTATTATTTTCTCATTGAATATACATTTATCTTTGCTCCGCCGAGTTATTCTAGTCTGCGCACCGTGTCAATAGAAGTATCGCGACGACGACGATGTTGGGTCCTACGCCAAGAGGCACTGGGTTTTCGCACAAACTCGAGTAGCTGCAAAGTCAACGAATGTTACGAAATGAAATTTAAATCATAATAAACGATGTGAGTGCAACTTGAGGCGGAAAATCAAACACGAATTGTCGAAATAATAACAAAGAAATGCACGAACGTAAAGTTGGAAAGCTACGAACAGCCGTCAGCCATGTTGGAAATGAAGAAAATAATTTCCCCCTACATAATATATTTCCCAGTGTTTTGGTCGTCGCCATGACATTCCGATGTAATGAGAAGTGATGCCAGTCTTTGCTATTGGTTTCGTCTGTGGTGCTGCTGATCTTTTGTTAATATCCAAGTAGAATTTGATTATTTTTGTTCGGAATTTTTTTTTTTTTTTAATTTTATGTTTCTAAACAAATTTGTCCAGATAGGCTTTATGACTATACAACCACGCAGGCAAGCAAGTTTTGCAAAAACCGTTGTGTAGAAAATTGTTCACGTTCTGACTATTTGACACAACTTTATTCATTTTTATGTGCTGCAATGAATTTACTCACATAGCTCCATAAATAAATTGTTATCTTCCTTTGTTCAAAATACTATATTTAATTGGTGTTAACTATCACAAATTGATTAAAAACTTACAGCTTCTCTTGCTGTCAGAATGTTACGTGGAAAAACGAACCGGTCAGACTTTTTATTCGTTTTTTTAACGGACGGTCAAATTTAGGTTCACACTGTTGTATAGTGTTTCGTTAACGTTTTTAAGCCTCTGTGGGCTTTTTTAATTACACATCGTTCAAGAATTCACGAAAGCTTTTAAAAAAGGGTTTGCCTCTCGCTACATGAAAACACTTACCCTTGCTCAATGCAATGGACAAAGCCTACCATAGATAGAAGCCCCAAGTCTCTAAATAGATCTGGCCTTAGCTAGATCAAAAATACTCGAGTATACAAATTGGTTATACTAAAACCATCGCAGATCAACACCGTGATCGGTGTCCTCATGAGACACTATCCTACAGGTCTACATGCTAAAAGGCTAGGCCTCGAATTTTGCAGGAGCTTCATGGATGAAGAGAAAGAGGATACGATATTCCATTTCCTTTGTACCTGTCCAACTCTATTCATAAGAAGGCTGTTTTTCTCTTCGACAAACTGACGAATATTGACGTCGGAAGCATCCTCTGCTTCATAAGAAGCTCTGACTTATTCAATTAGACCTTCAGGTAGTTAGACTAGCGGATCCCTTGGTGTCACAATGGATTTCCTTTGGTCTAAGAAAATCCAAGAAAAAAGTTTAATCATGGTCCCACTTCTCAGGAACATCTGACAAACATCCGAGAGTAAAACATCCGAGAGTAAAAATTGTCATAAGAAGCTTTTCTCAATAGAAAAAATTGCCCTTCGGAAACGGCATAAAACTGTTCCAACCATTCGTGGCTGCGAGAGGCCCTGTTTTGGACTGTTAGCGCCAAAATATTTTTTTAATGTAGACGTCATCCGCAATTTTTAAGGATTCTATTTCAAATCAAGAAGCGAACAAACAAATAATTGATGAACAATAAAAACCACTCAATACTTCCAGCAATGCATGTTTTCTTTCATTGAAATTATACGATTTGTACTTGCTTTCAGTTGTATAATCTTATTAGGTATATTCTGGTTTTCATTCATTGCCTGCTCAGTTACGTCCGATTACACAGAACGCAAAATCTGAATGTATGGTGAGGTATACACCAAACTTTTCTTCCTTCAGTTCTTGTAAAATTTAATTTAGAAAAACAGATTTATATATATAAAAGAATATAAACAAAAAAAGTAAATTTAGCCACGACAAATTGATTCTGAGAACGAAATTTACGCAAGCTGTAGCACATATAAAGCCAATTCAATATCGGTGATCAGCTGTGTTTGAGTGCATTGATAAGTGAGAAGTCAGGGTGGAAATTCTTGCCTTGCCATACTTGTTTCCCCTTCTTAAATGTCATCTGTTTACCAATCAGGAGAGCGGACAATCCAGTCAAAGATAAACCAGAATTTGTCCATTATTATAGATATAAACAATTTTCAGCTGAACCAATTTTGACGTTTTTTTTCTCCAGTCTTTAAGCAGCATTCCTAAAGTATGAAACTTGTTAGTAAGTTACATTCCTTATTTAAGCTTTTTTAAGGCTAGTTAAAAATATCGAGCAGATATCCTCCGTTCCGGTAGTTCCCAAAGTTGAATTTTAATTTTCAGTGTTATATCACATGCCTACATATATACGAATAAAAAATTGTTTTATTGTGAAATTTGCTTCTACTGGAGCCGATTTTTCCAAAAATAACACCGGCATTGCGTTTGTGTCATTGGTCTGCATTCGAAAATCGTGCACATAGCGTTTAATGTTTAGGAGCTAGAAAGTGGTAACAGACGGACGTACTGATGCGTTAACGAGAGCAATAAGGTTTGACAGCCTATATTTGAAAACCTGAAAACGATTCTCACCTTTCTATTAATACCGGTAAGATATATAACCAACAGATGTCAATAGCATCGTATAGGAGAAATATGTGTTTTTCGCTTCTAACCTTACTCTACCGTTGTCAACTGTCAAACTGTCAGCTGGTGCATTGCGACCCAACAGAAATTTTTCCATTGAAAGAAAAAGATTTTCCTTAAAAAATTAACAGAAATGGGGAAAGTCATGTCAATGATTGGGCGGAAAATGAATCGCTTCAATGTGGAAAGTCGTGCACATCGTGTTCTGGAACGTGACAAGCCGACAGCAGCCCCCAAATTCGAATCCAATATACGGGACATGCAAAGAGCTCTAGATCGTAAGTTTAAATTGACTGCATACCCTTTATACTATTAATTTAAATTATACACTTATTTCTACCCAGTCGATCCTGAGTTGATAGATAAACTAAATAAAAAGGACTCGCATTTGGACGATCGTTTGAAGAACGTTTATGTAACCTCCGAGGATAGTTACGTAGGGTTTTTGAACCTTTCAGTGACTCTTGGATTTATTGTTACTATTTTTCCATTCCAGATAGATTATGGATTGAAGAAAAACCAAGCCGATGACCGTGCCTTGCCGCTTATTCGAACAATAGTGGAGGACTTTGAATATGGATTCCAAGAACCAGTTCGAGTGACTCCGGGACGATGTACACTGCGACAAGCTATGAAGTTTATTACGGACCATCAAAGTGATCCGGAATTGTGGACAATGCAGAAAATCGCCGCTGATTACAAAATTAAGCACGAAGTTGTAGGTGAGAAGAATTTAATTTCTTTCTTTTAGTAGAAAGATAGGTTTAAAGACTGACAACAGGATTTTAACTGCTCTGGATGGACAATAGATCGTATCAGGTGTATGGTGTATTTCACAATCTTTTTTGGAAGCATGCCAGAAGGTTATAAAATCGTTGGCAGGAATTATTTCATTAGTTTAGTTCACATGTTAGTCTCTTACTATACATAGTCTTCTTAAAGTGTCTCTCGACCCGTGTGGGGTCTGCGCCTGAGGCAACACAGCCTTTTGATTCTTTACACTAAGCTGTCTTTAAAAAGGAGAATTGATCTTTCTTGTCTTCTCGAATTTGACGGCTGGGATAGTCTTGACTGGAGCGTGACTGGAGTGTTAGGTCGATGCAACTAGGACGAAGCGGTCGACGGTCCTTTTCTTTTTTGACTTGGGACTGTTCAAAGAGTTCGCCGTTGTACCTTCTCCCTTCTCCCTCTTCGCACACAGGACCAAATATACGATAAAAGATTTTTCTTTCGTAAGAGCCTAATATCAGCTCAGTTTTCACCCGGCATCGTATAATAGTTTTGCCAAACTGAAGTAGCAGCGTTTTCCTAGGATCAGTAGTTGTCTGATCTTGGACTTCCACTCAATTTTCGGCGCGACCAAGCGATTGTTTTTTTTTATCTCCTCGGAAACTCTTCCTTTAGAAGACACGCGGTCAGCCTCTTCAAAAGTCGAAGGACTAAACTGACTTTGAGGATATATCCAAATCCCAGACTTGATTTTCGGTCCATTGTACTACCAGGCATAAACCTCTTTTTGGTGTAGAGCTTGAAGAAACTTAGCTTTTATTAATTTCTCTTTTATGCTCGTGGCCACCGTGAAACAACTACAACATGGCGACGACACGGTGAGGGAACAGAACTGGATTCTGTTAAACTTTGGTAGAAGTGACTTGAGGATCATTGTGGCACAACTCCATTACACGAGCATCTCAAAAGCACAGGCCTACGACAATGCCAAGTTCCATCCGAATCAAGAAATAATTTCATCGTAGGTTAGGTTGAAGTGGCTGCCATCTACAACACACAGGCCAGTGATACCACATGGTACAAGTCATTGAAATAGAAAGCTCCTAAGTGAAATTTTCTTTTATGAGAGAGAGCTGGAGATGTACAAAGGAAGTGGAGAATAGTTTCCTCATCCTCTTCGTCCATGCAGCTTCTACAGAAATCATTTGAGTAAACGCCAAACTTTGTAGCGTGCAGTAATGACACCTATTGTGACGCTGATATGCAGTCCATTGAGAGAAATCAGAATCTTGGAACGTTTCAGGTCCAGTTTAGGCCAAATTTGTTTTGTCGCTGGACACGTTGCAACACATGTCCACCTAAGATTGGTTCTCTCGTTTGCATCCAACTTTAATTTGAGTTTATATGTAGCGATCGGTACACCTAAGGTACCATTATCCGGTAGGATGGGGATGGTACTTTCATATTTGCGATGTCAGTATGCCCTGGCAACCAGGAAAGGTGAAAATAAACTAAATGAGGGACGATCGGCAATCTAGCGCTGTTATTGAGTTTAGGGGACACGAATCAACGGACTTGGCTATCCGAAAAGATGCCTATATCGTTCGTCGTTCGTCGTTGATATGACGTTCTTCTATAGCCATGATAAGACTACCTTAATCGTCATTATTTCCGTCTGGAATACGATACACTGATTTGGAAGACGGAAGGAGGGGCTAGGCTAATATTAAGCATATCAGAGAAAACACCGCCACCTTCCTTGTCGTTGGTTTTTGAATTTCATCTCACAGGATGAGGAACTGATGGGGCTCAACTTAGCTGATGTCCTGTAATGTACAAGAAGCATTAGAGCGAACGTCGACTCTAATATTGGTCGTGAACGTCCGTTTGCTCTATAGGTCATAATCACTATATAGCCCGTTCAGTTCGCTGTTGTATATGCTCTTCCTTACAAAATATATTCTAATAATTTTTTGTTTCGAAACGTTCAATTGTATTTTCGTTTATTCTCAGTTAGTAAAGTTCTGTCCGAGTCGCCGGTGTTAAGTGTCACATTCTTGACGACAGTAGGTAGGTGTACTACGACCAACTAGATCTACTGTGCCCACTTCTTGTGTTAGCCGAAACTTCTCTTAGACTAAAGCACCTCGTTCAGTTTAGTTGCCTTCAGAATCTCATAGACCCCGGATTATATAGAGATCAGGCAGTTTACTGGAGTGTTCTTCGCTTCATCGAAGAATTTGAATATCCCATTGTTTGCTAGGCATGAGGTGTTCTAGGAGCTTATAGTATCGTGAGGTAGCCCGTAAGTATTCGTAAGTTATTACTGTTTAAGCTAGTGCAGGTTTTACACATTTTCTGGCTCAAATTCCCTAGGAGTACATTTAGGAGTTCCCTAAGGAGTTCAACTCTTTTGATTTCCTCCTCTCTTCGTAGCTCTTCGTCATACAAACGCGGTTACAGCCAGCAATTTATCGACCTCCTCGATACCATCCACTCCAACGTAGACTGGCACCCAGCATAGGGTAACATTGTTAGTCTTGCATATATATGTACTACCATATTGCAGAAGCTTTCATTCTCCAGCAAGATTAGGATCAACAGATATCTGAGAGAATAGTCTAAAACAAGAAGTGCAGACAAACTGCTACAATTGAACTTTAGGGGACTGTTGCCTCGGTGACTGTAAAGTAATTCAGAGTATGGTTTCTTCTCGAGTCCAGCCCTCGTCCTTCTTAGCAACATCGCATATAGTTTTGTCCTTGTTTTGCCTGACTTTTCGCATCGCACTTCTTGGATGACGGTTATGTCCGCTTCATTTTAGTCTAGGGCCTCTGCTAATAGTTCGCCTTCGCGACTATAAGGGGTCGTAAGGTAGTCGGCAACCGTAGGGTCGTCCTCATTTGACATTAGACGCTTCACTAAAATATGAACATAATCCACAAGTAAATTTCTCTCAATCATTGCAGGAAAAATTCTCTACTATTACAAGAGCTTCCAGATCTACATCCCCGACATTGGCATGAAGGAGAATATCTTGACGCAGGCTAAAACCAAAATGATTGCCGACAAAGACAAGGAACAGACGTGAATGGCTTGAATAGTCCTTCAAGCAGACTATTTGCTTAGTTTTTTAAGTAGCGATGAGTAAACAAATTCAAATAACAATTAATTTTGAAGAAAAGACGAACAAATTTGTGTTGTTTTTTTTTTTTATTATTATTATCAGCTTAACTATAGAATATAAATGAATCTTCGGCATTCAGACAACCACATTCGGTGGACAATTGTACAGATTTAGACATTTATCCTCGGAGACTGAAACCACTTTGTCGTTCGTCAGGCTGTACTTGACGCCCCACACTTGATCGCAATGCTCGGAGAAGGTGTGCAGACACTTTCGTTCGGCAAAGTCCCAAATTTTTACAGTGGTATCACTGGAGGATGAAGCAAAATGTTTTCCGTCTTCGGAAAATGACACGCAGAGCACCCAGGAGGCATGACCTGATAGAGTTCCAGCGACGTCCGAGTGGGCACTATGATAGAGAAAAACACGTGAGTAACTATCGAGGGTGAGAGAGTGGAATAATTGAACTTACACATCGTAAAGCTTCATATGTCCATCATCGGAGGCAGTCAAAAGCATCTCAGAGTTTGGCGAAAAACAAAGACTCCGCACAGACATCGCATGTCCCTCGAGGGTTTGCACAACTTTACCTGCAGCAACGTCGAAGATTGTGATGATGCCGTCTATCGCTCCGCTGGCGATATACTTTCCATCGGGACTCTGTAGAAAGAAATTTTGAATTGGAAAAGGATAAGGGAGGCTTTGACTACTCACATAAGCAATACTAAGATTGAACTTTCCATTCTGTGGATCGAGCACCTGCTCAGCCTTCCCAGTCTCGACGCTGTACATGGAGATCTTGCCCTCATTCGAACCAGATATGACGAATTTGTTGCACGGTGAGAATGCCACTGTCCATAGATCTACAGGGCCGAGGGCGATCTTATTCCTTTGTTGACCGGATTGGGAATCCCAGAAACAGAGGCTGGAGTCAAGGGAACTACTTGCAATCGCTAGACAAACATTTTTATTAGTCGTGTGTCCTGTCGAAGCAACTTCAAACTTACTTTGTCCATCGGAACTCACAGCAACGGACATCACACCCAGAGAATGGCCAGTCAGTTCGTGCCGTACGCTCAGAGTGTTGTCATCCCGGATGTCCCAGACTTTAACTAAATCGTCCAGTCCTCCAGTGACTATGAAGTCTTTGTACTCTGGTGGTCCACGATTGAGGGTATCGCCTTCGTCGGTTGTATTGCCATCAGTGTGGTTGGCATTTTCTGATGGAGTCCTGCCCCAGGAGCATGACCAAATTCCATCTTCGTGGGCAGAGTCTTCTTTATGCAGCAGGGAGAACTATTTGAACGGATCTATGAGGAATATATTAACAAATAATAAAAGCAAGATTTACCATTTCTTTTTGGTCAAAATTTAATGCGTAAAATCAAAATAAAACGAAGAAAAATTGAAGAAAAAATATCAAAACCAATCGAAGTCGACCGGTTGCAGGTTAAAATGAAGCTGACAAACGACTACAGAAATGTCACACAGCAAAACAAATCGAAATGTCAAAAATGTTTAATGATAATCGAGTCTCGCTTGAAATATGTCTAATGGCAGCCAGGGATGTAACGGAAGTAAGGAGACCCACTCCGTCTATAATTTTTCAATTTCATTGCGCGAATTTAATTTCATTGCATTTATTTAAAATAAAGAAATAAAAACAGCATTTCACAAATATTTGGCTCTAATCCTTATAATAAGTTTTCTGATACTTTCACAACCAAAAAACTATCGGCAAACGAGAAAATCGGAAATAAATTAACGAAAACTAAAAAGTCAAATACCTGGCTGAGTATTAAAAGATTTTACATTCAAGTACCATAGATTTGAAAAAATCTAGAGCAAAGTTTTGCAAAGCTAATTTCTGATTTAAAAAGCTGACTAATACTAGATTTCCTATAAAACGTATATCGATAACTATTTTTTCTAATGCATTTTAAGTTTTAACATATGGTAGAGCCTTCTGATGAAGTGTTATGTACATATATGTTCGACTTAGAACCATGTAGTATTTTAGGGGGTGTATGACATTTAAATGTATTTTGTGACAAAAAAAATCTAATCAAATTTAATCATTTAAGAAAAATTAATGGTTTAAGAACAAAGGCAATTTCGACGTTCGCAATGGTACTCTTACGACGGTTTACACATCAAGCTGTCAACAAAATGAAAAGACATAGAAACGGTTATACTCGACGGTTTCGTGACGGTCACGATGGGCTCATTGGCTTAACAATAAATTAATATTTTATATGGGTTTTGGATTTTCCGTTAGCCGCTGAAACACTGAAGGTTTTGACATCAAAATCTTCTTTCTTTCATTTTCTATGATATACATGAACTACAATACTCAGCCAGCGAAATGTCAAATGAATATATTGAAATGTATGAGTACCAAAGTATGTGTGAAAATATACTTACTTTCCTTTTGTTCTTTCGTCTAGTACGCTGCTGAAAGGAAACGTGAAATTAAATACAAAATTGATACAACAAAATAAACGAACATTTTCTTTTAGACACCATTTTGCGTGAAAAAGAATTATAGAAAACTAGCGTAAACCCCGCCCGCTTCGCCAGGCATTAAAAAAAACATTTTTTTTGTTGTACTCAGCTGTATGTACCATAACGGTATCGCACACAAAAATGTCTAGGTTTTTTTTTCAATGTTTTTGAATGTTTTTGTAATTTTTTTTTTTGCAAACTAGAAAATCCGTTCTTTATTGCTCAAATTCAAATAACAAAATATCGGGTAATTTTGTATACGTTTTAGTTACTTATTACTAATTACTTTATTCCATAAACTAATTAGGGTAATTCGTTTAACGCTTTCAATGTCATAACTTAAAAGTCTGACATTCGGACTTGTGGAGACGCAGTGTTAACAAAGTAAGTACTCAGCACGATCTTACCGGAAGAAGAACGCCATTGACAAAGTAATCACAAAAGACCGCCACTGTAGATGGGTTAGTGTGTATAAGGCTCTGCCATTCTTGCACACGTCTGTATTCACCAAGTCAATCAAAACAAAAATTTCAGTCAGAGTTCATGTCTACAGAGAGGGAAACAAATAAAATCAGACTTATTCGTAGATGTCCAGATATAACTCAAGTCCACAAAAGCGCGGTCTGCACATATTACACATATGTGATGACTTGACTCTTGGGTTTAATGCTGTCTGCTTCCAGGAAGGTCGTGACACCTAATCGAGGTTCACTTCCATGAAAAGGAAATGTGTGCGCCGGAGCTAAATAAATCTTTTCGGAATGGATATTACAATACAGTTTTTCTAAAAATGCATTGTCCCGCGGGGAGAGTGGTTGAAGTGTGTAGGGTGTGTGTTTAGTACGTAGGCGTATTCCTGGCATCGAGTACTCAGGTTTGCGAATCGTGCATGCTAGTAGCACTCGGGCTACTAATATCTATGAAGATTTCACATCCCTGGCGCAATCCAAAAAAAAAAAAAAACCTCATGGCCAGGCATGCTTTCAGCACCGCCTGGTCATGAGATATCATAAAATTTCTAGCCAGTCGTATTTGACTGTGGAGAAAATCAAGAATTGTAGGCAGTCGGTTGTTGTATTTGATTTACGTGTGAAATTTGACTTTACTGGGCACCTAACTTTCAAAAAAACACAGCTAATGAGAAAATGTTGACCAAATGGTTCTCAAAATTGACAATGAATTTGAGAAAAAAGGTAAATTTTCTTGCAAGTGCTAATTTTGTTTCCACATTCTGTTCTTCGCTGCTTTTTCGCAAACTTTTCGTTAGAGACTAACAGACATTTTTTCCCTTGAACATCCTCCACAATTAGTATTTCGTCGCCGTTTCGCTTGCGATTCGAATACTATGTGAAAAATTCGTTTCTCTTCAGAGTTACGCATTGGGCCAGTTTTTTTTTTCACTTTTGTTTTTGATAGGTGCAGCCCTTTAATATCTTTCCAACACTATTTATTAGGTATGTAACTACTTGCATAAAGTCATAGCGAACACGTCGAATCAGGCGGCTATGTAAAATAAGTATAATTATTATTATTATTTTGTTTAATTAAATTACGAAAACATTCTTTAAGAAAATCGCGATTCACAGAAACTAATGGAAGATTTTGAAGAAGGATTTGAAGACGAATTTTCAAATGACGATCTATATCCAATCTATAATAAAGGTTTTTTTTTTTAAATTGCATTCCAAGTGATTTCATATTTATATTTTCTTAACATCCAAGGTTACCCCCTTTATAAGCTTAGTATCAGGGAATCTAGTCCGTCGATGAATCTTCTCAAGACATTCAATACTGAAACACCAGATTGTATGGATTTTCAGAAAGATGTGGAGAAAAACAATTGGTCTGAGAAATGCATGGAAGCATTTCTTCTCATACTGACCGATGTGAAAGTATTCGCTGAGCATAACAATTTTACTTGTTGTCAAACTGCAGCAGTTTATGAAATATTCTATAGCTGTTTTAAATATTTTTTAATCCTTCCGGCTCTTGAAAAGAATAGATTTTTGACGTATTTTCGTGAAACTTTGCTGCTATACACAGTACAAGATCCTCCTGAAAGTCTGCGTATTTTTAATGCTATAGAAGGATTTGCAATTGCTAAGTTATTTCACCAATTGGTGGCAAATAATTTTGAAATGATGAAATACATTTTAGTACCTTTATATCAGATTGAAATTGATGTGGAGTGAAGATTTTAAAAGCTCCTTGTATATGAAGATATTAATCGAACTTTATAATATATAGCCTTTTAAAAAACAATATAATAATATACAAAATAAATTTTATTTTCGATGTCAGTTTTATTTTCAAGTTGTATATATTTTCTTTAACTGGCTGTCATAGTCCTTTTTGCTTCCAAAAGTGCGAAATAGCGACTAAATGTTCTAGATACAATCGACAGCACTCTGCTGCTGGATATGTAGCAATACTTGATTTTATTTTCCCATGAGTATAATTCTGATCTGCTGTAATCGTATATGGAGTTAAAAAAAAGAAAAAAAAGCTTAATACCTTCCAGACAAACAAACCGCAATGCGACAACTGGTAAAATGTTGCAAAAAGGTTACCTTTTTATTAGAATGCTTCAGATAGAGACACTAGTTATTATTTTCTTGATGTCAAAGATTATGCAACTCACCCTATTGAACACGACTAGTGTTATTATAAACTGTACTTATTCAGTACATGCATAACTGTTTTTTGGAGAGAGTAGAGTGAATTGAAATAATTTGTTTCAAAGTTTATGTTCATATGTTTTATTAAATTATTTAAATAGTTTGTAGATTAATTTACCAATGAATAATAACGAATATTACTGGGTTTTCGTACTCATTTATTTATCTGCATTTATTAAAAGACAGATGGACGGCATTACGATTTTTTGAGTTTCTCTATTTTAGTAATAAAGCAAGAAAAGAATGTAACACCATAAGAACCCTAACGTGCGGAGAATATTAGAAGATAATATAAGTTACTCGGTCAATGACAGGCATTACTTATCTCACTGATAAGTATGTTCAATGGGGGGTCTAGGGTAAATTTGGACTCCACTATCGATGAATCTTTCTTTCTAAGTTGTTCAAAAAATCCAGTAAAGCAACTTACGGGGGTTAAAATCTCTTACGTACAATGGTATCCTTTAAAGCCACAATTATTAATAAAAAAAAGGTATAAGAAATATTAAAAAAAAGAAGGAAAACTCGCTGTATAAAATGAGAGAAAAAATTTAATACATAATTTCGGCAATTGATATATATAATTAAATTTGTGCACTCAAAATTACTAAACTATATTTGACACTGTGCAATATAGTTGACATACAGTAGTGTTTCCTATTGAATTAATCAGAGATTATTGGATTGACGCTGAGTTAATTTAATTAAATTTTGTGCTATTTGGTCTCATATTGTATTACTTAAGTTACCATTAATTTTCTGTCAATGCATTATTGAGCGGGCACCTTATTCTCTATATCAAATTAATCATTTTATTTTGAACATCAAGCTTTCTATAACTCTGTTCGATGTTGTTGTTCTCGTGTTAATATCAATTCTGAATCAGCCAGGTCGCATTTTTCACAACAGAAAATAATTAATAATTTATCTAAAACAAAAGTTAATAATTTAACATCATCAAAGTATTGTGAAAAAGCACATGTAGTATTACAAATCAAATATTATGTTCCTATTTGCCAAAAAAAGAATCTGGCCATTAGAATCGGATGTTTAAATAATTTGTGTTTCTCTGCAGAAATAATTTAATTTCGCCAGCTCCAGCAGCAAAAATCCAATGAAGGTCAGCAGTTTAAGAATGAAGTACAAATCAAAAAGAATTGATAACATGGCTGAAGCATTGAAATTCCAAATGCCCATTAAAATAATATACTAGGAGGAATAAAAATGAAAGAAAAAAAAATTTTACTTTAGGTTGTGATATCGCCGAGATTATTCTTTTGGTTTCTTATGATGCTGACCGAATTGAAATTGTCTCACATGTGACATTACTGTGTTTCATGAAGTTTCATCCGTTCCATTTATTTATGACAAAATAAGGTTCATAATGGCAATCAGAACACCCAACAACATTATTTATACATTTATTGCTATTTATTAGCGCATTTAAAAGTTAATTGCAATTTGCTTCTGCATTGAATAATAAATAAGTAATAATTAAAGATCCTTCTTTGCAATTTTGTTGAATACTTTTTTGTTGATAGTGGACAAAAGCAAAATAATGTTGTATAACAAAAAATACACTCGATGTCTTTCATTTTTATTGTTCATCTAAAAAAAAATATACATATTCAAGGAAATTTGGAATAATTAAATAAAATAATGAAATTCGCCTATTACCTATCAATGTTGAGTATAATAATTACCTATGAAATTTAAAGCATATGTTTGTTCAAAGTAATTAAAAAAAAAAAAAAGCAATAGACTTAATTTATTGCGGAGCGAATCTACTCCTATTGCAGTCAAAGTGGTAGCGTTGGTATGAGTTCGTTTCAGGCTCCTCCTGTTCTGATGTGTCAATTTTAAATTGCTGAGTGGAGTGGAACCGGCAGTTAATCGCGATAGATTTTGGTCTGCCACGGGTATTACTTACTATGCCTGGCAGCGGACATTTTTTTTAACAGCTCCTAGATGAGAACAAAATTTATTTCGTTAACCTAAAAAGCATTCACAAATAATGAGACAAGCATGAGTTAGGCAAATTAAATAAACCAGGCAGTCTTTCAAATAATTCACAAGGTAGGTTTTATTAAAATAATATTAAATTAAATTAAGAGTATTAGGGAAAAATTGGTTAAATACAACTTGACAACTTTACTGCTTAACGACTCAGCTGAATAATAAAAAGAATTTGCAAAAGTTTGACAGAAAAGAGCTTTTGAAAAGGGTAATGATTTCGTAAATAGTATACAGAAGACATAGTTAGTTAACCCTCTAATACCTAGCTCCGCCTGCAGGCGGTGTACACCCTACGACTCATCACAGATGGCGGTTTAATTTGAAGTAATAATTGTTCAGCCCTTTTGTAGTTGGATGATTGTTCTATATATTGGTATTTGTCGCGTCGCTGTAGTACGTTCCATTTGCAAGCAACGTTTGTTCAAAGCCAAAATTGACCGCGTTAACACGTAAATTAGTATTTCGCTGCAAACACGAGTTTCGTATTTTAAAAAAGTATAGTAATTTTGGTTATATCGTGTTAAAAAAAATTGGTAAGTAGATAAAAGTGTTTTTTATTGAATGGTGAATAGATTTTAGGTTTTGAACGATACTGTTATAAAATAATTGAGTTCGCTTACGCCCGTCTAGAGGCGGGCAAAGGCAGTTGACAGTAATTTTCCTTTAAATGTGTCGTTACTGTTTCAGTGCTTTTTTCAGGTGTTTTCAACCGAATTTTGATTTTGTTTTTCTCATTTATCAGCGATGTCGCACCGTAAGATTATTAACAACTTGCCGGCGATTACAGATGACGAAATTGCTAATTTTATGACGGTGGAGATGATTTCGACGATGATCGCGAAGTTCCAGAATTGTCGTTGTTCGTTTGTCCGCCAAAATTCCAGACAACGTCAACCATGTAGTTTATTCCGACAACTTTTACACTTCGCTGGGTTTGCTCACATATTTTAGAAGCCGTGGAATATATAGCTTGGGAACAGTACGCGCGAATCGTGTGCCAAACATCAAATTGTCGAGCGATGCTGAACTGACACAACAAATAGTTGAGCGAGGGTACTCCGAAGAATACATCGCGAATGTTTATGGAATCGATATAGGCAGCGTTTTGTGACTAGATAACAAAAGAGTTAGATTGCTTTCGACCTATGTATGTTGGTGTGAAACCATTCCTTTCTCGCGAACTTGAACCGCCACCTTCGAAATCCACGCGATGGGATCGAAAAAAACAAACAGAAGATTGAAGTAGACTGCCCGTTTTTTATCAAAGAATATAAGCGACACATAGGCAGTGTCGATCTCATGGATGGTCTTCTTGGTCGCTATCATATTCGTATGAAAACACGAAAATGGACAAATCGCATTTTTTTCCACCTGCTGGATGTGGCAATGGTAAATGTGTATATTCTTTATCATCGCTTGCACAAAGGAGTCAACACTGAACTGCCGATTTTTCGATCGGAAGTTGCGGAATGATTGTGCATGGTTTCAAACCAAACTAAAAAAGCTAAAGGACGTCCAACGGCATCGCCGGCTCCACCGTCTCCGAAGCCAAAAAGGGCTTATATTCCAACCCCAGATGTTCGTTATGATAACGTGGGCCACTGGTGCGCATTTCACGAGTTAGTTAAATACAACTTCACAACTTTACTGCTTAACGACTCAGCTGAATAATAAAAAGAATTTACAAAAGTTTGACAAAAAAAAATTTTTGGAAACGGTAATAATTACATAAATAGTATACAGAAGCCATAGTTAAGTTAAGAATAACATAGTTAAGTTATTTAAGCTAGTTTTAAGCGTTTTTTGTCCAGCATATAAGTTACAATAAACTGGAAAATAAAAATGCATTGCGAAAAAAAAAGTGTAAGTAAATATAAATTATATGACCTATGCAAACGCGCCTACAGACATTTCCCACCAACGCCATCTATCGCCAAATTAGCACACTACGGTACCATCAACCATCTCTGTGCATTCCCATACCACCAAATTCGGCGCACCCCAACAACTCACTTTTCGAACTTTTGTTGGAAAATTTAAATTTTCGAAATGTCAAAACAGCAAATATCGCTGCACGAATACACCACGATTCCACTGCGTTCCACCATCAATTTCGAACAAATCGCTGAAGAAGACGGGTGTGCTGCACCAATTCGCTTGTCGCGGAATTCTATCAATTCTCATAGAAAAATAAATATATAAAATTCTCTTATTCAATATCCAAAGTGCAACGAAATATACTTTTCATCCAATAGATCACTCTCCACTCTGCATCCACTGTGTGTAGAAATTCTGTTCCGAAAAGCAATCCGCTTGCAACTTCAATCACAATTTCATTTGTCACAAAAATTAAAATCAAAAATCTTCCGTGTGTGTGCTATACCTACGCTGCTCGCCGAGTCCAAGTCGTCGTCCAAGTTGTCCGGAATAAGAAATAAATTCTCTGGGCTCCGCCGCCGCTGCTGACGAGGTGTGTGCTTTTGTGTTACGTGCGTTCTCATCTTTTCTTGGCATTTTCTAGAAAAAAAAAATAAAAAATTTAATTCTTTTCCCTGGCTGCCTGTCACCTGGAAAATTGTTTAAAAATAAAAGTGATAAATATTTTCTTTTTGTTTCCAATTTTCTTGTAAAGTGTTTCTAGCGCTGACAATCGGTTGGATATCTTTGGACTCTCTTCGTTTGCGTCTTTCACGGCGCGGTCCTTATCGGTCCCTATACTCGGTTTCAGTTCTGTGCATGTGGACTGGACTGGACCAGTAACAACAGCAACGCGTGGACGCTGCTGTGCCTTGCACCAAGAGTGCGACTAATCAATAATAATAATAAAAAAAAAACAGCCAGTGGATTTGCTGCTGGTTTTTTGGTTTTGTTGTTCGCATCAGTTGATGATTCATAACGAAGTGCTTCCGTAGAGAGAGCAGCAGTTTTGTTCGGTGCATGTGGAGAAAGGAAATCAATTAATAAAAAGTTATAGCCCCGGTGGTTAGTCAGTCGAGTGTTTTGTGCAAAGAAAAAGGATTAAAACTGTTCCTGCATAGAGGAGGGACCTTGGATTTGGAAAAAGTCGTATCAATTCAACAACAATCGGCACTAAGAAGCATAAGTGGAAGAAGGTAATTCTTTGCAATTTTGTTTGGAGACACACTAAGAGCTGGGGAGGATCCTAGGAGACGTGACGGTCACATATTTGTTTTTTTTTTTTCATAAATTTTGTTCTTTTTATAACGTTAAGCTAGGACAACGTGGACACAGTGCTACTTTGTGCTTCTTGTTCGGTTCGGGACCAGCTGAGCTGTATAATACGGGTACTGGAACCTCCTTTTAGGGATAATCGTAGGGAACCTGAAATTAAGGTGTCGTCAACCTTCCACACGTAATGCCACAAATAAAACACCTCAATTCGTCCAATTTGTTGGGTTGGATTAAGTAGAGAGAGTTTATTTTTTGCTGGCACCTGGTTCACGACTTCATTCGGGGTTGGTTGACGATGGAATGCACGTTTATTCAAAAGGGCTGAAAACCTTAAACTGACAGCCAAAAGGATCTGTCCGCCAAGTCGATCGTGAACCAGCGCCTTAGGCAAGCGTTACATTGGCAAAGTGCATGGAACTTCGCGACATAAGGAGCATTTGATAACAAGATACCGATAGAGGCTCTTGGATAGGATAACGATTTCCATTTAGGAGCGCGTTTGAACGAAGGAATGCTAAACATGGGTAGTGAGTCGGTAAGGGTGAGTCGTAAGGCTATGACCGAGAAATGGATGACTAGCGAACACTAGCAATGTTGAGAGAGAGAGAGAGATCGTGGACAAGGCATAAAGCAATCCAAATGTTGGTGGACTCTACCAAAGGAAAGGATCTAAACGATCAAAAGAATACGTAGTAGCGTAGTATTGTGATACCACAGTTAAACACTGGTTGGTAATATGTAGATGAGATGACAGGGAAGAGTTCTAGAATTCAGAGGAAATCTCTGACTATGATGACATATGGAGGCGAGGCGAAAAGGATTCCACCAAGGCCATACGCTCGAAATTTTCTGAGAGGTAACGCCCTAGAGCAGTGGTTTCCCACCTGTGACCTGCTGTTTAACCAGGGGCCTAAGTTCTATTTCTAATGACAACGCACGTACTTACATTGATACAACCGGCCCTTGGTTGTGGCAAACCCCACAAGCGGACCAGTAGGGATGCAGTAAAGTGGGAAGGTTGTGATCCTTCTACTCCGGATCATAACTTCGCCGTAAGAAGAAGAAGAAAACCGGTCCTTGGTAAAGCACTGTTCTTTTGAGGCTAGAATGGAAAATACTATTTCGCCTCTGGGTGTTAACACATAAAACTAATATAATGTACTTATTATGTACTCGTATTTTCAAATAATTTTAACACATAAAGTGCTGTGCAAATTGCACACATAAAATGCTGTGCAAAGGCACGCTGATTTGCAGACGTATTTTTTTTTTTTTTTTTTTTTTTTAAATTCACAAAAATATTGCAACTTTATATTGTATATGTCCGCCTTTAGCATCAATGAGTGCTCTGATCCTGTTTGCATTGAATATATCAGGGTCTCAGAGACCACATTTGAATTATTGCTGAAATCAGATTGGTTTTGGTCCCGCAATTCCCTACCCTGAGCGTTGCTCTGATCATGGCTCACAGATTTTCGATTGGATTGAGGTCAACGGAGTTGCCTGGCTATTTCAAGACCTAAATATTCTTCTCTTCGAAAAACCGCTTAATTTTTTTTTCGACATGAGGCACGAGGGATGATCTTGTGGAAATGCACATCTCTGGTTATGAATTGTCTTTTCATGGTAGGCAGGAGCATTTGAGTCAGGACATCTGCATATTTGGTGCTATTCATCACGCGTTCTATCTGTGTTAACATTCCAGGACCAGTAGAATTCCAAAGCATTACTTTGGGTGGATGTTGGGGGTATTGGACAACATTACCAGGACGGAGCTTTTAATTTTCACCTCTTCTCACGACACTTGCAGGGCTACCGGCCTAAACTTCAAAGTGCCTCTTGTGTGACAAAATCCCTTTTTCTCATTCTTCTAATGTCTAGTCTTTGTAGTATCTATCCCACTGCAGTCTTTTTTTTTTGTGTTTCACACCAGAGTGGTATAAACGCAAGACTAATGGATTCAATCCGATATCTGTCTGTTCGTTTGTCCATGTGTCCTTTAGACAGCCAAGTGCTATGTGCAAAGAAAAGGATTAAAATAGTTCTCGCATAGAAGAGGGAACAAGTGGCGCTTAGAAGCATCAGTGGAATTTTTTAATTTTGGTGGGGCGAAAGCCCCCATTCATTTGGCTTATTACAAGCTACAACTAACTTAAGGCTAAAACTTAAACCTAAAACTTAAAACTAAGACTTAAAGCTAAGGAGAATGGTGAAGGAGTTTGGTTTTGAGGCAGGGAGTGCTGAGGTTAAAATCAAACTGGGTGAGGTTTGAGTTCACTTTTCGCAGCATACGGGAAATTGGTTCATTAGATCCATATGAAGAGCGGTGGGACGGTAGATAGAAAAGACGAGGGCATCGTAAATTTCGTGGATTGGTATTGAAGAAAATTGAATTATAAATATTGGGTCAATAACTTAATTCGTGCGGTTTGCTAAGAGTACTTGTATTATTCCATTGTTATTATTCCATTGGAACATGCGTTTGAAAGCTACTGTCATTGTACGTCATTTCAGTATATGTCTTTCATTTGAAGGGTAAACAACAATAATTTTTTTTCACTCAAATATGTCGAACTTTGTGCCTGAAAAAGCGTTTTTGCGGGGAGTTCTTCTTCATTACTTTAATATGAAGAAAACTGCTGCCGAAAGTCATCGTATTTTGGTGGAAGTTTGTGGTGAACATGCGCTAGCTGAGCGAACGTGCCAAAAGTGGTTTGCACGATTTAAAAGTGGTGATTTTGGCTTGGAAGACGATGAACGTCCTGGGCAGCCAAACAAGTTTGAAGATGAAGAACTGGAAGCATTACTCTATGAAGATTGTTGCCAAACACAAGAAGAGCTCGCAGAATCTTTGGGTGTCACTCAAGCATCCATTCCAAAACGTTTAAAAGCAGCTGGATATATTCAAAAGCAAGGAAATTGGGTTCCACATGAACTCAAGCCGAGAGACGTCGAAAGGCGGTTTTGAATGTCCGAAATGCTGCTGGAACGCCACAAAAGGAAGTCATTTTTGCATCGGATTGTTACTGGTGATGAAAAATGGATACATTACGACAACCCCAAGCGCAAAAAATCATATGTGAAACCCGGCCAACCAGCCAAATCAACGGCAAAGCCGAATATCCATGGCGCGAAGGTAATGCTCTGTATTTGGTGGGATCAGAAGGGTGTGCTGTATTATGAGGTGCTAAAACTGGGTGAAACCATCAATGGACAACGCTACCGAACACAATTAATCCGTTTGAAGAGAGCAGTAGCCGAAAAACGCCCGGAATATGCGACCAGACACGAGGCAATAATTTTCCATCGTGACAACGCTCGGCCCCACGTTACTATTCCGGTTAAGAACTATTTGGAAAACAGTGGATGGGAAGTTTTACCCCACCCGCCTTATAGCCCAGACCTTGCCCCTTCTGACTACCATTTGTTCCGGTCGATGCAGAACGCCCTCACTGAAATACGGTTCACATCAGAGCAGAATATCAAAAATTGGCTTGATTCATTCTTGGCTGCCAAGCCGGCGCAGTTCTTTTGGGATGGGATCCACAAATTGCCAGAAAGATGGGAAAAAGTCATAGCTTCAGATGGGCAATACTTTGAATAATACTATTGTACATGTTTTTCTTAAAAAAACGTTCAAATTTTGACAAAAAACCGCACTAATTAAGTTATAAACCCAATAGATGCTCAATCGACAGAGCCTGAAAGAAGTCGATGAATGAAAAGAATGTCTGCAACATCTCTGCGTTTCTCTAGAGTACTCAGGTTGATGAGGTTGAGGCGGTCTTGATAGGGAGGCAAGATAAATGGATCGTTCCAAGGAAGACCTCGAAGGGCAAATCGAAGAAATCGACGTTGAACATTCTCGATTCTGGTCACATGAATTTGCTAAAAGGGTGACCACGCTTGACTGGCGTATTCAAGGAGGGGGCGCACAAAGGTAATGTAGAGGGATCTGGTCACGTAAGGGTCGGAGAATTCTTTGGACCATCATTTGACAAAGCCAAGTGATGAGTTAGCTTTCCGAATTATCTCATCAATATGTGAACGGAAATTTAGTTCCCTATCGTACAATATTCCAAGATCGCGGAGAGATTGAACGATGGATATAGGTTGACCATGGAGAAGGTAAAGACGGGCGGAGGACACTTGGTGCTTACGTGATAAGGTAATGGATTGACATTTGGCGATATTGAGCTCTAAGCGATTTTGTAGGCACCAGTTCGAAAAACTATCAAGGTCTTGTTGAAGGAGACAGTAGTCATGTGGTGAAGAGATGGCTTTGAAAAATTTGGTATCATCAGCGTACAGAGAGAGGGAAGAGTGTTTAATAACCCTCTCGACATCGTTTATGGTTAGAATGAAGAGAAGGGGACCTAGATGGTTGCCTTGCGGAACACCAGAGGTGGCCAAGAAGGGAGTCGATAAGATGGATCTGAAGCGAACTCTGTAAGAACGGTTTTCCAGGTAAGAAGATATCCATTTTAACAATATGGGTTCGAAACCGAGGGCAGACAATTTGAAGAGGATTAAGTTATGAGATATCTTATCAAAAGCCTTACTAAAATCAGTTGCAATAACGTCGACTTCTTTGCCATTCTCTAAGGCAGACAGGGCGAAGGACACGAATTCGACTAAGTTAGTGGTAGTTGATCTACCTTTCAGAAAGCCGTGTTGGGTGGGAGAGATAAGAGACTTGCATTGAAAACTTAAGGCTTCGTATAAAATACTTTCGAAAAGTTTGGGTAGATGAGAAAGTTTACTTCGTTCTTTGATCACTTTTTGTGTATGGGGGTTATGAAAGAGGTCTTCCAAATCTGACGGAATTCCCCTAGTGATAGAGACAAACGGAAGAGATGAGAGAGGAGAGAGAATGGAAGAGCATTTTTTAAGAAAAATGGCAGGGAGACCATCTGGGCCGGGTGGAAGAAGGGAATTCTTTGCGATTTTGTTTGGAGGCACATACAAGAGTTGAGGAAAGAGCTCGCTCGGTTCTTACTTTGGAAGGAATTTAAGACATAAAGATGTGACTTGTTACATTTTTTATTCATATTCTTGTTCTTCGGATATTTCCAAGTTAGAACCGTCCACTAAGGAGAAGGATTACTTGCAGATGTTAAAGCGTACAAGTTCTTCTATTTCATAGTGATACAGGGAATCTCTTATAGGGATCATCTTATTGAACTTAAAATTTAAGATGTAATGCAACAAATTTAAAATTTTTAATAGCAGGACAACAATCCTAATTTTTAAAATAAATGTTTTGACCCAATATAGGGCCTAGCCTATCTTCTCGCAGCTAATCGTGCTGTGCGCCTCTCGAATAGTTGGGACCTACAGTATGCGAGATGTGGGACCGTGAGAAAACTTTTATTTTTTATTTTTTTTGTATTTTCTTGGATTCGAACTTTAAACCTCTCGTTCAGTGATCGCCCACTTAATCACTCATTTAGGGACGCGTATAAACGAAGAAAGGCGGATGTCATATCAAAGCATGGGATGTGAATCAGTTCGCTGCTGTAAAAAGAGTAATGGTAAGGGCTATGATCGAGAAACTAGTGACTACTAAAAACTAGGAACGGCGGTCAAATGAATACATAGTAACAACAGTTTAACAGTGGTTGTTAATCTAGAGATAAATAGGACGGGGAAGAACTCTAGAGTCCAAAGGAAACCTCTGACTAAGGTGAAATATGGGGAGGGAAATGAAAGTAATCCCAACAAGGGCCACGTTTCATACGCTCGAAATTTCCCAAGAGCCAACAATCTAGGTTAGAGTATGAACCATTCACATAAACTCCTGACAGCTAAGCGATAATGACTTTTCTTTTTTTTGCGTTGGAAGGTGGAAATCTTTCAATGACGAAACTGAGCCCGTACTCAGTAACATTGTTTAACGACGTTTCGCTGTCGCTCCTGTCTTTGTTGTTCTTTTATGATGGTAGCCACAGTTTCGCTTACTGCTTCCCAAGATTCTTGCGTGCTCGTCACCTGTCTGGTGGTGTTTTCTAGTGTTAAGTCCACATTCAGTCTATTCGCCAGGAAGTTACGTTCTTCGAGGTATCGTGCAAAGTGGAACATGATGTGTTCTGCATCCTCGACTGCTTCCCTGCACGTTGGGCAATAAGGGTTGTCTTCGTGTCCAAATCTGGGGGAGTAGGCTTTGAAACATCCATGACCAGTAAGCATTTGCGTCAGATAGAAGTTCAGCTCTCCATTCGTCCTACTGAGCCAAGGGTCTATACTGGGGATCAATCTCTGCGTCCATCTGCCTTTGTCAGAAAAGTTCCATCTCTCTTGCCATTCTTCGAGGCTTGTTCTTGGCGGTACTTCTGCGTCCATCTGCCTTTGTCAGAAAAGTTCCATCTCTCTTGCCATTATTCGAGGCTTGTTCTTGGCGGTACTTCGATGTCACTTCGACTCGTCGCTGTTGACACCAGTGTCCTGTTGGCACAATATTTCCGTTCGGTTTCTTTAACGAAGAGGTCTATTGGCACCATTCCAGCCACTAGGAGGTTGTTCGAAAGTGCTGCCTACTCTCAAGACATTGGTTCTGTAGACGAATTCGTCTTCTGGCAGTTGCCCATATTTGGGAGCCGTAAAGCATCATCAACGTCGCAACTCTTGCTAAGAGCAGTCTCTTCTTCTGTTTAGGTCCTTCAGTATTTGGCATGAACCTTACCAGGGCAGCCATTGTTCTTGCTGCCTTCTCAGCTGGGTGTAGCAGATGTTGCTTAAAAGTCAACCTTGCGTCTATAGTAACGCCAAGGTACTTCAGCTCTGATTTGGAAACTACAACGTGATTGCCCACGGTTACTCAAATAGTCTCCATAACTCGTCGTCTGCTGATGAGCACTACGTCGGTCTATTCCTCTGCTTGTTTTAGGTCCATGCTTAGTAGCCAGTCCTGTACCACTCCGATAACTTCATTACAGTCGTGCTCTAACTCCTCAAGGAATTTGGTCACTACAACGATCGCTATGTCGTCGGTGAAGCCAATTATTTTCGAGGACCTCGGGATTCAAAGTCTGAGGACGTCATCGTACATTAGATTCCACAGTAGTGGACCTAGTACGGAGCCTTGGGGGACACCGCCTGTGTCACTGTCTCATTCCGTCGTCGGTGCAATAGTACAGTATTTTATTTCTAAAATAGTCCGCCATTATTTTCTGCAGTTAATCCGGTACTCTCTTGGCGGTAAGTGCTCGCAGGATGTTACTCCAGTTTGCGGTATTGAAGGCGTTTTTAACAACCAGCGTTATGATTGCGCAGTACTGTTTACTTTCGCCCTTCCATCGTCTTCCTTCGATGGCTTTTTTCGCTGTATTTACGACTTCGTCGTATCAATCGTAGAACGTGCCATACTGGCTAATAATGACATTTAATTTTCTAGATTGGTAGGTATGTCGGTAAAAGTGACTGTTTCAAACTGGATCGCACAGTTTTGTTATTACAACTCATTGCAGGGCATCTACAATGGAAGTGGGCAAGGGTTTCTTTCTCGTTCACGTCCTTGCATCAAGCGAAATAAGTGTGTGTTTAATGGGATACCTTCTGGATATAATGCAGCTATCCAGCCTTCTTTTTTGGGATCTTGTTAAATAGTGTGAAAAACTCCTCCCTTAACTGCTCCAATTAAAATGTAAACTTTCCGCTAAGGAGTCATTAAGGGCCGATCCGCGCCTTGCTAGTATGCGTGCCGGCCTGTTCGTTGCAGATTAAAACGATCCAAAGGGAGTTCCTAGATTAAACTAAGCTTGAAGCAAAGGAATCTAATGAGATTTTGTTTTACCTTAGTGGTTCCTAACGAAAACATTACTTATGAATTGCTTAAAGGCCTCTAAGACCACTGTATCATTCTTTCATTTGCAATTAGTAGGTTTCCCAGAATAACTAACATTATGAGCCACGGGTATTTACCACGAAGTTGCAAGCAATTTATACAATATAATACCCATAATCCTTAGGCCACAGGGAGTAGAAGCTTCTTTGTGTAGTGTGGACGTATTTTAGCCGCACTGCACGATTTAATAACCAGATACCAGCATACATTCACACAAGCTCCTGAAGCGTTTAATCTCATAATCTTACAACAAATCGTCGTAATGATGACATCAAACTTTTCATGCACGATGGCTAGCTGAAATCGTCAATCACATCTGATTAACTTTCTAAATGTCTAGTGACTAGTTAGCCAGGCTACGAGTAGTTAGGTTGCAGGAAGCAGTGTAGGCACTTGAAAAAGAAAATGTCAACGAAGGTTGGTTGATGAGGCTCTACTTCTCTCCAAGCAAACAACGTCAACTGTCGAGACTCATCTGTATAAGACACATCTGTATAAAGACTAGCGTGCCTATTCTGCCAGCACGCATCACAAAGATCCGCCTGAATCGATCTAATACTCAGCACCGGAACGTGACGTCAGAACGATTCCTATTTGACGGAGCCTTTAAGGTGACGGTAAGCATCTTTCTCCGGGGTAAATTATGTCGAAAAATGTTAAAAATACTGGCAGTGACAAACCTTATGAAAGTTAATTCGTTTGTCCTATTTCGATGGTATTTTCTCATCGAAATCGAAATTGGCACATATGCAACTTCTCCCAAAAAAAGTGAATCTACTTAACTAAACTTTGAGAGAAATTACTTTATCAGCTAGGATCAGTACAGATTTCGCTGTGTAGTAATTCAACAGTCCTGCTTAATCCATCACCTTTGCAAAACACTGCTTCTTTTGGTCGTACGGTGAAATACGGTTACCCCGATAACCCTTGCCTATTGGGACAGAATTCGCATCACGGGAAAATTAAAGTGCTGATAGTTTGGCAGGGAAACGGGCTAGAAACAGGAAACAAAATCCTATTCACAACAACACGCTAGAATTTAAGTAATTATTGTGCATATCTAGCAACATGTGAGGTGTCCAAATCGCTAGTAGACATAGCAAATAACATCACCAAACGAGCTTTAAACTCCAGCAGAAAGCAGTCAAGATTACATCAATTTGTCTGTCTGACTGAAAAGCTACTCTATCTAAGGAGAAATAACTTGACCAGTATATTACTTGTATGCACTTCAAATATGTAGATATAGTTACTAGATTTAACGCACTTTAGATAAATAGGAATCGGTGATATGCGGAAGTTCGTTAGACAAACGAAACTTTTACCCAGATCCCCACTCAGCACTCGACCCAACACAGTGAATTCTTAAATTTTGAGTATCGGATAGTTATTTTTAGCAAAGCTAGAAAATGATACACCATCTTAGCTGATATTCATTCTAAAAGAACTCAACATAATCCAAACCTTTCACATTCTATCTATAACACAACCTAGCTATCAGGTTCCGCTGTTCAATCACAATAGAAAAATTTTTCCCTGCTGTTATTACGGTGTCGGTGTTTTCCAAGAAGATGCCTGAGTTCTTCGTTGTCATTGCCTACCTTACCATTGAAGCCCACTATCACATTGACGATGTCTTCTTTCTCTATTCAGCGTTAAAGTATGGCTGGTTACTTCTATTAGTCATTGGTTGCTTCGGCGACGGTTCCATTAATATCTAAAAGTTAAAGGATTTTCAGGATGTAAATCCTTTTGCGAAATTGCATTTTCGGACGGTTTTCCGGAATATGTAAGACAGTGTTAAGCCTTGATAATTGGAACTTTCACTGCGTTTTGCGGAGTTTAGCATGACCCTTACCCTCCAGGAACCAATCTGTGCTGGATAAGATGGTTAAAACTCGTCAAACTGGAGTCATTTCTTATCCGAAGCTCAATACAATATGTCAAAGCTGGGCCCAGGCAAAAAATTGAAAATTACAGAGGAATATCTAAACTTTCAGCTATTCCTAAACTTTTTAAGTCAATAATAAAAAATTTATTTTAGTATCAAAGAACAGATATCTCTGAAACAACACGGATTTATATCCGGTAGATCCACTTTAACAAACTTGACTCTATTCATTAAATATCTATTTGATTCTGTGGAATCAATTTACCAAGTTGATGTCATTTTTACCGATTTTGTGAAGGCATTTGACTCAGTGTGCTATATCATTCTTACTAACAAAATTAAGTCTTTTGGGATACATTCCAGCTTGCTTAAATGGATCTCTAGTTATTTATTGGATAGAAGATAGGTTGTTAAGATTGGTTCTTCTCAATCTTATAAGTTATTAAGGTCTTATCTGGTGTTCCACAAGGTAGCCACTTGGGACCTTTACTGTTTAACATATTCATCAATGATATCCCATTGTTGCTTCATCGTGCTAACGGTCTCTTGTATGCCGATGACCTTAAGATATTTCTATCTGTCTGTGTCCGAATTACTGTAATTCTATAATGAGATTGGAAAGGGTCCAAAAGTCTTTTACAAAATTTATTGTAGTATCATTGTATATTGTTTATTCACGATGTCTTTTCTTACCGTGTAATATGTCCTGATATACTTAGAAATCTTGAATTCTATGTACCGGAAAGAATGCTTCGAACCAGACATTTTTTATTAAACCTAGGCATGTTTATAACTAGGAGTATGGTTTCAATGAGCCAATAACAAAATGTATAAAATTATTTAACTCAGTGTGTACCGAAAATGATTTATATTATGATAGGTTAAATTTTAAATTACTATTATTGCATATGATTGCTCCTACTTGAATTTATTTATTACTTTATCTGATATCTGTTAGAGTTAAGCTCGGTAGATGGAATAAAGTAAACTAAACTAAAAAACTCTAAAAAATCATTTGAGTGGTGTGAACTTCATTCACTCGTTCCTTGTACGATATTCTGACCCCTAATGCTGTTTTTTATACGAAAATGTCCAGATGTTAGCTCCGCTGCTTCTGTGTCCAGTTTCACTTTCTGTTGTTAACAAACAAGGCAATTTGCTTAACCTTAATTAGTTAGTTTGCCTTCATACATTTGTACAGTTTAAGTTGCAAGGATATAAAAAACTTTCTGTGCCTTATTAGAAGGTTAATATATTTGTAGGGTATGTATACATTGAAAATGTATTCTCTGAAATACATAAGTTGTACCCATTCACTATACAAAACTGACTTCATTTACCAGTAATTTAAAATGATTAACATACCTATAGTTGCTCTAATAATATTGTCGGGACAATCTAATTACGTTGTTTCTCAGTCTCATTGTCATTTTCTATTTCGTACTAAATAGCCAACGTTCCATGGAATAATGTGGCTGATTTAATTACTTAGTTGTGAATTTAATTCAGTTTGCATCTCTCATACCTATCGAAGCTGCTCCAAGTGTCTGCTAATAGAGTTGGTAAACTAGTCCATTCTCATATCAGATTGAAGTTCAATGCAGTTTGAGTATATAGTTATAGATTCCATTACTAATTGTATTTCACAAGTAGTTAACTAAAGAGTTAAGTTATTTTTTTAAAAGTTTAAACTTACAGAACAGAAGTGTACTTGCGGTTACTTTCAATAAAATTTTTTATAGAATTTGATTGGATATTTGAAAAATTAAAAGAGAAACATGATCTCTTCTCTTATTTTAGGCAAGACTATAAAATGTGTATTTTCGGCAGAATACTTAAGTATTTCTTTCGTTTTATTTATCATAGTTCTAACATATTGTAGGTCTCTATCCCACCAAATAAAAACTTTCCAATAAAACTTTAAAACTGTTTGGGTCGTAAATGTTTTGAAACATTTAATTTTTATTTTTTGTTGACTTTATTGGCTTTTATTTTGACAGTTTAAAATGTTCGCGGTTACACCTTAAATAAATCAAACCTTAAAATAAATGTCCATAAATAACAGTGATTATAACTATAAATTCTTTTTGTGTACATATTTCGACTACGGCATTTGTTCGAAAGAAATACTTTACCCGCAAATAGAAGGCACAATAGTAACGACCTACAATAGGGTCATCTAACAAGAGGTGTCATTTTAAATCAATAAAAAAAAAACGCAATATTTTTACGAAAAGTGGTGATATTTTTATTTTAATCCAAAGTGCAAACTCTGATGTTAGTAATGGAATACAAAATCTGCCAAATGTCCGCCTCGGCTCTGTCTACAAATAGTCATTCTTTTGAAGAAATTTTTCATCACGTTTTCGAATAATTGCGGCTGTATTTCGCGAATAACCGCTCTGATAAATTCTTTTAGTTCATGAAACGTTGGTGGAGCATTGGCGTAGACTTTATCTTTAACAAAGCCCCAAAGAAAAAAGGCTAATGGTGTTAAATCGCACGATCTCGGCGGCCAATTGAAGTCTCCATTTCGAGAAATCACATGTCCAGGAAATCTGTCACGAAATAGAGGCAACGTTTCACCAGATGTGTGGCATGTGGCGCCGTCCTGCTGAAAATAAACGTCGTCCACGTCCATAGCACCAATTTCAGGCAAAAAAAAAGTCAGTCAAAATAGTTCGGTAACGCAATCCATTAACTGAAACGGTCGCACTAGCATCATTTTCGAAAAAATATGGCAACCGCCAACCCAAAAACCTTACCAAACTGTCACTCGTTGTGGATGGAGAGGTTGTTCCACTATTTCTCTTGGGTTTTCGGAGCCCTAATAATAATAAGCCTCATCATAATAATAATCCACATCACTCAAAATAATTTTGTGTAAAAAATCATGATCTTGTTCTTTAATTTACAGCCCCCAATCAGTGAAAGTACGGCGTTGTGCGTGGTCTGCTGGCTTCAATTCTTGTGTCAACTGGACCTTATAGGCATGTAGGCCAAGATCTTTATGCAAAATGCGGAGCAAAGTGGTTGCGGATAGGCCCAATTCCTGTGATCGTCTCGAAATGGACACACCTTGGGTTTTCAGTCACATTTTCAGCTATGGCGGGAATATTTACAGCTGACCTTACCGGACGAACACGAGTTGGAGTCTTCACATCACTAACCTGTCCGCGACGTTCAAATTTATCGAATAAATTCACTATAGCTGTGCGATAAGGTGCTTGATGATAACCAAAAGCAGAGCGAACTTTACGAAACGTTTCTGCAATATTTTCACCGTTTTTGCAGTGAATTTTCACCATTTGAGCACGCTGTGCGAGTGTGTATCGATCCATATTTAATAACCTCCTAGTTTTTACTTATCAAAAGTCATCGCAATGATAGTTGAATGTTGACAGTTCAACAATGGCGCGAAATTTAAAATGACACCACTTGTTGGATGACCCTGCAATATAAAATTCTAAAAGCTTACAGAAAGATAGTTCGCTACTATTTGCTTTCATCGCGTCATCGGTGTCCTTGCGGGATACCGTCCTTCAGGTCTGCACACTTTATGGCTAGGCTCAAGGGAGGTGATTTCTAAAGGAGCTGCAAGGACGATGAGGTGGGATAAGCAATCCTCGATTTATTTTCTACCAGTCCAGCCCTGATCAGAAGAAGATTGTTCGATCTGGGAACTTTCTTTTCGACGACCTCCGCGTCCTGGTAAATATTGATCAGTTGAGGATACTAGTAGAGCTCATTTGTTTCAAAAATGTGTTATCGTCCTTCAGAAAATTTTTGAAACCATCCAAGACGGTTCAAGGTTTAGACTCACCAGTAACTATTTTTCGATTACTTGTGCAGCCTTGGGAAATTATAAGGAGGCACTATATTAGAAAGTAAAGGCGATTGAGTCAAATGCGGACACTTCGGCGAGTCAATCAACCTCGTCCTAGAGATGAAAAAGAGGAAATGGTGACCCTATATTAAACACGTTCTGCCTATTAACCCAAAGCAATGGCACGGTCTTGTATTTCCAGGACATTGAAAACATTAGCTAGTAAATAACAAGTCGTGTAGGTACTAGAGATAAACTCCGTGCCACCCCAATGGGCATTATAATAGGGTAAGGTAGGTAGTCCTAAGTACAATGAAAAAAACTTTCGTTTTTTGGACCACTCACCAACCTAATGTACCTAAATTTCTGTTTGTCAAAACACTTGACTTTTCAAAATAGTGAGTACACTCCTGTACTAAATCTACTGTACAGTACGAAACAAAATATTTTTTGGTACTTTTTATAATGTAAAGATGCCTGCTACAACTGTTTCTAAAGCCTGAAATACATTCGAGAAAAAGTATAAAAAGTAAGAAAAATTTAAAAATATAGTCATCACTCGGTTTCAGTTTTCGAAAGTATTCAAAGAAACGAACACGTACGAGTAAACGCATAATCTTGCCCAAATTTTGCAACAGATCGCTCTATGTGCAAGACAACGGGTACTTCCGGCAATTAATTAACGTTTCTTTTGAAACACTGGGATTTGCTTTGGAGAATTATCACTCATTTCATTCATCAGAGGTAGATTTATTTGTTTTTTTAATTACGTGTTTTAAATATTTACAAACAAATATTTTGCGTGTTTGAATTTCATTTATGACAGCATTAAGGCGCGTGTATTTTATATATATATTTCTCACTTTTTGTACTTTTTTTCTTAATACTGCAACACCAATAAAATTGATGAATAGTGTTGTTGTATATTGATTACAATTTAAAGGTTATGCTCATCAATTGACATTAATGGCGGAATTGACCGAAATTGTCAGCTTTATTCGATTGCTATGATAGGCAGTGCTGCCAGATAAAAAAAAATGGAAATAGTTGACACTTCGCAAAAAAATCATCAAGAATCATTATTGAATGAAATTGAAAAGGAATATTGTAAGAGGTTAGTGCTAAGAAGTGATAGGTCCTCTGTGGAGGACGAGTGAATTTTTCGGTCCACTTTTTTTTTGGATTATTGAGATTGTTAAAAAGTTCTTTCCATTGAGTAGCTTTCCTAGTGCGGGCAAGTCCTGACCTCCTGCAGCGAAAATGGACCGCGATTTTCTCTTCATCTCTGCAGCTTTTACTGAAGTCGGTACACAATCTAAAGAAAATTCTGCTTCTCTGGTGCTATGGGAATCCGTTACATCATTTTAGATTCACTGTTAGCTACGTAACTATGTATAGTCAGTTGTTGCTTTCCGACTATAGAGTATGACATCATGGTTTGCAGCGCTGCTGCAGGAGAAGTAACGAAACCACAAATAATATCCGGACATGTAATTTGCTGAGTTTAAATTTTAAAAAAGTAGAATTCCTCCTTTAAAACTGTTATCATACTTCTATAGCGTAGTATATTATCGCTCTAACCACCAAGGTGTACAAAGTTGGTTGACTTTTTATGCAGAACATGACACACGAGTTCACATACTATTTTATAATTTATTCGGTCGCCACTCATCATCGTAAATTTCTTGGTTAAGAGTATTTTTTCTTTTTATGGGAATATGATCAAGTGGATGACAAGCAGTCTTAACATATTTAAGCTTCTGTATGTTGCGACTTGGATAACAAAATCAGATCAGTGATAGTTTTCGAGAGAAAATAGGTCCTTAAAAATTTAACATATACGAGAGTGGGTCAATAAGTCCCTGAAAATAAAAAGAACGCACCCAAATTTTCAGACAAATCTGTCAAATAGTTTTGTTGTGGCAGCCATTTTATATAGACGCCTGCTAGCATTTTCGTTAAAATGGAAAAAAAGTGAATTTCGAGTGCTCATTAAACACTATTTTTTGCGAGAAAAAACTATCACGCAAACCAAACAAAAGCTTGACAAATATTATGGGAACTCTTCACCATCGATTGGAACCATTCACCACTGATTTACTCAATTTCGGTGCGGTCGTTCAAGCACAAGTGACGCCGAACGTTCTGGTCGCCCAATTGAGGTCACCACACTAGAAATGGTTGACAAAATCCATGGTTTGATAATGGACGATCGGCGAGTGAAAGTGCGCGAGCTTGAAGAGGCCACAGGCTTATCACATGGCTCAGTGATTTCGATTTTACATAAATATTTGGACTTGAAAAAGCTTTCCGCAGATAGGTGCCGCGTTTGCTCACAATCGACAACAAACGCATTCGTTTGACAACTTCAAAGGTGTGTTTGACGATGTTCCAGAAAAATTCGGCTGAGTTTTTGCGCCGTTTCGTAACCGTGGATAAAACCTGGATACACCACAACACACCAGAAACCAAGGAACAATCAAAACAATAGACTTCTCCTGGTGAATCGAAGCCGAAGAAGACCAAGGCGGTTTTGTCAGCAAACAAGTTCATGGCGACAGTTTTTTGGGATGCGCGCGGTGTTATTCACATCGATTACCTTGAAAAGGGTAAAACGATCACCGGCATCATATTATGCAGAGCTGCTGGATCGATTCCAAGCCGGTTTGAAGCAAAAACGGTCGCATTTGGCAAAGAAAAAAGTTCTTTTTCACCAGTACAACAGCGCACAAAATTGCATCAGTTAGGCTACGAACTCCTCTCTCATCCAGCATATTCCCCAGATTTAGCCCTCTGCGACTATTTCTTGTTTCCAAACATGAAGAAATGGCTCGGAGGTAAGAGATTTGGGTCGAATGAAGAGGTCATCGCTGAAACAAACGCTTATTTTGAGGGGCTCGAGAAATCGTATTATTTGGAGGGCATCAACAAATTGGAGAAACGCTGGATGAAGTGTATAGAGCTAAAAGGAGACTATGTTGAAAAATAAAATGTTTTTATACCGAAAAGAGTGATCCTTATTTCATTTTTCAGGGACTTATTGACCCACCCTCGTAATGTGTCTAATTATAGCAAATATCTTCTGAAGATTGATTTAAATGTCGAGATCGAACGCTTTCACGAAACCAATACAGCTAAAGCTTATCTGTTGATGAACAAGCTCAGAAGAAATGGTGTGGCATATAAATGCGAATGCTACCAAATAGCTTTCTAATGCATGTTTTTGTGGTCTCATTCGTAAATCTATAGCTTACGGATTATTCACGCAAACAACTTGTAAGAACGTTGAATGAAATCTCATTGATTCGTTGAATTGTTTAGTCAATTTGTTCGTTCAAGACATTCAGGTATGAGTTTGACTGTTCTACGAGGAATAACAAGTAGCTGAGGTACCTTGTAAATATTTCTCTAAACATTGCTCGTGCACTATCGTTGACCTATTGCGGTATGAATAAAATTAGTAAGGAGTTTCAAGTGGTACAACAACTGCACAACCACCATTCATACTTAAGTGCAACTAACTACTCGTAGTTACTCAGTCTCATTCTCTGCCTACGACAGGTAATGATTATTTATTTCAGGCACAACAAATACCTCATCTGTGAGTTCATAAACTGCATTCAACTTCCACTATAAGCACCACCTACTTTTGGAAGCATAACAACTAACTATAAGCCCATTAAATCCCGCTGTGCACTTGTGATATTCAATAACTACAAGCATGTCATCGCCAGAAATGTATTCCCCCATATCGATTTTCATATTCATTGTTTCGTGCGCGGAGTAATTCCGATTTCCAAGTCACTCGACTAAAAGCCCGCACCAGCATAAGCATAAGTGCCAGAGAGCATAATAATGGAAATGCCGCTCATAACCCCTCGACTTATTTTTATGCGCACATACTATATAGGTACATTCTATTGATCGGTTAAAAGGTAACCTGCTGACTTTGTCTAAGAAAATGGATATAAGTGGGCATTTGTCACCCTCTCACAACGCCCACGAGTGCTCCTCTACGGATCAATCAAATGTGACCTATGAGCAACGGTGTAACTTGGAAAACTGGGTTAAAAAGTAAAAAAATCCATAAAAGCGTGTGTCAATCGAAAAAAAAAACCCATGGAAGGGGAGGATTTGAAAGTGAACCCGGCCATTAGCCGCATGCAACACTGCAACGCTGCATATGAATTCAATTGAGAGTGTGATAGATGCCTGGCGTATGACTTTTGCACATAACTACAAGGATATTGTGTTCATTGCATTCATGCGTTCTCTTTGTTTTCTTTGTTCTACCGTGAAACAGGATCTTTGTTTTAGCAGAGAAAAAAGTGAAATCAGGGCTTTAGAAAGTAGTATTTATGTTTTGTGCTGAGAGCATCCAGCATAGACACACTCCATGTGTCAAAAGTGCTGCCAAACAATAGCAAAAAGGGTTTAACATTTCAACACTGACAACAACGAGTGCTCTAGAAAAAATAATATTCTCCCTTGTGCCGTACTCGGGCAATTAGTTTGTTTGGTGCGAGCGCGATATGGTGTGTTGCACAAGGGAAATGAACTTATAAGCACACAGAGAATGCACATAACGTGGGTGAAGGTAATTATACTCTGCACGAGATGTTTTCCATTTTCATGCAGTCAGAAAAAAAAAAGAACTACAACGAGAATGTCAAAAAAAGTGAATGAAAGTCGTATCTTTGCATCGTGCTACGAGAGGTGGCACCCACGGGGTGAAGTCTTGACCGCAATGATTTTACAACATTACTTTTTACAACCAGGCCAGAAGCTGGCCGTTTGCCAATGTTTTCGTTCGTTTTTATGACTGCAGAAGTTTTTATGCAACTTAGTTGAGACTAAATCGAAAATTTGTACGAGTAGGTGTTTGACTGGTGCAATATTAAAATAACAGACATCGGTTGTTTGTTATCAAATTAGATGTTGGGATCTTACAACTGATTGAGGTTTCCGCTCTTACTTACAGTCATCGATGGAGAATGAAACTCTTCCCAGTGGCAGCATTTTCGTCAGAAGTATTTTGTTTGTGCGAATTCGGATGAAGACTCAAACTCAATTCAAATCAATTTTTTTTGAAACTTTAGGTTTTGAAATTAGCATCGAGTTTTTCGAAACTTTGTATGCAATTTTCCAAAATGTACCACGTTAATGGAAATCGTTCTTGAGAGCGAAAATGAAAGAATTATAATTATCGAAGTTTTCGGTTTTGAAATTTTCTCAAGCCATATACGAGTAGGAATGGAAATTTTCGAAAATTCACCAAATCTTTACCTTCAAGTTAATGGCAATCGTTTTTGAGTGCAAATTTTTCGAGAAAGTTTTTTTTTTTTTGGTAATGTGAACCCCCGACTGACCCAGATGTAACATTTCAGCATTGATTCTGATGCAATGATGGCTGCAGCGCTTGCAAAAAAATGGTTGATGTGCGTCCACATGCACAAGTTGATTGAGTTCGTTTTGTATCGCAATTCTATAGGCATACAGGATCTCACACGAAATCCTATTAAATTTGGTCTGTGAGGATGTCATTGTTTTTTTTGTTATTCTGAATAATTCATTCGTGTGCGGTGAAGAAACTAGCAACGATTAACGCATGCGCACAAGTTTTTTTTTTGGAAAAGGTACGCGCGCATTGCTTAAAAATTAATTTTGTCGTTTTTGATTTAATTCACGTATATGAATGAGGGTTTACATATTCTGGTACTTTGTAAAGAATCGGCTTAGTTCAGTAACTGTACGAGTATTGTTCTCATCTGTTTAGAAAATCAAGAAAGTCCTGTCAGTTTCCCTTGACGAACAGTTTCCTAAATAATTGCGAGAAACTGTTTAAGGTTCCTACAAAATGGTGTTTTTAGGGTTTTAAGTAAGAATTTACTACTTACCACTTTTCCAAATGTAAGTCGACATTAGACACTTAAGCGCTGGTCACACATAGTGCTTCTCCGTTCCAGGCTATAAAATGCAGTGGCCAAACACAGGTTTGTCAATTTGAACCATATGTTGTAAGTGGTGATCCGAACATAATTTTGGGGATATAATCTACCCCAATAAATAAACAAAATATTTTTCCACCTGATCGTGCGATATATCAAATGAAAGCTTGAGTTCTAAGCAATTTAAGAATGTAAAAATATATATTTCGGATAAAGTTTGTTGAACAAAAAACTTCAAAAGCCAAAGTAAAAGCTTGCCCTCCCCTCTATCCCCAAAAGAACTAAGACGAAAAGTCTGTAAAAAAAATTAAATTTTATATAGTTTTGGTTATGCGAAAAATGTAAAAAGTTTCCCGGCATAAACCGTTTCCGAAAAAATTATTAGGTGTGGGGGTTAAAAATCATCCCACTATAACTTACTTCTGCTTCATCTGATTTTGATGGTTTTCAGGCAACCACGTTTACACGTCGGACTCAATTCATGATTCAAGTTTCATCAAAATCAGTTAAGTGGTTCTTGAGTTAGATGTGTGAGAAGGATTTTTGAAGTTTTTTAAAACCGTTTTTTGAAAAAAATGAATGTCACGCTTTAGATTTAATTTGCAGGTGGGACATTTATCATGCCAATATAAACTTACAAGTCAAATTCATCCAAATCTGTTCAGATGTTCTTGAGTTAGGCGGCGAATAAAGATGATTTAAATATTTTTAAAACCCCGGTCCCCATATCTAACTCGCATACAATATTGGGTTGGCAAGAAAGTAATTTCGGTTTTTTAGTAATTTTCTTTTTTTTTATACAAAGAATAAACTTTAATCAATTATATATTTTCCATTTTGTTCGATGACCTGCTGCCACCTTTCTGGCAACTTCATGATTTCGTGCTCATAGAATTTCTGTCCCTTATTAGCATAAAACTGGACCAAATGCGATTTCAGGTCATCATCAGCGGTGAAAGTTTTATCATTCAAAGAGTTTCGCAAACTTCAAAACAAATGAAAATCTGGTGGTGCAAGGTCGTATGGTGGATGTGACATCACTTCTCAACCAAGGTTCAGTAATTTTTCACGAGTTACCAAAGATGTGTGTGGTCTAGCGTTGCCATGGTGGAACACGATTCCTTTACGATTTGTCAATTCTGGGCGTTTTTATTTGATTGCTTCCTCCAGTTTAATTAGTTGTTGACAGTAAACATCTGAATTGATCGTTTGGTTCCTTGGAAGCAGCTCAAAATACACAGCACCTTTACTCGTATAATCCCACCAAATTGACAACATAACCTTCTTTTGATGCAGTTCGGCTTTCGATATGGTCTGTGCTGGTTCATCACGCTTAGACCATGATCGTTTTCTATTGATGTTGTTGTAGACGATCCATTTCATTACCAGTGATGATTCGCTTCAAAAAAGGATCAATTTCATTGCGTTTGAGATTCAATTATGACTTTGATTTGGTCATCATAAACTTCAGTTGGTCTACCAGAACGTTGGTTATCTTTGAGTGAAAAATCTCCAGAACGGAATTTCGTAAACCAATTTTGACACGTGCGTTCTGTTAAGCAGTCAACACCGTAAACTTCACATATCTCTTTGTGAACCTCAGCAGCTTTCTTGCCTTTACGGAAATAAAAAAGTAAAATATGTCGAAAATGTTCGTTTTTGCACTCCATGGTAAAATTGACACTGTACTAACAGGCATAAATAAAATTAAACTCGATTTGCTTCTAAAGTAAGCTTAAAGTGTCAGCTATCAAATGCTAAAAGAAAAAAAAAATCATAACATTGACAAAAGCGAGAATCAACAAACATAACGCCATCTACTTGTAAAAAACGAAATTACTTTCATGCCAACCCAATATGTTTGCTATTGTTTGACGAATTTACATACATACAAGGACCAAGTAGTTCTCGAGCGAGCTGTGTGAGAACAAATGGGCTGGCAGACATGGAAAAAACAGTGTTTGTTTTGTCCTGACCTTTAAAAATGTGGTCATAGATACTCCTTTTCAAAGGATTAGGATACAATTAAAATAACGGTACGGAACACTAATTGCCTGAGGTCCAACTCGCACTTGACGAATTTTTCAATCTATTCTAAGCTGCCTGGAAGATGCAGTCCTCTAAAGTTTGAAAATCTTCTTTGCTAATTTATCCAGATGTTCTTTTATTCGTCATATTATTTCCTCTTCTTTGTTATGCTACTTGTGCATCAAGGGAAGCATTTTGTTTGTTTTTTGTAAAAAAAAAAACATACTTTTTGCCCGCCAAATAGACACGAACATCAACACCAGAAGCAAGGCTAATATTCCTACGTTCTCCATTATTTTGTTGCCTTTCCTCTATCTCTCTTTTCCTTGAAGTGCATAGTGTAATGCAAATGAAAAAAAGGGAAACAATGTGGAAACTCTGAAAAAAACAGAATGTACTTCAGTGCAATTATTTTGTCGCTTCTTCGTTCGTCGTTGTCTCCTCTTAGTGCATTAACCCTTTTTTTTTCGCAGCTACTACTTCTATCCATGTGTGTTGCATAGATACGGATACATAGTATCTATCTACTTGATTGATGCCTTCTAGCAGCCGTGCATAGTGCACAGCATAGTATGCTCACAATTTGCAAAATAAGCCGGCAAATTGCTTAGGCCTATTATTTTCCATCGTCTGTTGTTTCTATCTACAATATGTGGGGTATTTTTAGACAACCCCCCGATTCGATATCGGATCCGTAGAATACATTCGATAATAATTGTACACGGGTCGTAGATGAAACAATCAAATGAACACGTAATTCAGCTGCAATATAATTATTATTAGGTAATATTTCCAGAATAGGAAGTCTGCGTGGAAAAAGTCTAAATATGGCAATTTTGAGTTTTCTATGGCGGGGAAAGTGTGATGGGAATGAAGGTAAACATTTAAGTGTTTTTCTTTTTGCTGTATTATTGCTGATAGGTGTCTTTTTTTGTTTTTACTTTGTACAGAGTTCATAAGAACGATAAGTGAAAGATAAGATAACAGCATTGATAGGCGGGTGATAGTAGAAAATATAGTGAGTTTGTTGTTGTCTGTAGGGTAACAAAAAAATAGGTTTTCAGTTTGAATAATTTGTGCGTAAATTTAAATATTCGAATATTTGATAAAAATGTCTGTTTTATTACAAATTATAGTTTAAAGTAGGCAGGTAGACAGGTGGGACGTTGTCTTATCTAACCTTGTCGGACCGAAGAGGAATTTTTGGAATAAAAAAACTTTAAAGATGGATATTTTCGAACACTCATACATCATTTGATTATCATCATTTAAAATTTCGAACTAAATCATAATGCAGCGGTAATATTTCTTCGGATCATTTTTTTAAACTTTTATTTTCAATGTTTCTCTGTTACCTGATGACAAACTTGAAACAAATTTAATGAAGCAAAAAAAGGGAAATCCCCATTTTCGGTTTGTTGCCTTCTTTAACAGGTACACTTGATTACCCCCATCAGTTTGTTTATATTATAATATTCAAAGCGCAAGGTCCTTTAAAGTTAATGAAATTGTGTTCTGTTTAATTGCTAGTTTTTGTTTATTAAAATTGTTTGTGTCATTGTTGCATTCTAAAGAAGATGGGTCGAGGTAAAACACTAACTAATTTAGAAATTGTCAAAATTCTTGCATTCAAGCAAAGAGACCGTCCAAGGAGGTCAACAATTTTCTAAAAGATCTAGAAAATTATGGGAAAAAAACCGAAGAGGCCGAATAGCAAAAGCGACAACAGAACAAGAACGTTGAACGTCCATTTCACGCGAAGCTTCAAATTTTGTTGCGTCCGCTCGCAAAATAAAGGAGAAAGTTGGAACTTCAGCCAGTGTCCGGACAGTTTGCATTGAACAGTGTCCACATCTCCGATGACAAAAACTGAAGAAAAAGTCATATTTACTTCAGCGCCTTTAAGATCGTAGATTGAAATTTTGCCGGTCTCATTTAAGCTGGAAGGAAGAATGGGTAGCCGTGTTTTTTTTTCCAACGAGAACAAGTTTAATTTGGATGACCCTGATGGCTTTCAATATTATTTTCATGGTTTGAGGAAATCGAAGTTGTTCCTGTCACGTCGTCACACTGCTGTGGGTTCCGTCATGGTATGAGCTGCAATTTAATTTCATGGCGCAATAGATCTGGTTGCCTAGAAGGTCGGTAGAACTCAGCGCATTACATTGAGCTTCTTGAAACGCAATCAATTTCCACGAAATATTCGAGGGCCAACGGTGGATTTTCCAGCAGGATAACGCAGCCATACACACAGCTGCACGTGTAAAACAGTTTTAGAAATGGAACCAAAGGAATACTACCACTGCAGTATGATTAAGGTCGAAATTTTAAATGAGGTTAACCAAATGACCGGTAGTGTATGTATTTATGGAGTGAGTCGTAAATATATTTGCTAAGGGGAACGTTGGTATTAAAAATTTCAAACATACGATGTTTATAGATTTTTGAAAAAAAACAATGAAGAGCCGATTTTACTCAATATTGACCCGGCCCATGGACGAGGGTGACCTACTTGACATCTACATCCAAACCCTTTTCATTCGGTGTCTAGACCGTCTCTGCAAATGGCAGCATCCCTCAAAGAAAACCACCTTAAGTGGCCTGTTCAGCATTCTTTATTGATTCCCATTTTTTTCTATGACACCTCCGTATAGTTTTGGAAATAAAAAATAATCGCAATCACAAATTATCCCAGCGAAATTCCCTTCATACATTTCAAGATAGCCATTGGAGCATTATACTGATGCAACAAGACGCGCTGAAGCTCATTTATTCTGAATTGCAGCTTTCAGTTGTCGTAAAACCTCAAAGTATTAAGTCTTCGGCATCCCGGAACATTGTGGCCATACCTTTTAACTTTATTCTGCTTTGATTTTGTTGGGTCCATAACTTCCTTTTGGCAACTATTCTTTTGATTTCATTTGGGATTCGCGATCATACTGGTAGGTCCAAGTCTCATCCCCAGTTTAGATACGAGTACGAGCAAAAAAGTGGTCTACATCCGACAGAATCTAGTTTTAAAGCGAAACGGCAGCTTTAGCTTCGCTTTGGGTAAACCCCCTCCAAAGCATCAGTCAAAATAGCGTGAGCTACTTACGTGGTAAAAAGTCGTCGAACCTCGTCTAAAATTTCTTGAACTTCTGAACACATGTCCACATTGATTGACGTTGATGGTCTCCCTGAGTGTTGACCATATTTGAGCTCCTTCTACCTTTTTTTTTAAACTCTTGATCCACCCAAAAATTTGAGTACGGCTTTTTTTTTAAGGAATCAATGATCTCACCACTACTCCATTTGAGTTTGAGACACAAATTTAAAGTTTGCTTGAATTTTTGAATTGAAGTATGCAAACAATTAACTTCAAATTTTGCAAATAAGCTATAAACAAAAGTATGCACCTTTGCCGTTCGACTGCTATAACGAGAATGACAAACGCAGTCTGGTTACTTTTTGACCCTCGTATGTTTTAGGAATTCTTCAGTTCCCACAGTACACTTTCCATTCTATCTTCATCTCCATAAAACTCTTTGGTGTAGTGGTCTAGCAACAAATTTCGATCTTCTGAAGCCACTTACTCGTATCTATCAATGCTCTTATGCACATACGATTAATACAAATAATAAGGCAAGAATTTAACAGTCTGAAAGTGTTTTACATAACTGAAAAATAAATCTTTTTATTAAATTTTTAATGTATTGCTAAACGATAGCGTTGCTCCTTTATTTCCTAATCTCATGAAAACGCATTTTACGAGTATTAATTCTCATTGAATAATGAGCAAAACATATTTATGATAGTATTTACTGTTATTGCAGTCATTTTTATTCAATTTAGATTTGAATATTGGCTCCCCCCTTATCATGTTCTAAATCATGAATGGGATAAATTATTGACAATAAATATAGTGAGTGAGGCATTATCGATTCAAAAGAAATGCTTTTGTTACTATCTAATTTGTACATAAATATTATAAATAAATGTGCAGATACTCGTACATACTCGTATGTATATGTTTGGGTTATAATCGATCCTCGTCTCTTGACCTTTGTTCGAATTAAACATAATCCGTTCTAAGGTAAAACTTAACGTTTTAATTATAAGTAATTTGCTGATATTTGAGGCGGTGTGACTCCGCTGGAGAAAATCTACGAAAAATGACAGCTTCCGTGAACAGAAATGAGGTAATTTTAGTATGGTTTAGTGTGCCATACAAATGTAAAAAGACCTCCGGATTCGTCTTCTAGTCGGACGCTGGTGGCAGTGGCTTCTCATCAGCTCTTATGTTTCTTATTATGAAAATGAGCGTACATCACATACTATTTGTACTACTATGCATACAGGTTCAAACGCCAAACATCGAAAGGAAACAAATCTTTGGTAAGACCATTGGAAGACACACTCTGCACAACATGAACTCCAAAAAACGAACTCAGGCTAGTCGGAATATGGTAGTACAGGGTGGGCCATTTAAACCTTCGGCATCTGGCAAACCTATAACTTCGACATCTGTGTTCAGATCGGCTTATGACAGCCCGCGTTCGAAGCGTCAGACCAAGCGAATTTGTGCCATGTAATAGTACATGCCACCACGACGCGCTGTTATCGTGCAGTTTTACATTCAAAACATGTTCTCAATTGTGAAAACGCAAATGAACGGCTCATTTTTCTTTGAATGGGACCGTAAATAAAAAAAATTGTCGGTTCTACGCCAATGAAAATCCTCAATTAATTCACGAATAACTTCTCCACAACCAACGTGTGACTGTTTGGGCTGGAATTTATGCGGAAAGAATCGTTGGACTGTTCTTCTTCGAAGACGATGCTGGAGTAGCCGTAACCTTCAATGACGAGAGTTATCGGGCCCTGATAATGTATTTTTTGATGCCAATTTTAACCAATTTTTAATGGTTAACTTTTGGTTCCAACAGGACGATGCCACAGCTCATACACCCCGAGCCACAATCGCGTTCTTTGTTCCTCGTAAGCCTAATTTCGAAAAATAGCGATTTTGACTGACCTCCGTGATCACCCGACTTAACACCTCTAGACTTCTTCGTGTGGGGTTATTTGAAGTCCAAAATTTATGTCAACAAGCCACGGATCTTAGAAACCTTGAAAGACAATATACGACAGAAAATGGTCGCTATTCAGCCTGAAACATTTCAAAAAGTGATGGGGAATGCCGAAAAACGAGCACATTCGTCAAAATATTTAAAAAGTTATCAGAACAAATTTGCAAGGTTCTAAATAAACGAAAAATGACTTCACATACCAAAAAACATTCCGAAAGTTTAAATGGCACACCCTGTATTATAACATTTTGGTAACCATCTGGTGTGTATCTACAAGAAATACGAAAAGTTGAATTGGAATCAACCAACTCGTCGCATAAACATCTGCGAATTATAATTGAAAAACCCTTAAATAGGGAATAGAAATTCATTGACCAATAATTACTTCACTTTGCAACGAAGTCTAACGTAATCGATAACTAAAGTCATTCACACCGGATAACAACGTATTAATAACCTGTCAGCTGTATGTAAAACACTTGCGTCACTTATTTGTTCTTTGTCACGTAACAGCACGTTCGTCAAAAGTTATTTTAAAATATTCACGCATTTTCATAGAAATGAAATAAAAAACTGCCAAGTTATTAAATAAGAAAATTCTATATGAATGCGCTGTTATTTGCTTATTTCAAATTTCAGAGTACTATAATTTTGAACATAAAAATAAACTACGTAACGTTCTCGATGGAATTATCTGACATATGTCATAACAAATATCAGAAACGTCAGTCGGAAATTAATGACATATGAGTGGTGGTCAGTGGTTCGTATTTATTCTGACAATCTATTTTAAAGAGCCCATAAACGACCAAACGTCAGGTCATACCTACTTTACTTTATATTACGTATGTTAATCGTGAAATATGAAGTACGATGTACTAAGTCCGCTAGGGTACCCTCATTCAAACGTATACAAAAGTAATAATATGTCTGAAAACATCAGAAAACCGTTCACAGAATGGGAATCTTAACGAAGGTTATAGACATGATTTTATCTTTCGTTAATTGTTCTTTTATTTTCTTACAGAGGAATGTCGCTGCGTGAAAAAATAAAAACTGTTAAGTGAGTGACAACTGATATGTTTCACTACAAAAACATATTTAAAATCGAAAGAAACAAATTTTTTGAATAAATTTTACGTAAAATAAGGCCTAATACATTAATTTGTGTAATCTGCTATTTTTTTGTTTGAAATCCACACAAAATGTAGGTTGTTTTTAGAATTGCGTTTACTTTTCTTGAATTTTAGAAAATTCTCTCTAGAATTTTGAATTTGTGACGTTTTTCTTTTATCTTTCAAAATAGTACCCGAACGGACCTACTATTTTGATAGGTTCCTATGAATTTCTTTGTTTTAACTTTGGCTGTCGTTACCTGTTTTATGAATATTCCACTTAGGCTAACAGAAGGATGAGGAAAGAATTCTTGGGAGTCACTTCTTTGATGAGCTTAAGCAACATGAAGCCGAAAGACCTCCTGAGATTCTTATCTTAATCTGAGTGGTTACATTATTTACAAGTTCCCAGTTATAGGCACAGAGGATCTGATTGTCTAGATAGAACAACAGGTGATGTCAACGAGGAGTAGCTATTTGTTAGAATTTAATGCGCGCTTGACAGAAAAGAGTACGCGATGGGCATTTTTAATGGCATTGAGAATGCGGGTTTTGACAGCTGTGTAACTCTGTCTATGCTAATGAATAGAACTTTGGTTGTGGACGCGGATTGCAGCCGTTACGTAAGATTTAACAGGGATTGTCCCGTAAAGTGGCGTTCTGTTAAACACTACACAGTTCTAATGCCTACATTCAGTGTATACGTGGATGATGTTGCCATATTTTCTATCGGATCATGCAAACAGACTGTCTGTACAGAAGGCCTTAAACGTGATCGATGAATGGTGGTGGAATAGACTTTCGATTACACCTATCAAAACTGACGTTCTTCTCTTCAAGAGAAGGAAGAAGTAGAGCGGTCTGAATCACTCAGTGTTCAAATGTGTCCCAAATTTGAATCTCCAATGAAGCTATGTAAGTAGATATTTAGGAGTCAACCTGGATATTAAAATTGTTTGCTCAAAATATGTTGAGTCGAATTCTGTCAGGATGCTGTAAGTTTCCTGTCAATTGAAGGGTGCTCTCGTGCTTATCGCAAAAGAAAAAAAAAAAAACAATCACTGAACTCCAAAGAACGGAATACGCCTGGCTCTGATCTGTGACTTTTTTCGCGTTCATTGATGACTGCCTGAAATCCAGAATCCGAGCCTGGATAGAATTATACTGCACGGATGGTTTCAAACCCAGTCAAGCGTCTGGTGCTGATGTCTTTCGGGAAGACGACAACATTAGACTTCACATCTCATTAGTGACACACTTCACATCTCAAGTACGCATTGGTCTTTAAAGTGGAGATTTTTGCTAGCCTAATGGTTATGAACTACATTGAGAGGAACAGGTGCAAGAGACGTGCTATTTTTGACTATACTTATAAGGACAGCCAGGCTGTGTTTAAGGTTTTTCTCAAGCTTTTAGTATTTCCAAATTAATTTCTCTTTGAATTCGGTCCCAAGGTTTAGAATTACGCGGAATAATGCTAGATGAGGCTCAGCCGAAGACTTCTCAACATCTAAACCACCGTTGTGTCTTCCTCCGTCCTCGAATAGGACTTCCATTAACGGTTGGATTTTCTGTTCGCGCAGCCGTAGCTGGCATAACTCTCCAGGATGTAACGGACTAAACGAATGCTTCCGGACGTCTGTAAGAAATCCGATGTAAGGGGTTTTCCAAAATTCACACAAGAAGTAATTTTGATAATAATTAAAAATTGTAAATGTTTTATTGATTCATAAAGTATACAGTATAGGGTTATGTATGAAATAGTATATCGGGTAAATGGACTCCACGGCTTTGCTGGAACATACGCACTCTTTTGTCGAAATTTTCCATGACTGTTTTGCATAAATCTGACTGAATTTCATTGATACAGCGCTCAATTTGCTTCTTCAAGGCGTGGGTGGGCGTGGGCTTATTGGCATAAAACTTAGACTTCAAAAAACCCCAAAGAAAAAGTCCAACGGCGTTAAATTGCTTGGTCTGGGTCCCCAATTCTGATCACCAAAACGGGAAATTACATGACCAGGTAATGACTTATGCAGTAATTGAATTGTTTCTCGGGCAGTATGGCATGTGGCACCGTCTTGTTGAAACCACATGTCGTCCACATCCATATCTTGCAATTTAGGCAGAAAAATTTAGATTATCATGTCGCGATAGCGAGCACCATTAACTGTTATTGCCTGACCAGCCGCATTTTCAAAGAGGAATGGTCCGATGATGCCTCCAGCCCAAAATCCGCATCAAACAGTGACACGTTGTGGGTGCATTTGCTTTTCAACAATCACTCGTGGATTTTCTGAACCCCAAATTCAATAATTTTGACGATGAACAACATCAAGATGGAAATGAGCCTCATCGCTGAAAATAATTTTGTTTCAAAAATCAGCATCCACTTGTTGTTGTTCCATAATCCATTTAACGAACTCTTTTCGTTGTGTGGTCAATAGGCTTCATTTCTTGAGTTAATTGCACTTTGTATGCATGATGGTGCAATTCTTTTGTATACGATGCAAAGAGCTTTTCGAAATGTCCAGTTCTTGACCACGGTGCCGAATTGATGTTCCTGGACTCTCAACAACACTCTCACGAACTGCTTCGATGTTTTGTGTTGAACGACTTGTTGAAGGACGGCTAGGATGTCTAAAATCACTAATTGATCCAGTCTCCCTGAATTTTTGAATTAATCTCTTCACAGTTGAAGAAGTGAAAATGAAGCTATTACGACCATATTTTGTACTAAAATTGCGAACTGTAGCTGCCAAACCTTCATTATTTTTAAAATATTGCTCAACAATGAAAATGCGTTGTTCTTTCGTGTAGCCCTCCATTTTTAATAATCATGAACTGTCAGCTGTCACGCTGTTTTTTTGTTTCGTTGGCAGCACTTTACCGCACAAATGGCGCAAAATTCAAATCTTGTGTTCTGCCTGCAGTTTTAGCAGAATAGACTGCAGGCAACTAACTGGGAGTTACTTTGGTGGAGTGGTTCTTACCCCGAAATAAGGTGACTTACAGTGCCAACCTATATTGGAATTGGTAAGCAGTTGGTATATGCTATGTGCATAACGCATGTCTACCTTACTTCAATACAGCATGTTGTTTAATAGCCTTTTTTTCGAACATCAGATAACTTTATCTCTAATGTTTTCGAAGCTAGGTTAATACGTCAACACTTTTTTAAACATAAGTAAAATCTCCTGTTTAATTCCAGTATTTCTGCGCTGTGTTGCCGAAGGTGTCGTAAAGTATCATAAAGAAAATAATCAATATTTGTTCCACTTATCGTGGTCATTGTAAGCATACGTCATTTAACCCTTATTCACGTGTCGATACAACAAACAACTAAAAATGTACATATATCTGCAATTTAATTTCGACCTTGGTCGAGACAAAAATATGAAAAAAAAAAAAAAAAAAAACCTGACAATGTCAAGTGGGAATACCACATACTTGTATGCTGGCTGCTGTTGTAATGAAATTCAAGCACTCAATGCACCCTGAGTATCAGTGTAATTGGGGTCATATTTCAACGTCACCACTACCACCGGAGTGAAACTCCCACTTGTAGATACCACACCATACGAAGTAATTTTATTTTATCTCTTTATTGTGCATTTCTCAGTGTGATTGATTGAATTATTTACAAAAAGTGTTTCATATACACTGAGTACCTCAAACCGGCTAATTAGATCCATGCTTCATTGTATCACCTTCACTGCCACCATCATGGAGTGTTTTGTAATTTCAACCAGCAAACATTTTAATGAACTTTAAGCAGGAACCTCATTAGGTATCAAAGGAAAGTCAATGGGGGAACGTGCACACTTTGAAAAATACGAAGGGAAATAAAGTCATCGAACATTAGCCAGCAAGACCGGCCCCCCAATCAAAATTTTCTTCTTCTTCCTATCTTTCTTTTAATTGGAAAATAAAGTCAAGAAGCCTTTCATCGTGTTAAGCTTTGGTGAAAAAGAAAACGGCAAATAAAACTGTAAGTATGTACCCAACTCGGTGGTGGAGAAATTGAAAAGAAAAAAAATTAAATAAGCCAGTGACCTTTCCGGGCTGAAAGTTGAAGAAAATATTGACAACGGTTTTGCCAATGAGATTGCGATTCCTGACGTTTTTTTTTTTTTTGACATTTCCATCTCCATTGAGGTACTACATTTTGTGAGATTAGTTTCGGCGCTCTGTTGTCTCTAATGACAGACCACATTAAGATTACAGAATTAGCATCTCAGCGGCAAGTCTTAATTTATTCATTTTGCTTTGCTAATGAGCGCACGCTTTGGTTTTTTTTTTTTCGTTTTTTTTTCTCTTCAAATTTGCAAAAGTGATTCATGAACACGTTACGTGTCAAAATATAAATAAAAATAAACAACAAAATTTATAATCGTTCATGGTTACAGTCACTATTTAGTTTTGACAGCTATGGGGGCGAGGGTGATGTTTCCACATGAATTTTCAATTTTCTTGATGGAAAAAATGTATTATTATTATTTTTTTTCCATCACCACAATGGGTGTGGTAAATTGTTAACATAGTTTTGTAACAAACAGTAATTAATGGCCGATGATCTATCAAAGTAGTGGGTAAAATATTTTCATAGTCACTTTTAGATAGCTTCGAGTCAATATTTGTTCTTCCTCTGTTCTGTCTGGAAATTATGGGAAAACAACCGTTTTGTTTTTTTTTTTTTAAAAAAAAGTTTACAGTAAACATCATCGCCATAACAATATAATAAATCGTAATATGAAGCTCTTATTTCTCAAAGATCGACTCGAAAGAACTCCAGAACTAAAGCACAAATATCACTGAAAGTTTCAATACTTCCATCCAGTAAAGGCTACTTTTTATATTAATATTTTCATAAATCAAATTTGTGTCATGAATCAGACTCTTTTTAACGAAGTTTGACAGTTCTGATCAGTATTGTATTTCGAGACTCTATGAATGAACTTTGACAGTAGTGCATAAAGAAATGTATAGATGGGTGCTTTCGAGGATAGGTGGCGATTTTTTTGTACCTTTATTCGGTAAGTTATGTAACTTACCGAATAAAGGTACAAAAAAATCGTTAAATGAAGACGCTTAAAGATTGTAGCTACTATTCCACACGAAAAACAGACAGGGCGCTCTGCTGGTTGTTTTCTTGCATAACTTCTGAGGACTGCCTTGGAATGCCTCGAGATAGAGGTCTATCACGAGGATACTTACATACGAGTAAGAAATATAATATCTCGCAGTTATTTTCAAACATATTCAAAACACGAAATTGAGCCCATACTCAGTAACAGTGTGGGATTTTTACCCACTAACCCCTTCTCCCTACTTCCCGTTTTCTCTACGGTACCACCGTCTTGGCATTTTATCGCAGGGCGGAGAGGAGCCGGCCTTGCGCCTAGTCGTTAGACCAATCAACAATTTGTCTTTCATATCTTAAAGTGTTTATGATAAGTATTCATCTGTGGACGATTAAATATTGTTTTTGTTTTTTTTTTCCTATCTACGAGGTTGGGTCAATAAGTCCCTGAAAAATGAAATAAGGAACATCTTTTCGGTACAAAAACATTTTATTTTTCAACATAGTCTCCTTTTAGCTCTATACACTTCATCCAGCGTTTCTCCAATTTGTTGATGCCCTCCAAATAATACGATTTCTCGAGCACCTCAAAATATGCGTTTGTTTCAGCGATGACCTCTTCATTCGACCCAAATCTCTTACCTCCGAGCCATTTCTTCATGTTTGGAAACAAGAAATAGTCGCAGGGGGTTAAATCTGGGGAATATGCTGGATGAGGGAGGAGTTTGTAGCCTAACTCATGCAATTTTGCCATTGCGATTGCGGACTTGTGCGCCGGTGCGTTGTCCTGGTGAAAAAGAACTCTTCGCCAAATGCGGCCGTTTTTGCTCCAAATCGGCTTGGAATCGATCCAGCAGCTCTGCGTAATATGCGCCGGTGATCATTTTACCCTTTTCAAGGTAATCGATGTGAATAACACCGCGCGAATATCAAAAAAACTGTCGTCATGACCTTGTTTGCTGACAAACCCGCCTTGGCCTTCTCGGCTTCGATTCACAAGGAGAAGTCCATTGTTTTGAGTGTTCCTTGGTTTCTGGTGTGTTGTAATGAATCCAGGTTTCATCCACGGTTACGAAACGGCGCAAAAACTCAGCCGAATTTTTCTGGAACATCGCCAAACACACCTTTGAAGTTGTCAAACGAATGCGGTTGTTGTCGATTGTGAGCAAACGTGGCACCTCTTCAAGCTCGCGTACTTTCACTAGCCGATCGTCCATTATCAAACCATGGATTTTGTCGACCATTTCTGGTGTGGTGACCTCAATTGGGCGACCAGAACGTTCGGCGTCACTTGTGCTTGAACGACCGCACCGAAATTGAGTAAATCAGTGGTGAATGGTTCCAATCGATGGTGAAGAGTTCCCATAATATTTGTCAAGCTTTTGTTTGGTTTGCGTGATAGTTTTTTCTCGCAAAAAATAGTGTTTAATGAGCACTCGAAATTCACTTTTTTTCCTTTTTATCGAAAATGCTAGTAGGCGTCTATATAAAATGGCTGCCACAACAAAACTATTTGACAGATCTGTCTGAAAATTTGGGTGCGTTCTTTTGAAAGATGATTCTTGACAAAAAAGAAAATTAAATTTAAGGTGACGACACAATTTATGTTAATTTTCAGGGACTTATTGACCCACCCTCGTAGCTAGTTCAAAAGTTTTTACTCTTCTTAATCTCCTAGTCAGATTGCTAATATTTAATAGTTCCGACATTTCTGAGTTTATGTGATTGAGAAGTCTAAGTTTGTGTCAGTTTGTATTAGCATCTTTTTTTGAATCATCAATCATTTCAATTTCTAGATCTCTATGCAGATCAGTGTTTCTTATGTTTCATGGTGCATTTACTATATTCCGTAGTACTTTATTTTGAAATGTTTGTATTTTTTTGTAAATTGCTTTTGCATGTACATGCCCATAGCTGGAGCCTGTAGGTCGATACCGGTTTTAGAATTTACCTATGAAGCAATAATTTATTGTAATTTGACGAACAAGAGTATTTACCTATAAACCAATACATTTTACCGTAGCGCATGTTCAGTTCTTCTTTTTTTTTTTTTCTTTACATGCGCTTTCCAGCGCAGTTTTGCATCTAGTGTCATGCCTAGATATTTGGCTGTGTTTGCTTATTCTACTTCATTATCATTTATTATTACTGGGATGTGCGGAACATTTTTATTTGTAAAGTTGATATGGACCGACTTTAGGTCATTTAATTTAATCTGCCATTTGTTGTTGGTCCATTTTGATATATTATTCACTGCCTTCTGTAGCTTTTTCGTCACTACTTCGACAGTTTCTCTCATAGCAAGGATAGCAGTATCATCTGCAAATGTCGCCACAGTTGTTTCATCAGTAAATGGCAAATCACTGGTAAATAAGATATAATATAGGGCCTAGCACACTGCCTTGTGGTACACCAGCTTCTACTTTTCTCAATGTGGAGTAGTCATCTCCTTGTTTGCTTTGGCAGATGCTTTTGCAATTTATGTATCAGTCCTTTGTGCCATACTTTATCGAAAGCTTGAGCTATATCGAGCATATATTTTCTTCTTCAGATGCTTATTCGATTTTATCAGTTATTCTATGCACCTCTTGCAGTTAAATAAGAATAATAGATCCGGAAATACTCTATTATCATAATTTTTGGTCAAGTTTTGAAAATGTGGTGGTGCACTCATTTTGCGCAGACCCCCATTGCAAGCAAAACTATTTTAGGATTCTGCTGAAAGAGCTGTTTTCAACTATATGCCATAAGCATACATTAAACAAAAAAGTACTTGTACTGAAGCCAGCTCTAATACAACGGTGATGACAGGCCGATGGACGGATGGATGAACGCTCTAGCTAGAGCAGTAAGTTTCCGTGGTCTATTTATGGAATCCTGGAAAGAAGTAGATTGATGAAAAACCGAATATTTAGATTTTAATTCTATGATGTACGTACTTTTGTCTCCTATATACGACAAAGCGCCATCGTGTACTATTCATGGTGACGTCTCTCAGGTCAATCTCTTCCCCAATTGATGAGACTCCTTTTCGACTATACTGATCTTCTCCCAGCATGGGTAAGTGGATTCTATTGCATGGTCTACCGAACTATGCAGTTATCATTCTTTCGCATGGGGTTCCTGACCCTTTCTTTCATAAAGCTGGTCGTTTGAGATAGGGTTGAGCAAAGCACTCGCAATACGGTTTTGAGATAACGATTAACAAAAGTTTGCAGCTTGGTAAGTGGTATTTAAGCCTTTGCTATCGCGATTCGACTGCTTATGCCAATCCGGTAACACATTCAACTGATAAATACAAATACATTCAAAGTGCGAGAAATGTTGTACTCTCTCAATATGTTACCCAGCAATGCTAATTTATGAGATTGGCGGGTTATCAGAAAGGCTGAGAATTTTAGTTTTGGTTTATCTTTAGTCCCACCAGGGTAGCCTTTCTTTGGAAGCTTGGGAGTTATTCCGTCCCTCCCTTTGTAAGGGACGACATGATCTCCCAAGCCTTCTCTTTGAGAGGGCCTATATTGATGAACCAAAAATAGAATTAATGAATCTTTTATAATTCTCTTTATACATTGTAAAAATTTGCTTCCGCTGTATCTCAAAGATTCTCTATAGATAAATCCAGCTTTGGTTGTAAATTTTGGGCAAAAAGAAGACCCAATCAAGCTCACTTATTGAAGAATGTAAATAGATACTTAATTTTCAGAATGGGGTGGAGTAAATATTCCAGCAAAAAAAGTAGAAATGAGTGACTACGTAGTAGATCCGAAGTGCGCAGAAAAAAGTGAACCAATTCTACTCCGAATGCAGTAAATTAACATCCCTGACTACAAATAATAATAAAGAAACGTTTGTGAGGGATTCCCTCCAGTTTCTTTTGTATGTCTAATAACCTTAAATAATCGTTTCTAAAATTGTCACCAAAAAAATAAACACGAAAATTTGTTTAAAATTTAATTTGTCATCCTTAACTTACAAACTCGTGAACCTATCTGCAGAGTGGCAACAGTGGTTACTCTTAAACACACAGGGACTAATGATGCGCCCCTTTTTTTGGTAAAAAGAAAAAAATTTATTTAATATACGAGTAACTCCGCGTAAGTACTACATCCCAGGCACATCATCATAATTAACATCAAATGAATTACAAGTGAAAAGTGTTGGAACGAAAGGGAGACATGAAAGAGACACATAGGCCAACGATAAAATACCCAAAAATAGAATAGAAAAGTGTCTAAGGGGTTCGGTTGGAAAATTTCACTTTCATAGTCCCATTAGACGCAGAGGATAGGATATTAAAACTAAGAAAAATGAAGGTGAAGATGTTTGCAAAGGAGAAATTGAAGAAAATAATTACGCGGACTAGCGTTACCGAGGATGTCGAGATGTTAATAAGAAAAGCGGACGATGGGGGGTAGTCAAGTTAAACTGTAACAACAGACTGACATTTCACCGAAAATTGAAAATTTAAGATTTATATTTTTTTATGAACACAGAAGATTACGTTTTGTCAATTGAAAATTTTTATTCTCCTCCAAAGAAGGAAACTCCATTTAGAAGCCTTCGGCTTCAACGTCCTTAACGATTTGCGTAACGCATTCATTAGAAAACTCGGACGCTTCATCAGAGGCTCCAAATCGTGCAATACTAGGCCGTTTTTCCAAATCCACGTGGTATCACAATGAACCCATTATTGGTTTAAGTGTGTCGTCTTGCAGCTGGCAGCCACTTTTACCTAACTTAACCTCTTATTATTCAGGTACTTATAACACAAATACTTTCTTTTTACTCCACCTATTCTCTAATAATACATAATCTCCCTTACGCACATCCAAATTTTGAAAAAAACTTACAGACAATTTACAATCCGTCTGGAATGGTTCATGTAATACCCTATCCCTCATCTTCTAATCCATCCCTAATAAAGTGGAAGTGGGGATGCAAACCTTCTAATGCAAATTCAATGATATCTTTCTACTCCGGGGATATTTCCGCGTTTTTATGAGATTTTATCAGAAAAACTATAGCTAAGCCTCTTTCTTAGAAGAAAGTGGGCGTGGCATTTATAACCTAAGTTCAGAGATTCTTGTGAAATATTTACAATAAGACTTAACCATCATCTTAAATAGCTTTGAAAAAGAAAACGCCCCCCTAATTTGGAGGTGTGGCAGTATTTTTATAATTTGCACGTGTCAAAGAGGATATGAATACCCTTATACTAATTTTAGGACACGGGCGTGTTATGGAAAGGGGACGAGATAGAGAGGAAGACAGATTGGTGTAGTTGGTTTGAAACTCAGGTGGTATTAAGTTTCAGTGAACTCCAAAGGTGCCGTCCAGATAACTGAGGAGTATTTTTGTCTGGCTGTTATTGTCGTTGCTTATGATTCACAGTATTTTTTTCCGTCCATTTTAGCCATATGACCACCCTACTGCCAGTGTTATGCCTTTGCAGTGGAATTGACAAAAGCTTTCACAATTATTGATTTTGTTTCATGCGAAATAAATAGATGATTCTTGACATCAGGATTCGAATCGTGAACCTGTAGCGTAACAAGCGATGATGTTACCACTACAACATGACCACCCTCAACAATTTTTTTTAAAAATTGGGTATCTTTGTGATCCGAATTTAAGGCCCAAATTGGTGACATACAGACAGACACGACTAGGTCAACATAATTTTTGATGTTAATATATACTTTTGGGGTCTACCCTTTTTATTTCTTTAAGTTTTACGCTTGCCAGCAGGTCTATTTCAAAGAGAACATGTCTTCTTTTGGGAGTCACATTTTTTTGTTTCCTATCTTTTTGGATAAATTTGTGGTTTGTTCTCTTTTTTATGTTCAAACAAGTTTTTTTTTAGATTTTTACAGAAATTCCATTTTCTTCGATTACAGATTTTTTCTATAATTTCCTCAGCTTGCTCTACAAGTACGGGAAACCGTTTGTTTCTATGGCTAGTAGATTGTCTCAAACATTTTTTAAAAAAAAAAACAAATTATATTCGTGAAAAGTTTGGGCTGCCATATTGTATCCGCCATCTTGCATTTTTTTCTAGTTTGAGATTTTTCCACAAATATCCTCAACTTGCTGTACTACTTTACTTACTTTTTGACTTATTTTTATTTATTTTTATTTTAATATTCTGACGTCTTGAATGGTTTCAGATTACAAAATGTTTTACAAATACTTAGGTGGAAACCCCTTTTCTCTGTCACTTGTAGTTTGTTCCAATTCAATATGTAATGGTTAGTTTGTATCTACGCCTTGTCTCAAACATTTCAGTAAATGAATAACAAATATCCTTCTTAAAAAGTTTGGGCTGCCATATTGCATTATCCGGCCGGCCAATTCTGATCACCAAAACGGGAAATCACACGACCAAGAAATGACTCAGTAATTGAATTATTTTTCCGACTGTATGGCATTCAACATCTTGTTGAAACCACATGTCGATTTTCAAAGAAAATGGTCCGATGATGCATCCAGCCCAAAATTCGCACCAAACAGTAACACGTTGTGGATGCATTTGCATCTCAACGATCACTCGTGGATGAAAATGAGCCCCATCACTGGAGATGATTTTTTTTTGGAAAATCAGCATCGACTTGTTGTTGTTCCATAATCCATTCAACGAACTCTTTTCGCTGTGCGTGCTCAGTAGGCTTCAGTTATTGAGTCAATTGCACTTTGTATGCATGAAGATGCAAATTTTTCATGAGAATACGCTGTAGGGAGCTTCCTGAAATGTCCAATTCTTGATCACGGTACCAAATTGATGTACTTGGACTCTCAACAACACTGTCACGAACTGCTTCGATGTTTTATGTTGAACGACTGTCTAAAATTACTAATTGATCCAGTCTCCTAGAATTTTGAATTAATCTCTTCACAGTTGATGAAGTTGCATCACTATTCCGACCATATTTTGTACGAAAACTGCGAACTGTAGCTGCCAAATCTTCATTATTTTTAAAAGATTGCTCAACAATGAAAACGCGTTGTTCTTCCGTGTAGCGTTCCATTTTTAATAACTCTGAACTGTCAACTGTCACGCTTTCTTTTTTTTTTTGTTTTTCGTTGGCAACACTTTACCGCACAAATGGCGCAAAATTCAAATCTTGCGTGAATTTTGGGACACCCTTTATTTCTGTAACTGACTTGACTGAAGTAGCTGAAAACCTTTTATGGCTACGACTTGTGGTTTTTTCCAGTTTCTCTACAGCAAAGGTATGTGCAAGTTAAAGATACTCGTACATTCAGCAAAAGCGCAAAAAGCTATTTCTCGGATGTGACTTAGACGATTTTGACCAAAACCTATATCTGCATATTTTACACATATAAATGTTTTGGGATTGTAAATCGAATTCTATCTAAAGAACCAATGACTTATTCGAATAAACATTTTATCCACATTCCAGATATGCTAATAACAACATAAAATTCCGTTTGGGGATTAAAGCGTCAGACGTAATTAAACCCATAAAACTTTTAACACTTTTGGCTAGCGTTCCCACTTTATATTTTAGCGAAGTAAATCGGACGAAAAAGAGTAAAAGTTTCCTTATAAATCGTAGTGACATTTAATTCTTATTTCTTATGAAATAATTATCAAGTGGTACGCTGAACTGCAGTAAAATGTGAATTTGTTCAATTCTGAATGTGCAGAGAGTCCAAGTTGGTGCAAATCTGTACAATTTTTTGAATTATGGAATAGTTTTATCTTTCCTGAAGCTTTTGTTGAAATACTAAGTGAGTGTAGTGGAACACTACGATCGTAGTGAAATACTGCGATCATAGTGAAAGTAGAAACGCCGCTTTTCACCATAACTCAAAAATTTAAATAAAATTCGTAAAATACTGTGAACCTCAAAATTAACAAAAATTCTTCAAAATGGTCAATAAACGAGCCTTGAGCTAATTTTATTAACAGCGTTAGACGCATTAAAAATACAGCCGACGACTCTTATAACGACCAGTTGGTTACACCGACCAATTTTTACTTGCTTGTTTGGTTTCTTCATAACGACACCTGATATAACGACACTTTGGATACAACAACTAATTTTGTCCTTAAACTTAACGACTGCTGGCGGGTTTGACGACGAAATATCTAAAATTTCTTGGAAAATGCTAAGTTTAATTTCATAACTCGCTACAACATTTTGCGTAATCAAAGTTTACTCTGTTTCCTTCAAGTTTTTGTCCTGTCATATTGTATAGTGCTGTGAAAAGGTTTGTTCGTTTGCTTTTGCATTAGCACACGAATTTGGTGAGAAAGAAATTAATATTGGCTTAAAACCAAGGAACTCGATGAAGCATTACGTTGGAAAGCTGAGAGTTTGAACGACTTTTTAAATAAGGTGAAACCAGCGTCGATACAAGGCTTCCGTCGACTTCATAGCCGAAGGGGACGGAAAATGTAGTGCAGGGCATTCATCCGTAAACAATTGTGTTCACTTGTGTCGTAGTTTGTTTCTCAAAACTTTCTTGTTGTTTTAAAATTTGTAAGGCTGGGTGTTCTATAGTGTCATCAACATTCAACTATCATTGCGGTGACTTTTGATAAGCAAAAACTATGAGGTTATTAAATATGGATCGATACACACTTGCACAACGTGCGGAAATGGTGAAAATTCACTGCAAAAACGGTGAAAATATCGCGGAAACGTTTCCTAAAGTTCGCACTACTTTTGATCATCATCAAGCGGGTGCTGGAAATTAAAGAACAAGATCATGATTTTTTACACAAAATTATTCTGAGTGATGAGGCTTATTCCATTGGGGCTCCGAAAACCCAAGAAAAATAGTGGTATAACCTCTCCAGCCACAACGAGTGACAGTTTAGTGCGGTTTTTGGGTTGTCGGTGCCATTGGGCCATATTTTTTTCGAAAATGATTCTGGTGCGACCGTTTCAATGAATGGATTGCGTTACCGAACGATGTTGATTAACTTTTTTTTTGCCTGAAATTGATGCTATGGACGTGGACGACGTTGATTTTCAGCAGGACGGCGCCACATGCCACACAGCTGGTGAAACAATGGCTCTATTGCGTGACAAATTTCCTGGGCGTGTGATTTCTCGAAATAGAGACTTCAATTGGCCGCTGAGATCGTGCGATTTAACACCATTAGACTTTTTCCTTTGGGGCTTTGTTAAAGATAAAGTCTACGCCAATGCTCCACCAACGATTCATATTCGCGAAATACCGCCGCAATTATGCGAAAACGTGATGAAATATTTCATCAAAAGAATGACTATTTGTAGGCAGAGCCGAGGCGGTTATTTGGCAGATATTGTATTCCATTGCTAACATCAGAGTCAAAATGCTGCGTTTTTCTATTGATTTAAAATGACACCTCTTGTTGGATGACCCTATATGATGTAAATAAAATGACTTGGGTGACGTCGGATATCCTTACAAATCAACTTTACAAAAGAAACAGCGACTAAAATTAGGTCGCTTCCATTTTGCAATCGTTGGACCAAGAATACTAAAAATCCTAAAAAAATGAGTCTGGTTGTCATTTGCCGTGTATTAGTCTTACATGCTTAAAAAGTGTCAAAAAGGCCAATCTTAAATCATAGGTCGTACTAACGCTGTCGCATTTAACGATAGTCGGTTATAACGAACTGCATTTAGCCAGTCCCTTATCCGTTCGACAGATTCGCCCAGTCAAAAATGGCTTCCATTGTGAAAGAACATATCCTGACTGAATAAAAGAGAACTGTCATTTCTAAGTATCGATACGCAGCGGTACTATTTGTAAATAATATTATAAAACTTGCAACTTACATAACCCTAATTTTACTTGTCTAAAGCCAGTCTTGAAAGTAAATTTTTATACAAATCAAACAAAAGTTACCTCATCTTTCTATGGTATTAGCCCCATGAGTAATATGTTTATGCTAATTCTCATTCTATAATAATAATAAAAAATGAATACATAATCTATTTATTTCTCGAATTAATTATGATTTTTCTTTTATCTTTCAGCTTCTACATCTACAACTTATTTCAGTCGGATTCCAGATGAATTCGACGGAGCAGTTACGTTATTAGGTAAGTTTTGTTTCTTACAGAAATGTCATCAATATACGATATGCATCTCGATTGTTATCTAATATTTGTGACGTAATGGTGCTGCCAAACTAATTAATTTTCATGATAATATCAATTGAAAGTTTCTATTCAAAGAAAAAAAATTATTCTCGATTAAGAACTGTTTGCTTTCTAGCCTAATAGTTGATCTAGAAGTGTCTTAAAAATATCCCCCATACCCTTCGAAATTACATTGTTTCATTCTTCTCTCAATACACATTTTTTCTGTCTGATAAAACAATTCGCAACAAAAAAAAAAAGACGAACCAGTTGGCACATATCCAACAGATTTTTTAGACCAAAGATCAATAGATCAGATTGTAATCGATAAATTTGTGCACTGTGCACGGAGTCAACTTTCAATGCACAATGGTTTATCGAACCAAAAAAGTATAAAAAATTAAAGAAAACAAATCCTAATCACTGACATTTTCGTTTATATCTGGAATAGGAACAAAACAAGACAGATTCCGAAGCTCAGAGATATGCTACCCGATTGGCATGGCATGTCTGTCTATCAGTGTAATCGACATGATATCGGTCGCTACTCCGCCTTCTGCTTCTTGAATAAACTAAATCTGTGCTGCAACTGCACAGAAGCATCAATATCTATCACCGCAGCAGCTACTGTTGCGTTGTGTAACATTTTTTTATGCTAAACAACGATCGATATTCAGATATTCTATTTGAGATACTTATCTCGGGAGCGTTAATTTGTACTTTGCGCCGCACTATACACTTCTACTTCAAATAAACTAATTCGTGTTTATGTAATTGAATTTTATTTATAGCCGAACGATGTTTGGTTAAAATTAACCCACAGGAGCTAGAGATGTTATGCAGAAGTAGTCTTGTGCGCTGAGATACATTTGTGTGTTTGAAAATGAAACAGAAGGTTGTATTAGGTATTCTATCTATTTGTAGTAAGGTATTGTAGAGAAATTAGCATCAAAAGTGTATCTATATCTTAATGTCTAGCAATCAGTCAATTTCCCAGAAAGAAAGTTTCCTTTCCACTCTGTTGGGACGGCTAGGAGAGTGACAGAGAGAGGGGGGCAAAAGTATCGCTAAAATGCACAAGTTTGTCCATGAGATTTTTATGTGATTCAAATCTTCCATATTCGAGTTAAGTTTCTCTCTAACTACTTAGTCGTTTATGTGACTTAATTGTGATTCATTATTGAGGCGTACGGTTACAGTCTCATAACTCTCTAATGAAAAATTTCCCCATAGACGGTAATCAGATGGCACTTTTGCTGCTCGATTAACATTTTTTTATACTGATAATCTAATTTTATCATCCGCCATATGGGGTTATAGTTTGGAGATTTAGATTTATTGGCACCGATCAACGGTTGGACAATTAAGGAGAGCGATGCATGCAACCGTGATGGGTTTACCCATTAAGGTTAATGTTTTGCGAAATTATTTTGATGTGAATTTTACTCGATGGGGGATGTGCATTATATGGGTTCGTTTGGTAATCGAGGACTGCATGGAGATTTAGATTTCATTATGTTCAGTTTTTCTTTGTCTTTTATTATGCACAACAAAAATAGACCCTTTGTGATATTCTACCTATATAGTCGTTGTGTTACTCATATTGATTTGGATTCATGGGGTAATGTATGAGTGAAGAGAGATTCATTGAATCGATCATGGCAAGTCAATTAGAGGGATCGGATTTGCAATAAGAAGGCTAGTTTAAAATGTGGTGTTTAACTTGCTGAATAGCCCTAAACACCAAATGTGGTGGGCTGACAAGCAGATAAAAAAAACTATTTTTCGGCCGAACTTCAAGCATTAAAACAGTACTCAAGGCCCTGTCTAACTTGATTTTAAGCTATGATAGCTCTCTATACTTGTAGCAGAATATTTGGAAAAACTTGGGGGCCCAAATCAAAAGTCATTTTCTGGCTCTACACAGCAGTTATATATTGACATACGGCAGCCTAGTATGGTAGCCAGCCAAGAAACTGCAGAAGAATCTGCAGCTAGAAGTGCTCTAAGATTAAGCCAATCTGAAGGGTGGAGGTCAAGCTTGACGGGGCATGCGCAGATTTTATGCAAATACATGGGCGGAGATGTTAGCATAGACTACATAGTGCCCTATTTAGACTTTCATAAGCTGTTTTTCAGTTCATTTCCCAATCGGGAAGAATAGGAAACTAATATCTCGCTAAATGATAACTCCATCTCAATCTACACTGATGCATGCAAGATGGACGTGGGAGTAGGTGCAGGGATTTTTTCTGAAAAACTCAATTTGAACAAGTCAATTCGACTTCCGGCCTATAGCAGTGTTTTCTAAGCGGAGGTCTTGGCAGTGACAACAGCTGCCCGAGACGTTGTAATGAAAGCTATACCACCAGATGATATTACCTTTTTCATTGACAGCCAGGCAGCGATAAGAGCTACTTTCGCCATGTAAATAAAATCTATGCTTCTGCGTTGCTGTCGCGAAGAGCTACGGGTTCTTGGTACGCAACACAATGTAAAGCTCTGCTACCTTTTTCATTGACAGCTAGGCAGCTATAAGAGCGACTTTCGCCATGCAAATAAAATCTATGCTTGTGCGTTGCTGTCGTTAAGAGCTATGGGTTCTTGGTACGCAACACAATGTAAAGCTCTGCTGGGCACCCAAGACATAATGGCGTTTCAGGAAATGAGAAGGCTGACGAGTTGGTAAGGGAGGGCTCAGCACTAAATCCTGAACGAGCTGACTCGTCAATTAAGACACCACCCTGCACCTAGAAATTAGAAATAAAATGATTGCCATAGCAAATAGCAGATGGAGATCAATAAAATCCTGTGTAATTACAAGAAAACCTTGGCCATTCTATGATAAAAAATCGTACGGAACAAATTCTACACTTCAACAGATATACCTTATCTGGTTTAGTGCGGATAATAACTGGACATAACTTGTTGCGTTATCACATGTAGAGGCTGCGGCAATGAGGATGTATACGAAGATATACCTCACTTCCTGTGCCAATGTTCAGGACTTTACCACGTTAGATTCAGAATACTAGGGAAATATTTCTTCCAAGATTTAGAAGAACACTATCAAATGAATCGTTTAATAAGATAACAAATTTATCAATGCATCGGGTTGGTTTAAGAACCCATAGAGTTCACGAGTGGGGAAGCTACACTCCTTGGGCATCGCAATGGATCTACATTGATCTAAGTGTGCCGTAGTAGGTCTTTCACCCTCTACGTCAACCTATCAAACCTAACTTAAAAACTTGATCTTTGTATAGTAGAAGAATTTGCGTCGACTTGAAGTATATCTTTGCTAAAAACAAGTACCACAACTTCATGGATGTTACACCATACGAGTACTTGATTGTGACACTAAGAAGATTTATAATTTGGTTGTCCATTTGAAGCTGACATCCAAAATATACTTTTTTCTTGGGAAAGGCGATGAATTGGGGTTTATTCGCATTGAAGTCGACTAAGTTTGCTTTGCTGATTTGATCGAATTTCTAACCTTGTTGTTTCTTGACTCTAGTAGGTTATTCATATGGACTAGAAACAATATTGGTGAAAGTATAGATCCCTGAGGAACCCCAGCGTTTACAGCAAACAGCTGTTCTTATAGTCGGTAGTAGTCTATTTTGTCTTATGGGGCCCCATTCCAAAATCGATCGAACTCTGTTCAGGGCAACGACTCTTGATTCTTCGCATTGCTCAATGTTTGATAGGTGGGTGGTTAGAGTGTGTCCCTCCAGGTATTTGATTAATTCTGCATTGTTGGCTTTTTCTGTCTCATAGCATGGACAGCAACGCTATAAGATAATAGTTTTGCGACAAGTATTTATTTCCTTTATAGTGTTTCGTACCAGAATGGTGTAAAACGGTACAGTAATGGATTCAATACTGTGTCCGCCTGTTTGTATGTCCGTGCCTGTTACACGCTTGTAACTTTAAATCGTTTGACCTGCAGAGCTGCTATTTTGTTCAAGAATAGTATTTGGTGAACCGAAAATAATCAGAAGTAATATGAAAAAAAAAAAAATGTCCACTCCATAATGTCAAAGTTCTAAGGAACCCAAATATTGGCCATGGTTTTTGAGGTTTTTTGCTAAAGAAATTTTACCCAAAAAGTTCCACTCCACTCCTTGGAAGTTCAGCTTTAATTTGAAATGTCGCATGATGGGGTATAAAATTTGTTTTTCTTGGAGTATATCTCCGAGTATTTTTGTTCCACCACGCACTATTTATGTGCAGCTCTCTAGGAAAAATGGTTCAAAAGTTACAGACGTGTGACAGACAGACACCGTGTTGAATCCATTAGTGTTCCGTTGATAACATTCTGGTATGTAACACTAAAGAAAGTCCGATCTAATGGCCGTTATTATAATAGAGTCACCTATTACAATTTTGCTTAAAATATAACTTGTCTAGAACTATTTTATTTCTGCAAATAAACAGAAAAATGTAAACAAATTCAATTTCCTCGTAAGCAATTAAAGTAAACAAGGGATGTTAAAGAACGCAGTCTGGGTTGTTGAATCCGAGAGCAACATTTTCTAAATTCAAAATAGCAGATTAAAATCAAATTTCTTCGTAAAGTTATGAGTCAATGAAAGAGCAATATAAATAAATAAATAAATAATTTGACGCTAACAGGCTTGGTCTAGCTCCTCGCAGCCATTCGTGTTATGCGACATGGGAATGGTACCTTCAATTTTATGTCGTTTTCGAAGGTCATTTTTTTTTTTCCAATTGATAGAAACTTCTCATGATAATTTTAGTTTCAAATCTCGGATGTTTATCAGATGAGAAGAGGAACAGTGAAAAAATCATGTTGGTGTTTTCTGGGACTTGAAATCAATGATCACGCACTTAAGCACTGAGCCAAGGCTCCCATATTCCACTTCCTCCCACTGCAGTAAAAGATTCTATTGACAGCTAATGACGGATGGGAATAACTCTCCACCTGTGAAATATTTAGGAAACTCTGGTCAAAATACTCGTATAACCAGTAATTCTTCAATAGTTTCTTCCTTAAGCCGTCTGGAGTGATATTTAATAGTTCTCTGGGAAGCCGGTTGAAAATATTTGGAACGATAACAGATAATTGTTGTCTGCCGTAAGAGTTGTTGAATCTTGGTGTCTGCAGGAAACCGCGTGCTCTTCTTCTGATGTTGAATTCATGATCTATTGGACGGTTGTAGTGTTGGTCGTAGTAGTACACATATTCTTCGAGAATGTTGAGTTCGAAAAGTTGGTTTCGTGATGATGACATGAGCTGGACGGAAAAAAAATACTGTGAATCACGAGCAAAGACAAAAGCAAAACAAACAAGCTTTCCAGTTATCTGGACGCTAGCCTTGGAGTTTACAGAAACTTAATACTATCTAAGTTTCAAACCACTACACTAAATCTTTCTTTCTCTCTCTCTCTTCTTCACAACACCCGTGTCCTGTAATAGTATAAGAGTATTCATAACCTCTTTGGCGCGCGCAAATTATAAAAAAAAACCACGCTCTGCATACGCTCCTTATTGATTTATATTGGTTTGCCAGTTTGTTCCATGTTTTGCTCTGATTAAGATTTTTACGATTCGGTTTTGTATTTTTTGTAATTCTAACAAGTAACTTGGTGTTATATTTACCCACGCTAATATTCCATACCATAATATCGACTCCACGAAGAAGTGTTATATAGATGTTGCAAAGGTCTCGCGAAGAAAGAAGTGCGCCCGATTACAAGCAAAAAGTATGGAAGGCCTCTATCGGGAGTTGGAGGAAATACCTTTTTCGGCGTCTGATAGGAACTGGACTATCCAGAAGCTTCGACAAAACCACTTGAACAAGGGAACAACTATCTTCAAAATAGCCGCCCAGAGAAGAAGATCTACTCAGGAGATTCGTGCCCCATAGTTCATTAACAATGCTCAAGGCCAGCTTCTTGTGGAAGGCGACAAAATTGTCCACAGATGGCGACAGTATTGTGAAAGACTTCTGAACGAACAGTTTCCCCGGGTATACTTTCCAAGAGCCGCTCCTAACCATGACGATGTATCCGACATTACTGTCGAAGAAGTTAGGAATGCGATCAAATACTCCAAAATAAGAAAAGCGGTTAGGCCAGACGAGATACCCTCTGAAATCTGGAAAAAGATGGGATACATCGGGTCCAGATGGCTCATGATTCTTATCTCCAAACTTATGAACGGTGATCCAATTCCTAATCAGTGGAGGTAAGTTACCTTCTTCCTTTGCACAAGGGAAAGGGCAATACGCGAAACAGCGGGTATTAGATGGCCGACTGTGGAAAATAATACGGCTATTTGATGACCAGTGTGGGTTTGTCTCGGGTAGATCAACAACAGATACAATCCAAAGTATAAGGATCGTAATGGAAAAACATCGTGATTGCTTGCATATGGCGTTGGTTGATTTTGAAGAAGCCTTTCATAGACAACCAAGAGATCTCTTATGGGTGGCGCTAAGACTCAACGAGGAGTTCCAGAAACCTACGTGCGCGTATGAGGGAGCAAGGACAAGAGTAAAATGTCCCGCAGGAGTCACCGAAGAGTTTCCAATCAAAGTCGGTGTACACCAGGGAAACGTCCTCAGTCCTTTACTATTTATTGCAGTCCCTCATTATCTAGTTGAAGGAAAAGTGCGATGGAGCTATCATAAGTGAAGATCAAACGTCCCTGCAACGTGCACTTGGTGTATGGGTGGATGTTTTGGAGGGGGATGGGTACCGTATTAGTTCAAAAAAGACAGAGTATCTGTGCTGCCCGTTCTCTGACCCACACCGGCCTATTCCATACATTTACTTGAATGGAAAAGTGCTTCCCAAGTGCGAAAAGTTCAAATATCTGGGATGGTGGTGATAGCGAAGCAACTTGTGATGATGACATCAATCATCGCATAAGCATAGGGCAAATGAAGTGGCGGGTAAACTCTGCAATCTTCTGTGACCGAAAAATGTCCCCTAAGCTGAAAGGAAGGCTCTACACAGGAGTTGTTCGTCCGGCGCTCACATTCGGTTCACTTCACAAGTATGAGGGAAAATTAACGTTAGCTGTGATGAAGATCTCTCGCATGACAGCAGGAGTAACAAAGCTTGATAGAATAAGAAGTTCCAAGATTTAAGGAAGCCTTCATGTAAAAGAACCAATTACAAGCTAGATAGAGCACGCCCGGCTCAGTTGGTATTGTCATGTTCAAAGGAGGGATCCTAAGAACCATCAATCAACGTTCCTACACAATCGCGCAAAAAAGGCAGACCAAAAAACAACTGGATCACACAGATGCAAAAACACCAGCATTTGATTGGCCTCAGTGACAGAGTGATCCGAAACAGGGAAACTTGTCGGTACTTTCTGAGGTCAAACCCGCAAACGCCACAGGCGGACCAGTAGGGATGCAGTAAAGTGGGAGGGTTGTGACCATTCTACTTCGGATCATAACCTCGCCGTAAGGAAAAGAAACATATCAACTCTACCAATGAAAAATAGACTTGTTTAAGAAGACTGTAGCGGCGTACTTAAATGATGAAGAGCATAAACAGCTTTCCGAAGTCTTTTGCATAGTTGCTTTATATGTAAATCCCATTTGATGAAGCAGTCTATTTTCAGACCAAGATATTTTAGACGTTGTACATTGTCAATTACAGCTTGCCTTGTCTTTGGTGTTTAATACATGTGTTGGTCTGATGTGCATTAGATTATTTTTTTTTTAGCGTTTATAATTAGTCCGAAATCGTGGCACCATCGGACTATAGAGTCAAACTCGACTTTCATGATGTTGATTGTTGGTTGCTGTTGTTAAATCCCTGTGGCTGACTACCATCGCTGTATCATCCGCAAAATCAAATCCAATACACCCTCGCAAAACGGTAAGTATTTGATTTTTATATATAATGTAGAGTAAAGGTTCCAATATAGAGCCTTGGGGAACCCCGTGTTTAAGATGTTCTTCTTGGCTATATGTGCCTATTCCATTTTTCAGGTAGCTTCTAAACCATTCCAAAAGGGCATACCCTCGGACTCCTACTTTCTCTAGCATTTCAAGCAGTTTATCATGTCTTAAAGTGTCGAAAGCTTTTTTAAAATCGATGAAAATAACGAGCCTGTGGCAGTTTTTTATTGAGATTGACATTAATTAAGTTGGGGAATTCCGCAAGAAGTTTGCTTATGTTTTTGTTTATGATTTGGTATTTGTCAATGTAATTTTGAAGCCGATCCGCTATTACTTGTTCGAGTGTTTTATCAATTGCAGAGAGAATTGAAATGGGTCTATAATTAAGGACATCTGTTTTCGTATCAGCCTTGTAAATTGGTCGTACTATTGCTACTTTAATGTCGTCTGGAACACATGACTGCTCCAAGCTTAAGTTAATAATGCGTTCTAACACTGGCGTTCAACGTCTTAAAGATTTCTTCCCTTGTGACCGATCTTACATAGATGGACTGCTCAGAAATCCGTACTTCTGTATGATATGTTTTTGTGCTACATGTTTGTAAAGGGTTTTTCAATAAGAACACGACAATTTTGTATTTAAATAAAACACAGAATAATTGAGATATCGGGCTGAAATTTATTCCAGGTGTAGTACATATGTTAAATTTAAGTATGGATCGATTCTTTGGAGCCAATTTTCCACCACTCTTCCACACATATCGGCCGGAACGTTGTCGATTTCGCGTTCGTATTGTTCCTGAGTAAAGAAACGACTTAACGTAACCCCATAAAAAGAAATCCGTCGGCGTTAAATCGCATGAGCGAGTTGGCCATTCGACCTTACCATTTCTCGAGATTACACAATTACCGAATTTCCCCTTCAATAGATCAATTGTTTGATCAGCTGTGTGGCATGTGGCACCATCTTATTGGAACCACGTATCACTGATGTCAAGTTCATACAATTCTGGTCAAAAATAGTCTTTACATGACACGACAGCGAACTCCATTGACCGTAACATGGCGATCATTTTCATCGACGAAAAAATACGGGCCAATCACATCTCCGGTATGAAATCCACATCACACGGTCACTTTTTGTGGATGCAGTGGAGTCTCTTGAAGCACATATTGACAAAGCCATTAAGCCAAAAACGAGCTTCATCGCTGAAGATGATTTTACTATGAAATTCAAGATTTTCTTCAAACTTTTGCAGAGCCCAATCGGAGAAGTTTCGCTGTTTCAAATGATCAAGAGGCTTCAGTTCTTGAGTTAATTTGATCTTATAAAGGTGTAGGCAAAGATCTTTACGCAAAATTCGCCACAATATGGACTGAGATATTTCCAATTCCTGTGAACGGCATGGCATCAACTGATTTGGCTCATTTTGAACTGAAGCACTTACGGCTGCGATATTTTCGGTACTTCGAACGATGCGTTGTCTCACTGGTATAGGAACATTCAATAGTGAATATGCTGAATCGAATTTATCCACTATAGCACGCACAGCCTGTCTTGTGGGACGATTATTACGACCGTTTGGAGATTATTAAAAATTACTACCGAAATTCTGAGTCCGGTGGTCGCAACTTTAAGAACGCTTACTCCAAGCGTTCTTAAAGTTGCGACCACCGGACTCAGAATTTCGGTAGTAATTTTTAATAATCTCCAAACGTTGCTCATTTGTGAACTTCACCATGATAAAAATGTAAACCTTGACTGACGTTCTGACATTGACAGATCATAAAAAAAGTTTAAGGGTGCGTTTGTATTAAAATACAAAATTGTTATGTCCCTACTGAAAAACCCTTTACAACATATTCCATTTCGTTTGTGAAACTAGAAGCGAGGAGAACCCTGCTTGAAAATGATAATTTTAATGTCATAAATTATTTTATCTAGGTTTGCTACAAAATTGTTCCAATTTTTCCTAATTGACCTTATGTTAAGTTAGAGTAATAGTATTTGATACCTCACTGTCACATCTTTACAGATTCTCAAGAATATAGGTCTGGATGAAAGACTCTATTAGGGATCCACGTGTAGGAAGGACAAATAAAACACTGAGCCTACATAGACCTAAGTATTTGTTCCCAGGAATTCAATTATATCCTTTAGATACTACAAAGCTCACTACAAATAAAAGAGGTATTTGTGAAAATCACATCAAATACATTATTCGAATGGGATGAAACAAAACTATCCCTCCTAGATGGATTGTAATTGTTTACTTTGCTAACCCAATCGATATTTCGTGGCCTAAAATATTACCAAAGCCCTGGGTGTAGTAATGCCCTAGAAAATCAATCAATACGAGCAGAGTACGTATGTAGTTTCTTTTGTTATTATGTTGCTTATGGGGAAATTTACGTTCTTACACGAAGCCCAGTACCGCAAATATTGGCTCAGGAGAAAACCACAAAAAAGTGAACGTTTCATAGTTTCGGCCGATAGTTAGTACTGTGCTGTTGCTGCTATTGCCTTTGATTTCCCCTTCTCACATTCTCAGGGCATTGTTTGGGTAAATTGTTTATTTGATTTTCTCAAATTATTTCCATCTGCATGCAATGAGATTGCAGATCCATCTGAGGTAGCCTAGGTCTCTCCTTCACCTCCCACTTTGTTTGTATCTACGTATGGATAGTTTAACCGCAGAGGTGATTAAACAAGTTACAGTCCGTGGGTGTCATTAGATCAGCTACTCTCGTTGTTGTTGTTTTAATTTGTTTGTATTGGTTACTGGTGGCTACTGCTTGCTGCCACACTATAATTATTGTTATTATGACGATGCTGAGCGATTGTATGGCAATGACCTCATATGATAGATATTGAATGAATTTGAATACAGGTTATTGGTGTGTACAAGTACAATTATTAAGGCGTTATCAATACAATATGTAGAGAGAAAAAAACTATCAAGTGTAGCGGGGAGAGGGGGTCGTGCAGTCGGTGTAGGCAATTTGTTCCACCATGATGAACAATTTCAATAATTTCACTTTTTTTTGCAGCAGCAGCAGCAGCAGGTTGATTTATCTGCTGAAGGTGTTTAAGTGTAGTGGATATATGCATTTGAAAGGAAACATTAAGTTATTTTCAATACAAGTGTTAGGTGTGAATGATTTTGCGTTGCAAAATTCTACATATTTGCCAAAAAGAGAAAATCTTTGCATACTTGTAGTTCCGGAACAGGTTGACTTATTTATTTATTTTTTATATTGAGGTATTTGTAGGAAAAAAAAAATGGGTTAATGCGATTTCTCTGTAAAGGAAAGCTTGTCTAACTAATTTCCGTTTAATTCTGAGTTAAAAACTATAATTAGATGGAACTGGGTCAACTAAGAAACTTTTCCCCAGTCGTCTTTATTTTACAGCCCATCCTTGCTTACTACGAAGTCGATTAATGTAATGAAAGGTGTGGTCTATATACTTGTTTATTGCCCCTAAGGACTGCAGTGTATATTGTTCTGGCTGTTACACGAGTACCCACTCCCCTCACATGACCAATGCGCTTAAGGGAGTATTATTCAAGCGAGTTCAAGGTCAAGGGAAAACAAGTCAGAATACTAGCGACGCAAATTGTGACTGTCATATAAAGTGTACCTATATAAGTATGTATCTCTGTAACTACATAATCTATTAAAAAGCTACAACTAAATTGGGGATCTATCTAGGGGCTCAATTATCCCCACTGTATCAATTTGATCAGCAAATATTCTACACCCTTATTTATTGTAAAGAGTGTCCCAAAATTCACGTAAGATTTGAATTTTGCGCCATTTGAGCGGTAAAGTGTTGCCAACGAAAAAAAAAAAAAGACAGCGTGACAGCTGAAAGTTCAGGGTTATTAAAAGTGGAGGGCTACACAAAAGAACAACGCGTTTTCATTGTTGAGCAATATTTTAAAAATAATGAAGGTTTGGCACCTACAGTTCGCAATTTTCGTACAAAATATGGTCGGAATAGTGATTTAACTTCATCAACTGTGAAGAGATTAATTCAAAAATTCTAGGAGACTGGATCAATTAGTGATCTAAGACACTCTGGCCGTCCGTCAACAAGTCGTTCAACACAAAATATCGCAGCAGTTCGTGAGAGTGTTGTTGAGAGGCCAGGAACATCAATTCGGCACCGTGGTCAAGAATTGGACATTTCGAGAAGCTCTCTACAGCGTATTCTCACGAAAGATTTGCATTATCATGCATACAAAGTGCAATTGACTCAAGAACTGAAGCCTACTGACCACGCACAGTGAAGAGAGTTCGTTGAATGAATTATGGAACAACAAGTGGATGCTGATTTTTCAAGCAAAATCATCTTCAGCGAAGAGGCTCATTTTCATCTTGATGGCTTTGTTAATCGTCAAAATTGTCCAATTTGGGGTTGAGAAAATCCACGAGTGATTGTTGAGAAACAAATGCGTCCACAACGTGTCACTGTTTGGTGCGAATTTTGGGCTGGAAGCATCTTCGGACCATTCTTCTTTTCTTTGAAAATTCGGGTGGTCAGGCAATAACAGTTAATGGTGCATGATAATCCAGTTTTTTGTGCCTAAATTGCAAGATATGAGTATGGATGTGGATGACATGTGGTTTCAACAAGACGGTGCCACATGCCATACAGACCGAGAAACAATTCAATTACTGCATGAGTCATTTCCTGGTCGTGTAATTTCCCGTTTTGATGATCAGAATTGGGCGCCCAGATCATGCGATTTAACGCATTTGGACTTTTTTCTTTGTGTTTTTTTTAAGTTTAAGTTTTATGCCAACAAGCCCACGATCACCCAGGCCTTGAAGGAATGAGTTGAACGCTGTATCAACGAAATTCAGCCACATTTATAAAACGGTCATGGAAAATTTCGACAAAAGAGTGCGTATGTGCCAGCAAAGCCATGGAGTCCATTTACCCGATATGCTATTCCATACATAATCCTATACATTTACAATTTTTAATTAAAAACCTGTGTTTTCTATCGAAATTACTTCTTGCGTATTTTTTGGAACACCCTTTATAAACACCAATAAAATTGTTCTTTAATAATTTTTTTCCTTTCAACATTACACATGTAAACTATGCAACTACGCAATCGAAACCTGTTATATGTTCAAAAAGAGAAAAAAGTGATTATTTTAACCCGATACGCCTTCTTTTCCTCGTCGAATGCGCTACTTCGCATTGATTATCTGACGAGGAGGCACAAATATGAATCGAAATTAAAATACTAAATCGTTCAGCGTTGGTGTTTAATTTATTCCATGCGAATAATTTGGTATTTGATTGAACATTTCTGGCCAAAATCCGCAGCCGGAACAAAGCGAATTTTCAAAATTACGAGCTATTAATTTCGTCAGCTGGCTACTGCCCTGTTCTGCTCGTTGTATAAACATGATAGAGTGCTGTTTGCTTTGTATTTTGGTTGCACGGAACTAATGGTAAGATTAATTGATATTCGCCCAGTTGATAGGATGAGATGAGAGGAGAGACACGAGTGTAATTAGGAGGATTGTGGGTGGATTACAGTGGTGATTTTATTGTTTTTAACAAGCAGAGCCGTTACAAGGGGATTAGAGAAGGTGATACTAAACTGAGATTACTTTATTTCGAGATAGAAACGAGGTGAACAGGAGGTTATTGAACTTAGTTAAACGTGAAATTATGTTTATTAGTTCAAGGTGAAGTTAAATATGTATCTATCTATCTATCCCCAATTGCAAAAACGAATTCAAATTTTAAAGTCATCCATCATTGCTCTATGTAAGCAAGGGCAGTATGTTCTTAAATGGTTCCTAAATACTGTTTCAAAAGAGACATATTTGGTTAGTCATTTGCTTCAATCTTTGAAATCATCTTCGGTAAATAAGCTTCTCTATTCCAGGCAGAAGTATTTGCCGTAAATCAGTTTATGATTTATGAGACAAAATCTTCACACACGAGGGAATCTTTTCAGAGCCATAGAGTCGTTCCTAATAATATAAAATTAAGTTGTCTACTTTCCTATTTCTACTCAAAAATGGCTGAACCTATTTTCATAACATTTGCATTTTTCATTATAGAATTTCTAAGAAAAGATTTATGAATATCTGAGCATTTGTCAGGAATTCATGCCGCACGCAAAAATTATTATACGGTTGCAACACTCTCCGCTCTGTGTGAAATTCTTGTCGATTATGGCATTAATCAACGAATATTTAAAGATATAAATCATCATTGTGTGTTATCATGGAGCTAAGCCATAAGGGCTGAACTAGCAAAATAAAGAAAAAGCGCGCACTCCCATCTGAAAGCATTGATTCGTGAAATTTAGGCCTAAACATAGCAAACTAATTTCGTTAATTTATTTTCAATCTGCTTGTATAACTGCCAACCTGCCAACAGCAATGCACCAGTGGATGGGTTTATGTTTTTGCATGTGCTCAGAATAGAGGCCATCAATTTGTTTACATTAATTTTTGGTGTGGGAATGAGAGACTTCAGTGAATGAATTTTAATGAATTTTTTAATTGGTTTGAGGAATTTTTCGCGCAATTAAAAAGGATATTACATACAAAAATAATTAGTCCTTGTACGGAGAATATGCTCATTTGTATGGAACAAGACGGTGCTAGGTTAATATCATTATAGCGTTTTCCAGGCGGAAATAATGGCGATTAATGAAACTCTATCTTTTCTGAAATGGAATGTAATATCTGCTAAGGCTATTAGTATCTTCACTGACAGCCAAGCCGCTATAAAATCTCTGGAATCTCTAGATTGCCCCATGTCTCTTAACAAGATGGCAGAGCAATTCAATATTCACCTGTGCTGAATGCCGGGGCATAGGAATATTCCAGGAAACTTGAGGGTTGATGATCTTGCCAAGCAGATTTTCTGATTTTACCGGAAAAGGAGAATCTCGGCATGCGTCTCGTTAAAGGTAAGCAATTGCTCAAGCTAAATGCTATCAAGGAGACTAACTTCAGATAGGAGACTGGCATTAAGTGTCATGTCACTAAACAGATTTGGCCTCAGCTGTATCAGAAAGCATATCAGCACAACAATTGGTGTCATTACGGGACACTGTTTCATTGGAAGGCACGCCAAAAGGCTTGGTCTTTTCTCTAACGACTTTTGTAGAAGCTGTGTGGTCGAGGAGGAGGAGAAGACAACTCTCCATCTCCTATGCATTTGTCAAGTTCTTCCTGTCAGAAGTAGGCTGTACTCGGGAGCTTACTTCTACGACAGCTTCTGTGAACTGCCTAACACGAATGTTAGGTACCTCCATCGATTCATTATAAGCTCCAATTGGTTCTAAGGTAGGACGGGAGAAATTCCCTGATCCTGTGGTATCACAATAAACCTACTTTTTTGGTCTAAGTGTGTCTGTGCTTAGGGCGCAGGCAGCCACTTCAACCTAGTCCACACGGTTTACACATACAATGGAAATAAAACTGATAATGTGCTGGCTAAGGCATTAACACCCTTCATTGTCCTTGAATCATTGTGTGGCACAACAAAAGCTACTACACTTCTGAAGGCTGCGAAATAACTATTCCACAAATTCTTACAAAAGAAGTGCAAACTTCGTCGGAAGTCTGAATAGAAACATCAAACCTCTTTGCTATCCACCCAAAGACAGATAGTGCAAACATCAGTGCATAGTCAGGGCGTTCAAAATTCTAGGCCCACCTAGTCAGTCATCTCTGATTCACCTCCATTTGACTGTAAAGCTAGTCAGCTTTTTGTGCGATAGTGGACTGGATTTCTTGTCAAAAGTCTGCCTGGAATTTTAGGTAGCTCTGCAAATGCCACAATCAGAACAATTTTTAGATATATTTCTCTGTGGTTTGGTAGAAATTCGTTTATAATTATTTTAATGGTTGATACACGTTATTGGAAACGATTTCAACTGAAAAACCAATTAACAAGTTGACTAGACTCTTAGTCAATTTTCGCTTTCAATATGTCAGGACTTGATTGAAAATTGCCTAGATTATTAAACGACCTGTCATAGAGAGTGACAGTTTCAATGTTGCATTTTAGTAAAGACGCAAACCTTAAATAGAGTCAATGAACATCGATGTCATCTAGCACTTATTTGACTAACAAAATGAGTACTCGTATTCATGAATAACCCGAGTTACTTACAACAATACTATTTAAGTGGAATTAGAAGTATCTATTGTTGTTGAAGAGCGCAGCGATTTTTGTGGTTCTACTTATCATTGGTGCATGGTTTAAGGTTTTTTTTTTATACTATTTAACAGATTATTTTATGCGAAAACTGTTTCTAAATTTCCATATATTATACGTGTAGGTACATGACATAAGTTTTTTCGAAGTTTGCTAAGATACCACATGAAATAGCGCTCCGTGCCAGAAGTCATTTCCCTCATGCTAGACTCCATTTTTTCCGAGTCCACTTATATGTGTAGCTCTTATTGTCTTCGCATGACATCAGTTATTTCCAGGTAGATTCCTTTTTTTAATCTATTAAAAGAAGAATGTTGTCCTTATCCACTGTACTACTCGTACAGACGCTGTTTATGTACGAGTAGATATGTTTTCCACGTCAGTTTTGTACCTAGAATTACTCCAGTGGTCCAGTTGAAGAGTTATACCCATCAACCCAAAAAATATCCAGCCATTACACTTTCTCCTTCGATTAAAAAGCATCAAGGTTGTTTTATTCGACAAGTTATACTAGTTTTCTAGGATTGCTCTCACTATCTGAACTACGACCGTTGCCTGATTTTAAGGTTACCTGTTTCTCTTGAGTGTTCGCCAGAATTTCCACCTCATCTGCACAGACGTCCTGATCCATCACCATGAGGCTCCCAATTGACTACTTTAAGAAAAGTGATACCACCAGGAATTTGGGTAAATCGATAACATACGAGTAACTTATCAAATCTGCAAGAAATCAAACCAAAAGATACTCAAAGTTCACAAACCCTAAACATTTTACAAACAGCAAACTTTTACTTAATTACTTATCGCATTTCCACTGAAACGCATCGATGTGAATCACGTACATCGATAATAACCAAGAGACGATCTCGTCCCGCGACGACGATGACAGGCGCGATAACCTCTGTAGGGATGGTAGAGGTTTCATTTCTTTAAGGCGCTCACAATATTCACCATCGTCGCCATCATAGTGATCAGTGGGAAAGTCTTTTCGCCAGACCAGCGGCTCGGTATCAGTTTTCTTCTGCAAATCACCATGTATGGAAGCGAGATAACACGGCCCTGTTACTGGTTCCGCTGCGAAGGAAGTTGTCCTGGACACTTGTGGTTGTGGCAGAGGAACTTGTTCTACGCAAAGTGAAAATCGACCAACGACAAATCACTCTTTTAATAGCCAGAGCCACTCGTTGCAATCTTTGCGTGTGCGTGCCTAATAACTGTAATGTGTTCCATACTGGGAGCTCAGACACAGTAGAGGTAACTGCATTCACTGCATCTACACTCACCTAGACTTGTTGTCGTCATCGGACTAATTCATGTGACAAACAGATGGCGCGCTAGATATTATTAATGCGTTGATGGTAATTAAATGTCATCCAGTGAAATTTTTCATAACTAGAAGAAAACGAGCAACTATCGCAATCATTTGAATATTATGTGCCTCAGAGGACGTGTAAATCCGTGCCAGACACCGATTGAGACATTTTTAAAGTGAAAAGTGCGAAAACACGTTAGGACTTGGGTTGTTTTTATTTTTCTTTAGAGGCCTCTGTTAAGTTCGTGCGTTGACAAACGCCTCGTCAGACTGCAATAGGTGAGTAGATGAGGGGGAAATTGAAACAGTAGGCGATCGATTGGCTGGACGTGGTTGAGGTAAGTCTATCTACAACCACAGCCTACTAGTTCAATGACTGTGTGTCATGTAGGTTCAGCGATTGGCGATTAATTTATTGTTTGTCGTGTGCAAAGTTTCTTTTGCAACACAAGAAAAACAGAACAGCGAGTCGAATTTCGCTATTTTTCAGATTTCTGTCAATGTCAGCGGACGGAAACAGGAAGTGAAACATTTTACAGATGACAAATAGTGAGCACAGAACCGTGAATGGTGCTTCCCTTCAAAGGTTCTATCAGACATTGACAGAGAAACGAACGGGAAATCAGTTGACTGACATTTGGGTGCTTCAATGCAACGGATGAATGCACTTGTAGTTTCATGTGGAAATGAAATGTCTGTGGTCTAAACTATAATTTGATTAGTAAAAATGAATTTAATGAGATATAATAAGTTTTGATGTGTGACACGATAATTGCAATTTTTTAACAAATGTTCCGCTTAACCTTATGCACGGAATCCACAAATCAAATGCGTGGGAGATATCATGTTTGCCAATTCCGTCTGTCTGTCTGTGGGTGTTTAACGGATTTCGAGACGAAATTGGAATATTCAACCTAACCTCAACGGCTATAACGATTTTGTTCCAAATTAGAATTTCAGTTAGGTTACATACAGTGGGCAGCAAAAATAAGTTTCCACACAATTAAGAAAAGCTAATGTTGACTGATTTTCCTAAATTCAATGTTTTTAATCAAAGTAATAATGGATATTTTTCACTTACATTATATAATAATTAAAAAACGGAACAGATATAAAAAAAGTAAACATAAACAAAAAATAAGAATATTTTATAAAAACCTTAAAAAAAAATTGCAGCAAAAATATGTTTCCACACACTTTAATAGCCACAATGTTCGCCATTATTGAGCGACATGGACGCTAATCGATGAGGCATGGAACGCGTAAGCTTTTGGCATTCTTCTAGAGTAAACTGAGGCCATAACTCACGGATGCACTTTTTTAGTTCGTTTACGTTTCTTGGTTGCCTCTCTGCTATCCTTATCTTCAGTAAAACCCATAAGTTCTCTATTGGGGAGAGGTCAGAGCTTTGTTGTGGCCACTGCATCAGATTAGTACCTTCCTGCAGCACATATTCCCTTACTACTTTGGCGTTGTGGATGGGCGCATTATCCTGCTGCAGCCCACAAGTCTTCTCCAATAAGTCGTTTTCCTTCGGGAATTATACCTTCTCGTAGCAAATTGAGATAAACAGAAGCATTTACTTTTCCCTCCAAAATAACAATTTCGCCCACGCCATATGAGGAAAGACAACCCCATGCCATAACCCCACTTTCAACGGATTTTAGTGTAGGCTTGGCACATTTATAAGACAGTGCCTCACCTTTTTTCCTCCAGACACAAACTCTGCCATGCGAATAGTTCATTCGTATCATGGATTCATCCGTCCAAAGGACCTTATCCCAAAAATCATCGCCTTTTAAGACATGCTGCTGGTAAAACTGTAATCTTTATCCAATGATGACCTTGCTTACATACGGCAATTTGCGGGCGATGCGACCGTGTTTCCCATCTTCATGTAGACGCCTGCGAATTGTGTCAACCGATGGTACTTTGGTAGCCTCGTTGCTTATTTTGGCTTTTATTTTTTTAGCAGAAAGTAATGGGTTATTTAAAGAGATGTTTTTTATCTTCGTATCAAGCCTTTTGGTTGTTAATCGTGGGCGTCCTGGCCTTTTTTTTGCGGAAATCCGCCCATCTTCAGCAAAGGCACTAACCACTTTATTGATTGCCGTATGGGATTTTCCTAAAACTTTCGCTATATTCCGGTTGGAATAGCCTTCATGATGCATATTAATTATAACTTTTCTTTCGGAAATCGTCATTTGCTTAAATTTAGCCATTTTTAGCACTTTTATAGAACAAAAACCTAAAATATTTAGAACAAGGGCTTTTTACTACTGTAGATCAAACTGAGACCAGAATTATAAAACATTCTTACCGATATAATGATATAACACACAATGAAATAAAAAAAATTAGAAAACTGGAAATTAAAATAAGCTAACGGTCCAATATTCAGACACTAAATTGGTGGAAACCTATTTTTTCACTGCTTCAACTGATAGCTTAACTCGAAATGACGCTTCCACAGAGAAATTTCATAGTACATGACCTAGGGGAAGAATACAGACAAGTTAACAGTTAACTTAACAATTCATAAAAATATGTTGCAGCAGGAAAAAGAACTAGAATTTGCAAGTACAGTCAGTTTATGTTTTTAACATTCTATGGAAACTTATTTTTGCTGCCTACTGTACATGCTGTCAGATGGCATACCAGGTTTTTGGCGAAAAATTCATAATTCGACAGTAGGCTATTTCTTGGCTGTGACTCAGTCGAATTTGTTTAAAATCAATGTCTAATACAAAACAATATTTAGCAACAATTTTGCCTGAATTTCGAAGATGAGTGATTTGAAAATGAAAAATTCGATAATTCCGTATAATCTCGACAGGTGGCGGTGCCAGTCGCAAATTGACGTTTGTTTCATGGGGTGACATTCTTCAAACCATGACATACAAAATATTAGGCAGATATGTTTGACAGCCATTAGAAGAAGACAACTTCTCGTATTTTTGCAAACCTGAAGAAAAAAAAAGGTGCAGAAACCAAAACAAAGTTGGATAAACCTTACGGGGTGTCTGCAACGTCGCTTGAAATGATTTATAAATGGTTTCGAAATTTCCTATGCGGTAATATAAGCACAAAGAACCCCGAACGTCCTGAATGTCCAATTGAGGTTACCACACTAGAAATAGTCGAATTCATGGTATGCTGATGAACGATCGAAGAATTAAAGTGCTTGAGATTGTTGAGGCTGTTGGTATCTCAAATGATCGGGTGCAAAACATTTTGAAAAATTATTTGGATATGAAAAAAAAGTGGGCGCGATTGGTGCCGCGATTGCTCATTCTGAACCAAAAAAGGCTTGGATGACCACTTCGAAAAAAAAACGAATTGCGGTACTCATTGTTTCCCCATCCGCCATATGCTCCAGATTTAGCCTCTTGCGAAGATGAAGAAATGACTTGGAGGTAAGAGATTCGCATCAAATGAAGAGGTTATCGCCGCAACAGAGGCCTATTTTACAGAGTTCGACAATTATTACTCGGACGGCTTAAAAAAGTTGGAGCATCGCTGAGCTAAGTGTATAGAGTTAAAAGGAGATTATGTTGAAAAATAAAATTAATTTTTGCCGAGAAACGGAATTATCGAACGCCCCTCGTACACGTACTTTATTCCAAACATACTAAGCAGCGTTCAAAAACACATGCATTGTTCTTTTTTTTTGACATAGCTGGGCTGTAAGGCGTATTTTTCTAAACTTTGAGGGTGATGCCTGCCTCTCCTGTACGTGACGGACAATTATATTTTTTTTAAATCATTGACTGTGCTCTACGACAAATTCTAGTGAGCCTTATGCTAACAACTTTTCAGTTCTCTTTCCAAAAAGTTCACATGTCTCACTTTCTGAAATTGATTCACTTTTCATGAATAAAATTCAAAATGAGTTTTTTTTTTCGATTTTTCCTGAAAATAGAATCGGATCAGATGAAATGTTTAAATGAAAAGTGTTTTATTGAAAACTGGTAAGGTAAGCTACGAGGGCAAGGTGAAAAGTTCTCGGCCTGACAATAAAAGACTGCGATTTTCAGTTAAAAAATGATTTTATTTTTCTACATAATCTCCCTTGACTTCATCACACTTGGTCCAGCGTTTCTCCAACATCAGTATTCCTTCTCGGAAGTGAGAGTCTGGAAGGCTGTGAAAATATTCATCTACGGTCCTCTCAACTTCTGCTTTGGATGCGAAGCGCTTCCCAGAAACAAATTTCTTTAAGTTCGAGAACAGATGGAAGTCTGAGGGTGCCAAATCAGGTGAATAGGGCGGATGGCCGAGCAAATCGTACCCCAAATCCCGCAGTTTTCCCATTACACACTTGTGTACAGGTGCATTGTCCTGGTGAAAGATGATTTTTTTCTTCTTCAAACCAGGCCTCTTTTCGTGAATTTTGGCATCCAGCTGGTCAAGAAGGTTGGAGTAATATTCGCCTGTAATTGTTCTGCCTTTCTCAAGGTAATCAATTAACAGGATCCCTTTCGCATCCGAAAACACATTGGCCATGACCTTTCCGGCAGATGCGATCGACTTAGCTTTCTTTGGCGCTGAACCACCGGCTTCCACCCACTGCTTCGACTGCTGTTTCGTTTCTGGCGTGTAGTGGTGGACCCATGTCTCATCCATGGTGACAAATCGCCGCGGTCGGATCCCTATTGAATCGGTCCAAAGATTGCCGCGAAAATCGTTTGCGCATTTGCTTTTGATCGGCATACAGCAAATGCGACACCCATCTTGCGCAGAGCTTACGCATCCCTAAGTTTTTGTGCAAGATGTTTCGCACCCTCTCTTCCGATATACACACAGCCTCAGCTATCTCACTCACCTTCGATGGTTTCGGGTGTGGTTGCGGTTTTTGGCCGTCCTTCACGTGGGTCATCTTCGAGGGACGGGCGACCACGTTTAAATTCAGCTTCCCACTTTTTAACGGTTGACATGGAACGAACAGAGTCCCCGTAAATTTTTGTCAACTTTGGATGAATTTCCTTAGGGGTTTATCACCGCACAATATTTAACGAAAAACATGCAAGACGTCTACTGCAAAAATTCGTGTAAAGAAAATACTTGAGAGAACAAGTTGAAACTTGTCATACGAACTAATGAGAAGTGCAGCCAGGCAGGAAACATAAATTTTTGCTGATTGGAACGCCATCTCTGCGTTAGGCCGAGAACTTTTCACCTTGCCCTCGTATATTATCTTTTCTATATGAAAACTGTTGATGAAGCTATTTAGGAACATAGATAACATTATTATTATTCTCCAAGGTCCCTGAACTTGAAATCACTAGAACCACCTACAGCACAAGATGCCAGTTGAAAATCGGAAGTTGATAGCGTTATCTTTAGTATAACATGATGCAATTATTTTTTGTTAAGTCAGTTACTTCAGATAAAATCTAGTTAAATAAAAACAATTCCGTTTCGTAACAATATTTGGAGATACTTCGTTTAAGTACCAAATTTCTCTTTTGTGTAGAATAAAATATATCTCTGGTTTCATCTGGTACGTCTGAAAAAAGCACCTATCTGCTTTGCTTTAAGTGCGGTCACATAAAGAATTGCAAGTTCTTATTCTAATTCATCAAAATCTAACACAACCACGTTGCATCCACTTAAATTTGGATATGTTCAATGGTGCCCTGATATACATACATATGTATCTACTGACTAAATATTTCACTTTGTGTGCATTTATCTTCTCATTCCCATTTGAATTTAGTGCCATGTGTTGGCATAAAAGCTGACTTCCCCAAGGATAACCAGAAACAATTAACTACTCACTGTTTACAGAATTCCAAAATAGGAATAAACAGACACACAAAGACATGAGGAGAAAAACATATGACTATAGTTTAGACTCACTTGCCGCAACAGAGCATAAATGAGTGACGACTATGAGTTTATTTTTTCTGAAAGTTTCAAATGGAAATCCGCGGTTTGTTACCCCTCACGAATAAAAAGGATGAAGAAAGAAATAAAACAAAATTAAGTAGACAACGGAACGGAACTCTCGCCTCGAAGGCACATGGTCCATGTTCACATAAATAGTTTCCTGGTATTGTAAACAACTTAGTATGTATGTTTCTTTTCGCGCAAGCGGTATCCATCATTATTTTGATTTCCCGATGAATACATACGTACATTCCATAATGAATCTAACAGATCTACCATCGCATTCGATGGTTGTGCGGCTGTAAAATTTTCCACTGTTTAGAGATGAATTTGTTTGTACACCCCCCGCCCATCGTGAATTTTGAAAACCCATTGACGGTGATTTTTGAGGAATTTCCTTTGTGTGCACGTTACACTTGTGCGCAGTGCAGATTTATTATGAAATTCACAGACAACAAGCTAAAGATACAGATTGTTGTTATAAGGAAGTGACTGCAACAACAATCGCAGCCGCACTATAGTACGAGTACTTAATTCTATTTAAGAATTTTGATTAGAAGTCATTAGTTCCATTCTGTAGATACGTTGTTGTTGTAGGGATTGCATGCAATCAAGATACAACGAGTATCTAATTCTCAACTGCAATTGAAATAACGTCTTCTTCATACAAAAAAAGATTTGCATTAGTTATGAATTGCATACGGTCTCTGTGTGTGGTTTATCTTTTAATTACATCGCAAGAATTTCACTGCATTTTGAGGGTACAATACAAAATTTCCAACACGACTACAGCCTCCTGACCTCAGTCAGGCCATAAAACTGCCACTGACATGAGCACTCTCCTAGCACGCAGTTTTCTTCCAAAAGCCATTACTCTCTCCACCAGCAAAGCGGTGAATGTCTAGGTTAGCACACCTTCTCCAAAACGATCGACTGCAGCCAGGTTAGGACTTGTGTCCACTTTGCTTTCACCCAACGAGTCGCACCGTTTGCCATTTCATTGCCAATTTCAATTCAAACACGCCCAGCGGCCAAAACAAACGATTCATGTTTTTTGTGCAGCTATTTGTAGGCCCCCGTGGGTAGTAAAAGACATCAATGTCTGTCGTCCTAATGCAAATGCAAACAACATCAACAAAGAGGCACACACAGTACGAGTACAGCGTGTAGAGCAAAATACTAATGTCCCCAATTCGCGGTTCAGATGTTGGGTTGCACCGTGTGCGCCAGTTTACCCAATCTGCACTTTGGAGGCCTTTGTGTTGTCGCACATGTCACATGTGCGCAACTCTAGCGCAGCGTGTCAAGTGCAGATATCTAAACTACTAATGGAATTTACCTGTGCGTCGATGGTGCTCACATCCATTGTTGCGAATGCTGTTGCTGCTGTGTCAGGTATCTAGATGCGGGAGAACCACAGAGGCGCGCATAAGAAATTGTAATAATTACAATGTGACCTAATCACACCAAAGTGGAAACCGTATGTGTGAGTGTCTATGAAAAATGTTGAAACACGAGTCGTGAGTTCATTGTTGTTATGACTTTGTCCTACTCTGGGGTATCTGTATGTATCTAACGTATGTAATGATGATGCTGTGTATCTATGAATTTGCTTTTGATTCGTATTTCCGTTGCTAGTTTTAAGAGCATTACGTACAGACATGTGAGAGGTTGCTTTGTTTGTTAAAATGGCATGCTACCGGAGTTATGTTATTCTAATGCTGCATGGTATTGTCGATGTTGGTTTTGAACTCCATATTTACGAGTAATCGATCGTTCTATCTAGATACAGATACACTACCTGAGGCGGATATCATGCGATGATAGACTATTGAAGATTAATTTCCAGTGAAACTTTAATGAAATCTTCAAGGGATTTATTGTTAACTGAACATGGAAAAAATTCTCAAACTTCGAAGCGTTAAGCAATGCCTCTGCGATGATAGATCGCCGTGATGAGCTACTCGTCTTTATAGTCGCCATCATGGGCTACTATAAAATTTATGAAGAACTCTTGTGTTTTCTTCTGGTGCAAGTACATCAGCTTGTTGAGAAAATGTTTAAGGGTTTTGCGTTATATGGCAGTCAGGGTCGTATACGCAATGTTGAGGAGGCTGATGTGTCTATACTATGGGCATACATGCATATATGTATGCTTCGTAGCCTATCGCCTTTACCAGCCTTGTTGGACTTGAGCTTGGTTATATCAATCTTTAACTTACTTTGGTCGGCTGGTCATCCACGTTTAATCGCCGCCACTAATGACTCTAATCTCTAATATTGCAGATTGGTAGGGAACTATTTTTTTGAATTTTACTGATATGCCCTTAAGTTGATTTTCGACTTTTGTCAGTTGTGGTCTTATTTTTCTTAATAGAGCTGCTCATTCTCTCAAACATATGTCCGTTTAAAACTGAAACGTTTCAGCCACAACATCCACAATACATTACCGCGGCAACGATTAAAACACGTCGTCTGCTTTTTTTAAAAGTGCTGCTGAGCAGAAGAGTGTTTCAGCGTGCTTTCAAAGTCGACTACACACCGCTTGGTTTATTCGAATTTGCGCAGCCGATTCGGTAACACCGCGCCATACTCTGAAAATCTGTAGTCCAGTAATGCTCATGTTCAGGAATTGTAAGGCAGAGAATTTTAGTTTTGGCAAAGAAACGAACAAAAAAAAAAAGGCGTTCAGTACAGCAAACGCGTTAACAAATATGAATACCCCAGGATATATCCTGCGAACAGTAGATAACTATTTCCACCAAAGATTGCTGCTATGCGAAATGGAAATAGGGACAAAGGAATACTCCATAAACTCTGACGTTCCACAGGGCTCCGTCCTCGGACCACAATTAGAATTCTACCGGTTTATAGAACAATTTAAGATGAGGCGTCGCGCGTCCGTCATTGTTGGTATGATCCCAATCGACATCCTAGCTGATGAAGCTAAAAGAATTCGGGTTGGAAAAACGGAAAACATTTCAGATAAAGAACTTAGAAAACAAGAGAGGACAGTATCGCTAAGAGTGTGGCAACAACGATAGGATACCCCACATAAGGGTAGATGGACACACAAATTAATCCCCAACATAAAACCGTGGATAAGTAGAAGACATGGGGAAGTAAACTACCAATTGACGCAATTTTTGTCGGGCCACGGCGGCTATCGCCGATACCTCCATCGCTTTAGACTAGACACCTTGTCAGAATGCCCAGCATGTCCGGGATGCGAAGAAGACCTGGAACATATCGTTCTTAATTACCCAAGGTTCCTTGAGGAAAGAAGACGATTCGAGAGTGAAACAACACTTAATGCTACAAATATAATAGCAGAGATGCTAAGAACGGAAAGCAGTTGAGTCGTGGTTAGCACATTATTAACCCGAGTACAAGTCGAGCTCAGGGAGACAGAAAGCCCGAGAAGAATGCTGAAAATGCAGATAAGGACGGCCGTGTAAACCGGAATATCCGCCCCGCGAAGTAATACCTGGCGGTGGTTCCGCGGGGCGGGGATCTGAGCTAGATGAGGTAAGGCTTAGTCAGTAAGAATCTGACACTACTGTGCAACCTACTGTACTTGATCATACTTAAGTATTACAATTTGCCAGTAAGTACCTACTCAAATTTTTATTCATAGTCTTGTACTAGATAGAGAAATAGAATTTTCCAATCTGAGATGAGATTGGAGTACAGCGCGCACAATTGGTCAAGAGAAAATGTATTAAGAAAAGAAATATTTTTCACCACCTCGCCCACTGTCGTACTCTTTTTGTTCCCCTTGCTCATAAAAGCGTTTTCTTTACAACCACTTTTCATTGTACAGGGTGCGCCATCTTTTATGTCGGTATGTAAACATTTAATAACTTTGACATTTATCAACCGATTGACTTGAGTAGACATGTTTTTGAAACGTCAATTCAGTACAATTTTAACCATGAATCGCTTCACACCGGAACAACGCGCCGAAATAGTTACGCTGTACATTGAAAATAGTCGTTCAGTTGTGTTAACTCAACGTGCATATCGTCGAAAATATCGTGGCAAACAGGCACCTTCTGACAACACTATTCGTCGTTTGGTGTCGAATTTTGTTGAGCACGGGACAGTGGGAGATCGTCGACATACCGTTCATCAACGCCCAGGACGTTCCAATGAACTGGTTGAAGCGGTAAGAGAGAGTGTTGCCGAGAACCCACATGTGTCGTATCGTCACCGCGCTCAGCATTTTGGCGTCAGTGGAATCACCTTGCGGCGCAAATTAAAGGATGATTTGCTTTTGTTTCTGTATGAAGTGCAATTAACTCAAAGAATATTGCCGACAGGCCGTCCACGTCGCTTGGAATACGGCCAAACAGTCGCTCGAATGGTTGACACTGAACCTGATTTTTGGAAGCAAATTTTGATGACCGGCGAGGCCCATTTCGCATTCTCTGGCGCCGCTAACAAGCAAAATTGCTGCATTTGAGGAACGAAGAACCCACACGAGATCCATGAAACACCATTGCATGACCAAAAAGTGAATGTTTGGGCCGGCGTTTGCGCCAAAACCATCATTGGGCCATTTTTCTTCAGAGAAGACGAAACAGTCGATGGGAACCGATATCGGTGGATGTTGGCTCATTATGTCTGCCCACAAATGTGTGAAAAAGGTCCGAACGGTTACTGGTATCAACAAGACGGTGCGCCATGCCATACTGCAAATCAAACAATGCAGTTTCTGCAACGAAAATTCCCTGGACGTGTGCTGACAAAAATTGGAGACATTGACTGACCACCCTGATTTGACCCCTCCGGGCTTCTTTTCGTGGGGTTATTTGAAAAACTAAATGTACGGCAGCAAGCCTCAGACCATTGACGAGTTCAAGGCAAATAGCTATACCGCCCGAGATGCTCGAAAAAGTGATGGAAAACGCAGCAAAAAGGGAACATTTTGCTTTGGCCAATAGAGGCGGCCACTTGATTGATGTTGTATTCAAAAACTAGTCCAAATAAATTGTAAAGGACCAAATTAAATAAAAATACCCATAATATGGAAATGTTTTTTTTTTTTTAAAGTAATTCAATACTCAAATACCGACATAAAAGATGGCGCATCCTGTACATTTCTCTGTCTCTGCGCTTTATCCGAAAAGTTCTTTACTTTCCTTTTGTTGTAAATACACTTCTAGTGATGCCAGATATCGTTCTTTTTTTCCCAACATTACTGTTAAAATTTGTTACGAGTATTTTGTTTTTTAATATAAGAGATAATAAAAGTGCATAGGTAAAGATAAATGAATGCATAATGTTTTACGTATGTCCATATCTATACCATACCTTATTTTCGTTCGTTGTAAGCTAATATCATCTTTATCTGTGGACACTTTGCATATCCAAATACTCACTAAAGAAACTTTTAAGGTGTTCTTTGATAAAAATGCATCTGGTATCTCTATTTTTCCAACTAGGTCATGGCTTCACAGATTCTCTCCACAGATATTACTATCAAAGGGGGCCAATAACCTCCCGCATCATGGTTGCTCAAGTATGAATTTCCCACTCCCTCACTGTTTTTCGCAAATTAAGAAAAGAAGGTTTATAGTACCTAGATACGAGTAGTTACTTGCCAATTTGAAATGATGTCTTCATTTCCGACAGACCACATTAAAGAAAGTTTATTATGAATAATAAAACTACCGTTTCGCATATTGACCGATGAATGTAGGTAATCTTCCTCGCTTTGTCTGAATTTAATTCCTCCCTCCATTGAGCCACCAATTAAATATGATTCAGCCTCTGAGAAAACAGCTAATTTACTGAAAATCATTTCTTAATCCCTTTCTCTCTCTCTCCAGTACTAACTGCAGATACACAGATATGTATACCTAATCAATTAGTCACTTATTCCGCATTGGCGAGGGATGCTTTTCGGTTAAAAGTGCAAATCATGAATTTTAAATGTCGAAGAAGGCAAGAAAGGTACATAAGTACGTGAAATAAAAACGAAGGGGATATGGTGAAGGTGATGGAATAAAGAATACCAGAAGGCCCGTTCAACTGTAGCATCGCGGCTGTGGCGTGGGATTTACGTACTCGTAATTCAGAGTTTATTCTGTCGATTCTTCCTTTCCTACCCAATTTACGTGACCCAAATACGATGAACGAAAAATGAGCGTGTGTGTACCACACATACACGAACCTAGTGCTGCAGTTTATGGTGCACAGATTTAGAATTAGACCGTCCGCGTCATATATACTCGAAATTAAAGCGGATTGTATTACATAATATAGCTCGCATCACACCGGTGATATGGGGGATCGGCTATGAGAATTTTATTCGCTTTATGACAATTGAAGTTGATTACATTGCGTGATGACTTTATTTGTAGATTTTTATTTTTCAACTTAACTTTACTAACCTTGTTTTTTTTTCTGTCTTTATTTTCATTTCAGAATTCATCTTTTTCAAGGTAAGAGTAATTTTAAGGGCAAAATTTGTACGAAAATGTTAGACTGAAGTATGCTCTTGTAATCAGGTTAGTAGACTAATAGTTGTTTTATGGCCTATACTTTACATTTAAAAGTTATTCAATGTTAAGTTTAATGTTACGGGTAACTTTCTGGTTAATTATTGTGGTGAGACACTGAACAGAGTTGTCAAGTTTGTAATAAACTAATAATAATGACTTTAGAGTATACAAGATAAGGTACTTTGTTTGCTATGTGCTTTAGCTAAATGTAAAGATTAGAAGTAAGTCCACTGTTGTGATACCACAAGGATCTTGGAACTCTTTAAATCTAGCCGCACAATGAACAGGAGCTGCATATGAAGCTTTGGCGTCACAAAACACAAATAAATATCCTTTTTTAAATGGAGAAGGCTAGTCAAGTGCAAAAAAGATGACAGAACTCCTTCTTGTTCTTGCAGCTCCTACAATGACACCTACTTCAGCCCAGGCGAAATATGTCTAGTTAGATCACATGTAGTTCCCATCTGCGGTTAGTTTCACTGAATGTATTTAGCTTCAGTAATGATTTAAATATATCTATGTAGCAAACGGTATGTTGAGATTTCCCTTATACGGAATTGAAGGGTAACGATTCCATATCAGTGGAAATGCTAATATCCCATTCTAGCCACGTCAAGTTTTCCTCCATTGCCAGTATCCTTGCCTTCAATATGATACACATCCGTTGTATTGCTTTCCGCAAAATGTCTCTTCTTTATTATACTGCTGAAAGCTTATAACATTTTTAATTAGTTCTATGGTAGCAAACATGCTAACAAACCACAACGCACCTTAACATACTCGTAATACTGAAAATTGAAAAAAAAGAACAACAATAAAATATCCAACATTACTATAACATACCAACACATTCCTCAAGAAATTCAAACACACCACCTGATACTCTAAGAAACCATAATATACCAACAGTACATAACCAATTCATGCATATCCTATATACCTTCATATGCGTTAACAAATCACCCAATACTATAAAATGGCACAATTTAATGTGATATATCACAGAACCCTGGCACCAAGTAGTATGCAATGAAATGTGAACCCATAGCTTGCGGTGATATACTTTCAGGTGCGAGATGTTGGTGCAATTTCAGTTTGCAATGCCATCAATCCTGACGTTAAATCTGTTTTAATATTTGTTACAGATAGGATTTCCCTGACATAACCATACACATTGTAGCGTGTTAACTGAAGTATTTAGTAAAATCATGGGAGAGCGAACCGATGGGCACCAATATAATGGTGAATCTGTGAATTTTGCAACATCATTATCAACCAAATCTGTGTTCATTATTTTTTATTTATTTCGACAAATTTGGCACTACTGATTTAATCGCGAATTGAGATTTAAAGAGAATTAGTGTCCACCATCTTCTCACATTGAGATCTTTTGGCTTTATTACAAGTGTTGACTGATGATGTCCTCTAGCCTAGTTTGTTTAAGAACCATGACAAATATAATGTTGACATGATAAGTCGCTAAAAAAGAAGGCTCGTTGGAAGCGATCGTGATGTCCTCGGATAGGTGGACTTCATCAAAAATGTTCATGAAATGAGTACACGTATTGTATAATACTCGTTCATAATAGTTCTCTCTATGAATCCGATTGTCTTTGTTTGGCCGATCTTTCAGAATTGGGTTCAACTGTACAGGTTTTAATAATGAAAATTTTCCATCGCAGTATAATCGGATTCTTCGAATTTTGTTTTAAAGTTAATTACACAAAATTGGATTGGTACAATTCTACCTTAGTCATTCTGGGAATCGTGTCTATTTCTCCCACCAACAATCCGAAGACTGATTGCAGCAATTACGAGTAAAATGTGTCATCGCAATAATCCATATAATTTCATTAAAAGCACTTGCATCACTATTTGTAAATCAAAGCAAATTCTCTTCTGAATAAGTGTTTACTCATTGCAAATAAAAACACTTAACCAACTTAATACAAAAATTTACTTAATTTTCCAAATGATTTATACTTTTTGCTACTTGTGTGCTACAGTGAGATAATAATTATCTTTCGTAAATGCTGGATTTAAAAAAAAAACAAAAACAATTTCGCCGGAGGTAAATTATTATTGTGTAGATACTTCATCACCTATTTTTTATATTTTCCTTGTTTATTTCGATATTTTGAATGGTTTCTTGCACTACAGTAGAGGGGAGAAAAAATACACCTAAACCTCCCATTTCCACTAACGTGACAGTAGGCCAAGAAGTTATTCGTTTGAATTGTAATACTCCAAGAGCCGCTGTACCGTATTGGAAATATATAAACCTCAAGGCACTGCTAAAGAATCAAGCATCATAAAAATACAAACCCACCTAAGTGTCAGAAGTGGGTGTTTTTTTTTGCTCGTTCAATACTGTTCCATCTACGAATTTTATACATACTTAAAGTACGATAATTCCAAAAAGTACACAGCGATTAAATTGGAAAGGAATTAAGTCGACGTGTCAGAAGTGGATGTATTTTCTTCTTTCTCATCTACAATATTACATCAATGAGTAATTTGAATGGAAATTTAAATTAAAAATTATGAAAATTAGTTCGCAGCTAGGTCATTGCTAATTAATAAAGTAACGTAGAAATAGACCCCGTCGAAGTGTCCGAAGTGGATTATTTTTCCTTCTTTCGATACTCTACCATGAATGAATTGTGTGAATATAAATTTTGCACTATTTACTCAGTGAAAGTGTAATGATGAAAAAGAGTATGTAGCCATCCCTCCCAGTTCTCCAACAAAAGTGTAAGTGAGGTGGATGTTCGCTGATGTAAAACACAGCATCTACAACCCGAATGACGAATTACGAGTATTAGAACAGAATGGAAATAGACCCCGTCGAAGTGTCCGAAGTGGATTATTTTTTCTTCTTTCAATACTCTACCATGAATGAATTGTGTGAATACAAATTTTGCATTATTTACTCAGTGAAAATGCAATGATGAAAATGAGTACGTAGCTATCCCTCCCAGATCTCCAAAAAAAAGTGTAAGTGAGGTGGATGTTCGGTGATGTAAAACACAGCATCTGACAACCCGAATGACAGCAAGTGCCGCCACTACGCTGCTCTTTCAATTCTATAGCCCATCTCCTATTAAACAAACAGCAACATCAGAACTCTCCCGCTGTGCAAAGAAAACAAAAAAAAAGGATAAAGAAAATGAAAACGATAAATGGAGGAAAAACTGGGGGAAAAGTATACATACTTTGAAGTAAACAGTCTAAATTTAGAAAATGGCCATTGGGATGAGATTGAAACGAACGACGATAGGATGCAGTGGAAGTACTCGATTTTTTAACAAACTCTATTGCAATTGCAAAAGAACTCCATGAAAAGGGTGCGAATAATGATTGTGTGTGTTCACTCCCTGGTGTATCCTTTGTGGATAATTCTTTTATTTTTACCAGAGGAAAAGAAAAGAATTCAATTGCAGATGTTGAAAGACCTTTATCGAAAATGAGATGAGCTTCCGTTCGTACAGAGAGATGAGTCAGCATTTATTTTTGGTCGATTACAAGTCTCTGGAGATGGGTGTATCAGAAGGAGAACGCTACGTGTGTATCTTAGAAACGAAAAAAAAAAAAAACAATTTGCACATGGTCTGCAACTAAATTAATTGAGAACTTTCAATAAAACTACGTGTCGTAACAAACATTCGTTCGTTATTGCAAAACCTTATCTGGAAAATATTATCGTTTATCAAAAGTGACACTTCTAATGCGAATTAAGTTAGATAACCTTGTCTATCGTTGTTTGATTGCTTATCGATAACTTTATACAAACATTTCATAAAGTCAAGTTTATAAAGATACGTAAATCACGGCTATTCGATAGCGCTTTTTTGGAAAAAAAGTTTTCAGGGAAATTCATTTGACACAGAAGACTAGGAGTTTCTCATTGGTGCCTTCAAAATTGTACTAAGCTCATTGTTATAACTTGAACCTATAACAGATTCAAAGATCAATCAGGTACATTTTTGCGATCCAGACGACGAAATTTTGGAACATTTTTCTAATAGTGGCTACCAGAAACATTCAATTCAATTCAATATTCTATTCAATGATTTGACATTTACAATTTACAACTTTTAAAAACTAATGTTAGCATTATAGATCATTTAGGATATTCAATCAATAGGCAAGCTTTTAAGTGTTCTTCATACTAATACTCAATGAGCAATAGAAAGATGCATCCTTTAGTTGCAGAAACTAGAGGCGGATGCGGATATAAATTTAAGAAAATATGAGTATTATGAGGTGGAATAGTAGCCAGAAATCTATCATTACTGCGAAGTTCAGTAGATTACCACTTCTAAAGAAACAATTTTTTAGGACTTTGTAAAAATATAAATGTTTTAACGGAAGTATCTTTGAGTAACAGGAAAGACAAAACGGCATTTTTTCGAAATGATTCTTAGGATGTGTTTCTGAGTTACAATCAAGGGTTGTAGATTATTGGAATAAGTGCCACCCTAATATCCCAGTCCATACTGCAACTTAGATTTTACCAAGCCGTAGCACACCGTTTCCAAAGGTTTACGAGAGCAGATTTGTCTAAGATAATAGATACTCGTACTTCCTTAATATAGACGTATGAACACCCCAGCTCATTTTACTATCGATGTATAATCCCAGGTATTTATAAACATTTTCGATAGTGAAGCAATTAGAAGAGCAGCTCATATTTGCATCATATGTTTCAATGTTTCTGATATCGCAACTAACATATAAACTTTTACAATCAGCACTATGAAAACAGAAATTAGGGATGTGAAGATCCAGTGCGGGTAACCTGAAAAATATAATCTTAGTTTTGTTGCTGATAACCAGTTTGTGCATACAAAACCAATGCCTTAAGACCTCCAAATCGTGGTTAATGTCTGCAACGTAAGTCGATAACCGAATTACAGGACAGGAATTACTATCATTAGCAAATCCAGTTTTCTTACTTCTCAAATTCAGGGTAAATATTGAGTTTATAAAGATCAGAAATAAAATAGGATCCAATACGGAACCCTGTGGGATACATATTCGAACATAAAGACACTCACTGAAAGTCCCGTCAATCTTGACAATTTGTCTCCTGTCCTTAAGATAAGAAGCAAACCAACCAAGAAGTATTTAAACTATCATATACATGATTACACAAATTCAAAAGTGCATCTTCCGTCGATATACCAGCTCTAAATCCGTATTGATTGGTACTGAAAACAAACTTATTTCAATATAAAATTTTACATTTAAAGCAAGTACAACAACCGGCTGGCTACGACGTTGGTACGCCTGCTAAATTTTCGGTTTTGTGGGGACTTGTTCGTAAAGAGAAAACATTTTCAAAGAAACTCGTGCTATGGCTCTTTTATGTCTTATATTAATTTTATCACTTTGCATGTTAAGAATGAACAAAATAAAGTTCGAGATATTTTTGAGAAAACGAAGTTTTGAAAAAATCCTTTATATGATCTCGTCTGCGAGGATGTCGATGGGGACCATTCTTGCTATAAGGCGGCTTCGTCTGAGATGGTTCGGAAGCCACTGATTGTCCGTAGCGCGCAGTGTCTATATGTTGATGATGGTCTCCTTTTGGTCTTAATCGTTCTTAGTGCCTGTACCCAGACTGGAGCGGCATATAACACAATCGAGGTGACAACTCTGGAGAGCAGTATTCTTCTAGCGTATCCAGGTCCACCGATGTTAGGCAGTATACGCGAGAGAGCTCCCTGTATTTGCAGTGCTTTTCTTGCTGAATAATTAACGTGCTTTTTGAGCTGCAGTTTCTTATCCAGCATTACTCCAAGGTATTTAACTTCTTCTTTGGACCTGATTGTTTGGTTACCAACCTGAAAACTCACGAATTTTACGGTTTTTCGGCTGGTTATAAGGACAGCTTCTATTTTATGGTCGGCTAGTTCTAGTCCGACGGAAACTAGCCAATCTCTTATCTGAGCAATTGCTTCATTTGAAGCTGATTCGACTGTATAGATCTGTTTTGCAACTGTCACTACGGCAATGTTATCTGCGAATCCAATTATCGTTACTCCGTCAGGCAGTGTTAATCGTAAGACTCCGTCGTACATGATGTTCCACAGTAGCGGTCCTAAGGCCGATCCCTGTGGGACTCCCGTAGTGACGTTGTAGTACTTTACCCCTTCATCGGTATTATACCTTAGCTTTCTGTTTTTGAAATAGTTCGTCACTATACGCAGCAAGTAATATGGCGTATCCATCCTGGCGAGTGATCTTCTAATCAACGACCAGTTCGCAGAGTTCAATGCGTTTTTAACGTCCAGCGTTACCACTACACAGTACTCCTTTGTACCGTTGAGCCATATTCTTCTTCGATGGGACCTTCTGCTATATCAACTACCTCTCTTATGACATCAACTGTAGATCGCGCTTTTCTGAAGCTAAATTGGCGGTCTGAGAGAGCTCCTTTCTCTTCTGCTACTGCGAGTAATTTATTATAAATTATCTTACGGTTCTTTCCCATGGTATCTAATAGGCCTATTGGGCGATAAGACGATGGTTCTCCTGGAGGCTTCTTTCCTTTTGATAGCAACACCAAATGCTGTATTTTCCACTTTTTAGGAAAGGTTCCTCCTTCGAGACACTTCTGCATTGTCGCTATGAAGAGGTTTGGTCTCTTTTTTTACGGCCGGTATTAGTGCCTTATTTGCAATGTCGTCGGGTACGGGCGCCTTGTGGTTGCCTATCTTGCCGCATGCCTTAAGCAACTCCTCCATAACAATTAATGGGATATCCTCTGCATTGACTTCCCTTATTGTGTTGTACATAGTAGCTGGTGTTTTTGGGAAAAGGTTCTCTATTATTGATCTCAGCATTATTTTGCATGTTATTGGAGGGGTTCTACAACCCTTCAGTTTCGTCATCACTACTCTGTATGTCGAGCCCCATAGGTTAATGTCAGCTTTTTGACAAAGACGTTTGAAGCATGCGGTTTTGCTCTCCCTGATGGCTGTATTTAAGTTGCGTATCGTCAGTCTAAGGGTGTCCAAGCGTTGTTCAAAGTCCGCTCTCCGTCTTGATCGTTGGATTTTGCGCCGGGCTTGTAGGCATTTTGCCCAAAGTATCCTTATTTCCTCGTTCCACCAATAACATGCTGATGCCTTCCTGCTATTTGTTCTTCTAGGTATTGATGGTTTCACTTAGATATAAGCCACCGTTGAGCATCTCTTCGAATGTGTCCTTATCGAAACATCTACATATCATTCCATTTTGGGCCCGCAAGTTTTGGGAGCTGGGCTGGTTTCTTTTCTTTGATTTCGATTATTATCACCTGATGATCGCTATGCGAGTATTCTTCTTCCGCTTCTTGTGGCGAATACTTTGACAGTTGACAGCTAATGTCAATATAACTGTAGAAGTACCAATCTTTGAATACAAAAAAAAATATATATACCTATAAATGGCTGGCTAGGAATCGTTTTAATGAACCACTTAGCTAGGTTTTTTAAAAAAAATACACCAAATATGGGGAATCGCTTATGAGTTAGTTAGCACAGATAACATACGAGTAGTGTCCCGATCAATGCTTAAGCTTTGTTTGAGCTATGACATGATGGTTTAGGAGTGTTTTCTGCCGTCCATCACTAGATGATGGTCAAGTGACTGTCACACTCTGCAGGCCTTGTTTCTTGTTTGTTGAAATATTCTTTTGTGCTACCATCCTTCTCCTCTATTGGGATTACAAATGAGGCTAATCTTTCGTTTAAATGGCATGGCAGAAGCTCAATACATTTTGCCTAAGTTTGTTTCTTGTAGCCCTCTTCCTTCCCATACTTCCTGTGAAGAAAACTCAAGTGACTAAGCTTGTGAGTCACATAAACCCGATTCTCGTCGTCGTATTTATCTACTCTTTTCAGATTTTCTAGGCCGACCCATACGAGTATGCCAAACTCCGAAACCTAATCATGACTACTTTACGGGGACATTACGAGGGTCCCTGAAAAATTAAATAAGGAACACTCTTTTCGGTATAAAAACATTTTTATTTTTCAACATAGTCTCCTTTTAGCTCTATACACTTCATCCAGCGTTTCTCCAATTTGTTGATGCCCTCCAAATAATACGATTTCTCGAGCCCCTCAAAATAAGCGTTTGTTTCATCGATGTCCTCTTCATTCGACCCAAATCTCTTATCTCCGAGCCATTTCTTCATGTTTGGAAACAAGAAATAGTCGCAGGGGGTTAAATCTGGGGAATATGCTGGATGAGGGAGGAGTTCGTAGCCTAACTCATGGAATTTTGCCATTGCGACTGCGGACTTGTGCGCCGGTGCGTTGTCCTGGTGAAAAAAAACTTTTTTCTTCGCCAAATGCGACCGTTTTTGCTTCAAATCGGCTTGGAGTCGACGCAGCAGCTCTGTGTAATATGCGCCGGTGATCGTTTTACCCTTTTCAAGGTAATCGATGTAAATAACACCGCGCGCATCCCAAAAAACTGTCGCCATGACCTTGTTTGCTGACAAACCCGCCTTGGCCTACTTCGGCTTCGATTCACTAGGAGAAGCCCATTGTTTTGACTATTCCTTGGTTTCTGGTGTGTTGTGGTGAATCCAGGTTTCATCCACGGTTACGAAACGGCGCAAAAACTCAGCCGAATTTTTCTGTAATATCGCCAAACACACCTTTGAAGTTATCAAACGAATGCGTTTGTTGTCGATTGTGAGCAAACGCGGCACCCATCTTGCGGAAAGATTTTTCATGTCCAAATATTTATGTAAAATCGAAATCACTGAGCCATGTGAAAAGCCTGTGGCCTCATCAACTCCGCACTTTCACTCGCCGATCGTCCATTATCAAACCATGGATTTTGTCGACCATTTCTGGTGTGGTGACCTCAATTGGGCGACCAGAACGTTCGGCGTCACTTGTGCTTGAACGACCGCAGACCGCACCGAAATTGAGTAAACCAGTGGTGAATGGTTCCAATCGATGTTGAAGAGTCCCCATAATATTTGTCAAGCTTTTTTTTGGTTTGCGTGATAGTTTTTTCTCGCAAAAAATAGTGTTTAATGAGCACTCGAAATTCACTTTTTTCCATTTTAACGAAAATGCTAGTAGGCGTCTATATAAAATGGCTGCCACAACAAAACTATTTGACAGATCTGTCTGAAAATTTGGGTGCGTTCTTTTGAAAGATGATTCTTGACAAAAAAGAAAATTAAATTTAAGGTGACGACACAATTTGTGTTAATTTTCAGGGACTTATTGACCCACCCTCGTACAACAGAGTTGGGCGTAATAAATCACAAAAGTAATCTATTACAATTACACTAATTGAATTTACAAAGTAATTGCAGGTACTTGGTAATTAAGATTATATGTAATCAATGTTTCATGACTACGTTGTAGTCGCAGTAACTACGTTATTGCAGTATGGAGTACTTGTAATTAGTAAATTATTACTTGGATTAGCATTAACCATTTATGTAATGTGAAATTTAATTTTAATTGTAATCTTTTCTGATTGCAATTACAAATTACCGTAATTTGAATGATTTCCGTAATTTAAGATTCGCGATTACTTTGCATCTCGGTTAGATAATTACAGATTACAAAAAGTAATCTTAATTTATGAAATAAAATAAATGATTACATTTTGTAATCGACTACATTTTGTAATCATGTAATTTATCAATCGTTTACAATTTGCCCGTCTCTGTTTGAAAATGTCATTTCAATTAGAGTAGCTCTGAAAACTCAAGTTTCAAGAAAACGCATTATGAAAATGTTCTCAGTGATGTTGCGAGCGACACTGATGGCGATGTATTTAGTGCATTTGATGTGCCGCGATCTCTTATCAAGTCTCTAATTCAATTATAAATGAATATTTACTGGTAAATCAGTCTTAAGATCAACTGGAGGTTACTATGAACCATAAAATTAAAGCCTCTATTTGAATTTGTTTCTGCTACCAGTTTGAGTTATATTTTTTGTTACTTTCTAGTTAGCACATTCTTGTGTAGCAGTAGTAAGTCCAGGTGTCGCTGATTGTTAACTTTTTTTTTACGAGTATTGTCAAAGAGTAGGTTAAATATGCAGATAGAAAACCCGAATCATTTTATGCCCTTAACATGCTGGCCATAAGTTTTGATGGGTTAAGTTGCATTTTGTTAAACACGTTTTAAACGAGTCTATTGAGTTTCTTAATTGTGTGTTATTCTTTGCAAGAGAAATCGAAATAGAACTGGCTATAGCAAGTTACACGATGGGAGTTTGTTTTAAAACAATCTTTGTGAATCTATCACAATGGTGTGTTGTAATTTTATCCGCAAACTAAATTACTAAATGTATCCATCTTCTGGCACTGTGGATCCCACCGAATGAGTTCAACATCATGCAGAAATCCACCGATTATTTCAATCCGCATCGATTGTCGGTTTAATCATTCTATTTATAGATACACAATGAACAAAATTGTTACAATCACTGTGCAACCAGGTGCATGTGATGCATGTGCAAATACAAATCGTTGTTCGTCATTGCAACATCACCATGCAGGCTGAACAAAAACAATCTAAGGAAAAGGAAAAACAAAAAATAGTTTGCGCACGCCTTTCATTTCTCACAGTCGACTGCCAGTAACAGCCCAGTTATGAACTGTACACACATATTTCTGCCCGGTTTCCTTATTACTCACCCAAGGTTGCCCCAGCTGCAAAGGGAACAGGCGAGCACAATCCATGCCAATTTAATCCAATCCCAGTCAATGTATAGCCCAAAAAAAAATAAAAAAACACACTACTACCAGACAAGTGAATCCTCTCTAGCAGTGAAATAAAGGCGCCCAATTCAAGCGAGAAACTATTAGAAATGCCCAACAGCTTCACGCTTTCACTTGTCAGTGTAGAACTACTTCGCGCTGCATTCCTGTGACTTCTATCGTAAAATTTGGCCCCAAATGGTTTTTATGCATTCTTTGGCGGATGTACTCGTATTTGTGCAGCTGAATGTCTAAATCACTTAAAGAGTTTTCAACCAGAATCAGGAATAGAGGAGATACTTACAGAGAAAGAGGCGAAATGGAGGCCATCAAGTCGTTAGGGTTGGTGGAAATTTTATTTTGAAAACGAGGTCAAAGGAAAATCATTGAAGCAGATGCAAAAGATAATTTCACTAGCGACGGGATGGAAATTGCATTAATCCATCGGTTTCGGATAAGAAACGGTGCGCCCCATTGGCAGCAGGGAATAACTGAATATTTTATAAGAATTTAATGGCATGATTGCATAACGGTTTATATGGGAAATAACCATTGTGCATAAGTTCACGGGTACTCTCAAAGAGCCATGTGATCAATGTCAAGCGACGCGAGTAGTTTGGGAATAAACCTTGAAGTCTGCGGAACGAAAACTAGAAAATTGAAGTTTTACGACGATTAGATAAGCTTAGATGGTTTCCTTTGGTCAAAATGATTGGTATATCTTCCCAGAGCAAATTGGTGGGTGGTTTAACATAAGGTCAGACAAAATGAATAAGTTCACTTACATTGAGCAAGAGTTGGCATTGACTTGTGTTTAGGAGTAGTTTACAAAAATGAGCAAGATCTCGACTGCAGCACTAATTTACGCCATAAATACGGACGACGGACGACGGATGGCAGGGGAAATTTAAAGCTGTTCGGTCATTCCTTGCGATTCGAGCATCAAGCAGAAATATTTTGGGAAGAACTTTATATTTTTTTCCATTAAAAAAAAGATTTCATTATGAGATCAATTTTTTTTTTTTTTACACATCAGGTTGGCAACTAAGTAATTGTCGATTTCACACATAGATGTCTTTGGCCATATTTTTTTTTAATGGCTTCTGTCAATGACATATTTTTTTCCTTTTGACATTTGATAGCTGTCAGTCTTACTTTGCTTTTGAAGCAAATTGGGTGCATTTTTGTGAAAAGGTATTAGTTTAACGTCAGTTTTAATATGGAGTGCAAAAACGAGCATTTTCGTCATATTTTCCTTTTTTTTATTTCCGTGAAGGAAAGAACGTAGCGCAAGCTGCTAAAAAGTTACGTGATGTGTATGGTGAAGAAGCCTTAAAAGAAAGACAGTGCCGGAATTGGTTTGACAAATTTCGTTCCGGAGATTTTTCACTGAAAGATGAACAACGATCAGGTTGACCAGATGAGCTTGATGATGATCAAATTAAAGCCATAATCGAGTCGCATCGTCATGTAACTGTACGAGAGACAGCAAAAAAGTTAAATGTGTCACATACAGCGATTGAAAAACATTTAAAACGTATGAAACTCGTTAAAAAGCTTGATATTTGGGTTCCACATGATAGTTTTCCCGCAAAGCTTATGGCTTAACTGCAGGAGGTTATTCTGCTGACAAAATTGTTGATCTCTGATGTTGATGAGACTTCTGGGCAGCTCGTTCAGGAGGCTAGGAACCATATGACGCAGTTGAAGTTTTCCATACAAGTTATAAATTCCATAATAGACGTTGGGTTTGTCTTCTTGTGTTGATATCGTGTTGTAAAGGGGTTTGGAAACGGTTGTCATCGTAATATTCTAGTACAACTGCCATCTTGAATATATTTGAGACGCTGATAATTTTAAAATCGTCTCTAGCTATTACTTTTAGGGCTCTATTCTGCAATTTCTCCAGAGATTGGATACATATGTGTCTTTGCTGCACCACCCCATGCAAAAATGCCCTAATAGTACTCTTGCTGCAGTTACCGGTTGTAGTGTGTACTTTTTCAGATAAAATAAACCAAACAAGGTGCTCTTTAGTTTACGGCGAAGATTTGTTATGTGAGTGTCCCATCTAAGGTTACATTCGATTGTGACTCCTAAGTACTTATGGACCCTTACTTCTTCGATACATAATGCGGTTGATGCAGCTGGACAATCGTTGTTGTGATACATGATACCTATATTTACCGGTTGTCACAACGAGGTCCCTGGATATGCATCAGTTTTGTTTTTGAAGCATTAATAACAAGACCGTTATCGTGACACCATCTTACAGCCTGGTTGAATTTCGCCTGCATTGCTTCGCGGTATCCAGGGATCGATGTTTTACCACAATAGCTGTATCATCGCCGTACGCGAAGGGAACACTTTCTGTGAAGACTCACAGCAGGTCATTCGTGTAGATTATAAATAGTAGTGGACCCCATTTCGAGCCCTGTGGTACACCATATTTTGTCCCTTTCGGTTTATTTTGGCTTCCAGAAATTTTGACTTGGAACTGACGGTCGGTTAAGTAATCTAACAGTCAGTTTGCCAAAGTTCCCCTTTTTCCCACCCTGTACATAGTTTCCAACAGCTTATGGTGATTTAGTGTGTCAGAAGCTTTACTAAAGTCGATGAACATAACCAGGACGTGATGATTTTTGTTGAGGCTCCCGTTGACCATGTTCGCAAATTCGCCTAAAAGTTTGTTCGTATTTTTATTTTTTTTGTAAAGCATATTGATTAGCTCCAATCAAAAACCTACCTTTCAACAAAATCGTTGAGCCTATTCACAACAATTTCCTCAAGACATTTTTCTACAACGGGCAAGATTGAAATTGGCCTGTAGTTTTCAATGCTACTTTTTGCTCCTCCTTTGTAAATCGGACGTACAATAGCTGTTTTGAACCTTTTTTGGAATAACACATTGATCCAAACTTCTATTGATTATTTTTGCGAGTATCAGTCCAAAGGTTTCGGCATTGGCTTTTAGGTCCACTGACCTCATTCCATCGATCCCAGGTGGTTTACTCGCATTTAACTTACGTAATATATTCACTATCTTATTAACACTAGTGTGCTGCATATAATATTGAGTTCGTGATGCTGCTATTCACATGGATCGAAGTAGTGTTCCCGCATCTGTGGATTATTTTTGTTGCTTCCTTTCAGAAGTAATCCGAAAACTGACCGATGACCTCATTGATGCTTTTATCACTGAAATTCTTAAGGATCTGCTGATCCACGGGTATTTGCAGCTTAGGTGTTATCAACGGGTGTTGAATCCTGTTTCTTTTATAGCTATTTCTATAAAATTGTCGCGCACTCATATATTACATGCATTTTTTCGGCGAAGCTGCAGTACATTGCATCTACATTCTGCTTCAAAAGTACCGACTCCCAGTTCGTGGCTTCTATCAATTAATTTACGACATGTTTCCGGATCCGCTCGTTCTTGTTTCTGTTTAGGTTAGCCTCTATTTTTGTAAACGTCCCATAGAAGGTAGCATAGTGATCCTATATGCAAGATTCAACGAGCCTTGAAAACATAGGCCGCGCATGTATGCTTATTAGAATCTAGTCAATCAATGTCGCGTACAAAGTAATCCATGGCATAGAGGTCACTGGTGTATGGGGGTCATATTTAGGCCGAAATGAAGTGGGAACAGTTCCTCATCTGAGAACAGAATTGACTGCCAGCGTGCCTGCATTACAATTTATTGCATCTCTGCAGACATATGTTCTTATATGTTCTTACTACGAGTAGCTAGCGTAAGGTATGGAGCCTTATGTAGCTGGTAGGGGCGAAGGTGTAGATAGTTTTTTACCATACTTCTGATGCATTGATTGCTTATTCCTATCTGGAAGTCTATTTTCCTCATGAATTGTGCAAGCAGATAGTCTTCAGATAGTCGTTCCTGGACAGTCACTTAAATGATTTACTCTTGGAATCGTTTAATGACATTGGACACTGTTTCCTTAGCAACTCCAAGGGTTCGAACGATGTCACATTGCCTATAGGAAATTGACTTAAAACAATTTCCACAAGGTGATGTTACGGACCAGTTAACCCGTCGTACTATCAGTTTGTGCAATTATATCTTCCCCGACTCGGTAGGTAGGTACTACCTCCTTTGTCGTGGCTTTATCTTCAACAAGACGGAGCTTATTAGGGGCATACCGCATAAATGCTTATAAAGGGTATCCCAAAATTCACGCAAGAAGTCATTTTGATAGAAAACACAGGTATTTAATTAAAAATTATAAATGTTTTATTGATTCATAAAGTATGCAGTATAGGATTATGTACGGAATAGCATATCGGGTAAATGGCCTCCACGGCTTTGCTGTCACATACGCACTCTTTTGTCGAAATTTTCCATGACCGTTTTGCATAAATGTAACTGAATTTCGTTGATACGGCTCAATCTGCTCCTTCAAGGCATGGGTGGTCGTGGACTTGTTGGCCACGACCACCCATGACCTTAGACTTCAAAAAACCCAAAAGAAAAAGTCCAACGGCGTTAAATCGCATAATCTGGGCTGCCAATTCTGATCACCAAAACTGAAAATTACACGACCAGGAAATGACGCATGCAGTAATTGAATTGTTTCTCGGGCTATATGGCATGTGGCACCGCCTTGTTGAAACCACATGTCGTCCACATCCATATCTTACAATTTAGGCACAAAAAACTCGATTATCATGTCGCGATAGTGAGCACCATTAACTGTTATTGCCTGACCAGCCGCATTTTCAAAGGAAAGAAGAATGGTCCGTTGATGCCTCCAGCCCAAAATCCGCACCAAACAGTGACAGGTTGTGGATGCATTTGTTTCTTAACAATCACTCGTGGATTTTCTGAACCCCAAATTTTGACGATTAACAAAGCCATCAAGATGAAAATGAGCCTCATCGCTGATAATAATTTTGTTTGAAAAATCAGCATCCACTTGTTCTTGTTCCATAATTCATTTTCTCTTCGCTGTGCGTGGCCAGTAGGCTTCAGTTCTTGAGTCAATTGCACTTTGTATGCATGATGGTGCAAATCTTCCGTGAGTATACTCCGTAGAGAGCTTCTCGAAATGTCCAATTTTTGACCTGGAATCTCAACAACACTCTCACGAACTGCTTCGATGTTTTGTGTTGAACGTCTGTTTAAGATCACTAATTGATCCAGTCTCCCTGAATTTTTGAATTAATCTCTTCACAGTTGATGAAGTTAAATCACTATTCCGACCATATTTTGTACGAAAATTGCGAACTTTAGCTGCCAAACCTTCATTATTTTTAAAATATTGCTCAACAATGAAAACGCGTTGTTCTTTCGTGTGGCACACCATTTTTAAAATTCCTGAACTGTCAGCAGTCACGCTGTCTTTTTTTTTTTTTTTTTGCGTTGGCAACAGTTTACCGCACATATGGCGCAAAATTAGAATTCTTGCGTGAATTTTGGGATAGCCTTTACAATCCATTGTCTTTGTAAAGTTCAAGACACGAAAAGTACCCCTAATTCTACTGATGACTTTCTGTTTTTATAAGGTCATGCAATTGGGAAGAATACTCGTAAGTTTGCCGAAACAGCTCGTAAAAATGTAATTTTCTAAACTTTTGATTTTGCTGTCATTAATTTCCTTTACCTTCAAAAGGCATCCATCTGGGTCTATTGTACAATTCTTCGTCTATATTCTAACGCTAAAATAGTGCTGCATAATATCCCCAATTTAGCAATTGCATCGACCTCCTGACTGAACTTCTCTAGCCATTTTCGCTACTGACTACCACACCATAATTGGATACAATTAAACTAGCAATTCATTACCTAATTAGTGAGCAATTGTGCGGAAACTGATTTCAAAATCAAATTAACAAATGTCTCGCAACACACACAGACGACACTTTCTCTCTTCTCGGTTGAGTGACATCAGATAAAGAGAATCAAAGAAAGAAAAAAAAAAACTGAAAAACATATTCCGCGAAATTTCATCACAATCTCTTTATTCTATGCGTCCACTTACTCAGTGTCCCATTTAATGCACATTAATGCTAAAACTTTTGCTCATTGTAGTAACACCGACAATTAACCATGATGAACAATTCAATTAATTTCTTTAAAATACTACGAGATACTTTAACAAAGGCGACTATAAAATCTAGAGACAATCCCACACCGATAGAGCAAAAAAACACATCCGCTGCGTATCATTAGAGCTCTCCTTAATAATAAAATACAACATACTATCATCTCGGTGATGATGATTACATTAAATCTCTTTGTTGATCCCATAGATGGCAGTTGCCAGCCATGATCTTCAACACGTTCTCATAGTGAAATGCACTCTATAGCTACAGTTGTAGTCTCAATTGACCCTGGCCCCCGATGCGACGTGTATTACTTTGAAGAGCATATGATTGCAATTGAACAGAGGGGACGGGGTCTGAGTAATTAAAATTAAATTCAATTCATTTCGAAGCGGAAAGATACTAAAATTGTTGCATTCAGATTCATTTACTAGCTAGTGAATCCATAAATAAATTTAAACAAGATTTTTACTGGAGAAACAAAAAAAAAAAAAAATTTCCGGATTTCAATGATGCGCTGTGCGGCGTTTTATTACTCATTCAATCGGTCATGTGTCAGAGATGCATCGGTCATAGATTAAGGTAAGGTTTACATCACCACACACAAACTTGTCCCTTTGTCACTTGAGTTCAATGACATGTGTGCTCACTGTGCGATGTTTGTGGTGGATCTTGTGGTGTAATTAAGCATAACGGTGTATCGCATTTTATTGGGTTTTCGATAATAATGTTTTAAAAAGAGAAAAATATGTTAAAAGACAAAAAGTTGAGATTCAACTGCTAAGCGAAAGTAGAAAATTGTATTTACATAACTGAAAGCGATTTATTCACATGACATAAGGTCAGTGTATTGTACGATGTAAGCCCTCCATCATGGCGCACTATGGATAGTGATCCATCAAACTGCATGTAAGATTCGGAGACAGTGTGTATAGCTGTGGTGTGCTGAGTAAATATATTAATCAGAAACCATCTTCTCTACGAGAAATTACGTATTTAACGCTTACCATCGGTGACAGGCCCCTTAAATTTCAGAAAGCAATTGTCATTGATTTGATTTACGACGTTGTCGTCAGTTCTTCTCGATATTTGTTTTCAATATGGTCTTGGAATCAATCTAACTCACTTACTAATAGTAGAACTCCACACTCCGTTATAGCGTATGATCTACGCTTTGACTATTGATATCTCGTTTAGATGTCGCTTGTAGAGTTTAACAATTCATTGCAGTATGGGGGATGGTGCTGCTACTCGTATGTGTCAGCACATCGCTTACCGAGGACATGAACGCTAAAATGGTTGCAGTCCAATATTCAGAAGATGGCGAATTTATGGACTGTAGCAGACGTTGTCCCTCTGGAACGCAAACAATTGCCAAGAGCAAAGACCTTTGAGCCAGGACCACCTGTCCCAAAAGAAAGACTCCTGCTCATGCTCTAAAGGCAAAATCGTGGGTTCCAAACCAACGATAGGGCCAAAATAGAAATGGATGAGCCAAGAGCTGAGGGAAAATAGATGGTTGTGTCACTAAACAACCTAACTTTGGACCAACTGTGCAAACAGTATAATAGATTGAAGGTGGGGTTGTTAAAGTTCAAAAAATATCGACGGCACCGTAACACGTAAACAACGTGATGAAGGTAGTCCAGGTAAACCTTTATCATAGCAAGACTAAGTCAACCTTCATCATAGCAAGACTCGACCTTCAAAAGCAAAATGCAGACCTAGCTCTCTTTCAATTGATTGAACAGACAAACTGGCAAAGCCTTTGCGATGAAGCCGATGTCGAACGACTTTTAACAACTTTGCTAATAAAATGACTGACATATACATACAATTAGGAAACGTAACAACAAACAGGAAGAGAAGTAAAATCAAAAAATCCGTGGATAACGCCCGATGTAATTCGAATGTGCAAAAGAAGAGATGAGCTTTATAGAAGGTGGAAAAATAACCCACTAAGCCACGAAAACGAATACAAACACTTGCATGAATAAAAACGTTCAAACAATGAAGTCAAATTATTACAAGATTCAATTTTCTAACTCTAAGAACGACCCTAGGACAACATGGAATATTTTGAATGAAGTTCTAGGGTGGAAAAAACAGTCTGTAGATGAAGTAATTGCCAACAACTTTACCGGGAAAAAAGTGCTAACGGCTGTTGTAAACGAATTTGTCGAACAATTTTCAAGCCAGGCATCTAAAATTTTACATAAATGAAATCAGAAAACTTTTAGTCATCACAATATGTATTTCGCACAGTCTATGTAGGAGTAGCATACTTAGAAGAAGCCAGTGAAGTAGAAGTTTATACAATACTGTCTTGTCAACAAACAAGCCAAAGTCTAGGACCAGACAATATAAGACCAATTATCTGAAGCTGGACACTATACTCGTAAGTCTTACACCAATTTGAACTGAACAGTGTTGTATCATCAGTGTATTGAAAACATCGATAATACAGCCCATATATCATATAAAGGAGGAGTTAAAGGCGAAAATTATAGGCCAATAGCAATTTTACATGTTGTCGAAAAGTGTATGAAGGAGATTGTCGTAAGACGCTTAACAAATTTCATCGGGAAACACAAAATTCTACAACCAAACCAATATGGTTTCCAAAAAGGAAAAAGGAAAAAGAGTAATGGAAGACTGCTGGGAGAAATCTCGAATTTGGTAACTGCAGGCCTAAATGAGAGTCAGCACGTACTAGCTATGTTCGTAGTCTTTAGTAAGGCCTTTGATACACTGGATCACGAAAACTTCTAGACAGCTTATACAAGATATGAGTAAGAGGAAATGTAGCGAAATGGATGGAAAACTACCTATTAGAAAGAAAAGTATCCAATGCAATTAGCAGTGGAAAACAGATCCTCTATGGTGTACCACAAGATTCTAAGTTAGGCCCAATAGTGTTCATCTTGTTCACCAACGAACTTTTGCGTATGTTTTTTTTAAAAAAAAGTACGGCATTCGATTATGCAGACGATATTGCTATTGTAGTAAGGCATACGTGTCTTGATACTGCCACAGAAATAATGCAGGGTATAGGTAGAAGACCAGCTCTTTTTTATTTGTGGCTTTTCGGGCTAGGCAATCATTTTTGTCGTGAATTCGATTAGTGGTGAAACTCCTTTCAATGACTAGTGCCTGAATGGATTTCTGTTCTCCGATAACCACAATTTTATGTCCTCGCGGCGTCTGAATCCGAATCCTAAGTCAAAATTTGAGAATTGAAAATGGCTAACCATTTTTTGACGTCCTCTTAAAATGTTATTACTGATTTCGTATTTGGATTCAGCGACCTTACAAACATCTCTACATATTATAAAATTTAAAATGTGTCTCTGTCTGTCCGCCTGCCTGTGTTCGTGACCATTTATAACTCAAGATCAACTTAACCGATTTCGATGAGGTTTTTTTTTTTATTATATTGCGCTATTTTCTGAACACCTAGGCTATATGTCATTTCTATCCGACATCAGATCGCATGGCCCTGAAGCTATATGTGCACGGAAGTTGTATAAAAATCATCAGTAAAGTGTATTTAATTCGATTTTAGTTTTTTATGGAGTACCTCAAGGCTCCATTCTTTGTCCCCTTCTCTTTATTGTGTTTATTCATGACTTTCCATTTTCAGCTTTACTTCAGTAGCAGATTTTCATAAGTCATATTTTACGCTGTTGATCCCTGAACATTTTCACGCTTCCTGAAAGGCCACTTAAACCTAGAAAATATCTTAAAATCTGAAAAAAAAAGCGAACTTATATACTCTCGTAATGTTTCACAAAAAAGACAACACTGGGAGAGAGAGAGAGGGGACAACTGTTCCCGTAAAAAAGCAAGTAAAATATTTGAGAATTCATGAAGAGGAAGCAAGGCGTAAGCAAGGATTGGATTCTCTTTTTTAACAACTTTTCTGTTACTCTTATCTCATAGGGTCTCATAGGGTCGTATTGGTCGTTCAATGTCTAAGCATAAACCCAATGCAGTCACATAGATAGCTAAGGATATCATCGGTGCCGACATTAAAAATCTGAACCCCACAATTGAGCAAACAATATTATTGCTGATGGTATGCGCATTCACTCCCGTCGTAGGATCCTCGTAAGATGAACTAGCATCGTGTAGCAGCGAAGTGAGTACTCATTAGAATGCCTAGCATTTCTTTGTGCAAGTTAGTGCAGAAAATTAGAACACTTCTTAGGTGAGTTCGATGGTCTCTTAAAAATTTGTCCCTGACTTCTGGGTAATATTTTCCTTTGGGAGTTTTACGCTGTCATTGTATGTATAACTCTCTATAACCCCCTCTTTAAAGAGGTCCTACATCCCCCTTAAGCTGCGAAAAAATACTGCAATCTTTGCCTTCCACCAAAGTGGACGGTTTTTTGCGCGGAGCTGCTGAACACCGTTGGTACTATCAACTGCTGCCGTGGATGTGCGTGGATGTGAGATCCTGACAAACCTTATTATCATAGTTTCCACGGAATCTCCCCAGTTTATTCTCTGCGGGTGTCGATAGATTTTGTTACTCTTAAAGCTCAGTCGTAGACTGAATTGTATTCAGCAGTGGTTAGGCATGAACGACAAGTTTCACATTTCAGAAACCAAAATTCGTCAACATTTGATTTCTTCTTCGAGGTATAATTGCTTCTTTTTTAAAGCTCAGTGTTGTTTCGAAAGTGCAAAATGCTGCCCTTCACTCCTAGGCTAGCATTTTGCTACCAATTTTGGCACGTACTTGCAATTCGATGCATGTAATATGGGCAAAAATTGAAGCATTTGGTTATAATGCTGTTATGTTAGCGGGCAATGCCAAGTTTCAGACTTTCAGTAATCTTCTCCTCAATCGTGTGAATGCTTTTGCTATATCCTAATTGCTCACATCCTCACATTTTTGCTTTCATCGTCTAGACTAGAGCTCAAGACGATGGCTGAATTTATGCATTTCCTCTGTGCTGCTGTGATGGTTTTTGGGTTCATGTTAAATTAACAACAAACTTTTGTTAATCATTTGTCATAAATCAGTCTTTCGGGTAATCTGTCTTTCAAAAGAGCGTCCCTGTCTTGCGCTGAGATTAATTTCTTCTGATCAGACAGTTCACACTGTCTGGATCATCAATTAATCTCTTGTTTGGTCAAAGTTCATATCACTGAACTCGACTGTAGAACTCCCTGAGAGGGCGATTCTACCATCTATCACCGTCCACTTTGTGAATCATCAAAATGATACTCAACTTGAATTACAATCAAAACCACTGAAAGAAGACACAATGCAGACGGCTTCCATTGACTTTTCAATTTATTTTCTAAACATCTTCTTCGCCATTCATTGCTCCGCATTTATCAACTTGAGAAAGGAAGCAAACAAAAAAAAGTCAACCAACATAAATTAGCATACTCAGCCATCGTCTAACCTTGAACTATAATAAATATTTGTACATCTACAAAACGATAGAGACCAATTCAATTCGATTCCACTGATAGATACTGCTCCATCCAACAGCAATCAATAATAATATTTAAGCATGCGATTCATATCGATTTGCCACACTCTGTGCTACTTCACGAAATAGTATCTTTTCAATTGATTGATTTCGTAGATTGCATAAGGTCTCTGTCTATCGATCTCGAGATTAAAACAAAAAGGAAGCGTCATACCGCTAGACAGTCTACGACGAAATGCAGTTAGTTCTGCTTCAGTTCATGCCTAGAATGTGAGCAGTTCGGTTGAGATACATCTGTATCTATGAGCAGCCTTTGTTCCGATTGTTTTGTTTGATTTGTTCAACGCATTGTGTACACCAAACACACAAAAGCTTTGATTGTTGTCCGAGAACTTGTTGTATGACCCTCAACAAAGCATTGATGTTGCAGATACATTTTCAAAGTTTCATCTCAAGTTTCAATTAACCGTACTTCATACTCTAAACGACCGAAATAGGTGTTGATTTATCGTCGAATTGTATTGGTTTTCAATTTTAACAATACAAGTGTATCCATTACAAATTAATTGGCTTTGATCGGTGTAGGTCGGTCTCATGAATCACGAGATGGGGAAATGAAATCACGTATACGCCATACACAGACCTGTCATTGTTTCTTTTTTTTTGGGGAAAACTGATTTTTTGGTATTTTTTCTTGAACTTCTCATACACACAGCGTATACCAACATTTGAGTATTTGAAATTTATTGATTCTTATAGTGAGTCGCATTTTCGTTGTATTTAAACTGTGGCATTCGAGGAATGCATTTTGAATGAAATGCTACAGATTGTTTACAATATTGGCCGACAAGAATTCTAAAATTAGGAAAGCAATGGGCATTAGCTTTTTCTATGGGGCTTCTATGGTACACCGTTTTTTGGTTCTTTGCTTATAACGGACGGGCCACGATATCTTTCTGTGCAGGGAATATACAATTTGAGTGATTTATGTTGACTTTAATGTAGCAGTTTGGATGATATAGTTGAGAATGTTTTGAAATGAAAATCGTTACAAATGTGTTTGGGTCGTTTTGATTGAATGGCGTTGTCCAAATTTTTGAAATAACCACTTTACTAACCTGTCAGTATGCGATTTATCTTATGTGGGAAATTATATTGCTTTCGCGATCTTTGGCGCAGTAGTTGGCAAAGTATCGAATTGAAATATATGTACTCGTATCTATGAAGAGGTTGCTCACGTCTTATCTAATATTTCCCAGACTGTAAACGAGGGATGATAGACAAAGAAAAATGTAAATAGTTGATACGTCATCAGAAACATGGATAAGCCTACAAGTCTTCTGAGATTGTAGGGATTTTACAAAATAAGAAATTGTAATTTTAATATACATCAGTTTGCGAGCTCAGCGAATGCGAATGTCATCTGAAATTGACTTTGAAATTGATGTAAAAATCAATGGGGGGGTGTTCAATGCATCGAAAACCGTCATAGACAGAAGCGGGACACTTACGTAGCTAAACTAAAAAGTAATGAACTTGATGCTGTGAAATCTAGTGATTTATCAAAGTTTGGGATCTATTTTAGCCTAGGCCTTCGCTGGAATCAGTAGATTACTGATGCTGAAAAATGCGACGCTAAATGCCTTGGATTCTTCAAAAGGTGTAAACGGCTTTACACTCATTCAAACTTGGCTACAAACTTAAATATAACTCGCATGTTTGGGTTGAAACAGCGACAAGTTTGTAGATTAATCGGTGATCAGTCTTTTTGCAGTCGAATTTCTTCGCTTGAACACCGCTAGAATTGTTAATGTTTAGCGCTCTTGTACCGGTATTTGCATCACAATTGCTTTGATGAAATGTACAGTTGTGTCACGGATGTCCGCCTGTTCAATCGAAACACAAGTGCGACTTCCTGCGTACAACAATATATCTAAAAGCTTGCTTTTTTAAACACATCACGTATGTACCTAGTCTAGTCATAAATACTGATACAAATTTATACTTTTTATTTGTCAAGTACCTAACTTTATTCGAAATGGCCGCCATTTGCCTTAAAACACGACCCGAGACGCACTGGCCAATCATCAATCGCATTACGGACCTCACTCATCGGAAAGTTGACGACAGCGCAGACAAGGGCTTGCTTCAAAGACTCAATATTTCGGTGATGAATAAATCAGGCCATTCCCTCTAAAACGAACCACAACTTGTAATCCAAAGGGTTGAGGTCCGGACTACCAGCTGGCCAATCATCCGGTGATATGAAGTCGGGTAAATTTTTTTTTTAGCCACTCTTGACTAGTTTTCGCCTTATGGGCTGGAGCAGAATCTTGTTGGAATGTCCAGTGCTTGTTTGCTAACATTGTTCGGCTTAGAGGCAACGACGTCTTTCAAAACAGTGGTTTCGTAAACTTTCACCGAAGTCTTGACTCCTTTTTTCACAAAAATGGTGGTTATCATCGTACCATTACATTTGCGGGGTGGTGGCCTCTTTCAACCCTTGGAAAAAGTTCTGAAGCTTCTCTTGATGCTTCATACATACGAGCATACACTTGATAATTTTGTTTATTAAAAGTTTCTTCGACGGTAAAAAATTTCTCGTCGGTGAACTGAATTTGTTTGTGAGCATTTTTAACGTACCGCATTAAGAGAGCTTTTGATTTTTGCTTACGTTTTTGCTTCAATGCGACTGTTAGCAGGTGTCCAGTGTGTTTTTTTGTAGGCACTAACTCCCAAGTCATCTTTAATGATACGGGACATGGATTTTTGCGAAATGTTCATTTCCCGCGACAAGATCTTCTGCTTTCTCAGTGGTTTGCGTCTGATTCCAGCCAGCATGGCTTTGATGACTTTGATGGAACAACAAGTGATTCCAAGCGGTCGCAAGGTCCGAAAGATATCACCTTTTGCCATATTACACTTGTATAAGCCGATCACAATGATTTTGGATGTTACCCCATTCCATGATTGTAAAGACTAAAAACAAAAATGTTTTTCGCCACAAAGAAGCATAAAAGCAAAGCAATGGGTTAAATAATGGTTAACATGAAAAGAGTGCAACTAATACTTTATTCAAAATGGTTGGAATAAAAATTGTATCAATATTTATGACTATACTAGGTAGAATGATGGTGTGAACATTAAGAAAGAAGTCAAGTGCGAGGCATCCCCTCCGCGATTAGTGTTCGCTACTGTTACATATAAAGGGTGGTTAAGTTTTAAGAGCCGATGTTGATTTTGAATAAAACACAAATTATTTAGGAAATTACTGTCATTTCTTTTTATTATGATAATATTGGTATGGTTCAATTATGTATGGAACAAAATATCGGCCAAATGGCCGCCACGACCTCGGTGGCACACCTCCATCTGATGGTCCAAATTTTCGATGACGCTGAGGCATAATTGAGGTTCTATGCCGTTAATGTGCCGAATTATCTCATCCTTTAGCTCTTGAATTGTTGCTGGCTTATCGACGTATACCGTTTCTTTCAAATAACTCCAAAGAAAGAAGTCCAACGGTGTCAAATCACATGATCTTGGCGGCCAATTGACATCGCCACCACGTGAGATAACACGGCCATTGAATTTGTCGCGCAAAAGAGCCATTGTTTCGTTAGCTGTGTGGCAAGTGGCACCATCCTGTTGAAACCACATATCGTCCACATCCATATCTTCCAATTCGGGCCATAAAAAGTTCGTTATCATCTCACGATAGCGAACACCATTCACAGTAACTGCCTGACCGGCCTCATTTTGGAAAAAATACGGCCCAATGATGCCGCCAGCCCATAAACCGCACCAAACAGTCACTCTTTGTGGGTGCATTGGTTTTTCGACAATCACTCTTGGATTATCATTCGCCCAAATGCGGCAATTCTGCTTATTGACGAATCCACTGAGGTGAAAATGTGCCCATCACTGAAGATGATTTTCTTCGAAAATTGATCATCCACTGTTGCCATTTCTTGCCACCATTGTGACCATTGACGACGCTTGAAATGGTCAAGAGGCTTTAGTTCTTGAGTCAATTGCACCTTGTAAGCGCGTAAATGCAAGTCTTTATGCATAATGTTCATCAACGACGAGCGTGAGAGGTGCAATTGTTGGGCACGACGACGAGTTGAGGTGGACGGCTCTTTAGCCACACTATCGCGAACAGCAGCAATATTTTCTGCAGTACGAGCTGTACGAGCATGCACTGGTGTTTTCACATCTCCTACAGACCCGATTTGCACAAATTTTTGCACGATTTTTCCGATTGTACGCACATTTGAACGATTAAATTGACCGAAAGAATCACGAAATGCACGGTATGCATTTTGATTTGAACGCCCATTTTCATAATAAGCCTGAATAACTTTAACGCGTTGCTCGATTGTGTATCTTTCCATGGTTCAAATTGAGTTAGTCTGAAATTGAGAAATGTCAAATGAAATGCAGAAAAAAACTTGACGTTTAGGTGTGGTTCACATTCAACATCGGCCCTTAAAATTTAACCACCCTTTATTAAGTGTAGCTGCAGGGACGAAGAAATAATTGAATCAGTTCGTCACCTGCTGTGTGATTGTCCTGCCCTATCCGTTACAAGAATTAGGACTCTCGGAAGTTACTTCTTCTCGGAATTGTCGGAATTGAAGGACTTAGGTAATATAGAGCTTACGGACCTCCTAAGATTTATATCATTATCTGGGTGGTTCTAACAGCGGACTTTTAACGTTTCCAGGGTTAAACGATTGGGCACAATGGACCCGAATTTGTTGATCTAAGTGAACAGTGACTCTATTTGTCACAAGGCACCCATCTACCTAACCTAACCTAAGTGTATGGAATGATGATTGCAAAAGAAGAAAAAAAAGATTGTGCCCGATTTGAAACAATTTTATTAATCGGTCCAGCTCATTTTCTACAACTGTCAACTATCTCCCAACATTTCACAAGCTTGGGGACTCCATTTGCATAGAAACTGCTTGGTTTTCCTTCAAAAAAACGTCGTAAGGTAGTTTTCGACAGCTTCCATGGAACGAAATTTCTTACCAGATGAAAATCTGAAGGATCAAGGTCTGAAGAATACGGTGGGTGCTCACAGTACTCGTACTTGTTCGCAGTGATTTTTTTCACCAGGTGAAAGTAGCTCAAAAAAAATGATTCCGCTAGAATCCCACCAAACAGACAGCAATACCTTCATTGGATGCAAGCCAGCTTTTGCCACCGGTTCTGCACCTTCACCTGCTTGTTCCCAGCTCCTTTTTCGTTCCACGTTGTTGTACAGGATCCACTTTTCGTCACCTGTTATGACTCGATCCAAAAAAGGTTCTTTTTCGTTTCGCCCAAGCTGAGATATTGCCATGGAGACGCGGTCCAGCCTATTTTTTTTCCGTCGAACTTGGAGTGAATCCAAGTTTCTTTAAATGGCAATATGCAGCCTCTCAGCAATCTCCTCAGTTGAAATCTTTGGGTTATTTTCAACTAAGGCACGCACAATGTCTTCATCAATGCCGGAAGGCCATCAAGAACGGGGTTGAGCGTCCAATTTAATATCATCGTTCTGAAATCTAGCAAACCACTTTTTAACTGTCCTAAGAGCAGGAGCACGATCCGAATCAGCGCTTTGAATGTTTTTTGTTTCAGTTTCAACACTCACTCCTTTTCGAAACTCGTATAGCATTACATGGCGATAGTGTAACTTTTCATTCTCCATTTCAGATTTTTTTTTTTCACACACAAATTAACTTAACTCAGCGGGGTCTAGCGACTTATGATGCCACGACCTATCCACTGATATAAAACAAACACTAGGCAATACAGCAAACTTTTAGGCACGAACTTTTGTAATCATCTAATAATTTGTATGTATGAATATCCTGATACATCATAGGTCATTTCGCATAAAAATCGCGTCAAGAGTGGGATGTGGGGGCGGAATTTCAGATCTTTAAATCATATTTGATCTAACTCAAGAACTCCTGAACGGATTTCGATGAAATTTGGCATGTAGGCTTAGACTGATACGTTAGTGGTTCTACTTGAAGTTTGTCGAAATCAAATTTTGTTGGAGTAAAATATAAGGGTGGGTTTAAAGCATGTTCGAATCATCTTTTTCTTGCTTGTGTGGTATGTTGTAGGCTCTCAGACAGTTCATCATGTTGCGGGTCAGTGCCACACAGTTTCTTAGAATTTGGTATGCACAGCACTCTCTCAGTGCATGCTTGTGCAATTTTACTTTTAATCCTCTTAGCTCTCGCCCATATTGGTGCAGAATAATAAATGTTACTACTCTTGCTGATAATAGCCTAGGGCTGTGTCTTGGTCCTCTGCTGTTTGGCATAATGCGCGCTAGAGCATCGCTCGCATTTGTTACTTTATTACTTACATTCGACAGGTATTCTTTGAATGTAAGGCTTGCATCTAGTACGACTCCAAGGTATTTGATGTGCGGTTTCTAAGTGAAACATGTATTGGGTCTAAGGATGGAATGCCTCTCTCTATCTTGCTTGTGATGGGTTCTTTTACATGAAGGCTTCCTCGAATCTTCGAACTTCTTATTCTATCAAGCTTTGTTACTCCTGCTGTCATGCGAAGCATCTTCATCTCAGCTGCCGTTAATTTGCCCTCATACTTTTTGTACATTGTCCAGCATTGTGAACCGTATGTGAGCGCCGGACGTATAACTGCGGTGTAGAGCCTTCCTTTCAGCTTAGGGGACATTTTTCGGTCACAGAAGATTGCGGATTTTACCCAGCCTTCATCCACTCTATGCTTACGCGATGATTGATGTCATTATCACAAGTTGCTTCGCTATTGATCATAGACCCCAGATATTTGAACTTTTCGCACTTGGGAAGCACTTTTCCATTCAAGTAAATGTCTGGAATAGGCCGGTGTGGATCAGAGAACGGGCAGCACAGATACTCTGTCTTTTTTGAATTGATACGGTACCCATTTGCCTCCAAAACATCCACCCACACATCAAGTGCTCGTTGCAGGGACGTTTGATCTTTACTTATGATAGCTCCATTGTCAGCAAAGAATAACTGATGCACTTTGGGGTCCGTCACTTTTCCTTCAAGTAAATAATCAAGGACTGCAATAAATAGCAAAGGACTGAGGACGCTTCCCTGGTGTACACCGACTTTGATTGCGAACTCTTCGGTGACCCCTGCGGGACATCTTACTCTTGTCTTTGCTACATGTCCATGATCATGCGCACGTAGGTTTCTGAAACTTCTTATTGTCTTAGCGCCACCCATATTTCCCCAGTACTGGGTAACTTTGTTAATCTTGCTCAGGTTGTTGAGTTTGCCCAGGCACTGCCACACGGAGAAGTAGATGCCCCATCCTCCCTTAGCCGCTTCTTTCATTCCTCCTCTGTTATAGGAGTATCGTTGTTCTCCCATTCTTTTGGAAATGGCCATAACCATTTTTAATTCTCCGGATTAACGAGGAAACTAGCAAAAAGTTACAAGGGTTGTACAAAACCCTAACGACGCAAAGTCCGTCTAGCACTTAATTTTCCATATTCTTATTTACTAGTGTACACAATCCGGCAACAAATTCATCAAAAACCTAAATATCTTCACAACAAACACTTAAATTAAGTTTACGAGTATATGTATCAGACTTTTAGTGCCGAATTTACCAAGAGGACTTCCTTCAAACTTATTCGGCTCGAGATAATTAAAAACATTTAACATTAAATCTTTGCCCTTAAAGTTACGTAGATACATTTTTCATATACACATAAACACACACAACCACTCGTAGTTTGTATCTTAATTCCATGAGAGAACTTTGTAAACTTATTCGAGCAGAATATCTTAACTTTGAAAGTGGAATCATTGAATGGACCAGTATCTATCATAGAAAGGGAAACTTTCATTATTACGAGTATCTTCTTGCCCTTTTAGCGCAAAAAACTTACGTCATCCTTTCACTGGTTGAGAAGGAAAGAAAAATTCTTCGCTTTAAACTGAAAAAAAATTTCAGGAAAAAAGAAAAAAAGAAAATTGTTCCACATTTTTTTATTACTTTTTATTAATATTGCGATGAGCTCATGTTCTTTGCGCCCTTTATGGTTTTTCACTCTTTTTATCTCGGATGTGTATTTCAGTGGGTGTGGATGTATCTCCCACCCCGCTCGCATTGATATGTTCTACGTCCTATAATGTCGTTTCTACATGCATGTAGACCACGCAAATTGTTTGGTCTTTTGTATCTTTTGAGTTTTTCGTCACCGTGGTTAGTGTGTGCTCTGACATGTTGCGAAACTTTTTCATGCTGCTGCTGCTATGTTTTTAATGGTTTTTTTGGGGGGTTAACAGGCTCTTTTTTGTGAACATGTAGGATGAATTGCTGTATGCATATAAAGAGCCACATAAACGGCCAACATTAGGTTAATTTGAAAATTACGTCATCCACAGAGATTAGAATGTCGGTCTCTGTACATAATGGGATCTCATCTGTCAGCAGGGATTTGTGTTGTTTTAACACTTGGGTGTAATTAGGATTTTCCACTTGGAAAATACGAGTAACATTGAAAAGTCCTCAATTGAGAGGAGAATTTAATAACGATAATGAAAAGTGAAAAGCCATTCTAAATGGTAGGTGGACGACTAATGGCTCCGTTGTTCCTGCCAAATCGCCGCATAGACGCGACTAGAATGTTGATCGAAAATGTATCTACATCTATTTGGATTTCTATCATTTGGTGTTGTTTATTGTGTTGTTGGCTCCAAGAATACTTCCTCCCCAACAGCCATGTGATATCATCAATGATTTTCCTATCTCACTTGGGAATGTGGCGCTTGTGTGTGACCTTGATGGAAGAGTGCGCACGTGTTTTTCCCATAGCCAGCAGAAAAAAAAAAAAAAATGATGAGTACTAGTACTTGATGAACTTGGTAATCAATAACTTTTTCAATAAAAACAGAACTGATGCCTAGTCGAAGGGGTGGGTAATTGTTGTTAACGATTTGGTGTATTTTTGCCATCAAGTAGATAATTCCTTTCTAAGATGATTTATGGAGATTTTTGGTTTAATTGAACAATGTTTGATGAGTTTCTTTTTTTTATATATATATTCACCTTTAATGCCTTTTTATGGGGTGTATCATTGCTGTTAAGTGATGTCGTGTTTTTGTGTGTTAGATTTTGAGTTTTTGAGAGAGATTTTAGAAGCCATGAATACCATTTAGCATTATAGTACCATAAAGATGTGCAAATTGCTGATACTCGTAATTCTCGGTTGAAGTGTATCTTGTTTTTTTTTTCAAGTTCAGGGGGCTAATGAGTAAGCCACTGATATAGTAGAAATGATGATGTTCGCTTTGTCAGTTCGTCTGTGATTTAATTTCATTCGATAAGACTGGCAAGTAACGCCTTTTTACGTTACTTGGCTATCTATCACAAACGGCTTTAGCAGAAGACAATTGAAAAGTCGTGAACGGAAGGTGTATAAGTACATTTTGTATGAAAAGTGAGAAGAGTGCGGAATACGTATGTCCCTTTACCTTAGGTGGCGCTACAGTCCGGGGTGGACCTGGGCCTCAACCAACAAACCTCTCCAGCCAGCCCGGTTATGAGCCAGCTGCCTACAGTTGCGAACGCCAAGTTGGTTGAGGTCCCTTTCCACTTGTTTGCGCCACCTTCCGCGAGGTCGTCCTCTACTGCGCCGTCCATCCGAGGTAGATTCGAAGACTTTCCGGGCTGGAATGTTGGGCTCTATCCGCTCTACATGACCCAGCCATCTTAGTCGTTGTATATGAACTCTTCTGGCCAAGTCGATGTCATTGTAAAGGCCATATAGTTCGGCGTTATATCTTATGCTCCACTCGCCGTCTATGCATGACGGGACCAAAGATCGCTCGAAGAACTTTTCTCTCAAAGCAACCAAGGGCACATCCTCATCCGATTTTGACAAAGTCCATGCCTCTGCGCCATACAGCAGGACTGGGATGATTAGCGTCTTATAAAGAGTTACCTTAGTAGTTCGAGATAGGGCTTTGTTACTCAGTTGTCTTCTTAGCCCATAGATACAACGATTGGCAAGAGTAATTCTTCGTTTGATCTCCCCACTGGTGTCATTTGCGGAGCTAGGTAGACAAATTCCTTTACCACCTCAAAATTATATTTGTCTATTGTGGCGTTCTGTCCAAGACGCCGATGTTGGGTGTCCTTTTTTGCTTTGTCTTCATTGACCGCTAAACCCATCTTTGCTGCCTCGGTCTCAATACTCGAAAACGCCCCAATGACGGCTCAGCTGAGTTCTTCCGACTATGTCAATTTCGTCGGCGTAAGCGAGTAGTTGTACAGACTTGTAAAAGATTGTACCTCCGGTGTTGGCTTGTGAGTTTCGTACAATTCTTTCAAGTATAATGTTAAAGAGATCACATGATAGCGCGTCACCTTGTCTAAGACCTTTCCTGACATTGAACGGTTCGGTGGTGTTCTTTCCGACTTTGATGGAGCAGCGAGAGTTCTCCATCGTCATCCTGCATAAACGGACAAGTTTGGTAGGGATGCCAAGACTAGACATGGCTTTATATAACTCGTCTCTATACACGCTATCATAGGCAACTTTGAAATCGATGAAAACGTGGTGCGTATCGATTTCATATTCATGGGTTTTTTCCAAGATCTGCCGTATTGTGAATATTTGGTCAATGGTGGACTTACCGGGCCTGAAACCGCACTGATAAGGACCTATCAGGTTGTTGACGATCGGTTTAAGACGTTCACATAATACGGCAGATAAGATCTTATATGCGATGTTGAGAGGACTTGTACCTTTGTAGTTGGCGCAGTTCAGAGGGTCTCCTTTCTTCAGGATCGGGCAAACGATGCTGAGGTTCCATTCGTCGGGCATGCATTCTTCCGACCAGATTTTACAGATGAGCTGGTGCATGCTCCTTACTAGCTCATCACCTCCTGCCTTAAAAAGTTCGGCGGCAAGGCCGTCGGCTCCAGCAGCTTTGTTGGATTTAAGTTTAAATATCGCTATCCTCACTTCATTCTGATCGGATTGACGGGAATCTTGGCTATGATCGTCACTGTTGAATGGTTCATTCTGATTGACAGCGGAATATTGGACATCATCGCCGTTTAGCAGTCTGCAGAAGTATTCCTTCCATATCCTCAGCACCGACTGCGATTCGACGTATGTCCCATTTTGTCACCGTAAATTAAAATAAACATTTTGGCATTAACGGCCCTTACAGGGCCTGGCCTAGCTTCTTGCAGCCACTGGAGCTGTGTGCCCCGCACGAATGGTTAGGACATACAGTTTTATGACGTTTCCGAAGCTTTTCATGATAGTTTTACTCTCGGATGTTTCTCAGACATTCGCGAGAGGTGAGACCGTGAGTTAACTTGACCGTGAGTTAGAATGATGAAATGAAGAAAATCTTTTTAAGAATAAGTGAAGGAAAATTGGAAGGAACTGAAAGTGTTGCAAAATTGCTTTCTTATCGTCTTTTAGAGAAGCCAGGAGAGGGATTTAGATGCTTCCAGTCCGAGTCGAGGACCAGAACTGCTCAGAGATCACCGAAGATCGTACACGCCAATTGGTCAACCCAGCAATGGGGCACGATTTGCTTCAAGAGAGAAAGTATATTAGCTTTGCGAGATGAACAAGGCGAGTATTTATAAGGTGCGTTACCCATCAAACGATCAGTTGTTTGGAGTCTCACCGAGCTTGTCGATAGATTCCTAAGTGATGAGAGGTACTTTCACGACATCTTTCAAGAATACATTGTACCCTCGTGACCTTAATCAGTGGTAAGGCTATCCGACCTCACACCGCGGTCCGTCATTGGAGGGGAAGGTCAAGTCGCAGTCTTTACATGAATCCTATAGAATCCTACCTCGTGAATGTCGCCTTAAATCTTCGACCGACGATACAAATAAGGCGCTGGTGAAGGCAAACATTGATACAGATCCAGGAATGACCCAGGAAATGTTAGGTAAAGAACTGCGCTTGGATGCCATGGCTGCGTTATGGATTTTAAATCATCACTTGAAATACTCGAAGAAATGAGCACGACGTGTTCGTTTAGACTAATATTTTTTGGGAAAAAATTTAAAACAGATAGACGAGTTTCTGTAATAAAACCTTAAAAGGTGATAAATCTTGGTTCTATAAGTACGATCCGGAAACCCAACAGCAGTCCATGGTCTGGAGCCCAGTGTTGCAAGTCTCCCAATTAAAGTAAGAAAACACAAATCAGCAATAAAAGTGATGATGTGGGTTTACTTTATGAAAGTGGGCGAAAATGATCGCTGTTATCCCACTGGAAACTGGTCAGACGATAACTGCTAAATGGTATACAGAAACTTGCTTCCACAAGTTTCCAAGAATTTCGTCACCAATTTTTACCCGAAGTTAATGCACCTGCACACAGTTTTAAAAAACCATCAATTTTCTTGCGCTCTCGGGTATCGATCAAACTTGACATTACTGTGATAGAGAAACTTAGCAAAGTGTCTGTTTGTCTGTCTGTCTTTATGCACGCTTACACGCCAGATGATTCAATTGGAAGTTACAATCTTCATCTGGCGCTACTGTGGTTCTGTTAAATACTACGCATTGACATTTGTAATTATGGATCGGTATACGAGAAAACAACGTATTTTAAATGTTAAGAATTCTTAAAGTTCTATCAAACCGCATCAGTGTTGGATGTCCAAAGACCTCGTTTTGACAGAGTGTTCGTGACAATCCGCCAAAATCCATTCGCCATCGTTCCCAGCAATTGAACTTTTCTTACAACTCCACGCAGCGCATTTTAACAAAATATCTGCATCTGCATGTCTACAATATCCAATTGACTGAGAAGTTGAAGCCAGTAGACCATGAACAGCGTCGTGATTTCGTTGAGTGAGTGTTGATAGCGATTTTTCGAACAAAATTATCTTCAGCGATGAGACTCACTTTCAACTGTATGTCGCATTTAGGGTCATGAGAATCCACGGGTCATTCACGAACAACCAGTGCATCTACAAAAAGTCACTGTTTGGTGCGTACTTTTTCGAAAATTCTCTTGGAGCTGCTGTAACAGTTAGTGGTGAACGTTATCGGGACATGATAACAAATTATTTTTGACACCAATTTGACGAGATGGATGTGGAAGACATATGGTTTCAAAAAGACGATGCCATTTGCCACACAGTTTTCCGGTCGCTTGTTTCGGTGATCAAAATTGACCACCAAGATCGTGCGATATTACGCCATTGGATTGTGAAGCAGAAGGTGTATGCCAATGACCCTCAAACGATTCCAGAACTAAAGGACTAAATTCGACGCATTTATGAACTACCGCAGGATTTATTGGAAAATTTCATCAAAAAGGTAAAAGTCTGCAAGGTGGCGCCCATTTGGCCGATATCATTTGTCATGTTTAATCTCAATGTTTCAACATTATATTGTCATAAGAATATGAGCAGTAACCTCCAAATTAAATTAAATTAAAAATTGTAACCTTAAATTCCAATTCGCTACTATAAATCAGTATTGCCAACATTTTAAAATAAATAAAACTTAAATTAACTTTATACAGAGTTACAAAGAAACACGGCTACTCTGTTTAAAAATCTCTTTGTAAGGGCAAAAGCACCTTTGGCTGTTTGTTAAAATATAGATATTGGTCTAACCAGAGCCCCAGGTGTCTGACTACACTTCAACACGCAAGTGGCTGTCCGTGTGGTCCCACGATTGAGAACTTTCGCCAATTCTTCCTGGTATCCCTAGAGGCCCCAGACAACGGCGTCCTAAAAAGAATGGTTTCCAATGCGCTGGATAATGTGCATTATTTAGCGCATTGTTAAACAGAGTGGTGTAAATGTCCACCGCTTCTAGAGGGAGATGTCGAAGTACAATGTTCGACACTCCGTCAATTCCCACAGACTTTTTCCTCCTCAATGAGTCGAAGATCGCTTGGAGCTCCACCTTGGATATGTACGAGGGATGTACCCTTTCATCGACGATGACATTATTTGCCATGTTATCGTCATTGAACTCGGTAAAACCTATGTTCTCGGATCGTGCTCTATATCATTTCGAAGGTAGAAGTTGTGTACAAGGTCGCGATTTTCCAGGTCGTGGTTCGGGCAGATGGTATCATTCACCTTGTACACTTCCTGGAAAGTCGCACCTATAGCCTCTACCTTCTCCTGCAGATCTTCGATCACAAAGAAGTTTTCATCCTCTACTGCGTTATCTGGGTCTATACCTGCTGTTATCAGTATTTGTCCATTGTTCGTCGTTCGGGGGATCTTAAGACGCGGAAGGTCGTTTTGATTATTCCTCCGAAATATTTTATTTATCTGCTGGAACATACTCGGATTGTAAATTTACAGAAAGTCTGTAGTTTTCCCTGATCAATTTCTGAAGGTTTTTAATCAACGACTTCAGCGTCCTAACCACCGAGTTTTGTCTGTCAATAAACTGTCTGTACAAGGTCTTTAGTCTCGACAGCAGTCTACTTTCGTGTTGGTGTAGTGAGTAAATTGTTGCATTGCGGAATATATCTGCGTTGTCAGTTTGTTGATACCGAGGTATCGTATTGTCCATAGTTCGTTTAATTGTCTCGTCCATATGTTGTAGGTACCAGTCAATCTCCTCGTTTGACAGATTCGTATTGGACGGTGGGTAAAGCGAGTTCGAGGAAAGTGCCCTGGAGAAGCGAGTCCAACGCGTCCTACTATAATTGTAGGAATATGTTTGGACAAACTCCTCCAACTCCGCAATTTCGTTGGGAATCGTTATTACGGCACTGAGTCCGCAATGGTCACTGTCATACACAAATGTGTACAGGCAGTTTAAAGTTTGTCGGTCCGTGTCAGTCAGTTGTAATCGTACGTCGAACAGCATAAGATCCAGGTAGGAGCCGCTTCTAGGAAACGACGCACTATCTGTAGCTTTCAAATCGAGTTTATACTCGAAACTCGAAACTCGACACCACCAATTGAATAGTAGATTCCCTCTAGGATTAGGTGTGTTATTTCCCCAATCTCTATGTTTGTATGTTTGGTGTTTAGATCTACGGCCATGATGAAATATTTCTCCTCCGACTCCAGCCTTAGGTAGCTTCAGGTGCATAGAGTGCTACCAAGTACATCCTCTTTCCACTACGGAGAGGGATGCACACGATACACGCTTCCAGCTCCTGGAACCTTCGCACTTCACCGCTGTACATTACTTTAAATTGCAGTTGTTTTTTAATGAAGATCGCAACATCTCCTCCTTGTGTGGAGTTGGGTCGGTCTCTTCTGACAATATTTTTATTGTGCCCCAATTTGTGCTTCTGGGATAGCTTTGTTTCGCTAACCATAAGCACTTCCGGGGTTTGGTCTTCAAGCAACTTAAACAATACGGCTCTTCGCTCGATCCTATTCAGTGAATTCACATTCACCGCAAGGGTCTTCAAGGGTTTCTCCTCCATGTTCGTACCCATTACGACTGGAGGTGCGAAGGCATAACACTGGCAGTAGAGTGGTCGTATGGCTGAAAATGCAACTTGATCGTGATGAAGACATCAGGTGGACGGAAAAAAATACTGTGAATCATGAGCAACGACAAAAAAGCAAAAACAAACAAGCTCCCCAGTTATCTGGACGCTACCCTTGGAGTTTTACAGAAACTTAATACCATCTGAGTTTCAAACCACTACACTAAATCTTTCTTTCTCTTTCTCTCTCTCTCTTCTTAACAACGCCCGTGTCCTGTACGCGCAAATTATAAAAAAAAAATCAGGCAGTTGTCCTTGCTACATACGTATGTATATTAATTATTTTTGTATCTAGTTCTTCGATATATCCTTTACTCTGAACGTATTGACTTATCGATTTTTTTTGTTATAACTGTTTGTATCCTTGTCTAACTTAAAACATCTATAGATCGCGTTATATTCTGAAGTATCTTTGCACGTTCTTACATTTACTTCTCAAACTCTTTACCCCTTACTAATGGAATATTCATATTTTGTTTACTTTCAGATAATTTTTGCATATGAAATTCTGTCACAAACATCAGGAAGGCGACTAAGCAATGTAAGTATCTATACTCGTAGCCCTCTCATTTGACAAATATTGACTTGATGATGCGCACCGCACCCTCCCATGTTGAGCTGCATGCATAAATTGCCGATGTAATTCTCTGCAATGGTTGCGTTGCGCGAATATACAGATATCTTGTCCCATATAAAATGTAAATTTATTTCACTTAATATATTCAACATAAGTTCTATCAACAATATTTCTGTTCTAGTTTAGTTCGAGAGGGCTCCCACTCCATTCAATATGTGCAATTTATGCGCGCCTGTGGTCTATGTAAACTGTATATCTAAGCAGTTTGAAAACAATTTTCAATTAAATGAAATCCGATACGACTTTCAACGAGAGTCTCTTCTTTCTCCACTCCACTCACCTATCTCTAATGAAACAAAAAGGGGCAACTTATCACCTCGTTTTCGATAGATAGCCAAAATCAATTTGCAGCCAATTGGGAATTTATAAAAATAACCAACTTTACAGTACAATACTATCACCACCACAAGAGAACGAGTGATATGTATCTTTGTGCAGTCGTAAAAGAAAGGAAAACAAAAAAAAAAAAAAAAAAATGTCAACGACAACGACACGACGAGAAGCATCTTTATCTCTACCTCATGCAAAAGTTTTCTGACCCAAATTCTATGCTAAGAATAAATTAGTTTAGCTGCTTGAGGTTGGTTGGTTCATTGGCTCTTCGTGTTATGTCACACGCAGTGCTATGGATTAAAAGATGAAAAACAGGAGGAGGAGGGAGTAGGCAGGCAGACAACTGCCTTTAGATAGATAAACTTGTAGTTTTAATGATTTATTAATTGGCTTAGAGAATGAATAATGGATTTTTAGTTGTAGATGGATTTTCTTTATCTTGCAAGATGTTTGTAGAAATTTTCTTGAAGTTCTCAATCAAATTGGATTGCGAAGGAAGTCTTAAAAATGCTTAGGAGTTTCGATAAAAAAAAAAGAAGGACGGTTGAAATTAAGAGCTTTGCTGCATAAAGATGAGATCGATATCTGAGGTTGATCTGAAGACTTTAAGTTAGTGGAGGCTTTGTTGAAAATCTGTTCCTAAATACCTATAAACTGAATTAAATTCAAAGTCTTTTGCCTAAAATCTGAAAATTTTATTATTGTATCTTGGATTAATAATGTATTCGTACCTATTACGATTTTCCAAAACTAATCTATGCGGTCGTATATTCTTTATGACGCTGACATAAAATTCATTTATAACTACTCTTAAAAACCTAAAAGGTAGGTAGGCACAGAAAATTTGAAGTTCGGACCACGCTTTCTGGCTATCAATGTCTAGGTCAAGTGCTTGACGTACCTTACCCTTCAGCTGAGCTTATGGCATCTCCGGATTTGAATTGTCTCTCTAATGAGCATGCTGGCTATCTTAAACTGATGTGAGGACCAAAGTACCATAACTGAACGTTTTTGTAGGCCCTAAAGTTGGCGTCTTTTGCCAGCTGAGCATAAACGTTGCTTTTAACCTTCTCCTAGATAGAAAAATATAACGAAGAGAGTACTAAGTAGATCTGGTAGTATCCCATAAGTGTTCCGGTTCAGGAGATAGACAACTCCTCTTACATACTCCCTACCTTAAAACGTTCACTGCAAGCTTGCTTTCTTTACTAGTGGGCCCCATTCTTTACAGACTCCTATGACGCGTGAAAATGGATTTCCATTAAGGGTTCCAGTACAACCTCTTTCGAGTTTATCAAAGTTGTAAGAGAATTGGCATCAGCAGACAAAACCCAAGAAATCTGTTTTCCTTTTGCTCTCTTATTAACTTTACTCTCCTCCTGATTAGAAATAGCTTCGCGTTCCCACCGAACGAGTTGAAATATCTACGTGAAACTCCCTTTTTCGTAAGACCGCTATATCGAAAGCAACATTGTTGTTGATCTAGATGATAACTTTCCCACGTCTAGGTTGATCCCATAGTATTGCTTTGCAAGTATTCCATTCTGTGCGATGCACATTTTTAGCCTTGGCTCTGATTAACTAATCTGCAACTAAATTAAAGGTTGCATATCTGTATTCCGCGGTCGTTCTCTCGTTCAATGACCTTCAATTTGCCATCATTGGCCGTGTTTCTTTGCAACCTTATATAAAGTTCAGCTAAGTTTCACAAAAAAAAAACATACTAAATATTTTGAGATTTGGCACTACTGATTCAGTAGCGGATTGGGGTTTAAAGAAAATTAGTGAGCCTACCATTGTCCCGCTATTTCAGTTGTTAAATTATTCATTGAATGATTTTACATAAATCAAAAAATTAGGCTTTCTTCTTGTCTGAGCGAAACATCTCTGGCGCCATCTGTCGCCTGATAGTTGAAGTGTGCTATAATCAATTAGCGATAACTTCCAAAAATTTGATGTTCTTCCTAGCTTGCACCTAAGCTTGATAGCCAAGAATTACTGCTGGTAGTTGTACCTCTTAAATACCGCTACCAAGACATCGTCAACACCAACACTGCATAGCATTGCCTGCTGTCGTTTAACTATATTTGAAGCAAGTTGTACGATGAGTGGAATTATCCGAGCTAATTCAATTTGAACTCATGTTTTTACTCCTAAGGATGCGCTAGAAGATTGGACGTCCACTTTGCTTAAGTCATTACCCTGTATTATTAAAAAAAAAAAAAAACATATAAAAAGGTTACAATCCATCTGGAACGGATCGTATGATACCCTTATCCCTAATCTTCTAACCCATAATAAACATTTTCTAAGAGGAAAGTGGACGTGGCTGTGGCCATTTGCAACCGGAGCTCATAGTTTTGGTTAGATATTTGCATAAAATATATTTTTAAAAAATATATGTGTTTTTTAACGAAACGCCCCCAAAAAATGGGCGTGACGAAATTCAATATATGGACAAATTGTAGAAAAGGACAATATTTTTCTGTTTTTAGCAAAACAATTGAAAAAAAATACACTTTTTTTTTTTAAGTGGGCGTGTTGTGGACGGATTTTAAAAATGTTTACAATTGTACTGCTCCAAATTGTACAAAAGCTTATAAATTAATTTTAGCCCCACAAATTCGTGACATATAGACACATGTACTGGTTACTGATATGGGTTTACCGTTATTCCTTCTCTATGTGAACGAATTGAGCAAATTAAAAATCCCATCTTTCGAGCTCAAAATTTAAGCCCCAAAAATGGGTGAAATACATACGGACGGACATAGCTGAATCAACATAGCTTTTGGTCATTGTTTTAACAATTGTACATTGTAAACAAATTATGCATATGTTGGGTGCATATAAACAAGTAAGAAGACAACTTTTGATGTTACTTTTGGGGGTCTGTCTTTATTATTTGTCTATGGCTTATGTCCTGAATCCCCTTGTGGGTCCTAGGGCCTCTACAACGCCTACGTGCCATCGTGTGCGATTTCTGGAAATGTGCCTCAGCTCTCCCCAACTCTTTCCCAGTTGTCGTGCTTCCTTCTCAACTGTTCTGCGCCACGTACTCCTAGGACCGCCGCGTATCCTGCCATCCTGGGAAAGCGGGTTGCATCGCTTGGTTAGCTATGGACCTGTCACCCTTTCGGAGAGTGTGACCGATCCACTGCCACTCTGATAAAGCTGTTCATTAGAGATACGGTTTGGCCAGAATATCCTTAAGATGTAACGTAGACACCTATTGACAAACGTTTGCAGCTTCCTCGTGATAGTGACGGTCACTCTCCAGGTACCACATCCATATAGCAGCACGGATTCAACGTTGGAACGGAACAGTCGTAGCTTGGTGTTTAAGCTAATTGCATTACTTCGCCAAACTATGGATAGCATCCCAAACGTAGATTTTGCTTTACCTATTCGGCTGGCTATATCCAGTTCGGTTCCGCCATCGGTTGAGACAATACTCCCAAGGTATTGGAAACTCTCTACTCTCTCAACCGTTTGTCCAGCAATGCATATATGAGTTGATGAGTTTGGTCCTAGGCTGATCATTTTTGTTTTTGCCGAGTTAATTTTCAGCCCAACGACGTCTGCTTCCCTCTCCACATTTGCTGTCATTTGGTGAAGGTCCATTATTCTGTGAGACAGTAGGCATACATCGTCGGCGTAGTCGAGGTGTTTGAGTTCAGATGTGAGAGTCCATCGAATTCCTCCATTTCCTGTTGATAAGGCCGCATTCAGCACATCGTTAATCACCAATAAAAACAGTATTGGTGAAAGTATGCAGCCTTGCCGAACCCCACTTTGGACTTCGAATTTCTCAGACAGCCTTCCTCTGCGCAAAACGTGGCATGTGGACTATTGGTATTAATTTATCAGGAATGCCTCTCTTGCGCAAGACACGCCAAATAAATTCCCGATTGACACTATCAAACGCCTTTTCAAAATCAATGAACAACAGGTGAAGTGGTGATCGATATTCAACACATTGCTCGTTGGTGATCCGCAGGGTGTTGATGTGGTCGACATAGGAGGATCCAGAGCGGAAACCTGCTTGTTCGGCGTCGAGTGTGTCTTCAAGGTGTTCTTTGATTCGCTCCAGGATGATTCTAGCTATTGTCTTGGCCACAGCAGGCAGCACGCAGATACTTCTCCAGTTTTCGCACTGCATTAGGTTGCCTTTTGTAGGGAGCTTGACGATCATTCCCTTTTTCCACTTATCCGGAAAACTCTCGGCTTCCCATGTTCTGCCGACAAATGGGAACCATAGCTCTACCAATGCTGTTGGCGCAGCTTGAAAAAGCTCCGCGGGTATGCCGTCAAGTCCTACCGCCTTATTAGTTTTCAGTGCTTTGATTACGGTAATAATCTCCTCCTTACTGGTGGTTGTGGTGCGAATTCGGGAATTTCTTTCTACGGACACTTCAGTCTGACTTGGGTGCATATTGCTGGCGAATACTCGGTTTAGAACCGAAGCAAAATGCTCCTTCCATCTCTTCAGTTGATCCTCATCCGATATTAGCAACGAACCGTCTAAGCCTTTCGCTGGGTGTTGCAAGTCACGCCCTATGGTTTCCCTGCGATCGACCGACAATCCTTTCAGCATCTGATGTGAAAACAGTTTTCACAGCGCACCAATGGTCTTGGATGGCGGGCAGTGAGCTGCTGATTGTTTCCACTCCACGTGAGAGATGGTCCCTTAATTCTTGGCGCACTGAGGGAACTCTCAGTCGGTCTATGTTGAACCTAGGTATTCTTGTGTCGTTAGATCTACGAACGGCAGCAGTGCGTATCGGAGATGGTGATCTCGTACCAACCCCATGTCGGCTGCTGATGTGGTCACGCACTTAGATTTTGTGGATGATGGTACGGATGGTAACATTGGTTCAATAGCTACCTCCCTGCGTGCCTTGACATATTTAGTGCATCAGTTCCAGAAGCCTTCGTGAGCAAGGAGCGTCGAGATTTCCGACCTACATTTGGGAAGTATCACAGTCTGTTGTGGTTTGTAAACCATTAACGTTCGACAGCTTCACTTCAGCTGTCACTACTAGGAAAGGCCGATATATAGAGCTCAGGCAGGCCAGGTTAGGTTAGGTTGAAGTGGCTGCCAGTTCTGTTGTGATACCAGGTGGATCGTGAACAAGTTCTCCTGCCTACTTAATCAAACCATTTGGAGAATCTGATGAAGCGAAGGAGGCTTTTGACATCATTATTGAAATAGAAAGTTCCTAAGTGAAGTTTTCTTTTATGGGTGAAGATTTGGACATGCACAAAGGAAGTGGAAAATAGTTTCCTCCTCCTCCTCGTTCATGCCAAATCATTTGAGTAAACGCCAAGCCTTGTAGCGTGCTTGCCTATTAGACAGTGCCCAGTAATGATGCCTATTGTGGCGCTGATATGGAGTCTGTTGAGAGAAATCAAAATTCTTAGAGCGTTTCAGGTCCAGCTTAGGCCAAATCTGTTTTGTCGCTAGACACGTTGCAACACGCGTCCACCTAAGATTCGCTCTTGTTTGCATCCAACTTAAATTTGAGTTTACATGTAGCAATCGGTATCATTATACGGTAGGATGGATATGGTAGTTCCATATCTGGTGAGGTCATCAGCCTTACAGTTCCCTGTGATATCCCTATGTCCTGGCACCCAGCAAAGGTGAATATTAAACTGCTTTGTCATCTCTGTGAGAGACGATCGGCAATCTAGGGCTGTTATTGAGTTTAGGAAACACGATTCCAAGGACTTGATTGCGCTAATTGCCTGTCATTGATATTTTTTTTTTTTTTTTTTTTTAGTATTTATTATTGATTAAGTAACATCATTTATAATAGACTTTACATCATCTTTAAGCTATAAATGAGATATGTATATATAGGTAATACTAATATTCAAAAATTCATACAATTCAGTGATAAATGAAAATGAAAAATGTATAAGTAGAAAATTTTTGTAGTATACAATATGTAGAAACAAAATTTAACTTTTACTCGTAATTGTGAAAATGCAAATAAACTAAAATGTGCTTGTTTTACCCTGCCAAGTGCCGAAAGAGAGTTTCCCCAAAACCATTCGCATCATAAAGTCTCCTAACGCTGAGAGGAAGTGCATTCCAAAGATGCATGAACGAAAAATTGACGCTCTGAGTTTTGATAGTGAACACGCGGTTGGATTAAACTTAAAGATCGGCTCGACCGTGAAAGTTTAAGTTTTTCGAATAAATATGGAGGCTGTTTGCTGGTAATAATTTTTTGTAGGTACTTGATTGTGCAGTACTCGAGATATTTATCAAGAGTGCATTCTAATATGTTCTTAGCATATTGTGAAATATGGTCAAAACGTCTCAATCCATAAACATAGCGAGTTATATTGTTAAACGCAACGTTGAGCTTACGTCGAATGAGAGCACTGCTGCAACAAAAAATTTCACATCCGTATGTAAATATTGGAATTAGCAAAGCCCTTACTAGCATTAACCTTGTTTGCAAAGGAGTGAAACACTGCGACATAGATAGATTCCTAAGAGAACCATAGATTTTGCCTATAATAGTGGAGATATGATCATCCCAACTTAACGTTTTGTTAAACCATACCCCAAGATTTTTAGCTTTGTCAACGAACTCAATTGGTTCATTTTGGAGGAATATATTAGGAACATCACAGCCATTCACGCCATTTCTGCTAATAACGAGACATTTAGATTTGGCTGGGTTAAGCTTCAACGAATTATCTTCAGACCAATCTAGAACTTTTCGTAGATCCTCATTAAGCTTACAAGCTGCTTCCTTAATAAGGTCTAATTTGCAACTTATGTAAAGCTGTACATCGTCTGCGTACATGTGTAGGAATGAATTTTTGATTATGGTTGGAAGATCATTGATAAATATTGTGAATAACAAAGGTCCCAATATGGACCCTTGAGGTACACCCGCCGAGGTTGCAATAAAATCAGACATCACATTATTAACAGCAACGGATTGTTTTCTTCCACCAAGATATTGATATGTCGTTTTTCTTTAGCCAGGATAAGACTTCCTTAATTATTTCCGCCTGGAATACGCTACACTGATTTGGAAGACGGAAGGAGAGGCTAAGATTATGCCTATTAGAGAAAACACTTCCACCTATCACGTCGTTAGTTTCCGTGTAAAAGTGAATAAACTTATCTTCTATCTGACAGGCCAAGACAGTTCGACTTTTGTTTTGTTTGCGTCTATTGTATATTTTGTTAAGACCACTGCCGATCTATCACATTTTAATCAAGGCGTAGATTTCCAACTGTTCTTTTGTTCCTTTATATTCATCCATTATTTTTTTTTCTTAATTAAGTTTGCTTTCCTTTTAGTTGTAGTGGCCTTAACCTGAAGCAATCCAACTCAAGAGACTTCAAAAGAAGGTCGTAGTAGGTCTGTTTAAGCAATTTTTTTGAATCATTTGCATATAAAAGCACGACAAATTTGTTGCTAGCTATGTTATTAGTTACAATCCTCAGCTCAAAATATCAGGCCCAGGAGCTTTGAAAAATAACCCCAATATTTGGGGAGTCGAAGTAAACCACAGAAAAAAAAAATTCCATTCGCAATTTCGCAATCGAAATAGTATGTCACGGGGCAGTAGTAACAATTTCTTTGTTCTCAGTCAAGTAAGAGTGCACGCGCCAAAAGTTATTTCTTATATTTTGGCATTCTTCCCATTTATTTAAAACAAAATTAATGGTAAATATTCGGCGCTACTTTTTAATATATGCCATTAAAATTGTCTACTAAAAGCTAATCTTTAAACACACGGAAGAAGATAGAAATAATAAATTTAGAAAGGATTGTGTCATGCTGTATAAAATTCACTTTCTGTGTATAAAATCAAATATTTTACTAATCATGTGTGACAATAGTGTTCTCCTTTAATAAAAAATTACACTGAACTCAAATATGTCCAATTTTTCAGTAACGACGTTTTTTCTCTACGAATTTTCCACATTTCAGACGGTTTTTCGACGGCTTTCTTTTATAAAAAGGTCCAACTTAGTAATAGAAATACTAAAAGCAATTACTAAAGTCGCTGTTAGTGATTGTAAGTTTGAAATTTTAAAATTTTAGAACAGTTATGTGATTCATTTTCACATTTTCGCTACTGTGAACTTGCACAGCTGATTTTTGACAGATCGAACAAATTCCATTCTGAATTCGGGCTAAAAACTAGGCGTTGTTAATCGTTTCTTTTAATAATTTTTCTGCGCTGTAGTATTCATTTTATAATGAATAATATCCAAATCACGTTAAATTTGTTGAATTCTATTTTTACTTAAAATGCTATTGACTGTCACTTTAAAACCGACTTAGAGTCGGGTGTGCAACACCTACACTGTGTCCTATTTTAGGAGCAACATTAGTGTTCATTAAGCATTACCGATTTGAAGTTAGAGGGAACGTTAAGAAAAACTCGCTTTTAAATTCATTTAATACTAAGGGCCAATGTATTTAACTTATAAAGGGTGTCCCAAGTATACCAAGTATAGGGTTATGTATGGAATAGCATATCGGGTAAATGGCCTCCACGGCTTTGCTGGATATTTTCCATGACCGTTTTGCATAAATGTGGCTGAATTTCGTTGATACAGCGCTCAATTTGCTCCTTTAAGGCGTAGGTGGTGGTGGGCTTTGTTGGCATAAACCTTATACTACAAAAAACGCCAAAGAAAAAAGTCCAACGGCGTTAAATTGCATGATAAGGGTGGCCAATTCTGATCACCAAAACGGGAAATTACACGACTATTAAATGACTTATTCAGTAATTGAATTGTTTCTCGGGCTATATGGCATGTGACACTGTCTTGTTGAAACGACATGTCGTTCACATCTACATATATCTTACAATTTAGGTACAAAAAACTCGATTATCATGTCGCGATAGCGAGCACCATTAACTGTTATTGCCTGACCAGCCGCATTTTCAAAGAAAAGAAGAATGGTCCGATGATGCCTCCAGCCCAAAATCCGCACCAAACAGTGACAGGTTGTGGATGCATTTGTTTCTCAACGATCACTCGTGGATTTTCTGAACCCCAAATTTGACAATTTTGACGATGAACGCCGCCATCAAGATGAAAATGCGCATCATCGCTGATAATAATTTTGTTTGAAAAATCAGCACCCACTTGTTCTTGTTCCATAATCCATACTCTCTTCGCTGTGCGTGGTCAGTAGGCTTCAGTTCTAGAGTCAATTGCACTTTATATGCATAATGATGCAAATCTTTTGTGAGAATACGCCGTAGAGAGCTTCTCGAAATGTCCAATTCTTGACCTGGAATCTCAACAACACTCTCACGAACTGCTTCGATGTTTTTAGTTGAACGTCTATCTAATATCACTAATTGATCCAGTCTCCCTGAATTTTTGAATAAATCTCTTCACGATTGAAGAAGTTAAATCACTATACCGACAATATTTTGTACGAAAATTGCGAACTGTAGTTGCCATTATTACCTTCATTATTTTTAAAATATTGCTCAAGAATGAAAACGCGTTGTTCTTTCGTGTAGCACTCCATTTTTATAACCGTGAACAGTCAGCTGTCACGCTGTTTTTTTTTTTTTGTTGGCAACACTTGGGGCAAAATTTAAATCTTTGTATTTTGGGACACCCTTTACTAATGTCTAGTTTAATCAAAACTTTTTTCTTGTGGTGTACGAATATTATTCCCCCAAAAGTAACTCCACAAAAATATTTATTAAATTTTTTTCCTGATTATTTTTGGTTCACCACGTACTATTTCTGTGTAAATTTCAGCAAGGTAGGTGTGTAGCAAGTGATCAAGTGTCTCCTCTTCCTCTTTATCCAGCAGCTGTGACAGAAGTCCCTAGTCTGGTAGCATGTTAGTCTAGTTGCAGTGGTAGTGCACAGGTTTTGTATCTTTCCGTTACTATTGGTAGTTTATGGGCTGTCTTTGGTAGTTAAGAGCTTCAGTTTAGTATCATTTATGGCTAATTCGTCTGCCTTGCTGTTGTCTGTCCCCGAGATCTTTTATAATTAGCGCGTCACTCAACATGAAGTCTTTCTGGGCTTTTTTATTAGAAAATACTCGCATTCATATGTAGTCTGCCACAAAAAAAAAAAAAAAAAATTGACTGTGTAGTTGCGGTTAATTAGCCCAGTAGATTGGCGATCGCTTTAGATCCGTAGTAGGTGAATTTTGATTTACAAAAAAGCAGGTAGATGAATACGATAAAGGTGTTTGTACTTACTAAACAGAAAAACGAAAGTCTTTACTGAAAAAAATAGAATTGTTGTAAGAAAAGTCCTTCCAATTCAATATTTATTATACTCGCAAGTACCTGCATGTACTTACCAGCCAATCATATCTACTAATATGAAAACCAAAGTAGTTTCGTTTGTTTCTGATAGATGTCGCTGATGGTGTATTGGGTTGATTGGTTGGTGGATGCCATGTTTATAATAAATTTTGCAACGATAAAGTTGATGTTTATGGGACACGAATATTCCGCTTACAGGACTTGAATTAAGAAGGTCTTAGATAGCTTAATTACTCAATTGTAATATTTATTTTGACCCTGTGTAGTACGAGTAAAAGCCAAAGGCAGCACCCTGACATTTTTTATAAAAACAAAGCAAACAAATGTCGCAAAACGAAGTGAGACGTCAAGGCTTTTCATCGTAAATATCGCAACGCCCGAGTAGACCTACTTTTTACAAGGTTGGGTTTTTGACGGCAGGGTTAAAGTAATTTTTTTTTCTTCAGATGCCAACAAAAATTGTTCGTTTCGCTTGATTTCCAGGAATATTGCAAACGCGAAAATATCCTTTGCCCATTTAATCCTTCGTTGCTGTGGACAAAATTGCCTTAGTTCGCGTAAATGCATTCAACGCGTAATCTGTCAAAGTTGCATTTCGCTTTGCAAATAACAAGTTATGACGAACAGAATCATAAATTCGGAATGAAGCAGCTCAAAGTCTGTTGGAATACGACCGACCTATGTAACGCGATGTAGTCATTTGGCTACTTCTGAGCTGGAATCTATAGTTTAGCTAAATTTGAAATTACGGTTCTCTATTGTGCGCTTTGTTGGATTTGCCTGTCCAATACTCTTAAACCCAGATGTCAACGTCACGAATTTAATTTACCCTAAAGGCACTTAAAAGATAAAACAAAGGTCTGCTGGGTATCAAAAATAGCAGACTGAAATTAGATGATAGACACCGTCGTGTGTACTTCAAACTCCTTCCTTAAGAATTCTAAGCAAATGCCAGTTTCCCCAATAGACATTAAAAACAATAAGGCGCTCCTCGGGAGAACACTGCCACATTCAAGTCATCGACACAATGAAAGTTCTTGAACTCATTTCGCTCAACACAAAGGAACAAAGCAACCCTCTGTGTCTCCAACTCAGGTCAAACAGCCAACATCTCTGGAAAGCTAATTATAATATTTACGATGTCCATTTAATTGGCACTCCCACCCACATTGTAGTGACAGCACTTTTTTTTTTTTTTTTTATCAAACAAAATGCAATTAAAAATTAAATTTGAATAAGTGTCCCCGCTAAAGGAAGTCGATGTCAGTCTCTAGCCAAATAACAGACAGTCCAAAGGATAATAAATCAAAAGCATTGTCTACGACATTTGACCAAAGTCATCGCGCTCTGATTGATAACATCCAAAAGTTCTTCCGGTGTCAATGTATCTTCTTAGTTCGACAAGTGTGTGTGTATAAATAAATTCAATTAAAATGTTATTTCTAAATTGGAGAGCAGCACTATTACGAGTATTATAAGAACATTGTTTCTTGGCTCTTTTTGTTTCGCCATTTGGGATTTGTGCCAAAAAGGCAAATCATATGAATACACTTCTTGCCGGATTAGAGTTCATAAATAAACACAAGAGAGGACACAACAAAAGCGATGGGAAACATCTTCATATTTATTTATATTTGCCTAATTAATTTCAAATCATTAAAAACGATGTAACGATGTAAACAATTCTTGATTAATTCGTTAGCAATATGCGAGTGTGTGCGCCCGTAGTTGGGGGATGCTATTTGAATTTGAAATGAAACATCTTAGTTGGAATTGAAATCTTCTTCTCCCAGGGATGTCGAATAAATGAATAGAGATACTTTGTGTCGGTCTTTGTTGTCAAAGTGGAAGAATGAAAAACCATGAAGGAGAGAGGAGGAAATTAATGTAGACATTTGGAGAAGGAAATTGGGGGGTTGTTCAGTCGAATGTGTGTATAATGATTTTTTTTTTTTTTTTTTCATAAGAGTTCAAGGTTACATAGATGACAGGGCAAAATCTGGGGGAAATGAGCTCGATGTGCAGCATAGTTGTTGGAGGGACAAATGAGTGAGATATTGATTTTAGGACAAAATGTGCCGGGGGCACATATCCATGGAGATTGGTGGCGTCAGCTCTCATCGGAGATGAAGATTTTTCTGATGAAATTGAATCTCTAGAGACAGAAAGGCGATATGTAAATACATTGATTGATATGCTTCAATCATGTGGAATTTAATATTGGTCACCGGAAATCATACGTGGATGGGCAGCTAATTTGGAAAATGTGATCGAGTGGTCATACTGGGGGATTAATGAGATTTTGCGGAGGGTGGAAAAGAAAGTGCCTGTAGGTGAATTTTTTGTCCATTAGAGTTTGTGACTCCACGAGAAAATATCTTGTGTGATGATGACTTATTCTTATTTCGCTAATCAACTTTAACCTTTGGCATCGGCTTAGATTTGGTTAGGTTGATGAGGGGAGAAAGACTCGACACATTCCACTGAGGTCCTTGTGAACCCATGGTAAAGCCCAATAGGGGGGTTCCTACCTTACTGCTCATTGGTAATTATGGTCTCCGACCATCGTGACGTCCTCAGAAACCTGGAAGGATTGTTTAGTAAAACGTCGGATAGTTCTTGTACGTCCTGAAAGTAAAGTTTCTCTAAACTTTTGTTTCTCGAGTGTCATAGGCTTGGGCAGTGGCAGAGGGAGCCTCTTCGTCACCGCAGACTCTACATATATTATCTTCGAGAATTTAAGTTTCATTGTGTGATTTCTTAGAAGGTTGTGGCCAGTGAACGCACCTATCAACATTGACATCGATTTTCTGTAATTTTTCAAAAATTTGTTGGTTCTGGTTTTGTCGTATTTTGGCCAAAGCTTCCTGGATATATCACAGATGGTAAGCGAGTTCCACCTATTATTGGCTGTCATTAGGATCTTATACTCAACTCGCTGTCTTAGGTTACAGAGTGGAGGCTTAATCCATTGGTGTGCTCGATTGTGGTCTATTACAGACCCATTTCTTGTAAGTTCGTCAGGTATTTCATTTCCGGCTATACCCCTGGGACCAGGGAACCTTAAGCACTTCACGACAGCGTCGCACTAGCTTAGACTTGATTTCAGTAGCAAAAAGTGTTTTAATGGCTGACTGACAGTCAATAAAAATGGTGAAATCGTGATATTGCCATCATTGATACCATACTGGTCAGAAAGTCTGATTGAGCTGTGTATGTTTAGTTTTTCGGAGAATATACCGGCGCCCGTTCCTATATCTATCTTTGACCCATCCGTACAGACATAGACTTGTCTTTTGTTGGTTCATTGGTTTCCCATTCTCCTCTACTTGGGAAGGTACAGGAGAATGGTTTTTCAAAGTAGAGGTATGGTGACGTGAAGTCACTGTTCCATCTGTTTGATTGGCTGATCCTCAGGGCACTCTTGGCGGCAGATTCCTGCATGTACAGGTCTAGGGGTAGCATGTTGAGAATTGTTTCCATCCCTGCTGTCGGCGTTGTTCTTAACCCACTGGTTGTGTCTATGCATGCTAGTCTCTGTATTTTTGTCATTGCCTTAAGATTACGTTGCCATACGTGAGTACTGGTCTCACGATTCGCGTATACATCCACAGAATTATCTACCACCTTTTGCTGAAGATTCGGTTGCATGTGTAGAAAGTGGTTGCTGCCTTTAGTTAAACTTTCAGTTAAGTTTCCTGTCGAATATGATTCCTAAGTATTTCGCATTAGCAGATATCATAAGCTTCAGCCTAAAATCATCCACTTACGAGTATCCTTATATATGGCCATCTGACTTTTTGGATTCTGACTGGACTGAGTGTGAACAGTTTTTAAATATTTACGCACGTGTTATATTATTTTTATATGTTAAAACGAGAAATAGGCGTGTCTTCATTAAACGTTTGGTGCGATAGTAAAAAGGCTCGTATATTAGATATCTACTTGTGTCGTTCCAGCTCTTTTATCAAATATCAAAGAGTATGAGATGGAATTTTTCATATGCACATCTTCTTGAGATACCAGCAAGTCAAATTCAAACAAACCGCGCGTGAGATATTGTCAAAAGCTTTTTTTTTTTTAGGTTGGTACATCTGTTATCTGGCGCTCAAGTATCTGTTTGAGCCCCATTTGTCGGGAGTTTGTGCATGATAGCTGTTGTGTTCTGCGAATTTCTTTGAATTTGTTGCAGAAACAGCATCGCATTGAAGTCACTAAAGAAATGCTTTCTTTGGGCCAAAATGTTATCGATGGCTTCATTACCGGTCACGAGACACGGGTCTATGAATATGACATCGAAACTAAACAACAATCATCGAAATTACGCTTCTCAGATGAGCCAAAACCCAACAAAAAAAAAAAAAAACACGACAGAGTCGATCCAACATCAAGGCTTTGTTGACCGTTTTCTTTGATTGCCGTGGTGTGGTCCACTCCGAATTTCTTCCGCCAGGCCAGACAGTAAATAAGGAGTATTACGTGAGCGTATTAGAGCGTTTTACCCCTTCGCGGAAAGTGTTTTGAGACGATTGATGCGATAAAGGAGAATTCGCAAAAGAAGGTAAAGGCGATTCCAAAATTGGCCTATGAAAAATCTTTTGAAGATTGGAGGAAGCGTTGGAATATATGTATTGCTTGCAATGGAGATTACTTTAAAGGGAATAAAATGGAAATCGATGAATAATTGAACCGTTTTCGGTTTATTGAAGAATTCCGGGTACTCTTTGATCAGAAGGTACCATTTTGTTTGCGTAAAAACCTGGTACGCCATCTATTAGCATATGTTAGTCGTAACTCAAATAAAAAATTTGATCAAAATCGTTAGAACCGTTTCCGAGAAAAGCTCAACAGAAGTGCTTCTTCTTCTTTTCCGGCAAACCCCACAGGCGGATCAGTAGGGATGCAGTAAAGTGGGAGGGTTGTGATTCAGCAGCAGTGCTGAATACTACTAAAATTTGGCACAATCCGTCCATATAGGGTCTAGAGTCCATCTTCTCGCAGATATTCGTACTGTGCGACAAACGAATGGAAGGAACGGCACATTTTTCAATTGAGAAGCTTCTCGTGACAAATTTACTGAAGAGATGGGACCGTAAAAAACTTGTTGTTATTTCCTGAGACACGAACCTGAGTCTTCCGCTTAGTTGCCCACTCACTTCACCACTGAGCCACAGTGCCCAACTTCATATTTGTCATCCACCATTAGTAACATAAAGTAGCAGTTGCCATTTATTAGACATTGGCGAAAACGCCTATATAATTGGTTTTGACATTAGATACCGTTTGACATAAGCCGTGTTTCATTCGGTTTGGACATGTACACGCATATATTGTACATGCAGCTACCACGAACTACACATTCTCTCAGCAGCGAGCGGATGAGTTGCATAGTTGCGTTAAGTTATCCAGTAGGTGGCGATCTTTTCAGCGCTATATAGCGAGGAGATTTTTCTCTTCAAAAAAAGGGCGATGATTATATTTGGTAAGAAAATGTGAAACGGTTTTTGTGTTAGTTTGAAAAAAAAAATTAAACTAAAGGCTCTTTCAATGAGGGCGCTTGATCTAAAAATTAAAATATGTTTTGTGAGGTATGGCCGAAATTTTTATCCTGGATTAAAGACCATCGAATGCCATTATGTTTTGAAAATAACATTATTCGAAGCCTCCATGGCTTCGTTTGCAGAAGACAATCCGATACACCCAAATTTGAATGATTCTTCAACATAAATCAGTAAATGTCTTGACGGACGTTGTTCTTCAGGTCATGAATTGTTGCCGGTTTATTGGCATAGGCCTGAGACTAAACGTAGCACCAAAGAAAGAAGTATAACGGCGTTAAATCATACGACCGTGGCGACCAGTTAGCATTACTACTTTTCGAAATAATGCGACCTGGGAATTTTTCCCTCAATAATGCCATTGTTTCATTCGCTGGACTGCTTTTTGGCTTCACTCTACATTTTCAAACTTATCCAAGAAATATTGAGCAAACGAACACGAGCCTCTTTTTGCTCTCCAATTAAAAATTGTTGGAACCCATCGAGCTGACTTCTTCGAATATTTCACTTTGAAATAGTAACAAGAGATGATGCATTTATTCCGTATGCATTTTGGCATTGGTGCAGAATTTTGACTGGCTTGAGTTGACGTCGAAATCGGAAGAGAATGGCAAAACGAATTTCTTCCTGTGTTGGCAGTGGAATTTTTTTTTTTTATAATTTGAAAGGGGTTATGAATACCCTTATACTAATTTTTAGGACACGGGCGTTTTTTTGAGAAAAGGGGAAGAGACAGAGAAAAAGACAGATTGGTATAGTTGGTTTGAAACTCAACTGGTATTAAGTTTCAGTGAAGTCCAAGGGTGGCTGTCCAGATAACTGGGGAGATTTTTTTTTTTGTTTAAGCTGTCATTGTCGTTGCTTATGATTCACAGTATTTTTTTTCCGCCTCCTGATGTCATCATCACGATCAAGTTGCATTTTTGCCATATGACCACCCTACTGCCAGTGTTGATCGACTTTTTTTATTTATTTCATACGAAATAAATAGATGATTATTAACAACCTGCAGCGTGACAAGCGATGATGTTACCACTACACAATGGCCACCCTCAACTTCAACCGAGCTTACGTCACTAATTTTTCTCTTTCTCGTCTCCATTTTTACCTATTGTTCTGAAATTTGGAAATAAATATTGCTAGATTATAAGCTACAGAAATGCATCTTTTTTTTTTTCAAAAACTACTAAATTGACACCAACTAAGCGAACTTTTGTTAGTCCCTACATAGAACAAGTGAAAATACAAAAAAAATAATAATGCTTAGTGATACTTATCAATGGCGTGAATAATATACTGGATGTTTAGGAATTCTAGCCCTACATCGTCATCTGAAGATCACCTCGTTATCACGTATAGTTTTCAAATAAATTATGGAGTTGATCCAGAATCGACAGCCTCATGTTGAATCATTGTAAGGAATCATTTTCGTTGCCAACTAACGTTTCCCGAAAACATTCTGCCGTTCTTTCATTTAAATATTTTTACTTCTTATTCATTCAGACTTCCTGTATTTTTTTTTTTACAGCAACTTGAATTATTTATGTACTTTTACAAACCATTGAACAAACCTAACACTATTCTATACCACAGAGACTATAAAAAAAAAAGCGCTACTGAATGAAAACCCCAAAAATAGAAATCACTTCTTCCAACTACCGCCGTTGAATTTCAATTGCTCGACCTCGATTTGCTGCTCCACAAAGCGCGTAGTCAGTACCAGAAACAGCAAACAGAAATCCAACAACCAGATGTGCGCGCCACTATGCAGAGCAATTGAACAGAAATTTATCATTCATCTAGATTCACCATGCGCATCGATTGCTCTTGACATAGAAACAGTACGGGAGTATTCCTCAAATCGGAAATCTCTCTAATAAATGGCATCTACATGCGATTTTTGAAAATATTAATATCACGCGAATATTTCATGTCACACACAGTGACACTCACAGGAACCACACCTTTTTGAACGAGAAAATAAATTTCAAATACCATATCACGTCCGGAGCGTGCTTCAAATGCCATCACCAGCGGCACTAACAACAGCATTAGAAACGAATAACTAATGCTGCTGCTACCACCACATTGCATCTATGCCTCCAGGTGTACAACTGGGTTTGGATTGTACCAGTGGAGCGGTGAAGCTATCGAATTCCATGAGCACGTGCAATAAATGCACTCTGAATAAAATGTTCCGAGTGGAACAAAATACCGCTGCTTGACATTAAAACCAAAGGTACACTTTTGCTTTTGAATGTCGATGGAATTTTAGAATTACACCTGTTGAACGTCTTAGATTCAAAGTGAAGGAGCGGATAGGGACCGAGGTAGTAGGTAAAGACTTTGGTAAAACAGCGAATACTCCTATGGGAATTGTTTCGAGATTCAAATTAAAGTTAAGTGACTTTTATGGGAAATAACTCACTTCAAGGAGTGGGTGTAGCCAGCGTGAGTATTGCAGACAAAATAGAACCATGCAGGTTGGCTATCGAAAGCAATTATTGTGCAAGTGAAGATTGTAGTTGTTGGCCCCTCATTAATCCGAAGGATAGGTGGAATCTATGAGATTATATCTGAAAGTTGCAATAAATACATTTTGTCAATAAAAATAGACGACGTGTCGCATTGCCTAAAAACTCTAGTGGTATCAGAAGTACTAATAATATATTTTCTACACAATACGAAGTATCAAGCATTCTGAGATACACACTTCAACCACTCTCCCCGCGGGACTGCCGTTAGGTATTACTTCGCGGGGCTGGTTAGCAGTTTATGCTATGCTTCTTGTGTCAGCTTCTTCCGCTGCTTCAGTTGCTCTTCTTAGCTTTTCTATTCTCCGCAGCTCTTTTTGTAGAGTTGTTACGAAGGAACATATTGCCATCCAATTCTCTTCCGACCGTTATCTCCGTTATATCTGACATAGTTGTCATCTGGATTCGTGATAGTCCCTTTGACTCTTTTCTCTCACGTTCCAGCATTCTAATTGGCTCAAAATGATGATTACGCGTTCGCGTGCCAATGTGGCCGCATGTATGCGCGTATGTCCGCCTGTCGTTGCGTCTGCGTAAGAAGCCCTCTAGCTTCCACTCTGTTGCTTCTTCGCTCTCTTTTCTTTCTCGCTCTAGTCTCCTTAGCTCTTGGCATACATACTTCACATAAAGCTTACTGCGTTCCACTTGTTTTCAGATTCTAGCATGTGATTAACTAAATTCTCCGGACTTGGTGCTTCTCCTTGTAGAAGGAAACGTGGGCAGTGAAAGAATACATGCTCCACGTTTTCGGGAGTATCACTGCACGATGGACAAGCGGGGGAGTCATCGTTCCTATACTGATATAGATATGACCGGAAACAACCATGTCCCGTAAGCAGTTGTGTTAAATAGAAGTTAACTTCACCATGTCTGCGATTTATCCAAGCCTCTAAGGTCGGGATAAGGCGGTAAGTCCAACGGCCCTTGGAAGAAAGACTCCAGCGTTGCTGCCACTCTATCAAACTTGTGCTTCTTCCTATAGTGTCCGGTTCCCCGTGAGTTAGTCGCCCCTCATGTCTGCACTCTAAAAACTTTTTCTGCAGTTCTTCCGCCAATATATCAATTGGGAACATTCCTGCGATAACGCAGGCTGCGTGGTCCGAGTTTGTGCGAAAAGCGCTACTCACTCTTAGTGCACATAGTCGGTTTACTGCTATGATTCTTCTTTTGTATGAAGTCACTTTCATAGCTCCGGCCCAAACTGGTGATCCGTATAGGACTACGGATGAGACTAATTTAGCTAAGATTAGCCTTCGGCTGTATCTTGGCCCTCCTATATTCGGCATAATCCGCGCAATGGCGGCACCCACCATTGGATGGTTTTTAAAAGTAAGTCTTGAGTCAATCATAACGCCAAGATACTTGATAGCTGGTTTCGAAACTATCTCATACCCACCTACTGTGAGCGTGATAGTTTCCAGTTGCTTTCTACTGGTAATTAGTACCGCCTCTGTTTTGTGTTCTGCTAGCATGAGGCCGACTGATGTTAACCACCGTCGGACAATTAGCATGGATACGAAAACTGGATATAGTGTGATATTCCTGTTCAAGTTGCCATCGCGGCACTGAAACAAAAAGGCAGAAAAATCGGAATTTTTGGATTTTTTTTCGAGCAGCATTGATAGAGGACCAATCTGTTTATCGACAAAAAGTTTAAGGCGCTCACGTCACTACTCTCGCTGGTGTCCACTGTGGTATAGCAAGACATCTTGTGCTTCTACTGGTTCTAGACAAAGTAATTCTCACATTAAAGAACCCCCTTGAGTTTACTTTAGAAACAAAAGTATCCAGATACTTTTTGTAGATCACAAATTTTTATCATCCATTTGGTATACCCTCAGACAGCTTATTCTGTTACGAATCAGTGCCTCACAGTTTTTTAGAAGATGCTCCAGAGTCTCTTCTGTTTCGTTACAGAATCTGAAAATGCCTTCGCGTGTAGGCTGTTGAGTTTGTCCAGGTACGAGTACTCTCAAACCATTACGTGAAAGTTCAACGTCTTAATGACATAATTGCAATGTTTTGCTTGTCTGAAATAACTTCTGTACAGATTAAGTTGAACATACGTACTTTACAAGAGACTGAAGAAACTGGCAATTGGCTCCGAGAGTTTGATATAATCGCAAACTTCTCGCCTTACGTAACAAGAGAAACAAGTTATGGGCAGCTTTCCTTCGTAGCAATTCTGTTTTCGACTATTCCAATTATCTCGGTTCCTACCTTCAATTCAATCGTCTTTATAACTCTCTCTACCAGCGGCACCTAATTAACGCGCAAGCAAATCCTATAAACGACCCTGTCATTTTTTCAATTCGTCAACTAAAAAAAAAAATCTGACGGTTACCCTCCGTCTCTCTCTTTTGAAAACATATCCTCAACTAATCCGCTAACCATTGTCAACTTTTTTGCCACCTATTTTAAACAATCTTTCGCCGACAACTCTTTTGAACCAGACCCCTCTTACTTCACTCACCTTCTTAACTTTTCCGTTGGCCCCTTTCTGTCCCTGCCTTGTGATCCTGCTGTAATTAAAAATAAACTACAAAATCTTAATGATGAATTCTCACCCGGCCCAGATGGTCTCCCTGCCATTTTTCTTAAAAAATGCTCTTCCATTCTCTCCAAGGAGAGAACTGATTTTAGTAAGGCTTTTGATAAGATATCTCATAACCATCCATCTTCAAATTGTCTGCCCTCGGTTTCGAACCCATATTGTTAAAATGGATATCTTCGTACCTGGAAAACCGTTCTTACAGAGTTCGCTTCAGATCCATCTTATCGACTCCCTTCTTGGCCACCTCTGGTGTTCCGCAAGGCAGCCATCTAGGTCCCCTTCTCCTTCGATAAACGATGTCGAGAGGGTTATTAAACACTCTTCCCTCTCTCTGTACGCTGATGATACCAAATTTTTCAAAGCCATCTCTTCACCACATGACTACTGTCTCCTTCAACAAGACCTTGATAGTTTTTCGAACTGGTGCCTACAAAATCGCTTAGAGCTCAATATCGCCAAATATAAATCCTTTACTTTATCACGTAAGCACCACGTGTCCTCCGCCCGCCTTTACCTTCTCCATGGTCAACCTATATCCATAGGGAACTAAATTTCCGTTCACATATTGATGAGATAATTCGTAAAGCTTAACTCATCACTTGGCTTTGTCAAACGATGGCCCAAAGAATTCTCCGATCCTTACGTGATCAGATCCCTCTACATTACCTTTGTGCGCCCAATCTTTGAATACGCCAGTCAAGCGTGGTCACCCTTTCAGCAAGTTCATGTGACCAGAATCGAGAATGTTCAACGTCGATTTCTTCGATTTGCCCTTCGAGGTCTTCCTTGGAACGATCCATTTATCTTGCCTCCCTATCAAGACCGCCTCAACCTCATCAACTGTACTAACTGAGTACTCTAGAGAAACGCAGAGATGTTGCAGACATTCTTTTCATTCATCGACTTCTTTCAGGCTCTGTCGATTGCGCATCTCTTTATAATTCAATTTTCTTCAATACCAATCCACGAAATTTACGATGCCCTCGTCTTTTCTATCTACCGTCCCACCGCACTTCATATGGATCTAATGAACCAATTTCCCGTATGCTGCGAAAAGTGAACTCAAACCTCACCCAGTTTGATTTTAACCTCAGCACTCCCTGCCTCAAAACCAAACTCCTTCACCATTCTCCTTAGCTTTAAGTCTTAGTTTTAAGTTTTAGGTTTAAGTTTTAGCCTTAAGTTAGTTGTAGCTTGTAATAAGCCAAATAAATTGGGGCTTTCGCCCCCACCAAAATTGGTGCTTGAAAACGATATTCCTACCCCAGTCCCTTTATCTGTCCTTGGTTCGTTCGCATATTTATTTATGGTATGCTCTTTGGAAGTATGTATTGTGAGTTTGTTGATCTAGGTATTCTTTTCTTTCTTATTATTCAGGTTCCTTGTGGAACTGTTAACAAAACTACATTTCGTGATCTCTTCGTCTCTCTAAGGATTTCAAGGACAGGCAGTACGCAGTCTCGTTTTCTGAGCCCGATGTATTCTCATAACCCACATAATTACTCCTTTAGCATCTCCCTTAATTACGAAGTGTATAAAGGTGTTAAAGATCGAGAATTTTTAACCCCATTACCTATAACATTAGTCTTTATACTTTCTTAAGGGTTTGCTATACTCAGTTTTGTGATCTTGACACAAGCCGCATCATCTGAGGTCTCACCGTCAGGGTCTACTTCCAGCCCAGGTTACTAAGTTTTGCGACATCAATACTCCGGAGAAGTACGTTTCGCCGATCGTCCAGTGAGATACCACCAAATCTTGCTATAGGCTCCGTGAAGTAGTCTTGAGGACTTTTCTGAGTTTGGTAGAGGGGTGATACAGGTTCGCCTATCCTGTGAGAAGTTATTTAAAGAAAAAAAATATCAATTTGGTTGGATGTCTGTCGATTATGTGAATCAGCTTTAGTCCATTTCCAGAAGTGGTATGTTGCAGATTTTGAGGCTGAATATTTTAACGTCATATTTGGGACAGCACTTAATGGGCTGCCGAACCATAAAGAGTCTTCTTCGCCTTAGACATCGCAGCCTTTCATTATCGTCGCTCCAAGCTGTTTGGCGTCCGGGATCGCTTTATCTATCTAGTCTTCTCGAACTTGAGGACTGAGGTTCGAAGATCCTCTTGGCTGAAGGAAAGTCGTTAAATAGATGATGGATTTCGAGTTGAAATTCATTGGGTTTTACTCAAAACTAAATTTGGTGACATCAACGTTTTCATCGGTGTGGCCTTTAGTTCGTTTATAAAACTAATTTAAACAAAAAAAAAAAGTAACACAACAGTCCCTTGGGTCTAAAATGACCCAAGGAGGTATCATAATTCATTAATTGCCCTTTCACTGTCGGCAAATGGAACCTACACACGACCTGTATTGGATCCCGAGCCAAAGAAGTGGTATATTTTTTTTTATTTCCTAAGAAAGGATATGCATATGGAAGAAAATGTATAAGGCACCCCCATAAATATTGATTGTCTTAAAAAAAAAAAAATTATTTGCAAAATAAAGAAGAGTTGTTCCTTTTTTATTTTCCAAGCTTTTAAGAACCCTTTTCTGCATACTCTGAGCAAGTTTTCTGCATTCGCTAGAAACAATGTGTTACCATTCTTGTTTTAATGGTATTTTCAAACCTTCAGCTGATGATTCGCTTCGGTTTCTAACCCTCTGCTAAGCAATGACCATAAGTGTTCAATGAGATTAAGATCCACAAACTGAGGTGACCATGGTTAAACCGAAAGTTCATTGTTTCCAAGCCAGCTTTATTATTTGTTTTAAAGTATGACATAGCATATTGTCATGTTGAAATGTAATGGATGCTTGCTTTCTATATAGATCCAAACAAATTATGACTCCTCTAGCGTACTGCCTTTGCATATGAAGAGTTCTTCAATACCTGGGTCATAAGCTTCACCAGTTTTCCTTCTAACAAACTTTTCCCCAGGAGGTCCGAAAATCTACAACGAATTGTGAAAAAAAATTGAGGTTAATTTTATATCCAGTTTTATCTGTTTGTACACAGATTCAGACAGCCAACCTAACCTATATCCAGTTTGCGTAAGGTACGGCTTATTTTAAATTTGTTGTATATTAATTCAGGACGACCAAAGTTTGATTCATTTGACCAAACAATTCTACTTCAATCTCCGTCGGTGAAATCTTTATATTGCCGGGCACATTCCAGTCACCATTTGTTATTACTTTTTCTGCGAGCCAAGGCTTTTTTCTAGCCTTACTCCCTTTTAGCCTTGCTTCTCTCAATATTATTTTCACTGATCTTGGAAGTAATTGATGGTTTCACCAGGTGTACAGGTTAGTTGTACAGAAGATCGTATACTTGATGGTGCCTTGAGAGTTTTTTTACAATCCTTTTAAGTATGACCACCTTTTCTGACATTGATGCTGTTACTGACCTGCACAGACGGACGAGTTTGGAAGGCATTCCGAAACTAGACATGACTCTCTCTCGAAATATGAAAATCTACATTTCTGCTTATATTATTAAAAGGCTTAAGAGCTCTAGAAATCGGTTCATTCTGAATGGGGCATACCCCATTCGGAAGAAAATATTGCGCTCTCTTAGTGCCCGTCCCGGAACATAAATTGGTATCATAGATAAAAGAACAGGGCTGTTAATGTGGGAACACAGAACGTCTCTTGCAAACATAATATCGTGGGCCTGTCTTCTTGCCTCAAGGGTCATTAGTTCAAGTTTTGAATTAATAAAGATACCAAGATCATTAATTTTATTAACTCTTAGTAAGGACATAAGATTAAGACAGTAGTTATACAAATAATGCATTTGGTATCGTGAAAAAGCATTTTTTAATATTCAATCTTATGTCATTAGCATCACACCAGTTAGATACACTGTCAAGTTTCAACTGGACCTTCATGCTAAGTTATTTATCTTGAAAAACAGTTTAAGGTCATCTGCATATATTAAACAATGGCAGAATTTAATGTGCTGAATGATGTCATCAATAAAAATAATAAACAGCAGCGGCCCTAGATGACTGCCTTGTGGAACCCCAGACGAGCAAGAGAATAATCTGGAACATCAATTATCCAGATTGACTTTCTGCGTCCTTCCAACTTAAAACGACGAAATTCACTTAAGCATTGCTCCGTTGAATCCAAAGTGCTCAAGCTTCTTAATCAACAACACGTGATTTACAGAGTCAAAAGCTTTGCTAAGGTTTGTTCTGTATATATCGTATCAACCTGGCATCAATTTTCAACAGATTTAGTTACAAAAGATGTAAAATATGTCAGATTAGATGCTGTTGAACGAGCAGAAATAAACTCATGTTGAAACTCTGATATGTGTTCACCGAAAATCGACAAAAACTAAAAAAAGAGAGAACAAAATCGCTTATTATGCCAAAACTCAGTCGTTTTCTAGGAATCATCACTTGTTTAAGAATGAGACGATTTCGATAAAACTTGTATTTATATACTCTGCGTGAGAATACCTCCCACTCATTAGGAATTCCGAATTTCTCAAGAAAACCCATCCATGAATAGTTTTTATGACCCCACTTAATTTTTTTTTTTCAGAAAATAAGATTATATGGTGTCTTATGCTTTTTTCAAAGGCTGTAAGTGTCACAGTAAGTGGGTTTCGTTAACCCTATGCGGGTTACTGCTTACCCTTTGCACGTATCCAGAGGACACCACTCAGAAATTACACTTCTATTACAAATTTCTATATTACAAATAGATCTCCCCGCATATGGGCTCAAAATTAAGCAAAATGGTACTAAACAAATCCAATTTTCGATCAAATTTATTACCTTCTTCTATTCTTCTTAGTCTGAGTCTGACAGATTGCTATACACTCTCGGTGTTCACCCTTCCTCTTTTTACTAGACCACGCAGTTTAAATCACAATTTCACGCAGCGTGAAGAAATGTATGACAGTTTTGCTACGCGGTTTATTAATATTTTATAATTCTTGTTCAGCAGCTGTCAAAGTTACCAATGACATCCAGCTGTCAAAATATTCAGTAAGATTTGCCATTTTATCATGCATCGTTCGACGCTTCCCGAACGTGTGGAAATAATTAAAAAGATATCGAAATTCCGGCTCAGTTGTAAATACGCAACGTGAATTTCTTCGTGAGGTCGGTCGTCATAATGGCTTCAGTGTGCTGACAATTCGTCGCACCGTGGAAAAGTCTGAACGTGAGTACACTCTTTTGGACCTTAAGCCACCAACCATACAGAGATCGATGCGAAGTGAAGAAAACATAGCCGCCGTAGCGGCCAGTATCGAAGAAGACACAGATATGGCGATTCGACGCCGATCAGCTGAATTGGGCATCGCCAGAGAGTCAACCAGGCTTATTTTGCGGTTGGATTTGGGCCTACATCCGTATAAGATTGTGCTGACGCAAGAATTGAAGCCGGACGACCATAGACAATGCCGTGAGTTCGCTTATTGGGCGCTGGAAATGTTGGCCGGAGATCCTGATTTTGGCCAAAAAATTATCTTCTCGGACGAGGCCCATTTTTGGGCTCAGCGGCTATGTCAACAAGCTAAATTGCCGTTATTGGAGCGACCACAATCCACAAGTGTTCGACCAAGCATCAACAAAGATTGACTGTTTGGTGCGGTTTATAGCACGGCGGCATCATCGGACCTTATTTCTTTCGAAATGAAGAAGGAGACACTGTGACCGTCAATAGGCTTCGGTATAGAGCGATGTTAACCGACTTTCTGTGGCCAGAGCTCGACAGGCGCTACATGCCATACGAGCGACGCAACGCTCGAAGTGGTGAAGGAGAAATATGGCGACTGGGTTATCTCACAGCGAGCGTTCATCAATTGGCCGCCGCGATCATGCGACTTGACACCCTTTGATTATTTTCTCTGGGGCTACGTCAAGTCCTTAGTCTACGCTAACAAGCGAACCAATTTGGACGAGCTCGAGGCCAACATTTGAGACGCTATTGCCGGATAACGCCGCATATATTGGTCCGACCGCTTGGAGCACTGCCAGCGAAGTCGAGGCGGCCATTTAAATGATCTTATCTGGTCACCCTATATGTATTCGTATAGGGTTTTTTTTAATAAGGACATAACAATTTTATATTTTAATACAAACGCACCCTTAAACTTGTTTTATGATCTGTAAATGTCAAAAGGTCAGTCAAGGTTTACATTTTAATCATGGTGAAGTTCACGAACGAGCAACGTTTGGAAATTATTTCAAATTACTAATGAAATTCTGAGTGGAAGGTCGCAACTTTAAGAGCGTTTACTTAAATTTTCGGTCGGAATAATTGTCCCACCAGACAGGTTGTGCGTGTAATAGTGGATAAAATCGAATCAACATATTGTAATATGCGAGCTACGGCTCGAGTAGATAAAACGTTATTCTGTGAGATTATTTCTTTATTTTCTAGTCTATAGAACAACTCGAGTTCACACTATACTGTTCTTCGCAAATTCTTTCCTTACAAGGTCTCTTTCTTCTCAAATCACTTTATCTCATTTCAATTACTTAATTAACAAATCCAAACTAATTACTTCTTGTTAGCTCTCAACTTTCAATTTATCACAAAATTACAACTTCGCCTATTATCACTTTTCCAATCTCTTCGTGCGGTTCGAAACCCAACTGCCCTGCCTCGATCGCCATCTGTCCTTATATAGTCGCATTTCTGATAGCCAGAAACTTCTAGCAAATTCTTCGACCACTGGAACGAGAAAATTCTGATGTATTGTAATAATTCCAAGATGACAGGTGCAGCCAATAATCTCCTGTGGTTATAATTCTCTCTTAATTCCGCGACGTCGTCTTAGACATAATCCGTCTCTTACCGTGGACACGAACCTCGAATGAAAAGACACTTCGGAATGTGTTGCCTTTTTTGGGGCGTAGTTATTATGCTACATTATGTTACAATATTCACTATTGAATGTTTCTGTGTCAGTGAGACAACTCACCGGTCGAAAATATCGCAGCCGTAAGTGCTTCAGTTCAAAATGAGCCAAACCAGTCGAATTCACGCCGCTCACAGGAATTGGGAATCTCTCAGTCCACATTGTGGTGAATGTTGCATAAAGATCTTTGCCTACACCCTTACAAGATCAAATTAACTCAAGAACTGAAGCCTCTTGATCATTTGAAGCCGCGAAACTTCTCCGATTGGGCTCTGTAAAAGTTTTAAGAAAATCTTGAATTTCATAGAAAAATCATCGTTTTTGGCTTAATGGCTTTGTCAATATGTGCTTCAAGAGACTCCACTGCATCCACAAAAACTGGCCATTTGGTGTGGATTTCATGTCGGATGTGTGATTGGACCGTATTTTTTCGTCGATGAAAATGGTCGCCATGTTCCGGTCAATGGACTCCGCTATCGGGCCATGTTGGAAGACTATTTTTGGCCAGAATTGTATGAACTTGACATCAATGATATGTGGTTCCAATAAGATGGTGCCACATGCCACACAGCTGGTCAAACAATTGATCTATTGAAGGAAAATTCGGTAATTATGTAATCTCGAGAAATGGTCAGGTCGAATGGCCAACTCGCTCCTGCTCCTGCCGATATGTGTGGAAGAGTGGTGGAAAATTGGCTCCAAAGAATCGATCGCTGCAAACGTGCTCGCGGTGGTCTTATGAATGAGATCGAATTCCATACTTAAATTTAACATGTGCACTACACCTGTAATAAATTTCCGCCCGATTTCTCAATTATTCTGTGTTTTATTTAAATACAAAATTGTTATGTCCTTATTGAAAAACCTTTTATAACCTTTGCCCAAAAAAAGCTAAAAAGGCAAATTTTTCTCACTCAAAATTGATGGTAAAAGTAGTGCACAATCTTTGGAATGAATCTAGTACATACAAGTAAATGTATTTAAAAAAATAAGAACTTATTTTTGACTCACCGGAAATTGTAGATTGAAAATGTGTGGGCTGTCACACGTTAGATTTCTATTGAAATAAGATTTGTTCTTGGTCTAAATATGGATTCGCAATTGAATAGTGAATCATATTTATATGACATATGTCACTTGCACCTGATTGCAAAAGTTGAACGAATAAATATGACACATGAATGCTTTATAATCGCATCGCAATAGAAAAGTGCAAATCTTGTAGAGCTGCATGTATATAAGAGAAGCGAAAAATCTAAAATAAATAAACACACCTTTGGTGTTATTAATAAAGTTTATTTTTAATTGAAATGTTTGTATAACTCAACCGCCGCGCCATTGCAATTTTGTGTTTTTTTTTTTGTCATTTACGCTGCGTCAATTGCCTGATATCTAAGCATATTTGTTGAAACGTCATCCTTTGAAACATGTGACTCTATCCTTATCGCTAACATTCCTAATTAACTATTTTCATTTAATCAGTTTTCGATTACATCATGATACTCGTATCTATCCACCTTCACTTATCGTATAGATACTCGTAAATCATTCAATAGCGAGCAAATACCATTAGCATTAGTGCGAGAAAGAGATCCATCATCAACACCTGAGAGTGTTGGGATAATGCAGCTTTTTTCTCGGAATTAACTCGCATCAATCTTTTTATTTTTTTATTTTTATGCAGTCTGCAAGATTCCAAATTAACTACGTGATCCGGTAATAAACGCTGTTAAACGGGGGACACATTTAAACAATTCGAGATAGAATATCTTTCGATGAAATAGAAACGCGTCTACACAGCCAACTTAACCCGCTTGTCAACTTGCCATTTCGTCCGGTCGTCGCCGTCGTCGTCGTCCATCCATCCAGTGGCTGTCGTTAGCCTTTCACTCTCAAAAGTCGATCGAAATGAGTAATCGGTTCGTGAGAAAATCTCACCCCACATTCCCCCCCGCTTGTCGTCCTAGTCCATGAGAAAAAAAAAGTATTGCAAACCAAATAATGAAATTCCTCTTTAGCGCGTTTATTTATTGTTTTCTTTTATGATTTTTATGGCTTTTTGTCGGTCTCTTAACGGATGAATATGATTATTTCATCGCACTTTATTTCATTGACACATCTGTGCAGTGCAGATGGTTTTGCGATACTCGGGCGTATGTGTAACTTGTTTTTTTTTTTTTAGACTGTCAATGGGGGCTGAATTTTCTCCTTCATCCCGATATGTTTTGAGTGCGATGAAGTGACATTGTTAAGAATGAAGGGTGGCTTATGTGAAATAAGTACTAACACACGAATGGACCTAACGATGCGTAGGATTTATGTTAGTCTTTCATTTTGAATAAGAAATAGAAAAAAGGATTTCTTTGAAGCTTGCAACCCATAAAATAGGTCAAATAAATTAGAATCGTTCACTTAAAAAAAGTATCCTAAGCTATGGTCATTGCTGCGGAAATGTATTAAAAGTGACTTTGATTTATTAGTTAACGATCTGAAATTTGATAGGGTGTAAGGGAGATTTACTACATCGTTAATTGTGTGGAAATTTGAAACAACCTCTGGGTTGAAATAATCAGCCAAAAAGACGACACATAAGAAGATCCAATATTTAGGATAACCTAAACGCTTTATAGCTATATAGAGTCGTAATTGTAATATAAGTTATTGTACAATTTTGCTAAAGCCAATTATACTGGTTTAAATCATTGGTTAAATTCTTTTGATTGGACTAATGAATTTAATTATTTATGTCTTGATAATGTCTATGTCCGTTTCACAAATATTCTTGAAGAAGGTTTTGTAAAGTTTGTTCCAAGAACCTCAAAAAAGAAACTCTCTAAGCCCCCTTGGTACAACCAACGGCTAATATATTTAAAAAAAATTGAAAAACAATGCTTTGAAAAGGTATAAAAGATCACTTGACACGATGGATTATGCGTATTTTTGTGCTTTAATGAAACAGTTTAGCGTACTTAATAGGTTTTTTGCATGCGAATTACATCATGAATATTGAAAGTAAGCTTGTAACTGATAGCAAATATTTTTGGACTTTCATAAAATCGAAACGTAATACGTACGGTATTCCGGAGATTATGGAATACGAGGGGACTGAGTCAAACGATAGTCAATCTTCGTGTGAACTGTTTGCTAAATTTTTTGAATCCGTTTACTCCAATAGTAATCCAGTGCTCTCTCTTTCCAGCATCTTTAACTCGAAAGTTGACATTGGTTCTATAACTTTGGATTTAGAAAGCGTCACTTTAGCTCTTCGGGGCTTGAAACCATCATCAAATGCTGGAGCTGATGGTATTCCTGCAATTGTTTTAAGGAATTGTAGTGTCATTGAAACATGGCATTTTTTTGGATAAATGGAAGATATCGTTTCTGGTTCCCATCTTTAAAGCTGGCTCCAAAAACAACGTACAGAACTACAGAGGGATCTGCAAACTATCAGCCATCCCAAAGCTTTTTGAAAGCATAGTGAAAAATAAATTAGATTTTCTTGTAAAAGAACATATATCCGAATTTTAACATGGGTTCGTTTCGGAGAGATCTACAACCACAAACCTAACTTATTTCACATCATTTGTATTAAATTCATTCGAAAGGGGCTATCAGGTAGATACAGTTTATACGGACTTTAGCAAGGCATTCGATTCTGTTAACCATACTGTCTTAATACACAAGCTAAAATGTTTTGGCTTTCATTTATCTTTATTAAAATGGATTTCCTCTTTTTTAGTTAATAGGGTGCAGTTAGTAAAGCTCGATTCTGCTTATTCAAAAGCAATTATCTGTAGTTCAGGTGTGCCTCAAGGTAGCCATTTAGGACCATTACCTTTTATTCTTTTCATCAATGACATAACTTCCGTTATAAGGTACTCCCAGTGCCTTCTTTATGCCGATGACATGAAATTGTTTTTAAGGATTATAAGCGGTAAACTACAGTCTGATATCGATGCTCTATTTATGTGGTGCAAGAAAAATTGCCTTCTTTTAAATGTAAAAAAATGTAACGTTTCCTCTTTTAGCAGGCATTCAAATTCAATAATCCAACGTTATACAATCGATTCTGTTGAACTTACCCGGGTAAATACGGTTCAAGATCTCGGGATTGTATTCGATCAGGCATTGACGTTCTCGGACCACGTGGACTACATAATTTCCAAAGCTAATGCTATGGTTGGGTTTATCAAAAGAAATACTGTTGAATTTTCCAATCCTCATTCTCTGATGTCTTTATTTGTGTCCCTAGCTAGATCTCTACTAGAATACTGTGACATAATTTGGTGTCCATTCTACCAAGTTTATATTTATAGAGTGGAAAGGGTACAGAGAAAATTCTCAAAATTCTTTTTTTTTTTTTCAAAATGCACTGGAATTTTCCACCTGGTTATGATGCCAGGTGTCAACTTCTTGGTATATCAAAACTATCTAAAAGAAGAAAAATTCATGATGTAATGTTCATTAGAGACATATTATGCTATCATATAAAAAGTCCAAGTTTACTTGCTTTAAGGCAAAGAGAGCTTCTTTTTCGCACGCGGCATAGAACAAACTATGGGTTAAATGAACCTGTATCGCGGGCAATTTCTAATTTTAACTCAGTTTGGATTGAAATAGATTTAAGCTCATCTAGAACCAAGTTTAAAAATAATTTTGTTTCATTAAATGTTTAAAGTTAGTCTAAATTTATTTTTCTTTTGTGTCTTATATATATTTATACTTATTTATAAACCTACTGTTTATCGAATCTGTAAAGCAATGACGCTTGTAGATAAATAAATAAATAAATAAATATTTTACATAATCCTGACTACTGTGTTGCTGCAGGCTGTTCATTGGCAAAAAGATACAATCAGAGAAGCTGGTTGCAAAAAAAAAAACGCCAAATGCTACTGGAAAACGTACTGATTTTTCAATTTGCTCATTCGACATCCTATGTGGTATAGGTAGGTAGTGGCGGTTCTGTTAGGAAGAACCCAATTAGCACTAGGTGCCGTTTTGTTACCACAACTCATGTAACCTGGGTGTTACGGTTTATTGGTGAGGAGTCTCTAGATCCAACCTGTGGAATTCAAGAACGTAGTAAGTTCTTTGATGTTTTTCTCTGAGACTTCCTCTAATGCCCGTTGTCTGTCCCTAGTGCCGGTCAGGCGCATAAATATTGGACAAGGGTTTCTCTTTCAGTTCCGACATTGCAACTGCAACAGTGTGTGTTGTGTGGGATACCTAGTTTGATTGCGTGGTCTCCTATAGCCCAGTGACCCGTAGTGATCACTGTGGTTGGTTGTTTTAATTTTGTTGTAGCTTGACCACATTCTTCTGGATATGCCAAAGTTTGTTAGCCTAGTGCATCTTAGGATGGCTTTTATAAGGAATATTGAGGAGATTTCTACCTTGACTGCTCCAAGCGGAATGTAGACTGATTCCGCAAGTGAGCGGTGGAGGACTGAGTCTTGCCTGCCCAGTTCATCAGCAAGTTCGTTTCCACAAACTTTACTATGCCCTGGAACCCAGATCAGGGTTACCTTGAGTTGTCCATCTAGCGAGGCTAGCTCATTTCGGCATTCTGACACTAGTCTAGAGGATATAGTGACCGAGGCGATGGCTTTGATAGCAGTATGGCAATCTTTTGCTTTGGCGTTATATTTGTGTGTAATTTGATCTGGCGACAGGCTTCGCGGAAAGCGGGTGGTTCCGCCTGGAAAACACTGGTCTATAAGATTTTTGAGATGTTTAAGGACAACCTGCTCTGACTCTGCAGTCCATCTTTGAACCGTCTGTATAGATTGTTACGTCAAAGTCTTTATCCACCTGCCCATCGTGCCATTCTGATCTTGTGGGGAATTATACGGCGTGTGAAATTCATTTTGGCGATAATGTAAGCTGTTGAGGGCGATACGAGTTCTCTCGGTAGACAGTTCACTACCCAGACTATCTGAGTCTGATCGCGCTATGTGCTATAATGTTTGTTATGTATAGGTCTAGAGGTAAAAGATGCACATGTATTGTTAGAGCATCTGACTGGGTAGACCGTAGAGCATCTGTAGTGTCTCTGCATGCTGTTCTTTGTACCTTGTTAAGTTTAGTTATATTATAGGCCTTTCTTAAAGCCGGCCACCATATGTAAGAATCGGTCATACCAAGACTGTGTACATCCATAAGGTCAATTTTGGTTGCAGGTCCCATTTTATGCTGAATGTTTTGTTACAGTCGTAGAAGGCTATACATGCCTTCTTTACCCGTTGTTCTATGTTTAGCTACCAGTTGAGTTTAGGATCTAAGATAACTCCTAAATGCCTAGCACTGGACGATAGAGAGACCGATTGACCATATAGCCGAGGATGTAGTGGTGAAGAGCATTCGTTCTGTTTTGCTCGAGTTAACACCAAGACCACACATTTTGGCCCAGGTGCTTACCTTACTCAGAACATTTTCCACGATCTCGCTTATCACATAGACACTAGTATACCCGACTACCTTAATTCTTTGCCTGTCTAATGCTACAAGGATTTTATTCATGACTATAAGCCATAGCAGAGGTGAAATAACACCGCCTTGAGGTGTTCGTCTGCTGGCAAATTTGGTTATATTGCGGTTACCTAGTGTTGGCTGAATAATATTCTTTGTAGTGTATAAATTTTCCAACAGTTCGCGCTACCTTTTGAAGGATTGTCTCTGTCGATCTTCCTTTGAGGTATGCGTGCTGCGATTTGTAGAGGGATGGTTCTTCTATTTTACTCCGCAGATGGTTGTCCAGGAGCCGCTAGAGAGCCGTCAGTACAAAAGAAGTTAGACTGATTGGTCTGAAGTCTTTCGAATTTTTATAACCGCGTCTACCTGCCTTTGGAATGAAAAACACTCACTCGACTCCATTATTGGGGTACGTGTTTTTTTTTTATTAAACCGCTCCTGAAATTGTGGTATATTGCCGGATTTTCGTGTTGCTCAAAGTCTTATACGAGTAAAGTCAAAAAATAAAAATATTATTCAAAAAATTCTGGCGAAATTTTAGCTCTTATTTTATAAAATTTTCAAAACATTAAGCCATTTACGAGTTGTCTTCCTTAAAAACATATCAAGAGTCATGAGACACGTGTTAAGTTCAAGATTTTTGTTTTGTCTTAGGTAAAAAAAAGCATAAAACCATCTGGGGTTGAGGACAGATACTAATGGTGTACCTTAAGGTTCTGTTTTTAGTCCTACACTGTACGTGTTTTTTTTTTTTTTTTTACTTTGTCTTACGATTAACAGAAAACCATTTTAATATACCCTTACAAAATGTGACTCATAATTTTTCATCCAAAAATTTCCAATTAAACACTTATCCATTGGCGCCTTGCCTTAAATAACAAAATTAAAAATTCAAAGCATTTGAAACCGGTCACCACATCTTTCACTAAAGGAACTTAATTCGAAGGCACAATTACTCCAATTAACCGCAAGAGCTTTGCATAATTCCAATTGAGGCTTACAGGCCTATAATTGATTTGTCTCTAGTATTATGCCCAGCATATTATGAAAATTAAATTCCTCAATCGCCCTTTCTCGCTCGCATCTGACATACATTTTCAATTCCTGCGTAATAGTCATACACACACAAATTGACAATGTGACAGCACGCAACAAGTGGCAGTTGCCATCATCGCCCTCCCCCTAGAGCTAGATCATATCGGCTGCATGCGTACGACATCGCCAGTAAGCACTTGAAATGCATCCAGAGCACACATTTTTAGCATATGAATTGAAATGGATTAATGTGTTCAGCATGACAAACGAGGATTGTCTTCCAATTTTCTGAAAATTTCTGTCAGAACTATGAGTCTACGAGTATACACGTGTGTACCGGCCGAGTGCATTGACTCGTAGTTCTTCTGAGCATAAATGGGCCGGGTACGCATGGCACAGTTCGTGTACATAACACATGAAGTGGCAACTCGTCATTGTGATGATCTGTTATGTTCATGCTGAGTCGTCACATATTTTCCACCGATGCGGCTCTTGTAGATTTTCCATAAACCATCAACTTTTGGCATACATTCTTTGTGCTGCACACCTATGCAGTTGCAGTATGCCATTCACAAATAGAACATCATTTGTCCTACTCAGCTGGGAAATTACATTAAGATACATGCATCCCGGTTTGGAGTACTGACTCTCTCCCTACTATGTAGGTCACTTGAGGAGTTCATTTTCACTGTACGGCACTTGTCCCAGAAAAAAGGAAGCATTATTGCAACACCATTGTGGAGGATATTCGTTTTGTGTATGCCTCTGTTTCTCTGCAATGACAGGGGAGGACGATTTGATCGGATTGTGTTCTCCTCCTTTTGTTTCAATGAATCTGGGGCTGGATATTTATGTCGAGCTGTTGTGCAATTAATTTGGGAAATGGAAATGTTATGAATAAATGAACCTACTCGTAGGACAACTCACAGAGCTCAATCCTTCTACATAAATTACTACCAGTCCCTCTCCCACTTTGTCATAGCAAATTATCAAAATGTCCACAAGTCCCACGCTACTACACAATGTCCCAATGACTGTTCATAATTTTTCGTGACTCTTTGTGTTGTGGACGGCTGATGACTCATCGATGACACAAACTGTGTACTTCAAGAAAAATCAATGATGATGTAAACACGCTCTTTCGCAAAAATGCGGATAAATACTCTTCTCTCCTCACAAGGACATTCGTGGCGACCAAAAGTCTCCATTTTGTTGAAGTTAACCATAAAAATTTGTTCCCACAGCTGTTTATATTCCCAAAATGTACATAAAGGACATTTTCCAAATAAATTGAATATACCATGAGCAATCAAATTGAAAAGGATGAAAATAAATAATAAAAATAAAAACAAACACATTTTTGGAATTAGAAATAAAATTTTTGCACACCGGGTGTCTGTCATACATCCTGTAGTCGAAATGAAATCAAACGGGCATTTGGACGATGGCCAACAAAATAAAATGCCACTGTGCTGCACAGGTTCGTCATAAAGATATGTATTGCGAATCGGATGGATTTTTAAAGGCATCCCAAGAATATAAAATGAATGGAATGAGACGAGAATGGGCAAGCATTTGATGTAATTAAAAGTGCTTTTAGGGAGACACATTCTTAGACAAAAGTAGGCATTGTTTTGTTCAAATAGATTGAAAGAGACTGCCTCTAAAATATGGGTTTTCTTTGGTGTCTTACAAATGGAATAGTATACGAGAATGGATTGAAAAGTTCGCGGACTACCATAAAAATAGTCCTTCCCCCCTTTTATTTCCCAAAATTCTCAGAGTGACTATGAAGTTTCATTCCTGTATTCCTTTTAGATCGGTTCATAAATGTGCTAACCTGAGGCAAAGTAAAGTAATTTTTAAAAAATTTAACATCCTTTAAAAATGGTCTTTACTGCGAAACAGATCCATGAAGATACTCGTATGGTGGCAACTTTAGGCATATCTGCCCCTTCGAAAATAATAGCTAAAAAGTGGGTAGCCGAATTCAAACGTGGATGAGAGAGGGTTGAAAACGACCCACGCTGTGGAAGACCATCAACCTCAACTACAGAGGAAAACATTGACAAAAAATCGTGATCTGATCATTGGAGACCGGGGATTGAAGATAAGAGAGGTAGCTGAGATTGACGGCATCTCCGTATGAACGGACCCAAAACATCATTCAAAGCGAACTGGGATTCTCCAAGCTTTCTGCAAGATGGGTTCCGAAACTGCTTCCAATTGACTGACTATGGCTCGCGAGTATTTAGAGCTGTTTCAACCCGACCCAGAGGATTTTTTGGCCAGATTTGTGACGACAGATGAAACCACTATACTTCTGAGACTAAACAGCAATCAATAGAATGGAGAAGATCTGGATCACAAGTCCCAAAGAAAAAAGTTAAGTTATCGGCAGATAAGGTAATTTGGGACTCAAAGGGAATCATCAAGGTTGAACTCCGATTACTACTGCGGTCTTTTGCGTCGGCTGCGAGAGAAAATAAACCAAAAACGTTCAGAAATGTTGGGGGAAAAGTTTTGTTTCACCAGGACAATGCACGCACACACACATCGCGTCTAACCATGGCTAAATGCCATAACTGTGGATTTGAATTGCTGCTGCATCCTTCCTATTCGCTTGATCTGGCTCCATGTGACTTTCATCTGCTCCTCTACCTAAAAAAAAAAAAAAAACATTTGAGAGGACAGAGATTTTTAACGAAGGTGCAGTAAACTTATTTTTTGAAGGCCTTGAGGAAATACTTTTTAAAACTTGTTTTAGAGAGCAGATGGAAGAAGCATATTTGTAAAGCCAAGTTCAACACCCAAAGTAGATATTGGTTATATGGAGTTGGATTTCGATGAGACTTTATCCGCTGGCAATCTTAAGCCTAATTCTAAACCTGGTCCAGCAATCATTTTAAGAAATTGTTATCAGTCAATTTGTCTTCCTTTGCTCTTAATCTTCAATCTTTTACTCGCGTCTGGAATTTTTCTTGATGGTTGGAAAATATCCCTTTTGGTTCTTGTGTTCAAATCTGGTATTGAGAATTATGGAAAAAGAGTGGCCAGATAGCAAGTTACCAATGACATCCAGCTGTCAAAATATTCAGTAAGATTTGCCATTTTATCATGCATCGTTTGACGCTTCCTGAACGTGTGGAAATTATTAAAAAGATATTATCGAAATTCCAGCTCAGTTGCAAATACGCAACGTGAATTTCGTCGTGAGGTCGGTCGTCATCATGGCTTCAGTGTGCAGGCAATTCGTCACACCGTGGAAAAGTTTGATCGTGAGTACACTCTTTTGGACCTTAAGCCACCAACCAGACAGAGATCGGTGCGAAGTGAAGAAAACAGCCGCCGTACCGATCAGCATCGAAGAAGACCCAGAAATATCGATTCAGCGCCGATCAGCTGAATTGGGCATCGCCAGAGAGTCAACCAGGCTTATTTTGCGGTTGGATTTGGGCCTACATCCATATAAGATTGTGCTGACGCAAGAATTGAAGCCGGACGACCATAGACAATGCCGTGAGTTCGCTTATTGGGCGCTGGAAATGTTGGCCGGAGATCCGAGTTTGGCCAAAAAATCATCTTCTCGGACGAGGCCCATTTTTGGGCTCAGCGGCTATGTCAACAAGCTAAATTGCCGTTATTGGAGCGACCACAATCCATAAGTGTTCGACCAAGCATCAATGCATCTACAAAGATTGACTGTTTGGTGCGATTTATGGCACGGCGGCATCATCGGACCTTATTTCTTTCGAAATGAGGAAGGAGACACCGTTACCGTCAATGGTCTTCGGTATAGAGCGATGCTAACTGACTTTCTGTGGCCAGAGCTCGACAACATCGATATATCCGAGATGTGGTTGCAACAAAACGGCGCTACATGCCATACGAGCGACGCAACGCTCGAAGTGGTGAAGGAGAAATTTGGCGACTGGGTTAGCTCACGGCGAGCGTTCATCAATTGGCCGCCGCGATCATGTGACGTGACACCCCTCGATTATTTTCTCAGGGGCTACGTCAATTTCTTAGTCTACGCTAACAAGCCAACCACTTTGGATGAGCTCGAGGCCAACATTCGGGACGCTATTGCCGGAATAACGCCGCACATATTAGACCGAGTCATCAAAAATTGGACCTTCCGCTTGAAGCACTACCAGCGAAGCTGAGGCGGCAATTTAAATGGTGTGCTATACATAATGGCATGAATATAGCTTCAAAATAAAGCCAGAATCAATTTGATATCTAACACCGTTGTTGTTTTCTTTAAATTTTTTTTCCTATCTGGTCACCCTGTCTTAGCAATATCTAAAGTTGTTGAAAGCATTGTTAAAGTCAAATTGGAATTTCATGTAAAAGAATACATTTTTGATTTTCAACATGGCTTTATATCTGGTATCAATGCTATTGAAAGTGGATGCCAACTTGATGCTGTGTATACCGATTCTAGCAAGGTATTTGATTCCGCCAATGAATTTTGGTTTTCAATCCACTATGTTAAATTGAATTTTATCTTTTTTAATGGGGAGGATCCAAAGAATGCAAATCGATAGTTGTTGCACAAGATTATCAATTAATTGTACTTCAGGAGTTCCTCAAGGGAGTCATTTGGGTCCCTTGTTATTTATTATTTTTTATTGAAAACATTTCTTTACATACTATGTACAATTCTGCAAATTTCTAATGTATGCTGATGATCTATTATTATTATTATTTATCAACAGGCAATTAAAATTACATGCTAATATTAAGATTAACGAGCCTAGCTGCAGAGACTATTGGTTCATACCCACAAACGATAGACATATGACACTAAACTTAATTTTATAATAATAGACACAGAAAAGTTGATACAAGAGACAACATTTTCTAGTTTTAACTTACGATATTGATTAGAGTACATTATGATATAATATTCTGCATCTTACTTAGATAAGTTATCTTGACAGTCTTGAGGCAGTCAGTTTGTTTTCGTTGGTTCTTCGTGACACGTGTGAAAGTTCTCTAACATAAACAGTCTATGGTCGGTGGTACGTTTCTTAAGAAATAATGCGATAAAATAAAATAAAGTAAAAGTTACCTGTAAGAATTAAAAATTGCTTCTTTTTTTTTATTTGTCTATGCTCGTAAAATACAGAGTTTTCCTGTGAAAGCGGAGTGATATACGAGAGGCGTTCGATAATTCTGTATAATCTCAACAGGTGGCGGTGCCACCGGCAAATTGACGTTTGTTTGATGTGGTAACATTCTTCAAACCATATATTAGACAGATATGTCATTTAGTTTGTTTTTGACAGCCATTGGAAGCAGACAACTTCTCGTATTTTTGCAAACATGGAAAAAAGTGAATTTCGTGTAGTGATAAAACATTATTATTTGAAGAAGAAAACAGCTGCAGAGACCAAAGCAAAGTTGAATAAACATTACGGCGAGTCCCCGTAATGTTTATTCAACCGCCATCGCTTAAAATGATTTACAAACGGTTCCGAAATTTCCGATGCGGTGATATGAGCACAAAGGACCCCCTAGCGTCCTGGACGTCCAATTGAGATCACCACACCAGTAATGGTCGATAAAATTCATGGTATGGTGATAGACGATCGGAGAATTAAGGTTCAATCATAATCAGCATTACGAAACATAAGCTAATGTCATAACTGAACGAAATACGAGTACTCCCCTATGTTCTCTCAGTTCCAACCGATGACAATAATACTTTTCCCTGCGTACCTATCTGTCAAATCAATCTGCCCGTTTCTTTTGAAACATCATTATTAAAATAAAAGGCATCTCTTTTATCGAAAAGTCACCTATTTTTGTGAACATTTTCTAAGAAAATTTCCATAACAAACATGACAACTGTCAGATTTACATATGCAATGAGCGACTGAGACCGGTCTCTCTTATGTTCGCTCATGTTTGCAAAACCGAACGAACATTTGACGAATCGACGCTGGGCTTATTATGTGTTGGATGATAAGATTGTGAGTATTCGTGGGTTTACATATGCGTGTATATGCTGGCGAAGTGTTTCTCACTTTAAAGTGCGTGAGATTGCTGAGGCTGTAGGCACCTCAAATGATCGGGTGCACAATATTTTGAAAAATTATTTTGATATGAGAAAGCTGTCAGTTTTATAGGTACCGCGATTGCTCACTCTGGACCAAAAACACTTCTGCCATTTCAACAGTGAAATTAAACGAACTGCTTCCCCATCTACCATATTCCACAGATTTAGGCCTTTTCGACTATTTTCTATTTCCAAACATGAAGAAATGGCTTGGCGGTAAAAGATTCGCATCAAATGAAGAGGTTATCGCCGCAACAGAGGCCTATTTTGCAGAGTACGATAAATCTTACCACTCGGGCGGCTTAAAAAAATTGGAGCATCGCTAGGCTAAGTGTATCGAGTTAAAAGGAGATTATGTTGAAAAATAAAATAGATTTTTGCCGAGAAAAACATGTTCTCTATATTATTGTACGGAATTATCGAACGCCCGTCGTGCAAGGTAAAACGAGCAGGTATTTTACACGATATATTTATTCAACCCTAATATTATTATTAATATCCTCATAATTAAACGACTAGCAAAATATGCTGGCAAAAGAAAATTTCACAAGCAAAAAAATAAATCGTGCACAAGAAAATCTTTTACAATCAGCAAAATTAAATTTTATAATCAGCAGAAAGAATACGGAGAAAAATTAAATCTGAGCTAAAAAAAAAATTATCAGCTAAACTTAATTATTTGATTAGAAACAATGCTGCAAGAAATAGAAAACGAACCGAGGGAAACAGTATTTCTTTCTTTTGAATCATCTTTCTTTGAAGCACATGAATCTTAACATTTTTTTTTTTTTTTACTTTTCTGCTGCAATTTTATTCTCTGCTCACCAAATAATTTATCTTTGCTGAAAATAATTTTTTTTTTTAGTCGATAAATGAACATATTTGCTGATCTTCTACTTTTTCTACTCGTAAACAAATTAGCTTATGGTCATTAAACGACTACAATTAGCTGATCAAATAATTAATTTTTGTTGAGAAAACATTTTTTCAGCTCATCTCTTAATTGTCTTGCTAAGCATTTTTTTTTCTGCTGATCTGGTTTTCAATTCTCAGCTGATCAAAGTAATATTTTCTAATGATCAAAAAAGTATTAAATTGCTGATCAATTAATTTTATTTTGCTGGTCAAAAAAACTCTACTGTTGATCGACTAAATGGTAGCTTTTATTTAAAAAAAATCAGTTTAGAATAATAGAACAATTAGTCTAGCAGTCATCACAGCTAGTGGCTATTCCTCTTTCCAATTTTTTCGAACATACATAGTTGATTTGTCTGGAGATTGTTGTAGAATAAGCTTCGATTTGAAAAAATCGGTGTATAAGTGCATCAACATTGCTATTCACGAATAAGCAGCGTTCAAACCTGCAGGCACGTTTTTTCAACCTTCCATCATTTATTTGCCGCGGAGAATATGATACTTTCTACAGATTCAGGTGTCCCCGGCACAGACAAAATTTGTATCAGAGAGAAATTCAGGGGTATTTTCAGGTTCACGGGTTGAGCAAGATTGTTCATTGAAATGCAGTACACTTTATGTATGACTAACATCTAAGAAATCAGCACACAGATGTAGTAAAACTTTTGACACGAACCGATGTAGGCGAGTCAGCTAGTAGTTAACTTATTTTTATGAAAACATTCTATACTACTGCGTGTATTTAGAATCACTACATTCCAATTCCTAAATCTGTTTTAATCGGCTAAATCTGCAATTAAGTTAGATAATGGTCACTTAAAACGACAATTACAGTAATATAATTGCATTAGATTGTTTTTGGCATCTAGCCATCACTAAAAGTTAGTACCGTCGTATATTTAAATTGCAATGTATTGCTAAAGATGTATGGAATGTCACCTGCTTGACCTTGTTAAATTCATTAGCAAGTTATTCCTAGAAAAAAAATCTCCATGCTCCTTGAAACTTTATGAGTGGTTTGCATTAATTTATGCAGTATATTTTTTGTTCACTTTAATTGTTAACGTACAATTTATATTAGCCATTACCAAAAGACGTAAAGTTCATTGAAATACTATTTCGCACGACGACAAAGGGGGATGCGTCACTCAATTTCATTTGTACCAATATCACGTAAACTACTCGCCAATTCGATCGTAGTCCCCACCAAGCTACCAAATAGGCGCCTTCTTATATGGCTACTCAAATCGTCACTCGCATTAATTCAGTCGCTAACACCCACATCAACGGTTTCAATCGATTCGTATTCGGCATGCAAAGTTACAAAATCGATACTTGGCTCATCTCGTTATTTACACCCCCAAGTGGTTAACCGGTATCCTAGTCTATTTTTAAATTAGACATTGCCTATGACATCTCTTTACCTTTCAGTTGTCCTTAGTCCTTTAAAGCAAATGATAGCATTGTCTGACCACAAAGAGAAAGATGGGCTTGGTTGATTTATAATGATGTGTCTCTATCCATTTTAATTAAATTAAATGACAAACAATTTATTAATTTATTTTTTCTATGAAATGCATCTCAACGACCCCTTTCTCTCGGGGTAGTACCTACTTAATTAAAAACAGTATCATATCATTCGCTCAGATGTCAAGAGAGGACATAAATCTTCCAAGTGTAACAAGACAAGAATAATCATCATCGGACAGCGAGCGGTCAATTACTCTCTTCTTAGTCAAGACCGCGAAAATGTGATGAGCGTTCATTATTTAAAAATTTTTGCGGCTCGTCTTATCTCGTGTGTTTGTTCTCTTTGTTTGGTGAAAAAGATTCACGATACAATTCCTTTTCCTGTAACAGATAACAGATACTTATTCTCGACGATGCCAATAAACTTTTTTCTCTTTTTATTTTGTGGCGAGAAGTCAAAATCCACTAACTCATCATTTGTGGCGCTTTGCGGTTTGGTTTTGGCAGCTATCGTCGCCGGGTTCACTCCTGTTGTAGGTGACGTGTTCATTAATGATATATGAGGTTAAATATAGCAAAACGAGGAGAGAAAACTTTTCCTTAATAATAAAAAAAGATTCCATCGAATGAATGTTTGTATATGTAGACTGAAGTGTGTTGCAAAAAGCAATGACTTGGGAGGGGCGCTTACAGCTCAGACGCATTAAAAACAGACGATAGGTCATCGAGAGCGTAGAGAAGTTCTTCTTGGTTAGATATCTCTTTGTTCGCATAAGTTTAGTCAGACAAGAAGAAGAACTTTCGCATTCAATGGAAAGTGTATTGACATTCAGATGAGTTCTTTGGATTTCTCTTGTTTCTTTTGTTTCTCTTGTACCCGCTAGCCGGGTTAAGGAAGAAAATTCCAAACCAATGAATAGATAATGGAATGATTTCTTTGAATTACTTTATGCGCTTTGACAGAAAAATAGGGAAACGCAGATGTTATAATAACAAATCGGTATAGAATTTGAAATGACGAAGGGGAATTAATTGCAAAGTGCCCTCAGAGTATTGTTGCTTTTCAAGTTAACCAAAAAAGTTTTAAGGCTTTAATTTTCCAGAAATACTTTAAGAATTTTGAACAGGTATTGGGAATAATTTATTACTCATCTTAGGCCATTTCACACATATGTATACACAGTGGCTCACGAAACTATTGGGACGGGGAGTTCCGAAAAGAAGTTTCAGTATTACTAGAAAAATACTAATTAGTTTTCAGTTTAAAATTCACATAATTCTTTATCTTGCTTTACATATAAAAAAAAAATACAAAAAAAGAGAATTTATTCCAACGCAATATAAATTAATTAAGCAAAAATGAATAGAAGTACAAAAACGGAGTCATGAAAGTATTGGAACATTCGAGGGTGGGTCAATAAGTCCCTGAAAAATGAAATAAGGAACACTCTTTTCGGTATAAAAACATTTTATTTTTCAAAGTAGTCTCCTTTTAGCTCTGTACACTTCATTCAACGTTTGTCCAATTTTTTGATACCCTCCAAATAATACGATTTCTCGAGCCCCTCAAAATAAGCGTTTGTTTCAGCGATGACCTCTTCGTTCGACCCAAATCTCTTACCTCCGAGCCAATTCTTCATGTTTGGAAACAACAAATAGTCGCAGGGGGCTAAATCTGGGGAATATGCTGGATGAGGGAGGAGTTCGTAGCCTAACTCATGCAATTTTGCCATTGCGACTGCGGACTTGTGCGCCGGTGCATTGTCCTGGTGAAAAAGAAATTTTCCCTTCGCCAAATGCGGCCGTTTTTGCTTCAAATCGGCTTGGAATCGATCCTGCAGCTCTGTGTAATATGCGCCGGTGATCGTTTTACCCTTTTCAAGATAATAGATGTGAATAATACCGCGCGCATCCCAAAAAACTGTCGCCATGACCTTGTTTGCTGACAAACCCGCCTTGGCCTTCTTCGGCTTCGATTCACCAGGAGAAGTCCATTGTTTTGCCTATTCCTTGGTTTCTGGTGTGTTGTGGTGAATCCAGGTTTCATCCACGGTTACGAAACGGTGCAAAAACTCTGCCGAATTTTTCTGGAACATCGCCAACGCACCTTTGAAGTTGTCAAACGAATGCGTTTGTTGTCGACTGTGAGCAAACGCGGCACCCATCTTGCGGAAAGCTTTTTCATGTCCAAATATTTATGTAAAATCGAAATTGCTGAGCCATGTGATAAGCCTGTGGCCTCTTGATCTTGTTGGAAAAAGTAGGTGTCCTCAATTCCAAATATTGAAGCACTTTTAGATTGGATTTCAAAATGTCTATGTACTTTCACTGGTCAATTTTTCTATCTACAAAGACTAGTTTTCCAATTCCAGCACTTCCCATACATCCCCAAACCATAACGGAACCTCCATCATGTTTGACAGTTTGGTGTTCCTAGGATCGAATTCGGTCAACTATTTTTCCGATCTCAACAAATGTTTTTCCTTCGTTGTATAAATTTAAAATAATTTTGTTTCTTCAGTTTTTAACTCACTTCCTTTACGACACATTTTCACAAATACGCAGTCAAAAAGATATTTGCACAGTAAAATACACAAATTAACTGATCATACGTATTGAAAGGATGTTACTACCGTACACACATGTTAGTACCGTTAGGTTTTGACAATCCTGTTACGGAATGTTCCAATAATTTCGTGACGCAATTTTAATGCCTGAATTACATTTTTTGGTTTGATTTTTACAGTGTTCGAGAATATTCTCATTTTTCTGAAGTTTTATATAAAAAAGAACGTAAATAATGTTTATATCAGTTTAAATTTTAGATCGTTTCAGTATTTTTTTTTTTTTTTTTTTAATTTACAAGGAACAAGTTTCTAAACATCGACCTCCCAATATTTTCGTGAGCCACTGTATGTGGCATCGGATATACGGACTTTCTGCCTGACAAAAAGTTCTCAATTTTGGACGACAGATATCTGATGTTGGATACATTCAAGTGTACAGAACTCATTTATGTAGCGTCAGCCTCCTGGTCGGGGGCGGGTACAAAGGCCGTGTGTTTGGTAGTGTGGTGGCCTCAATTATATAAGATGCGTTCGGCTTATACCATCTTATGATAAGTTGATTGCTGTTAAAATATTGATGGCTTCACTTGCTAGCTACTTTTTCAAAATAGATACTCGTAGGTTGTTATATTTTTTACTTGCACCTATAAGAACAAGTACATATGTATTGGTTTCGTGAAAAAATTGGATCTCGACATTTTGATAAATCTTGGTATTACTGTCACGCAATTGTGTCCGTCTGTCTGTATGTATGGCCGATTGCATCCTAAACGGCTGGACGAATTTTTTTCAAACTTCATATCTGGAGTCTGTGGGTTCACAATTCGAGGTGAAATCGGAATTTTCATTTTAACCCCAACATTAACAGTACCTACTCTACTAATGGCCGATTTTGTAAAAAAACGATTTTTTCGAAAACGGCTCTTACGGTTTTATTAAAATTTTATAGTTGACTTGCAGTGGATATATGCCGACAGATGGCGTACCAGGTACTTTACGTATAACGGTACTTTACTTATTAGCTGGTTTTTAAAAATCGGCTATGTATTTCTCAATATAATCTCCCTCTAGTGAAATGCATTTCTCACATCGGCCATACATTGCTTTAATACCACCGAAAAAATATTATTTTTCTTTGCCCTCAAAATGACTTTCTACGGCCGCCTTGATCTCGTTCTCATCTGCAAATCTCCGGCCTCGTAAATCAAGCACCCAAGCACCCTCGTAAATCTAGCACCCAATTAACGAACGCACGGCATTTTTCATGGTCCGTCGGCTTTAATTCTTGAGTAAGATAAACTTTGCAAGCATGCATTCTAAGATCTTTGCGGTATAGGCTGGTTTGGGATATGCCTAATTGCTGCGGACGTCTTTTAATGGACAATCCTAGATTTTCAGCGAAACTTTCAGTCACAGCAGCAATGTTTTCAATTGACCTGGAATCTGAGAATGAGAAGTATTTCAATCTTTTGTAGGTCAGTGCCCCACAAGACTCCAGAATGTGTTCTGGAGTCTCACTGAACTCATTGCATAATCTGCAAAGGCCTTCGTTTGTTATACCTAGTTTCCTTAGATGCTCCCCGAGCGTAAAGTCCGCCGTTAGAAAGTCTGTTAGAATACGTAGGTTATTCTTGTTAAGGCAGATGCACGCTTCGAACCTCTTCTGCTGGTAGTGTCCCAGAAGTTTCTTAGCTTGCCTCAGACCTGAAGTATTGACCCAGGTTCTCGCCCTGTTTTCTTTCCCCATCTTCCTGAATTCTTCGCGTATGGTGTGATTTCCTATTCCGAAGAATGGTTCAGGTCTAATAAAGGATTCTGCTGCTCCTTGTCCTGCCAAGGAGTCTGCTTCCTCGTTACTCTCTATTCCGGCGTGGCCAGGTATCTAGGATTACCTTGTTACTGCTAGCCAATTCATTAAGTTTGTATAGGCATTCCCACACAAGTTTTGATTTAATGACATGGGAGTCAAGTGCCTTGATAGCTGCTTGACTGTCTGACAATATTGGTGCGAGTATGTCGCAGTTTTTGTATCTTCTATCGAGATTGAATTGAACGCTATCTATAGCGTATATTTCAGCTTGGAAGATGCTGGTACTTTTGCCCATATTTTCTGAGTACTCTGTTTTTGGCCCAAATACAGGACGACTGCCATGAACTGTTACCAACTTCACGTGGCTGTGTCTGCCAAACTACGACTGACAGCGCGCTGAAAATTTGACAGTTGTTAATTCATTTCATTGTTAACAAGCGTGTGTAAGGTTTTTTTTATCGCATGTTTAGTTTTTGTTCTATCGACAATGGAATTCAAATGTAATAGTGTTATTGCCCTTTTCGCACCATACCGCGAAACTGGCAGCATTACAAAACGCTATGGAGGTGGTCCGAAAAATACAGCAACATCGTCAACAGTGATTCGGAGTGTGAAGGCCATAATCGATCGAAATCATGGGTGTAGCGGAAGAAAAAAATTGCTTCTGAGCTAAACATATCCAGAGAAGGGAGAAGAATGATCTCTGACTGAAGGCCTTGAAGTTCCAAAAAGTGCACGATCTCACACCGGACCAAAAAAAAGTTAGAGTGGAAAGAGCAAAGGAGTTAATCCGCTTGCACGCAAGTGGCCAATTGCCAAACATCGTCTTCTCTGATGAAGCACCATTTCCAATTGAGGAACTTGTCAACAAGCAAAATGATCGAGTTTACCTGCCAGAGAGATCATACGATAATTTCGACCAAAGAATGACCACCAGGAAGCAAGCGCCACCCTTTTTGATGGTTTGGGCCGCAGTGACTGCCGATGGTCGGTCTCCGCTCATATTTTTGGATCGTGGCGTAAAGATAAATGCGATGGCTTATCGTGAAACTGTCTTGAAAGCTGTGTTGAAGCAGGGACATTCCAACAGGACTCTGCACGTTGGGGACCGAGCAAATCAAGAATGGCTGCGACAAAACGTTCCGCACTTCATTTCCTCGACACAATGGTTATCGAATTCTCCCGACGCGAATCCATTAGACATTTCTGTCTGGGGCATTTTGAAGGCCAAGGTTGGCACTAAAAACTACCAAACAACGGATGCACTGCGCTTCGCCGGGAATGGAAGCGCATTCCACAGACACACTTAACCTTTATTAACCGTCTCAAGGAAATTGTTCGTGCCAAAGGTGACCTTATTGAAAATATTAATTAATATTTTTTTCTTTGGATTCAATTAAAAATATTCACAATTAAAAAAAATACAGCTATTTGAACAGTAGTAACAGTTCATGTCAGCCACCCTGTACACCTGCCCCTGTTCCTTCTTCAGTTCTCGAGCCGTCTGTATATCACTTTATTGTGTGGTTACGCAATTTAGCCAGTGGTAAAAGGCGTCACTATCCAACTCTCCAAGGAAGCCAAATATTTAGGATTAATCTTAGATAGCAAACTTCTTTGGACGAAACTTGTCGAGCTGAAGACTTTCAAAACTCTGTCAATTTTCTGGCAATGCAAAGGTGTTTTCGGTAAGACATGGGGCTTGTCGAAAAGGGAAGTCCTTGGGATCTACACGGGAATGATAAGACCCTTCCTCTCATATGCGTCAGTTGTTTGGTAGAATAAAATCCGCGGCTTTCTTTCTATCTCTTATTAGAAAAGACTGCAGACAATTTACTGCCTTTGCCAAGCACCTCCATGTGCTTTCTGCGACTTTTGTGGAGAGGGCGATGACACTACGGAACACTTCCTATGTGATTGTCCTGCCTTTGCTCGAATCAGGTGGCGGATCTTCGGAGCTGATGTGGTGAGTGCTGATGACCTAAGCTCTTCATCACTGAAGCGTCTACTCGTCTTTTTACAAAACACGAAAAAAAAAACATATTAAAATGGGGTTCTCTGCCTGGTTGTATAATGGACCTGTTTTTGAGTCTGAGTGCTCCGACAAAAAAAAAAAAAAAAAATCCCATTAAAGTGAGCTGGCTTTCATGCAGATTCACTATTCTCCGGATCACGATAACGTCCCTTCAAGCCAATCTACCAGACTAAGGTCAAGAAAACCACCACTAAAGAAGGCCGAACACCTGCTAGCCTCAAATTTTGAAGTCACCACAGCTTGGCAAAATGTATAAAGTAATTCACCTCTCCGTTTATAATGAATTCATTGCTCAAGTTCGTACGGAATTTTTTATCAATGTTAAAGTTCCTGATCCTATCGTTCCTAGGGATTGCTAGAAGAGGGAGTTTCTTGAGAAGTACATCATATTCTTTGATGCCATCTTTTGCCATCCTTAGGATCGTCCGCTTTGCGTTTTGCTCAACTACAATATGAAGCGGAGTTAGTTCCATAAATACTTCCATGGCAGCAGTTGGACATGTTCTCATGGCCCCAGTAATACAGAGGCAAGCAAGTCTTTGCACCAGTGAGTGTCTCCCTCGTTGTGGCTAGTTCGTTTGGCCCACACTACCTCTCCATATGTGATCATTGGTCTCACAATGGCGATATACTCGTACACCCATCTTAGAATGCTCGAGTTAAGTCCCCAAGACTTACCCTCTAGGCTCCTACATATCATGAGAGCATTGTTGGCCTCTTTGGATATCTCTTCTGTGTGCTTTTTCCACATGAGTTTACTATCTAGGTGTAATCCTAGATATTTCACTTCTTTTACTGGTATCAGTTCCGTACCCGACAGCCAAATTGGTTTCAGTTCAAGCTTCCTTTTCCTCGTAAATGGTTCTATTATAGTTTTTGCCGGGTTTATGTTGAGCAACCCCATTCTTGAGATGCTTTTAGACCTCTTTGTATGAAGTCACAAAGGGTTCCTTCAAACTTTCCTCTTGTCTAAGGAAGCTTCAGAGTAAAGCCGTAAACTTAGACAAATCAACGTCCCGTATTTTTGTATGGTTTGGTTGGATGTCACCTAAGACGGTGTCCCAGATCTTCGTTTCTTTGAAAAAACGGCTTGAAAATCGTCCAGAGTGTTCTAAGAACCGGGGTATTGGAGTCCATTTCCTACACTTTAACAATCTCTTAACTTTTCAACAAATATAAATGTACCTCCCTCACTGCTGGCGATTGAAGAAGAGCCCCTCTAAATGCCCTTACCCAATTCCACTCATAAACGAAGGTTCAATATAACTTTAGTCCCTCATATTAAGTCGCCTAATAATCCATGAATACTATGTCCTTGAAAGACATATTTTACATAAAAAAAATACAGCTTTTGAAATCCCAATAATGCGAGGATTAGTAAAAGATAAAATTCTCAAAAGAGTTCCTCACATAGCAAACCCTTTTATTATACTTACTCACAGCCTTATGAATATTTCATTTTTGCCACGGCTTAATATCATGAAAGCAAAAAGGCGGGCAAATTCAAATAACCCATTCTCTCCTAGGAATGCTTGAAAAACCACATCTAACCAGGTATCCTCCACACACAGCCTTTCATATTTCACAGGAAATAACTTTCAAAACTGATATTAAAAATATTTCCATAAAGAACTACGTCTGCTTCCGATATAACACCCAACGAATTTCAATTATAATTCTCTTTGAAAGGGAAAACGCTCATGCTCCATGAACAGATGTCGTTTCTCATCAAATAAATGAATAATTTATTACTAACAAAAACTTAGCCACATTGCACAATATTTTTATCTGTGTATGTGGTATGAACGCTCGCTTTTATTATTACTCCAAAAATGGACTAATTAATAAACATTACGACAGATTAATTTGCTTATGCATTTAATTTTCATTTCATAGTTTTTTTTTTGTTTTTTTTTGTTTTTATTGCATTTGAATCTACTTTTAGCCCACAGAATGTAAGCGCTACATGCATACGAATGATGTTGCGTACGCGAATTTATGAGACGGAAACTTTGTGCAAGCAAGTGCATAATAAAATTTTCGCGTTTCTGTACGAGTATAGGTATTTTCTGGTCTAATTGTGCATTTTGCTCACGCACTTAATATGAATATGAAGAGCGTGCACTCACTCTGAATGGAGTAATATCGAACAATTCGATGTTAGAAACAGTGTGACGCAAAAGTATTCGACATGGAAAGTAAGGTCTATAAAAGATCAACTAATACTGCGATGTAATAGAATACTCGTAGGTTAATTTTGGTCTTGCGTAAATAAACTCATTTCCCCTTCTTTTACCCACGGTACGAACGGCACAGCATGCTCACAATCTTATTGACATTTCTTCACTCGTAATTTGTTTTGCACAATTACTCACAGCATTTCATGTGCGCCAAATTTCAAGCAAAAACTATGGAAGGCCTCTATCGGGAGTTGGACGAAATATCGTCTTCGCCGTCTGATAGGAACCAGGCTACCGAGGAGCTTCGACAAAACAACTTGAATAAGGAAACAACTATATTCAAAATAGACGGCCGGAGAAGGAGAAATGCTCAGGAGATTCGTTCATGTGAAAGACGACAAAATTCTTCACAGATGGCGACAGTATTGTGAAAGACATCTGAACGAACAGTTTCCCCGGGTATATGTACTTTCCAAGAGCCTCTCCTAACCATGACGAAGTATCCGACATTACTGTCGAAGAATTTAAGAATGCGGTCAAATACTCTAAAAAAAGAAAAGCCTCTGAGTTCAGTTCTGGAAAAAGATGGGAGACATCGGGTCCAGATGGCTCATGATTCTTATCTCCAAACTTTTTAAGGGTTATTCCAATGTCTGATTGGAGGGAAAGTTATCTTCTTTCTTTGCACAAAGGAAAGGGCGATACGCGAAACTGTGATAACTACCGTTCTGTCAAGCAGATGTCCCACACCAAGAAGATTGTTGAGCATGATCATGGACATGTATGAGGGAGCAAGGACAAGAGTAAGATGTCTCGCAGGAGTCACCGAAGAGTTCGCAATCAAAATCGGTATACTCCAGGGAAGTGTCCTCAGTTCTTTGCTATTTATTGCATTCCTTGATTATTTACTTGAAGGAAAAGTGACGGACCCCAAAGTGCATCAGTTATTCTTTGCTGACGATGGAGCTATCATAAGTGAAGATCAAACGTCCCTGCAACGAGTTCAAAAAAAAGACATAGTATCTGTGCTGCCCGTTCTCTGATCCACACCGGCCTATTCCAGACATTTACTTGGATGGAAAAGTGCTTCCCAAGTGCGAAAAGTTCAAATATCTGGGATCTATGATCAATAGCGAAGAAACTTCTGATAATCGCGTAAGCATAGGGTGGATGAAGAGCGGGTAAAATCCGCAATCTTCTGTGACCGAAAAATGTCCCCTAAGCTGAAAGGAAGGCTCTACACCCCAGTTGTACGACCGGCACTCACATACGGTTCACAATGCTGGACAATGTACAAAAAGTATGAGGGCAAATTAACGTCAGCTGAGATGTAGATGCCTCGCATGACAGCAGGAGTAACAAAGCTTGATAGAATCAGAAGTTTGAAGATTCGAGGAAGTCTTCATGCAAGATAGAGCACGATCATAGGACGGCAATATCAATCAACGTTCCTACACAATCGCGCAAAAAAGTCAGACCAAAAACCAACTGGATCACACAAATGCAAAAACACCAGCATTTGATTGGCCTCAGTGACGAAGTGATCCGAAACCGGGAAACCTGCCGGTACTTCCTGAGGTCAAACCGACAAACCCCACAGGCGGACCAGTAGGGATGCAGTAAAGTGGGAGGGTTGTGATCCTTCTACTCCGAATCATAACCTCGCCGAAGGGGAAAGAAGAAGACTCACAGTTTCGATGTTTGCCTCTCAGTTTCGAACCGCGGACAGTGGAAAACATATGTTGCACACCGTCCTGAACCTGTATGCAATACGGTCCACTTAGTAGTTGTGTTATGTAGAAATCCGTTTCACCGTGCTCTCGGCCTGTCCATGTTTCAATAAGCGTGATAAGACAATAGGTACATCGGCCTTTACCTGACACGTTCCATCGCTGCTGCCATTTCGCCATGTTGTTTGCTCTCTGGTGAGTTTGCTTCGCTGTCGGTTAACACAGGTCCTTGTTCCTCATTTTATATAATTTTTGAAACTCATCGGCCAATATGTCAATTGGGACAGTAATTACAGTAATTACACAGACTGCATCTTCTGATATTGTGCGAAATACACTGCATGCTCTAAGTGCGCAGAATCGGTATGTCGATTCAATTTTATGTCTTTACGCGTCGCGTAGAGCACCACAGATATCTCGGTCCTTCATGATTTACCACGCATTATTCACTCATGAGGCTTTTGTACTAACATACTCCAGACGTTCATTAAATGAGACCCTTGTGCCAATCATGACACCTAGGTATTTATTGGCTTTCTTCAATGTGTTCGCCTATCGCAAGATTGATTGTTTCCCTCTTCTTTCTGCTACTGATTAGCACCGCTTTCGTTCAAGCCAGTAGCGAACAACAACCGATTGTGTCATTGCTTATTTGGACCACTTCTTCCAGTAGCTAAGCGATCACGACTATCGCAATATTGTCGCAAAGTTTTCAATCTTAGCTTCTTTTGGTTTAGGTAGATAGACTATCTCATCATACATAACCATCCACAGAAGTGGATCCAACACTGAACCCTGTGGCACCCCTTCTATGACATTATACTACTTGGGGCCATCATCTGTGTCGTATATCAGGATCCTTTGTTTGCTAGTACCTTCATATTTCGAAGCGTTTTCACTATGTGCTTCCAGTTTGCGGAGTTGAATGCGCTTTGGACGTTGTCCAACGTGATTCCAGCACAATACCGTTTAGCACTACCCCGTCTTCTGCCTTCTATGGCTTTTTTCGCTGTGTCAGCGATCATTCGGATTGCTTCTATCGTTGACCGTAACCTTCGAAAATCGTATTGGTGTTGTGCCAATCCTCCTGCTTTTTCAAGGGTCGATCCTACAGAAGATTTTGTAGATTAGGGTCCTAGGGTTCAGCGCAAGTCATAGTTGTTTTTTATGAAGTAGTTCTTAGGTACTGATTTTCCTTAAGTCACTCCAATGTGCATCCACTAACAAATTGTCTTTCTTTTCTTTGCAGAATGAGTCGATCTTCACATCAACGTCAACAGCAGCAGCTTCTGGCGCAACAACAACAACAAATGGCCGACAATGATGCGGCAGCAGCAGCTGCCGAAATGTTCGACATGTTCTGTTTGGCCACAACAATGCGGCAAATTCTTGGCCTTCATCGGAATATGTGTGATACAGTCGGCTTACGGCCGGCACCTCTTAACGAATTCTATCCAAAGTTGAAGGCAAAAATTCGTTCATGGAAAGCGCAGGCACTATGGAAAAAATTCGATGCACGAGCGGCACACAGAGCCTATTCCAAGGGTAACGCATGCACAGGCACCAGAGTCCTAGTCATTGGAGCAGGTCCATGTGGCTTGCGAACTGCCATCGAAGCACAACTACTTGGCGCAAAAGTAGTGGTCCTCGAGAAACGTGATCGGATATCACGTAACAATGTCTTACATTTGTGGCCTTTTGTCATCACAGATTTGCGGAATCTTGGAGCAAAGAAGTTTTACGGGAAATTCTGTGCCGGTTCCATTGATCACATTTCAATTAGACAGCTACAGTGTATACTTCTAAAGGTGGCACTTCTCTTGGGAGTGGAAATTCATGAGGGAGTTTCCTTTGAACGTACAATCGAACCGAGTGAAGGATGTGGTTGGCGGGCGGCTATCAGTCCAGAAGATCATGCGGTTTCACATTATGAATTCGATGTACTCATCGGTGCTGACGGAAAACGAAACACTCTGGAGGCTTTCAAACGTAAGGAGTTTCGCGGCAAGCTAGCCATCGCTATTACGGCGAATTTCATCAACAAGAAGACAGAAGCCGAGGCGAAGGCGGAGGAAATCAGTGGAGTGGCCTTTATTTTTAATCAGACTTTCTTTAAGGAACTCTACCATACGACTGGTATAGATTTAGAGAATATAGTGTACTACAAGGATGAGACGCATTACTTTGTGATGACCGCAAAGAAGCATAGTCTCATCGATAAGGGTGTGATATTGCAGGTATGTTTCGGCATCACGTACAGGGTGATGGAATGTTTGTGATCTAATATTTCTTTGTAGGACTTTGCGGATCCAGCTGAGCTACTCGCTCCGCCAAATGTAAATACAGAGAAACTGCTAGATTATGCCCGCGAAGCAGCAGAATTCTCAACCAAATACCAAATGCCAAATCTGGAATTCGCCGTAAATCATTATGGAAAGCCGGATGTTGCAATGTTTGACTTTACATCAATGTTTGCAGCAGAGTCGTCTTGTCGGGTGATTGTCCGCAAGAATTATCGCCTTATGCAGTGCCTGGTTGGTGATAGTCTGTTGGAACCATTCTGGCCGACAGGATCTGGTTGTGCAAGAGGTTTTCTCTCAAGTATGGATGCAGCCTATGCAATAAAATTGTGGAATAATCCAAGGAATAGTATACTTGGTGTCGTGGCTCAAAGGGAGAGTATTTACAGGTAAGATGGAAAGCGATAAATAAAAATCTCCATTAAGCAACTTCTCTTTGTAGACTTTTGGCTCAAACAACCCCAGAGAATCTACAACGTGATATAGGTTCCTATACAGTCGATCCAGCGACACGTTATCCAAACCTCAATCGAACTTCGGTTAACGTCTGGCAGGTGAAACATCTCATCGATTGCGATGACAAGTTAATTTTGGAGCAAACGTTTATGGACACAAATGCCCTACAAGCATCCCAAGCGGAGACACCAGTTCGTCGAAAGAGACGCACTGGCGATACGCTGCCATTAAGTGCGGTCTTACTTAGGTGGATCAAGGCTCAACTACATTCGTACGAATTCGCTCAAAATCTGAATGAAGTGTCCGATTGCTTCACAAATGGAAAGGTTCTATGTGCCTTGATCAATAGGTACCGCCCCGATCTAGTCGATTTTAACTCAGTAAAGGATCTGCCTACAGCAGAGAGCAATGACTTGGCCTTCAAAATCCTCGACAAAGAACTGAAAATATCGAGGGTTATGACTGGAAAAGACTCCATAGAGCTAGATAAGATTGATTCGAAAATTTGGCTAAATTACTTGGAACAAATTTGTGAGGTATTCCGTGGCGAGATACCACATGTGAAGCATCCAAAACTCGATGTGTCTGAGCTGCGCGAGAAAAATCGAAACAATGCCCCTGATTTCTCAAGACTTCTGAAAATATCATCGAGGAAGGCGGAATCACCAATGCAAGAAGTGGCCGAGGTACCGCATGTTGTACAAAGACGTTCTGTCCTCGATGAGGAGAAGGTGAAGCGACAGAGAAAACATGAACCTGGACAGGGTATGACCTACATAGTTTCTATAAAATTGTATTCACTAATCCCTTTACTTATAGCTCAAGCGGAGACACCAAGACGAGCCAAAAAGAGAAGAAGCGCCGAGAAGACAACAAATATCGTAAGTATTGTAGGCTAGTCGAAAGTTTCCATTTCACTGTCCGTCCGATTTACAATACACAAAGTTAGTATCTCTGCATTGCACATAATCTTTACACCAAACTGAATTAGGAGGAGCGACAGCAGCGTCTAAAGGAAATCGAAGCAAACCGTCAGGATCGACAGAGTAAACGTCGCATGCAGCGCTTCCAACAGACGCAGAATTTCTACAAAAGTCTCCACATGTTGCAAGTGAACACCCTGCTACGAGAAAGCGATGAATCGAGTCCATTTGAGGACTACTCGATATATATGTACCGCCAGCAAGCGCCGGTTTTCAACGATCGTGTGAAAGAGCTCGAACGAAAGCTTCTATATCCTGTAAGGATGTGTGAAACAAGATCTTTGTCTCTGTGTTGTGGTTTCTGCCTTCTTCTAACTACAAAGCTGCTGAAGCTGATAAATAAATGCCTGGCTGTGATGAAACTCTCTGCCACCTTCTAACCCTAACTAACTCAAGTTTTAGTTTTTTTTTCGACTAACCTCATCGTATCTAACAGCAACCAACCACTTTATCTTTTTATGTTTACTTTTATTTTATTTATCCTATTTATTTTACTCCTTCGTATTGCTGTTGTTAGGATCGTGAAAGAGGTATATTATCGGCGTTGCCACGCGGTGCTGACGAACAATTTAGCGATCGTATCAAATCGATGGAACAACGAATTACATCACGTAACGCGTATGGTACGGATAAAAAGCCCAAGGATCTCTTGCGTGCCATTGGAAAGATTGATTCGACTGATTGGAATGTACGTGAGATTGAGAAGAAAATTGAGCAATCTAAAAAGACCGAAACGGGTAGTAAGGGTCGTGAAAAAGTGCCGAAATGGAGTAAGGAACAGTTTGTGGCGAGACAATCGAAAATGTCCAAGCCAACGAGACAGGACTCGGGTGAAGAGAAATTCAAAGAAATCGATCAGACCTTGAAGAATTTGGACAAACAATTGAAGGAAGGCAATGTGTTGGAGGTTGGCCAAAGAGGCAAGAATAAAGTTGCTTCGATTGCGGGACAATTTGTGAAGAAAGATGATACGTCGGAAGAGAAAAATCCACCGCCTCTTGCCAAATCTGTGAGTAGTTGGAGTATTTTTTTATTTTGTTTATATTTTTTTTATTTTTGTGTTCTAAATTTTGATACAAATACAATATACATATGCAGTTGCGTTCAAGTAGTCTGCAGACTATACAATTTAGGAAAAAAGCAAATTTATAAACAAAATGTCTGCCTTCGCTAATAATATTCCTTTCAAGACAGTATCCTGAAAATGAAAAAAACGTAATTTTTAGCCTATAACTGCTCTGTTGTATGTCTTGAATACTCATATTATTATTATTTATTATTATTTGTGTAGGGTCTATCTATTGTGCCCCTAATACCTAGGAGAGGTTTTTTCCCCTCATTAAAGTTTCCCTCAGAATTGTTATCGATGGTCAAATACTCTTTCTTTGCCCTAGAGCACCCTCTCCAATCCGGTTTCTCTTAGGAGTCTGAGAATGAGAAGTGGGTCAATGGTTGGCATACCCCCATCTGATAGTTGGTACTCGCCCACGCATTTCTATCTTTTGTAGGTCAGTGACCCACAAGATGTTCTGGAGTCTCACTGGACTCATTGCAGAATCTGCAAAGGACTTCGTTTGTTAAACCTAGTTTCCTTAGATGCTTCCCGAGTTTACAATGCCCCGTTAGAAAGCTTGTTGGCCCCCAAATACACCTGCCCCTGTTCTTTTTTCAGTTCTCGAGCCGTCTGTATACAACTTTATTGTGTTGTTACTCAATCCGTGTATTATGGATTCATTGCTCCAAGCCTTCTTGTTACTCAACTTCGTACGGAATTTTTTATCAAAGTAAAATTTCCTGATACTAACGTCCCTAGGAATTGCTAGAAGGTGAGTTTCTTGAGAAGTACATCATATTCTTTTGAATTGATACATTTCTCCCTCCCGATGCCTTCTTTTGCCATCCTTAGGATCGTCCGCTTTGCATTTTGCTCAATACTTCCATGGCAGCAGTTGGATATGTTCTCATGACCTCAGTAATACAAAGGCAAGCAAGTCTTTGCACATTAGTGAGTGTCTCCCTCGTTGTGACTAGACTAGTTCGTTCAGCCCACGCTATCGCTCCATATGTGATCATTGGTGTCTCTATGGCGATATACATACATCCATTTTATAATGTTCTGTTCGGGTTTAGGTCCCCAAGACTTATCCGTTAGGCTCCTATATATCATGAGAGCACGGGTGGCCTTTTTGGATATCTCTTCTGTGTGCTTTTTCCACATGAGTTTACTATCTAGGTGTAATCCTAGATATTTCACTTCTTTTACTGGTGTCAGTTCCATGCCGGACAGCCGAATTGTCTTCAATTCAAGTTTCCTTTTCCTGATGAACGGTACTATTCTAGTTTTTGCCGGGTTTATCTTGAGCAGCCCCATTCTTGAGATGCTTTTAGACCTCTTTGTATGAAGTCACAAAAGGTTCCTTCAAACTTTCCTCTGGCAATCAGTACTATGTCATCAGCGTAGGTTTTACAGTTACTTCCGAAATTGGAAGTAACTTTTCAAGTAATGCATCTACAACTAGACTCCACATTAGAGTAGATAGTACTCCTCCTTGTGGGCATTCTCTAGTTGTGTTGACCTTAATGATTCTATGCGACGTCTGAGTTTCTCCTTTTCTGTTCAGGGCTCGCTTAATAGCTTCGTGTGAAGTATTATCAAATGCCCCATCGATGTCTAGGAAGGCGCAGAGAACAATCTATTTTGTTTCAAGAGCTTCCTGTTTGGTTTCCGTCAACTGGAATAGAGCCGTCTCAGTGGATCATGTTGACGGTAATGAAGTGGGGATGTGTTTAGTACATCCTCTCCTATGTACAATAGTTGTCCACATCTTTTTCCATTGTTTTGAGAAGAAATGATGTTCGGCTGATTGGTCTGTATGACTTCTGGTGTTTTGGGTCCTTTCCCCCCACTTTTGGTAAGAACACAACCTTCGCCTGTCTCCACTGCTTTGGAATATACTCCTGTGCTAGACCACTTTTCATTATTCTGAGTAGGTATGGTAGTAGTCTTTCTTGTCCCTGCTGTAGTAGGGCTGGCGTGATACTATCCACATCTGGTGACTTGAACGACTGAAAGGAGCTGATTGCCCGTTCAATTCTCCCTCTGGAACAGATTGCACTTGCAATTTTCCAATCTTCTTTCCGGGGTCTCGTATAGGTATAATAATAAAAATATCAAAAGTAGATTTTGGTAGTGCAGAAATTACTACCAACTGTGATTGCATCTAGTGACGGTGCAAGTCTCGTTATGTATCCCCTATGCAATCCTCAAAAGCCAATCACCTTGGGCCACAAGTCTGGAATCACTTTTGCTCGAAAGGTGCGAATAGTTTTGCATTTAAATGGAAGTAGAATAGCTTTTAGGCAGACGAGTTGTGTGATAGTGATGGTGGTCCTAATAATATTTGGCGCTAGCAGCCCAATGCAGGGCCTGGCCTATCTTCTCACAGCCACTCGTGCAGTGCGCCTTACGAACGGTTGAAACCTACAGTTTTATGTCGTTTCCGAAGGGCAATTTTTTCGATTAAGAGAAAAAAAAATCAACGTTTCTCCTTCTAATAAAGATGGGAAAAGCCTGAAGAAACTTAAAGGTAGAAATGCCAGAAACTTCGACCACATTTCATCTGGTGTCTCTTTAAATTCATCATTTCTTTTAAATTTACAATGCAAGGAGTCTCAGAAGAAGTCGAAGCCCTGCCCTCTTGCAGGCTTCGATACTTCATTAAATAAATTGGATGCTGGGGTGATTTGCCTGCTTTGAAGTCCATGGAGGGTGGTTTTAAAACCGTGATTTTTAGGTACAAAATATTGACCAAAGCAAAATGTGCCCTTTTTGCTGCGTTTTCCATCACTTTTTCGAGCATCTCGGGCGGTATAACTATGATTTCGGCACGAATGTTTGCCTTGAACTCGTCAATGGTCTGAGGCTTGCTGGCGTACACTTTGCTTTTCAAATAACCCCACAAAAAGAAGTCCGGAGAGGTCAAATCTGGAGATCTGGGTGGCCAGTCAATGTCTCCATTTTTTGACAGCACACGTCCAGGGAATTTTCGTTGCAGAAACTGCAGTATGGCATGGCGCACCGTCTTGTTGAAACCAGTTATCGTTCGGACCTTTTTCACACATTTGTGGGCAGACGTAATGAGCCAACATCCACCGATATCGATATCGCCCTCTATGAAGAAAAATGACCCAATTATGGTTTTGGCGCAAACGCTGGCCCCATTTCATTCACATTCACTTTTTGGTCATGCAATGGTGTTTTATGGATCTTGTGTGGATTCTTCGTTCCTCAAATGCAGCAATTTTGCTTGTTAGCGCCGCCAGAGAGTGCGAAACGGGCCTCGTCGGTCATCAAAATTTGCTTCCAAAAATCAGGTTCAGTGTCAACCATTCGAGCGACTGTTTGGCCGTATTCCAAGCGACGTGGACGGTCTGTCGGCAATATTCTTTGAGTCAATTACACTTCATACAGGAACAAAAGCAAATCATCCTTTAATTTGCGCCGCAAGGTGATTCCACTGACGCCAAAATGCTGAGCGCGGTGACGATACGACACATGTCGGTTTTCGGCAACACTCTCTCTTACCGCTTTCAACCAGTTCATTGGAACGTCTTGGGCGTTGATGAACGGCATGTCGACGATCTCCCACTGTCCCGTGCTCAATAAAATTCGACACCAAACGACGAATAGTGATGTCAGACGATGCTTGTTGGCCACGATAATTTCGACGATATGCACATTGAGTTAACACAACTGAACGACTATTTTCAATGTACAGCGTCACTACTTCGGCGCGTTGTTTCGGTGTGAAGCGATCCATGGTTAACGTTTCAAAAACATGTCTACTCAAGTGAATCGGTTGATAAATGTGAAAGTTATTCAATGTTTACATACCGACATAAAAAATGGCGAAGCCTGTATAATTTGCGAAGGCGTTGCCTTCTTAACTGTGCCTTTCCGGGTCATGCAGAAGCCCTCGGATGACTTATAAAAAGATGAAATTTTCGAATATAAGGATCTCCGCACCCACCATAAGCCTTTAGATTACCTAAAAAGCTGAAGTATTACACACTCATTGTATGGAACAAGAGTTACACGGGTGGGACAAATGATTTTTGTTTTGTTCTGTTCGTTGGCAGGCTGATACACTAGTATACAGCTGTTCCTTGATAATCGAAAACAAGTCGGCATGATGCTGCGGAACTTCGGACAAACTTTTTGAGGTGGTAGTTGCATGAGCAGTGGCCGGTGACGGTCTGTTCAATGCGTCAAGTTCTCGTTTTTGAAAAATTAATAAAATTCTAAGCTTAACATGGTCTTGCTTTGAATGGCTATTGGGTAATTGGGTCCCGTCTTTACTCGACTATAGTAGTCACCCAAATGAGCCGGTCCAAATGAATGGCATTTTTTCATCCTTTCGCTCATGTCGATTAAGAGCATCGAAAGTTGAACATCGCCTTCTGTAGGCCGCTGCGTTAATAAGCAAACATTTTACATTACACTCTTCAGCTTAGAGTTGCCACTCTCAGACTCAGTGTGAAAGAAAGAACTGAAAGAACACGTGAAAGTGCTGAGGCAAAGGGAACAGTGAATAGAAGTTGTTGCTAGCGGAGGTCCCATCATCCATTGTGGGAAGACACGCTGAGTGACTGAATATCAAAACAGCTCGTATGAAGCAGCACTCTTTGAGATCTTTTCAGATTGATCATTTGCTTTAATCAACGAAAAATAGTCCTAAAGGTGTTATCCGATAATTACAGCAAGTATCTATTTTCGTTCAGTGTAATCACCTAAGCTTAGAATTACGAATTTTCCTATCCATTGGTGGTAGAAATGAATGAGCTGTGGTACCAAAAATAGCACATCCACTGCTGATTGTAAGAAACAGAAGAAGTTGAAACTTGATCTAATTTTGAACGGAACTGCTACAGCACATATTTTGCTTTAATTTTATTTCCATACACAATATTGGCTGCCTTAACTTGAGTTGTGTTCCTTTTAATTTGTTGTTACTAAGACTTAATCGAAAGTGGTACCGGTCGAGAAAGACTTAACTTTTCAATCCTGCAGTGTCTTCTCATATAATCAACGTTTTCACGCTTCAAAATGCTTCATCAGAATTCCTCACATATATAGTTTCTAAATTAAACTAATTTTGTTTGTCTCTCTATTTTTATAGAACTCCAAAGTAGCACTAGCCTTCAAGAAGCAAGCGGCTTCTGAAAAATGTCATTTCTGCAAGCAAACAGTCTACCTAATGGAAAAGATATCCACCGAAGGTCTGATCCTTCATCGTTCCTGTTTGAAATGTCATCATTGTCACACAAATCTGCGCCTGGGTGGATATGCTTTTGATCGTGATGATCCCGAAGGACGTTTCTATTGTACTCAGCACTTTAGATTGCCGGCTAAAGCTATTCGACCGGTTGTTAGGAAGCCTGGTCAAAGAGTAAGTTTTGAGATGGAATTGAAAGTGTTGGATACATTTTTATTTTTATTTTTTGCAGAAATCAACAGCACATGGTTCTCATGCACCTGGTGGTGGTGATCTTAAAACTCCAGAGAAACCACGAGGTATCGCCGAGAATGTCGTTCAACTGGACCTACTCGATCGTGGACAAACTCCAGAGCGTATCGAGTTCGAAAACACCGATGCCATGTCTGATGGTGAACCATCCGAAGAGCATATTATCGATGAAAATGAATGGTCAGGACGTAACTTCCTGCAGCCAAGTGCTGATTCAGAATCAGATCTCTCGTCAAGCTCTGATGAGTCAGATGATGATTCCGAATCGGATATTTTCGAAGAAGCAAATGGTTCACCAATTGCTCAACAAACGTTGCAATTGGCCACCGATTGGATTGGAAAGCAACACTACTCGAATGTTAACAGTGATGATAGTGATGATGATTTCTATGATTCTAGTGAGGGGCTTATTGGTGAGTGAAATAGACACAACAGTCTGTAATTGGTTACTGAGAATAGGGGTTCTGTATTTTTTCAGATGATGATAAAGATGACACGGAAGGCGAGGAAATTAAAAAGGCTCGTGAAATGCGTCGCGAAGAAGTGCGTCTACTGCCACTGCCAACAAATTTACCAACGGATACTGAAACTGAGGTAAGAATTGATAAAAGGAGGTCCTACTTGAGCCTTATTATAGAATAATTAAGAGCTGCCAACTTACGAAAACAAAATGTATTTTTTTTCTGTTTTTTTTATGATTTTTTTTTCGAACTTACTTGACTACAGAAGCAAACACAGGTGGTAGGGCCGCAAGATGGCGTTACTGCGCAAAAGATTGACGATGTGAGTAGGGAGAGATTAAATTGTGACGCGGATAAAATTTCGTTAGCATCGCGCATGTCTGATCAGACTCCACCACCGTCGAAGACAGATATTGAAAAAATCGAACAAAATTCGGATCGTAGGTTTAGCGCGGATGTAGACGCGATTAGTGAGAAGCTTTATAGATTGAATAATTTGATGAAGATGAACAAGGACATTGAGAGTATGGCCAAGGAGAATCTGGTGAAGAGTGATATTTTAAAGAAGTTGTCGTTAAAAGAGAAGTGGCTGTTGGACAATAGCGTGGGTAGTGGTATGATGGCGCCCAACGTGGGGTTTCCTGGGGAGAAAGTGAGCGAACAAATCAGTGGCGGTGTAGAAGAGGCGAAGATTGAAGATGCGCCGACAAATGTAAAACCAATTGAGGACACTACTGAGACTACAAAAGAGATACCAACTGACAAACCACTTAAAAGTGTTACAAATGGTGACGACGATCATGGTGATGGTTTGCAAATAAACTCTACACAACCATCAACCTCCGAAGAGAAACTCCCTGAATCAGTAGCGAGTACAATTCAAGATACTATTTCCAACGAAGAACTCTCCAAAGATGATCAAAAGGAGAACAATGTTCCAAAGCTGAACTCAGACAAGATGGAAATCGAGGGAATTCTAGATATTGTCAAAATGATGGACACCTCCTATATAGAGTCATCCAAAGAACCCTTACCTCAACCTGATGCTAATCCCAAATCCAAAACCAAAGAAGACGTTGGTAAAATGCTCTACGAAGCAGAACATAAAAACGACAATCGCTTGAACGATGCTTTGCGTCAAATTGAAGTGAAAAACTTCGCCGGTACCATGGACACCATCAAATCGCAAATGGTTACACCTACAATAAGCCACCAAGGCTCGCTTGACATTTCGAAATACTTCCCCAATGCAAAACAGGAGAAGCAATCCTCAGCAGCATTGAATACAAATCAGAAAACTTTGAAAGATGTTGACTTGACAAAATATTTTCCACAGAGTCCCGTACCTCAGAGAAAAAGCAGCGTAATAACAGTTGCTGATAGATTGAAAAAGTCTCAAACTGAGAAGACTGTAGCTCCAGTTGATGAGGCACCTAAAGCTCCACCAAGGCGACAAAAATCAATGGCTTCTACTAGTGACAAAAAGTTTAGTATACACGAACATCTACTAGATGGTGCTATTGACATTCAAAAGTCAACCGTTGTAAAGCCAGTGGCAAAGAAGGGTGGCATAAAGATTGTTAAAAAAATTAAGGTTAAGAAGACTCCAGTTGCTACTGAGACACCCCAAGACGAGGCGGATAAAATTCTCGATGAGATTCTACAAAGCGGCCAGGAGGTGCGTTCACCAAGCGTAGAATATCAAAAGCTTTTCAAAGAAGAAAAGTCTCCAAGTGAAGATATATCGGAGAAAATTGAGAAAATTCTAGAAGAAACTGGGATTGATTTGGGCCTTCCACCGAAGCCAAAGAAAAAACTGCTCAAAACGAAGAGTCTGGGCGAGGGTGAGTTTAGGAGAACTCAGGAGAAGGCACTTTGCAAAGAAGACGGGGATCGTCCTATTGGAGTGCAAAAGATTTTACAACGTTTCGAGTCGATGAACTCCATCAGGTCCGATGAGTCGTTTAAGTTGAAGAAAAGCAATCAGAGTAGTACATGCAGTAGTCTGAACAAGTCCAGGGAGTCCCTTCAATCTAGGGAGTCTCTGAAGTCTAAATCAGACTCAATGAATGATCTAGAGAAGACAATGGAATATTTAAAGTCCGAATGGAGGACGGAAGCCACCAACTTCCTTCAAAAGAAGCGCAACTCGTTCTATGCGCATCGCGATGAGAAACAGGCTGAAGCGGAAGAAGAGGCTAAAAAGAAAGTCCAACCGGAACCACAGTGGAAACATACAAAGTACTCCAAATTCTTTGGGGTTAAGGAGAAGTCTCCAGAGAAGAGAAAATCACCGACAAAGTTGATTGCAAAAAGGAAATCACCAGCTAAGGTACTGAAAAAGTCTCCACGAGAGGAGATAATAAAGCATAAAAAGAAGGTTGAGTCGGTGAGTAGCAGGAGGGCTTCATTTGAGGAGAAAATTAAAGCCGAGGAGGCTAGACTGAAGGCCGAGGAGTTGCTTAAGGCTAGTACTAGTAAAAATATATCGTTGGAAGGTAAGAGTAAACTTGTGAATGGACTTGGAAGCAAGGAGGGCAGCCGCAAGAATTCGATAGATGATGATGTCCCAAAAACTCAAGTTTCTACTAACGGTCCCTCAAAGATTCCAATCAGCCAAAATCGCAAGGATTCTCAAATGTCAGTGGAACTTAATAGAAATCTCTTGGACACCGCTCAGAAGGTGCTAAATCGAAGGGGATCTGCTTCAAGTGGGCTTGCAGACATCTTGAAGCCTCCAGTTGTTAAAGGTATAAGAGGAGATAAACCCAAAGTTGAAAACGATGACTCGAAGGCACCAAGTAGAAGGGGCTCTCAGGCTGAAGATGCTTTAAAAGCCGTATTAGATGTGGTGCGCACTGAAGCTTCTCAAAACTTGCCGAGAACACCAAGTCAAAGTCGAAGGGAGTCTCTCGGTAATGTCGCGGCTGGGTCAAGCAGAAAAGGATCACAGACCGGAGAAACTTTGAAAACTCCACCTAGCCAAAGCAAAGCACCAAGCAGAGTCGGGTCTCAGGATGGAGCTGCTGATGAAAGTACTAAGACCCAGAAAGTTGTCGAAGCACCTAAAAATTCGCTAAGCAGAAGAGGATCTCAAGCTGAAGAGGGCGTCAACAATCCACAGAGTCAAGTTTCTTCTGCTGAAACGAATAAGAAATTGCCTAGCAGAAGGGGGTCTGAAATTGAAGGTGCTGATGATGGGGAAGAAACCCCGCAAAGCCATAAAAACTCTCAAATTGAAGCGACCGATGAGAGTGTTAAGACTCTTCAGACTGATACTGATGAAGAGGGTGTGAAGAGCCCAAAACTGCAAAGCCGCAGAGATTCACAAATTGCTTCTATTGATATGCCTCAGAACTCGGCAAACCGAAGGGGATCTCAAGTCGAATTGGTGACTGGTATAAACAAGACCCCTCCGCAGTCATTAAGCCGGAGGGAATCGGACTTATTAGATATACCGGCGGCTATCAGCAGACGCTCATCGAATCCCTTTAAAGCTCTGGATCAAACTATTACAACCGACGACATCACAGATGTTGATAAAATTTTCAATGAAATCGTCAACGAGCTCGGAAATGATGAGGGGGCTCCAGAAGAAATAAAATCACTCATTCAACCACCAGTTGTGCAAGAAGTAGAACTATTAGCCCTAGCAAACGAGTCAGCCGGAGAAGAACCAGAAATAGAAGATGAATCTCAACAAATCAATGAAGAGTTCGAAAAGATCGCGAAGAATTCTCGAAGTCCTAGTGCGCCGAAGCCAAGTCGAGTTTCTTCCGCAGATAGTATCGAAAAGCTTTTCAGTCAATTCACTGACGATATGTTGGTTGATGTGGAATTCGATTCAAATGACGAGGTTGTGGCAATAACTCCAAGAGCTGTCTTAGTAAATGAAGATGAAGACGAGGAGGACGAGGAGAAACGACTTACAATCGAACAAGCAAAGCTCAAGTTCGAACCACTTTTTCCCCGTCAGGCAAAGGGTTTCGCAAAAAGTACATCATCCTCAATGAGTGTCAGTCCCGGAAGAGCTGGGAGTAGGGCGAAAAAACTTGTTAAAAAGCTAGACCCCTCGGATATGGCACCATCTGTACAGGAAATGTTACAAAAAATCATTCCCCGGGAGGATAGTGAACCGAACGACAGATTACCAGTGGCGTTTCCCAGACGCATCTATGACTCTGAAGAAGAACTTTCAATGTCGCCAAGTTCTAGGAATCAAACTCCTGATTCTTTAGTGAACGTAGGAGAGTCCCAAGAACCGCCAACAAAAGGGGGGCATTTAGAAGTGGTATATGAACTTGCATGGCCCGCACGTAAACGGGCACCTAGTCTGGTTCCCGAAAATGCCAGACCTCCAGTTAAGCCGGTTACAATACGGGCGAGTTCCGCTGAGGTAAATAGAAGGAACTCAATCGAAGAACTACCTTCACCGCGTAGAGTATCAACGGAACTCAGGCCTTCGTCAGAAATTTCAGAATCGTCTGTAGGACGTGAATCTTCCTCGCGCAGAGGATCCATGGCATCTATTCAAGAAGATGAAGGTTTACTTGAACCACAAAAGGAGCCAGTTATTGAAGAGTCTACTTCCCGCAGAAGCTCGAAAGCATCCATTAAGGAAGAAGCTTTGTATTCTCCTAATATTCAAAGTGTATCTCCTGCATTACTACCTACGCCACGAAGAGGTTCAAGAACTTCTGTTGAGTCAACTGAAATTGCAGCTTCACAGCCTACTTCTCGAAGAGGCTCCAAGACTTCTATTAAAGAGGACGAAGTTTTATCTTCTCGAGAAGATATAACTGCTCAGAGGATATCACCTGCATTACTTCCTACTCCACGAAGAGGTTCAAGGACTTCTATTGAAGTGGAATCACCTCTGGAGGGCACTGAGGTTACAACTCCACCACTAACTACTGAAAAGTCTTCCCCACGAAGGGACTCGACTTCGGACACTTCGCGAAAGAGTTCAAATATTCAAAGGAAATCACCTTCAATTGATGGAGAATTAACTGTGAAAGGCGATAAAAATATCACTACTGAACAGTCCAGCTCGCGAAGAGGCTCCACTTCTGACACTTCACGAGAAAGCTCTAATATTCAAAGGGGATCCCCTATATTACAATCCATACCACGTAAAGAGTCGACTGAAATTACAACTTCGCCACTTACCGTTAACCAGTCTCCCTCTCGAGGAGTTTCCCCTTCGGACACCACGCGGGAAAGCTCTGGGATTCAAAGAGAGTCGCCCACATTACTTCCTACCCCAAGACGAGGTTCGCGATCTTCAAATGAAATCGACTTACCCACTCAGTCTTCTTCTCGAAGAGGATCAAAGGCATCGCCTTTTAAACAGAACCAAGAACCAGAAGGTACCAAGCCAACTCCTATGGCGGATGAAGTAAAAGGATCGGTAAATGCCAAACCTTCATTAAAATCGAGCTCTCCGCTTGTAAACTCACCAACTCCTCCGAGAAAAGATTCACTTATGTCCAAGTCACCGTCTCCAATTCCTGCACCTAAATCTGACTCACCAATATCATCCCGTGATAGATTCCTTTCTCAAAACCAATCCAAAGAAAGATCCCTCGACTGGGACATATCAAAGGGTCCAAGTTCGGTAAGGAGTTCTAAAGAAAAAATCATAGATAAACCTCAACAAGACCACGAGCCATCAAGAGAATACAAAGAATTACTCCGATCGAAATTGGAATCACCAACGGTTGACAGAAAACCAAGAAACTCAAGCCAATCCAAGGAAAGATCTCTAGAATGGGACATGGAACAACTACCAAGTAGTCCAATGCCTAGGAGAAAGTATGTAGATATGCTTCTGCATGGTAACGACAAAGCAGAATCACCTAAAACTGCAACTCCTTCGCCACCTCCAGCTAAAGCTGTGCCAAATGTACCACTGCCAACTAAACGACTTGAAGAATGGGAGATCATCGAACAACTTGAGAGAGAAAGGAGACTTGCACTCATAAAACGCGATGAGAATTACACAAACCAAGTTCAAGAATCCGTCTCAAACAATGTGCAGCCCAAGAGTGTATCTTGGCAACCGGCTCCAAATGTAAATCGCCTAGTGTCTGTAGAAGAACCACAAAGCTCGAAGTTAATCGAATACATTAAGCAGCAAACTTTGGGGGATAGCGCCAAACAAAAGGATGGCTCTCCTAAACCACCTTCCAGACCAAGAACTCCACAACTCTCTCGAAAGGCCTCAAATGAAGATCTCGAGAAACAAATTGAAACAATATTAAGGTCTCAAGAGTCTGACTCTCCTAAAATCGTCCAAAGACGTCAAAAACTCCAAAAGACCGAGTCAAATGAAGCTACATACGAAGATTTTGCTCGATTCACTCGGAAGTCTGTCGAAAGGGATACAGAAACAGAAGAACCAGAATTCTACGAATCACCGTCTGCATCCGTTTCACATCATCGCTTGTCCAATTATCGACAAAAATCACAGGACTCAGCGACAGGCACATATAGTCCCAGTAGTAGTCTGTCTAAATCTGTAGAACACCTAGCACCATCTCGGCCACATCGTAATAAACCTACACCGACCACGACGCTACCTGAGAACAAAGTCGATAGAGAGACGAAGTACCTAATAGACCGCAGTAAACATCTGCGGAATATGAAACGTGACTTTATGGAGGAGAAGATCGCTGGAAACAACCCCTACCTCAAGAAAGTCATCGAAGCTCAAAAGATCTCGCGCGGCTCAGAAGATGATGAGGACGAAGTGGACTATGCTTTAGAGAGTTATCGCCCTAAGAATCACACTACTCCGCGATTCCCTACATCTAGTGCTATTGGCGGTCGACGGCGACGTGAACCTCGATATCCAGACTACTCTTCAACTACTGACTATAGTCGGCGACCCTACAGTCCACATTTCTCAACTGCTTCCACTACCACCAGCTCTGTAGGATCTCGTAATTTTGTCGATTATTTTAAGCGAAGTCCGCCGCATTATAAAGCTCGCGAATCTAGTAAAGACTCGTGCGTAATATCTTAGAAATACACCTCTCATCAAAAAATAAAAAATCTCTCGCAATGCAAATAAAAATCTCTCTCTTCAATGTTAATCAACTTAGTCTCGTCTCTCTTTTGCCAAAAAAAACAAAACGCTAAATGAAAGTTTCCTCGCCCGTGTCCCCCTGCTAATGATGCGCAAAATTGGGTACGATCTCCGAAGGTAAAAATATGCATCTCAAAGAAAACAAGTAAAAAAAAAAGGTCTAAAAATAATGCTGTTGTTTTTATATATATCTTTGTGTGATTTGATTTGCGCCAATGATGGATTTTATTTTAATAAATTTAAATATTTAATTTGCTGTCGAACGCAATAACCAAACAAATGAGAGACTAAAATTGGATATTTGTATATTTTTTTTAAAAGATTGATTTGATTTTTATTTTCTTATAATTTTTAAGTTTGCTCGATTTATTTAATTTATTTTTTTTTTCTTTATTTCATAACATAAATTAATTTTTTTTTCCATAAATCAAAATCACTCACAAGAACTGTTTTCAAAACAAAAATAAATGAAACTCAATTCATTCGTTTTTTTTTTTTTTTTTTTCATTGTGTTGTGCCTTTTTGGGATCGTACCTAAAAGGAATTAATTGTTGTACATTCAAATTACTAAAACATTTACAAATAAAGATCTTAGATGTGTCGTTTCCGCTGCATGCAAGTGGCTAATTGTAAATATTAAAGCTAAATTTTTCTTAATATTAGGAAATGTTTTTTCTTCTCTCTCCTCTATTGTACATCATTATAAGAATTTTTCATTCGTATATCCAATCATCTGCATTGAATGTGTGCCAAATATTAGAGTACGAGGGTGGGTCAATAAGTCCCTGAAAAATGAAATAAGGAACACTCTTTTCGGTATAAAAACATTTTATTTTTCAACATAGTCTCCTTTTTGCGCTATACACTTCATCCAAAGTTTCTCCAATTTGTTGAAGCCCTCCAAATAATACGATTTCTCGAGCCCCTCAAAATAAGTGTTTGTTTCAGTGATAACCTATTCATACGACCCAAATCTCTTACCTCCGAGCCATTTCTTCATGTTTGGAAACAAGAAATAGTCGCAGGGGGCTAAATCTGGGGAATATGCTGGATGAGGGAGGAGTTCGTAGCCTAACTCATGCAATTTTGCCATTGCGACTACGGACTTGTGCGCCGGTGCGTTGGCTTGGTGAAAAAGAACTTTTTTCTTCGCCAAATGTGGCCGTTTTTGCTTCAAATCGATCCAGCAGCTCTGCGTAATATGCGCCGGTGATCGTTTTACCCTTTTCAAGATAATAGATGTGAATAACACTGTCGCCATGACCTTGTTTGCTGACAAACCCGCCTTGGCCTTCTTCGGCTTCGATTCACCAGGAGAAGTCCATTGTTTTGACTGTTCCTTGGTTTCTGGTGTGTTGTGGTGAATCCAGGTTTCATCCACGGTTACGAAATGGCGCAATAACTCAGCCGAATTTTTCTAGAACATCGCCAAACGCACCTTTGAAGTTGTCAAACGAATGCGTTTGTTGTCGATTGTGAGCAAACGCGGCACCCATCTTGCGGAAAGCTCTTTCCTGTCCAAATATTTATGTAAAATCGAAATCACTGAGCTATGTGATAAGCCTGTGGCCTCTTCAAGCTCGCGCACTTGCACTCGCCGATCGTCCATTATCAAACCATGGATTTTGTCGACCATTTCTGGTGTGGTGACCTCGATTGGGCGACCAGAACGTTCGGCGTCACTTGTGCTTGAAAGACCGCACCGAAATTGAGTAAACCAGTGGTGAATGTTTCCAATCGATGGTGAAGAGTCCCCATAATATTTGCCAAGCTTTTGTTTGGTTTGTGTGATAGTTTTTTCTCGCAAAAAATAGTATTTAATGAGCACTCGAAATTCACTTTTTTCCATTTTAACGAAAATGCTAGCAGTCGTCTATATAAAATGGCTGCCACAACAAAACTATTTGACAGATCTGTCTGAAAATTTGGGTGTGTTCTTTTGAAAGATGATTCTTGACAAAAACAAAAACTAAATTTAAGGTGACGACAGAATTTGTGTTAATTTTCAGGGACTTATTGACCCACCCTCGTAAGTTCTAAGTAAGATGAAAATGCAACCTTTTATGAAAAAATGGTTACAAATGAATCATTCAATGTATTGCCCATCGCTAGCTACAACTTTTTCCCATCTTTCTGGCAGAGCTCGAATACCGTTACGTAAAAGTGTTCATCTTTTGACGCTATCCACGAATCAAGCCATTTTTTGATGTCTGCCAGACCATGTGCCATCGAACGGAACAAGTAATAATCGGATGGCGTAATATCTGGGGAATATGGCGGGTGGGGTAGGACTTCCCATTTGAGCGTTTTCAGGTAGGTTTTAACGGTTTTGGCAACGTGAGGCCGAGCGTTGACATGCTGTAGAATCACTTTTTCGTGCCTCTGCTCGTATTTTGGGCGTTTTTCGCGCAGTGCTCAGCTCAATCGCATCAATTGAAGTCGATACCGTTCCCCAGTGATGGTTTCATTGGGTTTCAACAGTTCATAATAAATGACACCGACCTGGTCCCATCAAATACACAGCATAATCTTCGCAGCGTGAATATTCGGCCGAGCCGACGAAGTAGAAGCATGACCGGGCATACCCCATGACTTTCTTTTCTTTGGGTTGCTGTAATGAATCCATTTTTCATCACCCGTCACGATGCGATGAAGAAAACCCTTCCTTTTTTGCCGCTGGAGCAGTTGTTCACAGGCGAAAAAACGACGCTCAACGTCCCTTGGCTTCAAATCATAAGGAACCCAAGTTCCTTGTTTTTGAATCATTCCAAACGCATGCAATCGCTGGGAAATGGCTTGGCGGGTAACTTTTAATGCTGAAGCAAGCTGTTCTTGCGTTTAGCACGGATCCTCAGCGTCTTCGAAGGATTATGGCCTTCCTTCACGCGGATGGTCGTCAACATCGAAATCACCGTCTTTGAAGCGACGAAACCAATCACGGCACGTTGTTTCACTTAGAGCAGCATCTCCGTAAACTTTTTGGAGCTCGTCATGCCGCCGTTTTCTTCGAATGAAAGAAGAAAATCAACACTTCCCGCAAATGACGATTATTGGGCACAAAATCAGACATTTTCACACAACCAAAAGTATATGACGCCAAAACAAAATCACTAATGTGTCAAAACAGTTTGTTTACCATATGTCTATGCTCGGTTCATGACGTTTTGGATATGTCAAAATCGACCAGCACTTACTGCTGGAGCCATCTACTGACAAACAGCGAGAACTTAGTTGCGCACCTAATACAAAATTCGAGTTATAGGCCACTTTGGTAATATGAAATGTTGATTCAAATGACGTTCGATTCGATGCAGGAAATTAAGCTGCATGTGTTTTTCAAAAAGGGCCTTAGAAATAAAGCAATTTAAAGATGACTTTCAACGGAAAGTTAACTCTATCTCTTAAGTTGCGGAAAAAACCTATAAAATTAAGAAAAATGTCTTTCCTAAATTATAAAATAGTTAGAGTCGACATTTAATTTGGATCTAAAGTGACACCTACATTAATTCGAATTCACAATAGTGAAAATGCACAAATGATTAACAATGACTAACGTAAGGATAGAGGAACCTTAATGTCGGCTTTAAAAATCCCTAGTTCTAAGGGCCAAAAACTTTATTTTCTGTGATCAAAAAATTGGTAATTGGCTCGATTAGCATTTCTTACAGTTATATTAACTGTACCCTAGTTTGGGATCCTCATTAATCTGCAGAAAAGTAGTATCTATGATGGTATTTGTAAAGGTCAAATAAAAAAAAAAAAACATTTTACTTGCTTCTATAGGACAAGTTTTGGTCGCCTACACGAATGTCTGAACAGATTTTGATGAAATTCGGCTCGTAAGCTAGGATTGATAGGTAGTTGTCTCACCAGAGATTTATATAGATCGGATGAAGTGGTTGTAATATATCTTCAAAGCACCGTTCTCACACATCTAACTCAAGAGGTTCCTAATGGATTTTGATGAAATTTGCACCTCAAGTTAAGTTGGACGTGCACATAGATTATATGTCTGCCCTAAAATCATCAAAATCGGATGATGAGCAGAGGGAAAATATGGTGGGGTGATTTTTAACACCACGTCTTTCAACTTTCTTTCAAAAACGACATACATCCGCAGACTTTTTATATTTGTCGCGTAACCTTCTCATGGCTCTATAATATAAACTCCAAATTTGTTCAGATTTTTCGCGTTAATACTTTCGATGATGGAGTGGAAAGGGGGGATATCGCCTTTGCCTCGGTTTTTGAAAACTTTTTGTTCAACTAAGTTGATCCATTTTTACATATTTAAATTCTTTAGAAGTCTGGCTTTCGTTTGATATGTCGCAAGTTGGGGTGGACAAATATTTTACCCACAAAATAATATTTTTTATACCATTTTTCTTCTTACTATTATCTACTATTTTTGTGCAAAATTTTAGCTGTCGAGGTCTAACTGTTCAAAAGTTACAAGCATGTGACAGACTAACAGACAAACTCCGTGTTGAATTCATTAGTATTCCGTTTTATACCATTCTGGTACGGAACACTAAAATGCATGCGATCTGCCATACCCTGAATGAGATTTCTCATATCCTGCAGAGGGATTCCTTTTTATGTGGAAATAAATTTAGCTTTCAGTTTTCGAAGAGTTTCTGCAGTGTTTTTGATGTTAGTACAAATATAGTTGAAAAAATAAGCGACGATTCGAAATTTGTGTATACCCTATCACGGGGTATATTAATTTCAACGCATAGTTTGTAACATACATATATACACATACGTATATTGACTCGTCCAACGAAGACAATCGCAACTCAAATTGTTCACTTTTGGAGTTAACACTACTAACTTTTACAATCCGTTGACAACTTTCTGTGGCGCCGTGGCGCAAGTGGTTAAATGCGCGATCACTGAGGATCAAATCCAAGAAAACACAAAAATAAAAAAATAAACATAAAAAAAGTTTTCTCACGGTGCCACCGCTCGCGAACGTCTGACAAACATCCGAGAGTAAAACTGTCATGAGAAGCTTCTCTCAATCAACAAAATTGCCCTTCGGAAACGACATAAAACTGTAGGTCCCTCACGAATGGTTATTCGTGAGGCGCACAGCACGAGTGACTGTAAAAAGCTAGGCCCGGCCCTGTATTGGGTTGTTATCGCCATTTCTACAAAGAAAGTTTCGATTGCAACTGACTTTTGAGCTTTAAATTTTGAACTGAACGAATCCAATTTAATATACAGACTGGTTGATTTATGTAATAGACTACGACCGCGCTGAATTTCTCTATTTTACGGTAGTAAACGTCTTTATTAAGAGCAAATATGTAAGTCTTCTGCCACGCCTACTTTACAAGCTAAAATGACAATTTTCAATAAATTAGTGTGATATTAAAATGTCAATAGAACATATAAACGTCTGTGTTCTCAAAAATGGTCCATAGTTTTTATAATATACGCCCACTTTTTGGAGGCGTTCTTAAAAAAAAAATTCTAGAGTTCATTGAACAGGAAGAATTCGCAGGGAGCCAAATCAGCCGAATCCTGTGGCTGTTGGATGGTATTCGTACTGTTCTTGGTCAAAAATTCACGAATAAGGATGGCATTGTTCGACGGTGTGTTATCGTGGTGCAAAACCCACAACTTGTTTGCCCACAAATACGGTCTTTTTTGGCGAATTGCTTCACACAAACGTCTAATAATGCCCAAATAATAAACCTTGATCTTGTGGCAAGAATTCATGATGCACAACACCGTTGTAATCCATGAAAACCGTGAGCATCGCCTTCTTTTTCGACTGAAAGCGACATGGTTTTTCCGGTCTTGACTCATTCGGTGTACGCCATTCACTCGCCTGATGCCTGGATTGTATTTCGTACTCATAAACCCACATCTCGTTTCCAGTAATTATGCGTTTGATGAATCCATTTTTAGCACACAATTTGATGCAAACTCGTTGTTGCAAAGTTGATCCCATTTTTAAAACCATAAAAAATCGAAAACATACACGGAGGCAGATGTACTCTCGACAGCATAGCTTTTACAAATGTCAAGCTACGACGCTAACATTTGGAGGGAATGTTGATGACAGATGTGCCAACCTAAACTGAAAGCGCCACACGGTAGTCATTCCTGAATCTTTTTGATCAAGGTACTCGTAATATATAGACCTAGTACCGCACATGAACGTAATGAAACTACAGTTCTATGTCGTTTCCGAAAATCAGATGTCTCAAATATTTATCAGCATTTCACGAAAGATAAGACCCTTTTGGGATTACAATGCAACGAGAAAAATAATTCCCATCTTTCGAATATTTTTTTTTTTTTTTTGTCCGATGGAAATCTTCAAAAGACACTCGATAAGAATGGGTACCAAGTAGTGGGGACTCTTACCACACTAAAACCACCGGTGAATCAGGACCAATCTATGTAAGATCGACAAATGATTTTTCTTTCTTAATTTATAAATCGCATTGGGGGGAGTTTAAAGTTATAACACTTTTCCATAGGTTTTAGACCATCAGCTCATGAGGCTTGGTTCTTCTTAATCTCTGAACATTGTTTCGTACAATTAAGACGGTCTCCATTTCGGAGTTGGTATGACTTTGCAGTCACTGATTGTGTGATACAGCGTGTTTTTTAACCACTTCCGTAACCATTTCAATTTGAAGGTCACGATGTAGATCGCTATATCTTATATACCTAGGGGCATTAATTATTCCACGAAGGACTTTGCTTTGGAATTTTTGGATGGGTTCAGCATTTGTTTTCTTTGTACAGCCCCATAGTTGGAAACCATATGTCCAAACGGATTTCAGTACTTGCTTATATAACATTAGTTTGTTCTGGATAGATAGGTCAGAGTTCTTTTCTAGTAACCAGTACATTTTTCTGTACTTCAAGTTAAGTTCTTCTCTTTTCTTTTTGATGTGCTCTTTCCATTTAAGCTTTGCATCCAAGGTCATTCCAAGGTATTTGGCGGTATTGGAGTAAGGTACTTACTGTTTATAAAAATTGGAACATTATTTATGTTTTTGTTAGTAAAGTTTATATGCATCGATTTTGTTTCATTTAATTTGATACACCATTTTTGCATCCAATCGCTAACTTTATCGACTGCATTTTGCAATTTTTGAGTAGCCTTCGTAACGGATTTATCTGGCACCAATATTGCAGTATCATCAGCAAAGGTGGCCATGATAGCATTGATGCACTGGAATATCCCTTGTATATAACAGATACAGGGTGGGTCCTAGGACACTTCCTTGTGGTACACCGGCTTCAATTTTAGTTCCGAGTAATTTTGGTCGTACCGTACTCTAAAGAGTCGATTCGTAACGTAGGATTTTAGTATTTCGTAGTACTGTCTAGGGAGGTCCTTATGCAGTTTGTACTCAAGTCCCAAATGCCAAACCTTGTCAAAGGCTTGAACAACATCTAAGAATAGAGTCGAGCAAACTTGTTTTTCTTCAAGTGCCTTTTCCACAACATCCGTAATTCGATGCACTTGGTCTATCGTGGAATGTTTATTTCTAAATTCTTTCTTCTATTATTTTGCTAAGCCTTTTCAGGAGCAGTTTTTCGAAAACTTTTGCCATTATTGATATAAGCGATATTGGTCTGTAAGATGTTACTTCTGTTGGTGGCTTACCTTGTTTAGGTATAACAATGACTTCTGAAATTTTCCAATTATATGGCACATATCTTATTTAAGGCATGCGTTTATTATAAATTGGAGTTTCTTGAAGGTTGTTGAAGGCATTTCTTTCAAAACCTGAGCAGTTATTAGATCGTACCCTGTTGATTTTTTGTTAGACAACTTATGTTGACACATGCTTCTTACTTCTTTGAGCGTGGCAAAGGGTATTTCACATTCGTCGTTTCTATCAATAAACTGTAAGGGATTTGCTGGGAATGGCTTAAAAACATTCGCGAGATGTTCAGCCTTTTGTTTCGAATATTAAAAATAAAATTTTCTTTTTGGATAACAAAAAGTTAAAAGAAAAAACCATGGCAAATGTCCAACCCCTTTATCACTGAAAGTACTAACACGAATAATCTTTAAAAAAAAGGTTATACTATGAAAAGTCAAGAGGGGGGTAAAGAGAAAATAATATAAAATTACCTCGTCACAATAAACTTTGTTAAAAAAAATTAAATACGTGGTTTGAAAAGTCAACCCACCATATCTTACCTCGACTCCATCTGAACGAAACTAGCTAAATATTAGAAAAAAACATATAAATCAAATTTCATGAAAATCTGTTCAGTGGTTTAAATAGAAAGGCAGACATAGAATATAAAGTGTTTGTTTTGACCTGACCCTTTCATGTCTACACTACGATCTGACGTTTAATGTCGACCTACTGCAGACTTGAGGGCTGATACCATCTTGAATCCACATAAATTTTACATCACCGATAAAGTCCACCTGAGATATAACGTTTTCTTGAAGGATGTCTTCAATGTACCTCCCAAGAGGGAGAGAACAGTCAGAGTCAATGATGGGAAAAATTCACTCGCCTCGCCAGTGAACAACATTTTGTCCCGAGGTTTTTCAGGGAAAAGGGATCACAAATTAGATTTCTCTTCATCTGTGTACGCTAACCGTTCAGGCTGCAAATTTGGAACTCAGCTAACGTATTCATTTCTTGAATTTGTCATCAGATGGTAAAATTCACTCGCTTTGTCAGTGAACAACATTTCCATCATCCCTTGTTCCGAGGGTTTTCAGGGACAAAGGACTCACAAATTATATTTCTCTTCATATGTAGCTTATCTGTGACTGCAAATTTGGAACTCAGCTCATGCATTAATTTCTTAAATTTCAATTAATTTTGATTCTTACCAGCAAAAAGTCGTGACCCATTTTATTGTATGTATACGAATTGCACATCTTTCTTGCAACTTTCTAATCTCCTATGGAACATCAAACAAATCGGCTGCAGCTTAGGATGAGATTTCGTTACGAAACGCGCAATAATCGTACCAAAATTGTGCGACGTAGGGTGACTAAGTTTTTAAATGCATTAACAATCTTTCGCGAACGTCTGACGATCATCCGAGAGTAAAATTGCCATAAGAGCTCCTCAATTATTACAAATTGAAATTTGATCTATCTGCTTCCTTGGCTGTATTTTATATAAGAGTTCACACTGAGCACAAACATACTTATTTCACAATCAAATTTTGTTCCATAATCGAAAAAAGCAAAATTGTATTCAATAGTTTTTTTTTTCTCTCTTGGTTTTATCACGAATAGGAACGAAGAGCAGCGAGAAGATCAATTAAATTTTACTTTCGCATCGATCCGTTTAAAATAATGAACAGTTCAAGACGTAAAGTACAATCCCAACATAATAATCAAACCCAAACCCATAGCAATGCAAGAGTATTCACCTACGGGGTTATACCAAGGTATAGTACGACTGATACGATGCATAGTGGTAAGCAACGTTTCTGTATTCATTTTATGTAGTATTACTATGTTGGTTGATGTCATCTTTCATTTGGACACACTAGATTGAGCCTACCTCTTTTGGGTAGTCTCTCTCTCTCTCAATGGATTTATAGGCTCCCTGGGATGAAACATCCAAATGTTAAATCTTGTAAGTGCTGATAGCACCGCACCATAGATAGCATAGAGCAATTTTAGTGGACTGCTGTCATTGTTCTGCCGATGATTCCAATATTGTCTACATAGTCTCAGTCAGTCTAATTTCTTATGCTGAAGTTCCATTCATCAAGCACAGTTTCATCCGACCATATTTTACAGAAAAGTTGGCGTATGTTCCCTGTCAGTACATCACCTGACACTTTCAACATTTAAGGCTTCATTAGTGTTAAGCTTAACTATAGCTTGTTTGATTTCAATCCGATAGATACTCGTATTTACCAAGATTGAGACGATTAGACTGCCTGACAGTGTGATTTTGAGTTGATGTACCATTCGTGGTCTTTTGAAGCTCGGGTCACAAAACTTTTGGTTTCACCACTTTGTAACTGCGTCGGGTTTGTTACCTTTAAAAAAAAAATTAATTTGACTATTGTATGACGTATAAAAGCTCATATCTAAAGTTTTTTTTTATAATTTGCGCACGCCAAAGGGGATATGAGTAACCTTATATTATTTCAGGCCACAAGCGTTTGTAGATGAATAGAGAGAGAGAGAGAAAGAAAGAAAGATTGGTGCAGTAGTTTAAAAGTCAGACGATATTAAGTTACTGTAAATTCCAAGGCTGGCGTCCAGATAACTAGTGAGCATTTTGTTTTGCTGTTATTATCGTTGCTTATGATTCACAGTATTTTTGTCCATCCTCCTGATGTCGTCATCATGATCAAGTTGCATTTTCAGCCATATAACCACCTTACTGCCAGTGTTAAGGCCCCGATCCATAGAATCCGTCGACGTCGTTCCATTGAACATTGACGTTGACGTTGACGTTCACGTATTGCCGGAAAGAACAGTCCCATAAAATCCGTCGCATACCTTTGTTGACAGATGACAGCTGTTGACAGATGACAGCTGTGAAAGTATTTTCTCTTCAAGCTGTCCGATTGTCAACTCTATATGCTTTCAATGCTTTCACCAATGAATGTGACTTACTCTTAATTTTCTGAATGCGTGAACTTCAATGCGTGAATATGTGAACTGCCAACGGATCAACGGTTAAATAAGTAGAAAGTGAACCTACTTTATACGTCGAAGTTCATATATCCATTGGATATAGACCATCTTCCATAAGAATGCGTGTATTCTATCTAGCTGTCAGTTTAAATCGACGCAGCAACGGATCGATGGACTCTATGGATCGGGGTCTCTATGCCTTCACAGTAGAGTTAAGTAAGCTATCGCAATTGATCGACTTTTTTATTTATTTCATACGAAATAAGTAGATGATTCTTGACATCAGCATTTGAACCGTGAGCCTGTAGCGTGACAAACGATGACGTTACCATTACACCACGGCCGCTCTATCTAAAGTAATGTGGACGTTTGCAATATAACTGCGTACTCAGTTTTTTGCTCAAAATGCCATCGAATAACGGTACTTTACTTATTATTAGATTTGCCAAAATTTGCTATTTCTCGGATATGCGTAGTTATTTTGGACGTATGTGAGGACATGATATGCTCTAAAAAATTGTGTTAGCTTTTTAACGCATTTTACAAAAAAAAAAAATTGTCCGCTTCTCATCGATTTTGCCTAAATTACAGATGAACAGCACATATGGAGTAAATACGTACGACAAGCCGTGCTCTTTATATTGTCTCTTCTTTGTCTCTCTGCTTTTCTTTAGTTACTTTAATTTACTATAGATTGCGCTACAGTACGCGATGGACATGGGCCTCAACCAACAAGCGTTTCCAGCAAGCTTGATCTTGTGCTAGCTGCCTCCAGTTTTGCACACGAAGTTGGTTGTGGTCCCTTTGCATTTGTGTGCGCCATCTTAGGTGAGGTATTCCTATACCGCGTCGTCCACTGAGATGAATTGGAAAACCTTCCGGGACGGAGCGTTGATTTCCATTCGTTATACAAGTCCTAGACTATGTAGGTCGATGTCGCTATACAACTGGTGTTGTTCGTGGTTGTATCTTCTCCATTCCGCATCGACACAAATGGAACCAAAAATCACTCGCAGAATTTGTCTTTCAATACAACCAAGGGTATTTTCATTGGCCTTTGATAAAGTGCAAGCTTCTGCCTTTGATAAAGTGCAAGCTTCACCTTAGTTGACCGTGAGAGGGCTTTACTACTCAATTGCATTTTTATCCCAAAGAAACAGCGGTTAGCAAAAGTGATTCTTCTTCTTCAATGTTTGAATTTACAGCGGAGCCTAGGTAGGCAAAGTCCTTAACTATCTCAAAAGCGTAGCTGCCTATTGTGACAGCACATATTTAATTTTGCCTTCATTAGTCGCTAAACCCATTTGCTGGCTCAATACACATGAAACCACCACTGACAGCCCACTGCGTTCTTCCAATTGTGTCAATGTTGTCGGCATACGCAAGTCGTTGTAGAGACTTTTGAAAGATCGTAGCCCTCATCTTATCTTGAGAATTTTGTATAATCCTTTCAAGTATGGTATTAAAGAAATCACCTTGTCGTAATCCTTTTCTGACATCAAAATCCTCGGTGATGTTGTTATTGACGTTGATGGAGCAGCGAGCATTCTTCATCGTCATTCTGCAGAGACGGATTAGTTTGACAGAGATGCTTAAATTAGACATGGCTCTGTATAGCTCGTCTCTATAGACACTATCATAGGCGACTTTAAAATCGATGAAATGGTATTGAGTATCGATTTGAAGTTCCTGGGTTTTTTCCAAGATCTGCCGCAATGTGAATACCTAATCTATGGTGGCCTAAAATCATACTTATACGGACTAATAGTTGACCAATGATTTAAGGAGTTCCCACGATGTTGAGGTGACTAATACCTCTGTAGTTGGCACAATTCAGAGGGTTTCATTTCTTTAAGATCGGGCAAACGATGCTGAAGTTCTATTCATCGGGCATACTTTCATCCGACCATATCTTACAGATGAGTTTATGTATAAGTGATATGCCGTCGGCTCCAGCAGCCTTGTTGGATTTGAGCTCAGGTATTGTTATTTTCACTTCACTTTGATCGCATGTCTGATAGCGAAGTTTTGGTCGTCACCGTCACCAACTTATTCCTTGCTCAAAGCCATTTTTTTTTGTTGAATAACCAGCGCATTGGCGTGTTTATTTCTTTAATCTGCATTGGGTGGGCATTACCCATTACTAAAATATAGCTCTCTTCCACAAAGACGTCAATTTATCTTTTTGTAATATGATGAACATAGGAAACCGTGACCGATGTACCACATAACATCTTAACAAGCTACTCGTATCTACTACAGCCTTATATTATTATTATTCTCAAATATCTTCGTCTCAAAGAAAACGCTCCTTCACCAATTGAAAAATAGGAAATCAGGAAAAAAAAATGCTTTGCTTCTCTTAACATTTAACTAAAGCAGAGCGCGCTCCTCGTGTTGCTAGCTCCCCTACTGCGTTGCTGAGTGTCGATTTTCTTATCAACTAATACCGTTGTGGATTGCCTACCAGCTGGCCCTAATTGCACGTTCCAAAACTAAACAAAATTTGTATTCCTCTCTTTCAGGTGCAGAGTGATTCGGAGTCATCATCAGCCGACGATGTTGAACTAAACTCTGCCACAGAAATTTCCACCGATTCCGAATTTGACCATGACGAGATTATCCGCGAAGCACCAAAAATTTTCATCGATGATACACACTTGAGAAAACCAACAAAAGTTCAGGTAAGTTCGCGACTTTTTCTTCAAATACCGTCGTTCATTCCCCAATGAAATCTTTTCACAGATCAAACAAACGGTAATCGCACCAAGCACTGGTCAAACAAAATATCACATTAACAATCGCATGTCCCACAATCAGCAGCCAGTTAAGCGAGAACCACAATTCAAACCTCTAGTCCAAGTCGATCCATCACTGTTGAGTTCAAACCGTATGCCACTTCAGAATCCTCGTCCTGGTGATTACCTTCTGAATAAAACTGCTAGCACTGAGGGTATTGCATCAAAGAAAAGTCTCGAACTTAAGAAACGTTATCTGCTCGGCGAGCAGGGAAATGGAAATAAAATCCAAAAATCAGGATCCACATCGATTTTGGATTCGAAAATTCGAAGTTTCCATTCGAATATCTCCGAGTGTCAGAAGTTGTTGAATCCTGGCAGTGATATTAGTCCTAGCATGAAGACGTTCCTCGATCGTACCAAGTTGGGGGAGGCTCAAGGTGAAACGCTGGTCAAAGGTGTTGGTGATAAGAAAGTTGAAATTACGATCAAGAAGACTTCAGATGAGAAGGAGAATGTCTTTGTAAATAGTAAGAATGAGCTGAACAAAGTAATAGAGTATTCGGAGACTGTGAATACTACTCTAGTGGAGACAATGAGTAAGAACAAACCCTCGCCTATCATTGAAACGATTGATTTGATTTCGCCCGAGAAAACAGTTCCTATTATCGATCTGACACAGGTTGAGATTCCACCGGAGATGGTTGAATCTAACATGGAATTCATCAAGAACTTGAGATTTGGAACAGAAGATGGTAACTCGAAGGGGAGCAGCTTAGTGCCTGATAACAAAATCATTGATCTGACACTGGAATCGCCTGTGAAAAGTGATAAGACTGTCATTGAAGAGGTCAACGAAAAGCCCGATGTGTCTAAGGATGTAAAGGAAGCTATCCCGGATATCATAACCCACATCGAAGAAGTGAAGTTGGATAAGAAATCGCTGTTGGATCACGAGGCGGAGAAGAAAGATTCTCCAGAAAAGACCGAATTTGATATACAAGAGACGAGCATTCGAGTACCGAACATCCCGTGGGGACCTAAGAAATGCATCACCGAGTCAGATAGCCTATCGAGTTCCTCTTCATCGAGTGTAGAAGATATACAACATTTTATTTTAGACTCTACTACTAGTCCTGATACTCAAACTGGTCAGATTGTTCCGCGGTTGGAAGTGCACGATAGCTCTGGCACTCTGATGCAGATTGATAGTCTTATGATCATCGATGGGAAGTACATTGGCGATCCAGAAGATCTTAAAGATATGGAGATCCCTCCGGGTATAATTTTCCCCGAAGTGCCTACTCAATCTCCTTCGCCTGAGGAGCCAGTGACTGAGAAGAGAAAAGATGATACTCCCCCTCCTTCTCCTCCTCAAAAGCCTGAGCTGAAGTTTGACACAAAAAATGAGAACAAGATCGATACGCTGAAGAATATCCCGCTGATTCTCGATAAGACGGAAGATCACAGCAAAGTTGTCAAACCAGTTAGTCTTAACATCACAGAGAGTGAGAAAAAGCCGGAGGTGGACAATGATAAGACTCCCACGGCTGAATTGATCACTCGAGGATCGGACTCCGACGTTGAGATCACCAATCCAGTCCTCACTGAGACTGAACTTTCCGATTGGACAGCAGATGATGCGATATCGGAGAATTTCGTTGATCTGGAGTTTGTACTGAACTCCAATAAGGGAACGATCAAGCGCAATAAGAAGTCCAAGAAAAAGGCGCCTCTTCAATCCGCTCTGTCGATCACTCAAGAACCAGAACCGGAACATGAACCTGAACCTGAACCTGAACCTGAACCTGAGCCAGAACCGTGTGGAATTTTGAAAAATCTTGATATCGAAGAGATCGAGTTCATGGATACGGGCTCAGAGGGAAGTTGCGCTGAAGCTTACTCCGCCACAAACACAGCTCTTCTACGTAATCGGGGCTACGCTGAATATACGGGATCGCCTAGAAGTTTTAGTCACAATCAACAAAGAATGCCAACTGAATATGAGCTCAAGACACCAGTCAACGAAAGTCCACCACTGCCGAGCACAGTGTTGTTACCACAAACGTCACAATCGCAACAATCAACGCCACCGAAACAGAGTTCTCCGTCCCAAACGCAGCAGACACAAAGTCTCTCACAATCACTCACAGACAGCACAAATGACATCGACGAGGATAGTCTCTGCATTTTAACCAATTCTCAAGGTGCCACTGCGAATAATACCGCAACAATTACTACCACAACGACGACAGAGGAAAGTGAAGCTCTGACAGTGGTTACAAGTCCGATGGACTCATCGTCGCCAAAAACGCAGGAGAATTTCCAAATGACAGCGAGTAGCTCAGAGCAAAAGACAACGTCGCCCAGTAGCAATACAACCACGGCAACACCTGCCACAAGTTCGTCTAGCAAGGGCCCCACAAGGAAGTTATCCCACGAGGACCTACTATCCAATGGCAATACTAAACGAAAGGAGTCCGAAGAGATGAGCTACGAGGAGTACGTGCGAAAGTTACAACAAAAGATAACGCAAATCAGTAACGCACGCGACTCGATCGATGTGCGAAAGCAGAATCGACGGAAAAGTTCAAAGGGCGAGACGAGTGAAGCAAATTCTGTGATAGAGGGAGGCGCTAGAGGTCTTAGCGTATTTGAGGGTGGTTTCTCATCGACTGTCCAGCCGAAGGTGATACTATCGACAATTAGTGTGGCAGCAAGTCAATCACAAGATATCCATAAGGTGAGTGTTTTACCAGATGATTGTGTGTTTAGTTTGACTTCATTCCCAATTTCTGTGCAGGTACCTGAAATTCCCACACTATCAAGTAAGCTGGAGGAGTTAACCAAAGAACGAACAAAGCAAAAGGATCTGATTCACGATCTCGTGATGGATAAACTTCAAAGCAAGAAGCAGCTGAACGCTGAGAAGCGGTTGAATCGCAGTCGCAATCGTACCATGTTTGGAAACAATCTAACAGGCAGTAGTCTAAGTCCAACACCAAAGATGACGTCCACAAATACGTCCCCCTACCACATAACATCATCGTCTGGTGGTGATCACAGTGGTAGCAGTTGTAAGGAAAACAATCCATTGGTAGGAGTTAAGACCAAAATGTCTCCGAAGGAGGTTAAGGATGTGGTTTCAATTTTCGCTGAAGCGCCTCCACGTTCCGCTAAACAGAGACCATTCAGCGAAAATTTCGATCCTGACAGCATTGATGATCAGTTGTGCAAGTTGAGCAAAACACAATCGTTCACATATTCAAGTCAGCGCAACTTTCCTTTCAAGCAAGACGCAAATGGAAGTCGCAGTCAACTGTTGAATACGGTCTATGCAACTCCGTTGGCACCACCACGAGCAAGTCGCATAGATGAAGCCATAGTGAGCGCTGCCAACGCGGAAAAACTACGCACAGAAGCTCGAGCAAGAGCCCGTCTCAAGTCAAATCATGATCTAGGGTTGAGTCCCGAGGAGAAGTTACAATTACTCCGAAAACGCTATCACCTCGACATGCAGGAGGCCACTGCTGAACCGATTCAAAAATCGGAAGAAATGCGTGCACGTGATCGCAAAATGGTCTCATCGAAGAGTGTAAATGACATTGCTACAGCTCAGCTAATGGCACTACAACCCGATGAGAATTCAAACACTACAACCGTTCGCGGCGCTGAATTAGTTGCTGATTTCACGTCAGACCCTAACCTTTCGCAGGTGAATAAAACCACATCGGTGGCCACGAATAAAGTAAGCCGTAGGCACAAGGATCCAGAAAGACGTAAGAGTATTATTCAGACGTTTTCGAGCTTCTTCCAAAAGGGCAAAAAGGAAAAAGATGCTGGACCGGTCTCTGGTACAGAGAGATCAGGCACCAGCAGCAGTGCCGCCACTAATACTGCTAACAGTGCTAGTGGAGGGGGGGATGGCATGTTCAGTCGCTTCCGAATTTCACCGAAATCCAAAGAGAAGTCTAAGGTAAGCTGTTTTCTTTTTCGTTTTAGTTAATGCCTCTTCTCATCCTTTTTGAAGTCTGTCTGTTTTTACTGACTTTTGTTGGTCTGGTCTTTCAATGTTGTTCTAATCTTTCATCTATCTCTCTCTCTGTACATTTATGTATATTTTGTTTCTAATTATGTCCTTGGTGTAAGGTGGAATAATTTCATACATATTTTTTTTCTTCAAAATTTTTCATTTTACAGTCGTGCTTTGATGTGAGGAATTTCGGGTTTGGTGTAAGATAAAATGCCTTAAATTTCGTTGATTTTATATTTTGCGCTTTTAAATTGATTTGCTTGCTGATTTTTCTTTGGAAATGGATTTAAGTATATAAACGTAGATTTGGATCTAGATTTAAATTTGGCTTGTAGAAGTTGTAGTAGATTATTTGTGCGCTTAATTTTGCATAGTACCTATAGATGCTTAATTAAAGAAGTTGTCGACAATGGATTGAGAATGAATGACGATCGAAAAGATGACGTAAAGAAAAACATTTAACTAGCATTAGAAAGTATTCAAGTAAATAAAGGAAAATGGATTGTAATGAACAGTTTAATTGGTATATGGTATATTATAAGAGCCGCAGAAGCAGTTTGTTTTAGAGTTATTAGCTATAAATTAAAATCGTTGCTGTTTACGGGGCTTCCATCCTTTCAAATGCTTAAACAGCGTCCCTTCCTTGTCGCTTCGAAGTCGTAAGCTGGTATTCAAAAACTCTCTTAACAGTAGCGTTATTATTACTCGAAAGAGTTAAGTATAGGGTGGCGCTAAATGACCTTTATGGTTTGAATTCGTTATAACTTTATTTCAGAGTAAATTATATTTATTTATTTTTTTTAAGTACAGTCTACATACAAATGGGGAAATTTATTGACCTAAACGTGAAAGATCACGCCTCGCAAATGATGGTAATTTTCTGCTTCGCACATTAGTGCTCATTCCAATATATTTTCCATCACCTTTCGCAAAATTGCAGGTGATATGACACGGATTTCATTGCGAATATTGGTTTGCAGTTGGGGCATGATTCATGGCTTATTGACATACACTCGTTCTTTTAAATAGGGCAGTCGGGAACGGTTAAATCCAGTGAACGAGCCGACCAATTGAAGTCGCTACAGCGCGAAATAATGCGCTCGTCGAAGATGTCCCGTAACAGAGCCATTGTGTCCCTTACAGTCTGCGCTGTGCCTCCATCCTGTTGGAACTATTTTTTTTCCAATTTCCCGATCCTGGAGCACTCAGGCTCGATTTTCTGTCCATTGTACCTATACTACCTGGCAGAACTTCTTTTTGATGTAGTGGTTGGAGAAACTTAGATTTTATTCGTTTCTCTTTTTTATGCTCGAATCGCTGTGGCTGCTGTTCCCTGTCCGGGCTCGAACCTGCACAGTTCGGGTCACAAGCGAACACATTATCCACTACACCGTGGCCACCCAGTAACTAACTGTTGGAACTATAGTTGTGGATGGTTTTACACAGTTGGCCTCAACAAATTCTCCAACGTCCGATATTGAGCAGCATTAATGGTAACTGCTGCACCGGTTTCATTTTCAAAGAAATATCGGACAATACACCGCACCAAACAATACACTTAACTGGATGTACAAGGTGTTCCTTCACCTTCTTCAATGTCGGCTTTCAAGACATGCAAAGTTTGTGGTTTGTTGTGGTAATTTCGAGATTTCAAAAAACCCCAAAGGAAGAAGTCTGGCGCCGTTAGATCTGGCGAACTGGCCGGCCAGTTAAAATCGCCAAAACGGGAGATCACACGGCCCGAAAATTTGTGATTCAAAATCTCCATCGTTACCCAAGCTGTGTGAGCGGTTGCTACGTCCTGCTGGAATCAACAATGCTCGAGACCCAATACAGTATGAATTACTCTTGTATTCTCCGTAGCACATATTCTGCAGTTGTGATTGTTAACGAAGCCATTTAATTGGAAATGGGTTTCATTGCTCATTATCAAATTGTGGATAAAATCGAGATTTTGCTCTACTTTTTACCGCAACGCAATGGCAAATCCGTTGCTGGTATTCTGTCGGCTTCAATTCATGCATAAGCTGGACTGGATGTGTCCATTTGTGTGCGCCGTACTTGGCCTTCCAGTACCAGGGAGGTTCCTTACTTTGACCCTTTTTGGCACTGTGGGTGCGATCGGCAAATTAAAATATCGAGAATATGCACTCTACTTCAAAACAATTGACCCTTGGTTTTCGAAATAAAATTCCGTGACTTGTTGTTCTGTTGCGAATGGTTCCATATTAAATTCCCCAAGTTTTGTTTGCAAAATTCTAAAAAAATAAATAAAAAGTATTTAAAAAAAAATAAAAAAATTATAACGAATTTAAACAATAACTGCCTGAGTCACCTGAATGAGGTGACTGTGGCGTAGCGCGTCGCGGTAGTAAGGGGTGTCAAAAGTAGAAATATATACAAACTCAATAGTGCGTCCACAATGAGTAGCTGTAGCGATAGTACGAGTTGGTTTACTTTTAACTTTTGTAGCGCTACAAGTTTGGCAGCCCACTAAAAACTGAAGAAATGGAACAAGGCAACGTTGAAAATTCGTTGAATCTGTGAAAAAAGAAAAATATTGCGGGAAAGGGAAACATGTTTTTTTCATAAAATTAAACGTGTTCTGGAAAAAATCTTTGGAACTTCTTTCCTGGTATAAAGGGCGCGCGCACCATCTCCGCTTTTTCTCTTTCAATGGCTTGTATGCAAGATAGCACATCTGAATCACAGTCAGTAAAAATACAGGTTCTTCTTCTTCATCCATTTTATTTTAGATATATTTTAATGATTAATACAATACGAGTATATTTTCCAAAACTAAACAACCCAATTACAATCAGCTGAGTTTCAAGTGATAATTAATTTGACAATCGAATTTTATGAGTGCAGCGCCACACCATTTGGCAGCTCGTACTAGTGCTACTACTACGCCACAGCTACCGTGCATTGTGTTCGGGTAGTAAAGGTCATTTTGCGCCACCCTGTATAATGCTCTGTTCTCCTGCAATTTAACAAATTCAATTTCTCGCCTTTAAGCCCAGCCTCTTCTAACCGTTCTGGAGGACATTTTTTGATTACGCTCCTCTGATAAAGCAGTAGCCAGTTCATATGGAGTTTTTTTTTTTAAAGAAGATCGAAATCCGGTTCTCCCGATGTGGTAACTATTTTTCTACCTCTTCTTTGTGTGATCCAGTCTGTTGGAACCGTTTTATGCTAAACTTCTTTTTTTATAGGAATTTTAATGGTGCTACACATCAATAACAATCACTTTTTTTTTTATTAAAAGTAATTAAGGGAACATTGAATAACACTAATTAGTCATTATTACGGGGAATCCAGTTTTTATTTTTCTTTAGTACTTTGTAGCACTGCCTTTAGCCTTTATGACCGCTTGGACCCTTCGTGGCATAGGGTCATAAAGTTTTTGGATTTCCTCTGTTGTTATATCTTTAATTCACACTTTCTCTATGACTGTTTTAAGCTCTTCAATTGTTTTAGGTGCCTTGTTGTGTACTTTCTGACCCATAATTGACAACAAGTTCATCTCTATTATATTATGGTCAGGGCTATTTTCTGGGCAATTTATGGATTCAAGGTCAATATCTATATATGGTTTTGAGTTTAAATTTTAGGTTAACGTCGGTTTTTACTTACGGAATGAGCGCGATGACAGGGAACGGAATTATATTGAAATATGGGCTTTGGGAACAACACCATCAGCAATGTTTTTTTTTTGTATTTCGATGCATTTACGGAACCGTCTAAAAGCAAAACACGCCCAAGACCCAATTTGTCATGCATCCACAAACAGGATTGTCAGGCAAAACACAATGTGGCGTTCGCTCGTTTGACAGACATTTTACCGACTTACGATAATATTTGTCACAACGCGCGACCTCAAAATTTGGAGCACCAAATGTGGCTTCCAGATAGTCGGGCGTTGAGAGGTTAGGAATATGACAGAATTATGTTCTGTTCCCTCAAGTTTCCCACACACGGTTTTGCGGCAGGAAGAAGAGTAGAAATGTATTCTTCTTATTTTTATGGTTTTATTAGGAAACACAAATATAAGAAATAACTTCGCAAACAAATGTGTATGAATAAGAAAATAAAAAAATAAAAACCTCTGCATACTCTAACATAATTAATTTGTGTCCAAAAAATATCAATTAGCAATTGAATTTTTTTACATTTTAAATGCTAACAATTCGGAGTACATACACGACACAATGACTAACCTTGTGCTAAAATCGAACAAGTCAAAGAATAAAGTCAATCCAAAACAGCTGTGAGCTGTCAAAACGTGCGACAATAGTAGAGAGTAGCTCCAGCGTTGAGGTGGCGCTTACGATATTTACGATCAAAAACCAACCAAACCCCGGAGGTCACATTTGGTGTTACCCAAGATCCCATTATTCCTACTCATTCTGTCAACGCGCGAGCGCCACATCGTGTTTCTACTTTAACGGTGGAAAGCAAACATTCGTCTAAATAAAGCTCCTTAGCTCTCCTTCGCAGTGTCTGCCTTCCGTCAGGTCCAATAAAATTAAATTTGGATTCGTCAGAAAATATGACCCTTTTCCAATCGTTGTCGCGGTCCATTCCCAGTGCTGTTTGGCCCACATCATTCTTTTTTTCTTCATTACTGTAGAGAGAAGCGGCTTTTTTGCAGGTCTGCAGGCTTCATGTAGCCGGCGTTAAACACTTCGCGGTAAAGTGTTGCCAACGAAAAAAAGAAAAATGGCGTGACAGCTGACAGCTGACAGTTCAGGGTTATTAAAAGTGGAGTGCTACACGAAAGAAGAGAATTCGTTGAATGGATTATGGAACAACAAAAAGTGGATGTTGATGAAACAAAATCATCTTTAGCGATGAGGCTCATTTTAATCCTGATGGCTTTCTTAATCGTCAAAATTGTCGAATTTGGTAGTGTAATTTCCCGTTTTGGTGATCAGAATTGGCCGCCCAGATCATGCGATTTAACGCCGTTGGACTTTTTTCTTTGGGGTTTTTTAAAGTCCAAGGCTTATGCCAACAAGCCTACGACCACCCAGGCCTTGAAGGGACGAGTTGAATGCTGTATCAATGAAATTCAGCCACATTTATGCAAAACGGTCACGGAAAATTTCGACAAAAGAGTGCGTAAGTGCTAGCAAAGCTGTGGAGACCGTTTACCCGATATGTCATTCCATACATAACCCTATACTGAATATTTTATGAATCAATAAATACATTTACAATTTTTAATTAAAAACTTGTGTTTTCTATCAAAATTACTTCTTGTGTGGATTTTGGGACATCCTTTAGAACATCTCTCGGTCAAGTGTTTTCTCAATTCCTTGGCAATTGCGAACGGGTTTTTCAGAGACATGCTTTCCAAAATCCGATCTTGCCGTGTTGTCGATTTTTTGGGTCTTCCGCTCCCAGCTTAATTGCTTCAAAAGCCATCTTACAGTACTTTCGTAACATCCCACAATGTCTGCGATTCGCCTATTTGAAGAATTTTCGCCATGAAGAGCGAAAATAAGTCCTTTATCTGCTTTGTACAAAACCATCGTAAAATTCTAACTTGTAACTGTTCACAAAACACTTCATCGCGGTCTAGAGCATTAATGCGTTATCGACTTGAGTGTTTTTTTCATTTATACATCAAAAAGAATAAGCCTATCACAGAAAAACTGTAATCGTACCTACATATGTGTTAAAAATATAAGAGGTACGCACCCGGAAGTCATAGAATTATAAAATATTCATAGCGCGGCGTTTTTTTTGCACGGGATGTATATTAAATTTTTGGCACGGGGTGTACAGCTGTGAACAAAAAAATAGCAGTGTTTGGAAAGAAATAAAAAAAAAAACTAAATTTTTCATCCAAGAGCCACAGTATTCAGGAACATTATATTTTTTCTTAATACAGTAGAAGGTACAAACTAATTCAGAGAATGATATTAATCAGAACATTAATAACAAAAAAAATATAAAAATTAATTGTACAATAATTCAATGTTTAACAAAATAATAGCAAGCAGTATTTCAAATTTAATACAATTATTCCTAAAATTAAAGTGAAATAAATTTTTTTGTACTTGCATAGGTCTCAGTACATCGTCGAAAAACCTTTGCAGTCAATGACAGCCTTGCATCTTCGAGTCATGGAGTCCACAAGGCCCTGATACCGACTTTGTGGTATGCTGGACCAAGTGCGCTTAACAACTTCCCATAACTCCAAGACAATCGACGGTTTGGCATCATACACAGCACATTTAACATTGCTCCAAAGATTTTCGATAGGATTCAAATCTGGAGATTGAGCAGGCTACTCCATGACTTGTATCCCTTTTTGCCGTAACCATTCTTTTGCTTTGCGGCTGGTATGTTTTGGGTCATTATCTTGCTGCAGGACCCATCTGAGTGGCATATCCTCTTCACAGTATGGCAACATCACAGTTTCCAGAATGTTCACGTAAACGTGCTGATCCATTGTGCCCTCAATTTTATAGATAGGCCCCATACCATGATAGGAAAAACACCCCCATACCATAATAGAAAATTTCCCATGTTTAATAGTTTTCAGCGTGTAACGCGGGACCAGTTCGGTGTTTGGAGGACGTCGCACATATTGACGAGTACCAGCACCACCAAATAACACAATTTTGGACTCATCGGCCCATAAAATGTTTCGCCACTTTGAGACCGGCCAATTGAGGTGTTCTTTGGCGAAATCGAGCCTTTTCACAGTGTGTTTTTTTGTTAGAAGTGTTTTTTTTTTCTGGGACTTCGTGCATTTAAATTTGCTTCCAGAAGGCGTCTACGGACTGTCATACTGCAAACAGGCAAATCCAGCTCAGTTCTGATCTCCACGGCGGACTTTAATGGATATTTTTTGCTCACGCGCAGTATCTTACGATCCTCTAAGGCACTTGTTTTTTTCTTACGACATCTTGTCTCTGGTTTTGCTTCATATTTTATTGCATTCGATATCGTTTTTGCCGAACACATCAAAGATTGCTGTATTTGTTTGTAGGATTGACCTGCGGCGCGAAGAATAAGGATTTGTTTTCTTTGTTCTTCTGTGCAGTGTTTGTCCCGTCCCACTGAGATGTAATATAAAATAAGATGTCTGAATATGTCTGTAGTTATTAACTACGTTTTGTACAACTTACTTTTTGTTTAAAATCAGCGTTATTTTCAAAATATTTAAAATAATGATATGCACTGCTATTTTTTTGTTCGACAAGAGACTGACATAAAAATTTTACAGTTACCGTTATCTTTTGATTCGACAGCAGATACATTTTTTGTTCTTGCTATCCCATTCTACTATAGATATACTTTTCCTGGATGCATTCATTATAATGGACGACTTCAACATTAAGTGCATTATAGTTTTAAAAATTTTAACTGATTGCACTGATATTATTTTGTTCACAGCTGTATATTAAGAATTTGTAATAATCGATCTTTTTTGATACAAATATAATGGGAGGCGTATCTCAGTGGTTAAATGCGCGATCACTGATCGAGAGGTTCAAGGTTCGAGTACAAAAAAAATACAAAAAAAAAAAATTAAAGATTTCTCACGGTACCACCTCTCGCGAACATCTGACAAACATTCGAAAGTAAAATTGTCATGAAAAAGCTTCTCTCTATATTTATTTAATAATCGACCTAAATAGTAAAGTAGCTCGGTCAAGTATAATTTATTGCGGACACAGTTTCCACCACATTTGAAAAGTATATAGTTCTAATCATTTACCCACCGCTGTAAATAGCTTTCTACCTAAAACAGAAAATCAATCAGTAAAACTTAAAAATCCTCCCAATTGCAGTGTAGTTGAACTAGTTAAGCATTAAACCCACTTTATGTAGCACTAATCTATAGATTCACAAAATCAATGCCAGCTAGAAAAAATATTCTGCGCAGCTCATTGAAAATTATAAATTAGCCATATCTTTGTAATTGCACTGTATTCACTTGTTAATTTTTGTTCACAATAAAAGTTATCTCTCAGACACAATTTCACAAGTTAATCACACTCAATCACACTATTTTTTTTTTTTTTATGTTTTCAATTTATTTTTTTGCAGAAAAAGAAAAAATGCGAATTAGTGTAAAAATAAATATACATAGATGCACTCTCCTTCCTATAGCACCCATTTGTTACTATCTTTGTAAAAAAAAAAAAAAAAAAAACACACACGTACACATACTGAAAAGAATAAAAAAATGAATTACATAGTAGCTGCGAGTTTTATGTATGGCAAAAGATACATACATAAGTATAAGCGTGTCCTGTCGGCAACTTTTTGTAATATAATTTTGTTTAATATTATATATTTTTCGTTAATTTATTTTGTATATCTATTTAAACGTAAAGTGACAAGAAAGTGTTATAAAACTGTTTTTGAATTAAAAAAAAAAAAAAAAAGAAACAAAATTATAGGAACGTTTTTTTTTTTCGGCTATGGTTTTTATTTTTTGGAGAATCTTTTGGTTTTAAGTTTTGTTTTTCATTTACTTTTTTGGCTGGTGAAGAGAAAACAAAAGAAAATTATTTTTATACACATACATATATATATATATTTTTTAATTGCACTATCAAACTGCTGGCTGGTTTTCACTCTAAGCTTGAAGGATATATTTTTGCATGATGGAAAAAAAAATAAAAAAATAAAACTGCTTAATAAAAAAAGAATAAAAATCAAAATTCAAAAAAAAAAAAAAAATTAATAAAACATTTTCTTTGTCTCTCTCTAAATTTAAAAAAAAAAAAAAAAAAATTAACCACTTGAAAAACACAATTGGAATACCCAAATGCTTATTGAAAATTGATATTACTTAATATGCAAAATACACAAAAGGACAAGGACAATGGATCATCGCCAACCACTCCTACCGCTACTACACCGCAACACCAACACCGACACCATCACGATCAGCGAAGCAATTCACAAGACTGTATTGCCAAGCAAAAGTATCAAATGTCATCGTATGCATCCAGTCCGCAGCTTTTTAAGAACACAGAGGAACAAATACCGCCTCCAATTCCGCCATTGCCATTAAACTATCAGAGATCCGATGGTTGGTTTGTTATTATTGTTTTTTTTTTTTTTTTATATATATGTTTTTATCTAACAATTTGTATAAAGAAGTGTTAAATGAATCTTTAAGTGATGAATTAATTTATTAAAATAACTTCTTTTTTTGTTTTTTGTTGATAATACCAGATGAGAGCTATGCCACCGAATCTAGAGAACAGAAGAAGCAGCGTGCAATTTCAAAAGCTACACGACAAGCTGAACTCAAGCGATTAAGAATCGCTCAAGAGATTCAACGCGAACAAGAGGAGATCGAAGTTCAATTAAAGGAGCTAGAAGCAAGAGGTGTACTAATTGAGAAAGCTTTAAGGGGAGAGGGACAAACTATTGACAAGTAAGTGATATTCATATAACTAGCTCACCCGCCCGGCTTTGGCCGAGTGCTTAAATTAATTCATAACTGACCCCTGTGTTGGGTTTTTATGTAGGACATGTGATTGTGATCTATATTGCATACGTACCTACAATTTTAAATGAATGTATCACACACCAACATAATTTTTAATACCCCTTCGGGTAGGGGTTAGAATATACCCGAGGTAGGCATGCCTGTCGTAAGAGGCGACTAAAATCCACCCTCCGTATACCGAGTATGGCGTATACAAAAACATGCAATGAACAAAACGAAAGATATTAATACCCCAGGTGGCAGTCCAGGTACACTGGAAAATCCACCCTCTTCGGAGGTCGGCTCTAGGGATTCTGGGGAGAGCCATTTATTGCGTTCATCTGACCCTTTTAAAAAAGGTACTAGGGTAGTTAGATCTCCAACATCAAGATCTACCATGAAAACGTGCGGAACTAGAAGTCCGGCGACATCGATAGTGTCGGCGCACGAACAACGGACTTCAGCGAAAATTCAAAGCCTAACGGACGAAAATATGGAACTCCGGACCAGGCTAAGTAAAATGGAACTTCTCTGCGAAGAACTAAGAAAGGAATTAAATGTACTTAAAGCAGAAAATAAAGCATTTAATGATACATCGAAACCTCGTAATGAGTCTGCTGCGAGTTCAATCGTCCCCGATAACACGGATTATAAAACGGATGATGAAGAACTAAGTCGGGAAACCAATTGGATTCTAAAAAAACGGCCTGTCAAAAAACGAAAAGCTGGCTCTTCGCCCGAAATGTTAACGAGGCAAGAAAACACGCAAAATAAACGAGAAGGTAAAGAACAGCCTGACAAAATAATCACGCGTGCCGAAGAAAATCCACGAAATAAGGTACGACCACCGCCACCAATATACGTGATCGGAATTGCAGACTATAATAAACTGCATTCTTTTCTCAAACCTTTGTTGCTATCCGATTTTGAAGTAACATCGCTCAACAACAACAAATGGAAAGTAAACGTAAAGGACTCTGACAGTTACCGCTCAGTATCTAATAAACTGAATACTGAAAAAATCCAGTGGTATACTTATGAAAATAAATCTGAAAGACCGATACGAGTCGTAGCTAGAGGACTTCATGCCTCATGCCGAAAGGAAGACGTTGTTCACGATTTGAAGAACAAAAACTTTAAAATCGTCGATGCGGTAAACTTAATTAAACGGGAAAAGCAAAAATTGGAAGGCGAGGAAACGATGGTTAAGCGCGAGCTTCCTCTTTTTATGCTAACCTTTGATAAGGCTGAGAGTTTAGAAAAGATTTACGAAATAAGAACAATTCTGAATGTCGTAGTCAAAATCGAACCCATGCGCAAGAATACAAGGTTGATACCTCAGTGCAAGCGATGCCAAGGATTCAACCATACGCAAACATATTGCCGAAAAGAACCGCGATGTGTCAAATGCGCCGGTAAACATCTTAGTCAAGAGTGTGGTGTAAACAAAAAAACCCCTGCAGCGTGTATTAACTGCAATGGTAAGCATCCGGCTAATTACAGAGGCTGTGAAGTAGCCAAAGAATTACAAAAAAGAAGAGATCGACTTATGAAGCCGGAAAACCCACCCTCAAAAACGGTAAATAAGGAAAAGTCGAAAACTGCTGCAAGAAAGGTGACTAGAGACAACCGAGCCGACCCTGGCGCGCTTACGTACGCTCAAGCTGCGACATCAAACACCGATCAAATTCCACACCGCGTTAAGGTAAAAGCGCCTAAAGAAAAGCCATCAGATTCTGACATGCAGACGCGTGCTCAAGCATCAACATCAATAAAAACGAACACTGATAATTCGGAAAACCCCGTATCTCACGTCTTTTCTATTATCCTTGCGAGGCTTGAGGAGCAAACAAAAACAAACACGCTAATTGTCGAAAGGTTGGAGAAGCTTGAATATAAGCTTAACAATAGGAGCATTTCAAAACGAACATGACGAAACTTCTTAAAATTGTTGCATGGAACGCCAACGGTCTCATACAAAGACTAGAAGAGCTAGAAATATTTCTACGGGAAAATGACATTGACATATGTTTGATCTGTGAAACTCACCTGACGAAACTATCGCGTGTAAACATTACTGGATACAGTACCTATCACGCTTATCACCCGTCGGAAAGAGCCAGAGGCGGATCATCTTTAATCATAAAAGATTGCATCGAACACTCTGAAGAGATTATGATAGAGCTTGAAACAATGCAAGTGAGCACTGTACGCGTGAAAAATGGACATTACTCTTTCAATGTCTCGTCTATTTATTGTCCACTGCGTTGCAGGCTTGAAAAAAATGATTTTACAAATATTTTCAACTCTCTTGGTCCAAATTTTATTATTGGCGGTGATTTTAATGCAAAACACACCTTCTGGGGTTCAAGATGTGTCTCACAAAAAGGCAGAGCACTTTACAACGCCTGCATGCAACACAGATGCGACTTTCATTCGACTGGTAAACCAACATATTGGCCGACTGATAACAACAAAATACCCGATCTGATCGATTTCTTTGTTGTAAAAGGAACAAATACCAGACAAATGTATTAAAATTGATGAAAGTTTTGATCTCTCTTCCGATCATTCCCCTATCATTCTAACGATGACCGAACGCCTAATTAAAAAAGATGTACCTGCTAGACTAACTAGCAGAAAAACTGATTGGGAAGGCTTTAAAAAAGACGTTGAAGAACATACCGAACTGAGAGTATCACTTAGGACGTTTTCTGAACTCGAAATCGAAATTGATCGTTTTGTTGAAGTTCTGCAGCGCGCCGCGTGGAAAAATACTCCCTATCAAAGGAAAACGCCAATCAATCATGCCCAAAAATATCCACCGGAAATAAAAGAAATGGTAAGGGAGAAGAGAAAAGCGCGTAAAAAATGGCAACAAACTCGTGCTCCGCAACATAAATCGCATTTGAATCGCTTGTGTAACTTGCTAAAAAAGGCCATTATTGATTTTAAAAACCGGACAATACAAACCAGCATTGAAAGCTTAACAGCGGACGAAGATTCCAATTATTCGCTCTGGAAAGCTATAAAAGGCATTAAAAAACCGAAAATACAAGCGGCCCCAATCAAGAAAAATGACAACGAATGGGCCAAGAATGATAAAGACAAAGCAGAAGTCTTTGCCGCCCATTTAGAAGAAACATTTAAACCATTTGATGGGCAAGCGCTTGCTGAAAATGATAATGCGTCGGATATAGCATTTCACAATTACACAGTAAGAAATGCAAGGCTGACCGAACTTCAACAAGAAATAAAGAAACTGAAACCGAATAAAGCTCCTGGATACGACCTAATCACAGGAGAGCTTCTTAAATCGTTACCTAGAAAAGCGTTAGTTAAGTTTCTTTACATTATAAACGCAGCGATAAGATTAGAATATGTTCCGAGTCAATGGAAAGTCGCGGAAGTAATAATGATTCTGAAGCCAGGAAAACCACCGAATGATAAAAAATCGTATAGACCTATTTCGCTGCTGCCGATTATGTCAAAAGTTTTCGAAAGAATAGTACTTAAGCGATTACAGCCGGTTATAGAAGAAGGATCTCTTATTCCCAATCACCAGTTCGGGTTTAGAACCAAGCACTCAACAATAGACCAAGTGCATAGAATAACTGATTTAATTGAAAAAGCTTACGAAGAAAAAAAGATTTGCTCGAGCATATTCCTTGATGTTTCTCAAGCTTTTGACAAGGTCTGGCATGAAGGCTTGAAATATAAATTACGACAAGTTCTGCCGGAACACTTATATAATATTCTAGAAAAATACTTGACGAATCGACTTTTCCGAGTCAAACACGGAAACGAATATTCGGAATTTAAAGAAATAAGGGCTGGGGTGCCGCAGGGAAGTGTCCTTGGACCGCTTTTGTACCTATTATATACTCGCGATATACCGCAAGAAGAAGGCACCGTATTAGCTACATTTGCCGACGACACTGCCATCCTGGCAACGGGTAAAACGATCGAAGAATCGACTGAAAAATTGCAAGAAGCATTGAATAAAGTAAATGAATGGACAAAGATTTGGCGACTAGCTTTAAACGGAAACAAATCTGTTCATGTCAATTTTACTTATAAGAAAATAAATAATTTGCCCATCTTTTCAAACTCGGTTCAAATTCCGTTTGCAAACGAGGCTAAGTATCTTGGAATGACACTTGATGCTAAGCTGAAGTGGAAATCGCACGTGAAGAAAAAACGTAAAGAACTCGAAACCAAATATAGAGAAATGTACTGGTTACTTGGAAAACATTCCAAGCTTAATGTAGAGAACAAACTGCTTTTATACAAGCAAGTGCTAAAGCCGATATGGACATATGGAATACAACTTTGGGGTTGTACCAAAATAAGTAATGTCAATATTTTACAAACTTTTGAAAATAAAGAGCTAAGATCAATAGTTAATGCACCGTGGTTTATTAGAAATAGCGATATCCATAGAGATTTAGGAATTGCGACAGTCGAATATGAAATCAAAAACTTCGCGCGTAAGCATAAAGACAGATTACAAGGACACATTAACAATGAAGTCCTTCGAATTCTAGATGAGAGGAATCTACTGCGTCGTCTACAAAGGACTAAACCTTTCGATTTAACGCGATAGCAAGAAACCGCGCCTAATTTGCGGAACAAGCAGGAACTTTCAATGGAAAGGGACCTGCCAAACGATCTCAATACGTGAAAGAAAAACTGCTGGATAAGTCAAAACTTAGTTGTAGTATGTAATCAAAGAAATTTATCACGAAGGGAGGTTTTTTTAGTGAGTAAAAATCTCACACTACTATGAGCACGCGCTACCGATCCTCATAGTGTCTTCATGAAGATCTTTTACCTACCCTCGGAAAAAAAAAAAAATAATTTTTAATTTTATATCACTTCCCCAAGTGCGTAAACCACCTCCATAAATTAAAAAAGTTTCATCAAAATCTATTTACAAAAGTAAAAAAAAAAATACTTTGCACCGACAATTGTCGTTTTCCATCCCCGCCACATAAACTACTCGTTCAACCGAAAAAAGTACTCACAAACCCATCCACTGGTGCACCGCTGTTGGCAGTGGTAGCTTCATCTTTTTTGTCCTAGCTGCTTCGATATCTGGGATTTGGTCTCGTGCGTTAGCGCCAGATTATACTACTATTTTACATATGTAGGTATCTTTGTAGCACATGTCATTTACAGGTGGTTTGTTTCGCTTTCTTTTATTCGGTGGAATAAGCATTGTTTACTTCACTGCATTTTCCTCAGTCCGTATCAGTATATTGAGTTGGCAAGAAAGTAATCTCGGTTTTTTAGTGTTCTTTTTTTTATACAAAGAATAAACTTTAATTCTGCCATCTTTCTGGCAACTTCATGATTCCGTGCTCATAGAACTTCTGGCCCTTACTAGCACAAAACTGCATCAAATACGATCTCAGTTCATCATCATTGGTAAACGTTTTACCATTTAAAGAGTTTTGCAATCTTCGAAACAAATGAAAATCTGATGCTTCAAGGTCGGGGCTGTAACCAACCAAGGTTCAATAATTTTTCACGAGTTACCAAAGATGTGTGTGGTCTAGCGTTGTCATGGTGGGACACGATTCCCTTACGATTTGCCAATTCTGTCCGTTTTTCTTTGATTGCTTCCTCCAGTTTCATTAGTTATTGACAGTAAACATCTGAATTGATCGTTTGGTTCCTTGGAAGCAGCTCAAAATACACAACACCTTTATAATCCCACCAAATTGACAACATAACTTTCTTTTGATGCAATTCAGCTTTCGATGTCGTTTGTGATGATTCGTTTCATAAAATTAACAATTTCATTGCGTTTGAGACGCACATCATCGGGCAAATATCGGGCTTTTTTACGAGTCCAAGACGTTTTAAGTGATTTTCAATTGTTGTGTGTGATGCATATGACGATCTAATTTGATTATGACTTTGATTTGGTCATCGTCAACTTCAGTTGGTCTGCCAGAACGTTGGTTATCTTTGAGTTAAAAATGTCCAGAACGGAATTTCGTTAACCAATTCTGACACCGGCGTTCTGTTAAGTAGACAGTTACGGAAATAAAAAACCAAAATATGTCGAAAATGTTCGTTTTTGCACTCCATGGTAAAATTGACACTGTACTAACACAGGTGTAAAGAAAATTAAACTCGATTTGTTTCTAAAGTAAGCTTAAAGTGACAGATATCAAATGCTAGAAGAAAAAAAAAATCATAACATTGACAAAAGCGAGAATCAACAAACATAATGCCATCTACTTGTAAAAACCGAAATTACTTTCTTTCCAACTCAATATGTCTGTCAGCGTTCCGTATACAATGCACGGAACCCTATTGTTCTCTCTAGATAGTCTTTCCGCCGTCACCACTTTGTAGCTCCTAAATTATAAAAGCTGTACGCACAGCTTTCACAAAGTTCTGAGAAAACCGTTATTTTGAAGGTGGCTCCAGTACAAGCAAATGTTGCATTAAAAATTATTTTATTCGTACGAGGGCTGTTCGATAAGTCAGTGACGGAATACTTGTTTTTTTTTTTTCTCAAAATTGAATTTATTTTTCAATGAATGAATGAATTGAATTTTCCTTTCGGCGCGATACATTTTTCCCAACGATATTCTAACTTTTTGAACTCTTTAGACATTTGTTGCTTCGATAATTTCTTCATTCGATGAAAATCTTTTGCCGCCGAGCCATTTCTTCATATTAGGACACAAGAAATAATCGTACGGAGCCAAATCTGGAGAACAGGATGGATGAGAAAGCAGTTCATACCGCAATTCAGCTAATTTTACTGTTGCTACTGCGAACGAATGAGCCGGTGCGTTATCTTCTTCAAATGGAGACGTTTTTCTATCAATTTTGCATTAAATTTGTCCGGTGATCGTTTTCCCCTTTTCCAAATAGTCAATGAAGATTACGCCGTGAGAATCCCAGAAAACCGTTGTCATGACTTTTCCGGCCGACGGAACCGTTTTTGCCTTTTTTTGGAGCACGGTCGCCTGCAGAAGTCCACTATTTTGATTGTTCCTTAATTTCTGGCGTGAAGTGGTGTATCCAGGATTCATAAACTTTTACGAAACGCCGTAAATATTCACTTGAATTGCCCTTTAAGAGTTCCAATTTTTTTTTTAAATCTTCACCCGAATCCGTTTTTGGTCTACCGTCATCAAACGCGGCACCCACCTTGCCAATAATTTTTCCATGCCCGTCTTGACCTGACAATCGTTCAACACAATATCGTGGATTTTGTTGACAATTTCTTTCGTTATGACGTCATTTGGACGTCATGGGCGCTCAGCGTCTTTTGTGCTCGTACGACCGCAACGAAATTCAGTGAACCACTTGTGTACCATTACATGTGAGGGAGCAGAGTCTCCATAATATTTTTTTTAAGTCTGTCTTCACTCTTTAATAGTTTTACCACGCAAAAAGTAGTGCTTTATTAAAACACGAAACTCACTTTTTTCCATTTTGGCCAAATCTCACAAACCAAAGTTCTTTCGATCACTGTAAAAAGCTAAATGTTTGTCAGATCTATTTGATTTTTGTCTATGCCGAGAAAGAAACAAAGTTGTCAGAAAAAAATCCTCTGTGCGATCCGAGCGCCATCTTGCATCAAAGTCACTGACTTATCAAACAGCCCTCGTATATAGCCATTCGATATATCGCTGAAAAGAGTAGAATCCTAAAATATGTTTTTTCGAATTAACAAACTTAAATTTGTGTTCACGTGTCTGCGGAGAAATGTCTGCGAAAAATGGCTTAAAAGTATCAAAAAAAATTGTTATACAATTTTCCAAAACTTGGCATGCGTTGCATATATCAAATATTGCTTAGATATTGATTTTCAACAAAACCGTTCAAGTCATCTCCGAGAAATTACCAATTTTCAAAAGTTCGATAATAAATAAAGTACCGTTACGCTTTTTTCCCAAAACTTGATACGCCATCTACTGAGATATATTTAACTCAATCCAAATATAAAATTTAAACAAAATCGTTGGAGCCGTTTTCGAGAAATTTGATTTTTCTCAAAATCGTTACAACAGACCGTTCATTTTAGGGTTAGAATGAAAATTAAGATTTCGCCTCGAATTGTGACCCCACAGTCCCCAGATATGAAGTTTGAAGTAAATCCATCGGTTTAAGCTGCAGTTCAGCATAGACAGACACGCCGACAGAAGAGAGACCCACTTTTTTGATCACAAGTTTGATCAAAATCTCGAGTCACGAAACCAATACTATTCAATAATAATTCAGAAGTTATTCAAGAAATAGCCGACAAATTGCAAATTTGTCTTGTTATGGGGATATTTTTCTATAAATATCGGAAGCGTGTGAATTGCGGCTTTTGTTGATTTGCCGTTCACAGAACCAAACAGATTTTGGTGATGCTTCTGATCCATGCGTCAAACAGTCTTTCAATGAGTTTTATCCCACGGTAGTTAGAGCAGTATCTGAAGTCTCCTTTATTTTTATAAAACGGAACTGCGTGGCTATTTTGCCATGATGACATAATTTAATTTTGTATAACTTTGTGGAAGAATAAGAAGTTCGGAGATTCGAGGAAGCCTTCATGTAAAAGATCCCATCACAAGTAAGATAGAGCACGACCGGCTCAGTTGTAATGTTCAAAGGAGAGATCCTTCGAACCCCGTCAAAGAGGCAATATCAATCAACGTTACACAATCGCGCAAAAAATGCAGACCAAAAAATAACTGGATCACACAAAAGCAAAAACACCAGCATCGGATTGGCCTCCGTGACGAAGTCACTGCCTGCCGGTACTTCCTGAGGTCAAACCGGCAAACCCCACAGGCGGACAAGTAGGGATGCAGTAAAGTGTGAGGGTTGTGATCCTTCTACTCAGGATCATAACCTCGCCGTAAGGAAAAGAAGAAGAAGATCACTTTGTGGAAGAGTACTGTCAGTCCTACAGCCTTGCTGCTTTTCACATTGCCTAGAGCTGAGTGTACTTCGCTATCAGTAATGTCGTGTATAGGATCGCTGCAGAATTTAATGGATCTAAGGTGTTGGGAGGAAACTCTTCGTTGGATAATTTTTCTTAATACTACCTTGATCAAAAAGTTTCAGAAATTTATTCAGAAAATTAAAAATACAAATTTATTCGATATTGTCCCCTTCAAAGTACTCTCCATTGACTGAAACGCACTTATGCAAGCGCTTGATCCAATCCTCGAAACATTTTTTATAATCGGATTTTGGTATAGCCATCAGAGTCGTCTTCGATTTTTTATCGATTATCTCCTCTCGGCTGCTTAAACGCGTTCCCCGGAGAGGTTTCTTGGGTCCATTGAACAGGAAGAATTCGCAGGGAGCCAAATCAGCTGAATCCGGTGGCTGTTGGATGGTATTCGTACTGTTCTTGGTCGAAAACTCACGAATAAGGATGGCATTGTGCGACGGTGTGTTATCGTGGTGCAAAACACATAAGTTGATTGCCCACAAATACGGTCTTTTTGGCGAATTGCTTCATACAAACATCTCATAATGCCCAAATAATAAACCTTGATCTTGTGGCAAGAATTCATGATGCACAACACCGTTGTAATCCATGAAAACCGTGAGCATCGCCTTCTTTTTCGACTGAAAGCGACATGGTTTTTCCGGTCTTGGCTCATTTGGTGTACGCCATTCACTCGCCTGATGTCTGGATTGCGTTTCGTACTCATAAAGCCACATCTCGTCTCCAGTAATTATGTGTTTAATGAATGTTGGGTCGGATTCAGCCGTTGAATCTGTTTTTAATACAAAATTTGATGCAAACCCGTTGTTGCAAAGTTGATCCCATTTTTAAAATCTAAAACATATACGGAGGCAGATGTACTCTCGACAGCATAGCTTTTATAAATGTCAAGCTACGAATAAGACGCTAACATTTGGAGGGAATGTTAATGACAGATGTGTCAACCTAAAAAAAAAACTCGAATCAGATGACTGAAAGCGCTACACGGTAGTTATTCCTGAAACTTTTTGTTCAAGTTAGTATCCCAAACAAAGCTTCTTGACTTCGTTTACTAGTATGTTTTTAATATATGCCAAGCTTTACAAGCGGCTTTCATAATTTTTAGGTAGAATCTCCTGTACATCAGTATTTCACCACCAAGTCTCCGTTTGTATTTTCAAGGGACTTTTACGTACTCTCTGATGATTGGCTGCTTCGGTCTTCGAAAAGCACACACATCTCTTCCGCCCATTCGCTTCTTGTAATGAAGCTGCTTACACTTTCGGAAATTGCGATTCCTGCTGGTGTTGCGAATTAGTAGTCGCTGTTATTTTTTCCTTTGTAAGTTTCCCAGTTTACTAACATATTAGAAGAGAGTGCTTCAATGTGAGGGGTTTCCCTGGCACAACGTTACAATTTTTCAAATATGCAGTCAATTTGGTGTGTTTGCGCACTTATAATTATAGGTGCTATCGCCACTCCACACGCTTGATTTAAATTTATATCAAGCATTTCTATGCCTTCGGAATTCATTGTTCCATAGGCATAACCTTCATGGGCGACTTCATATTGGCATTGTATATGGAACTAATAGTACTATCATCAAGCGATATTTTTCCTTTTTTACTTGCACCGCCTAGGTGGCGTGCTCTCATTTCTCACAAGCAAAGAAAGATGTTATTACTCTCTGAGAATGGAGTTATAATGACAGGATGAGTGAGCGATGAGTGCAAACAAAGTGAGCAAAATCTGTTTTGGGTTTCCATTCTCACTCTGAATTTCAGTCCACATGTTACAGTTACGTAAGTCAGTGAATGACTGCCAAGAAAATGAGTAAAGGAACTGATTAAACGACAAGCATTGAGCAGGTTATTACTGTGTACCCTTGTTGAATAAAAAGATGTAGGTTTTTCTGATCAGGTAGTGGTTTGGTAGATGCATAAAAAAGTTTTACGTCAGGTTTTTAGTTCAAGTGGTGGTCTGTTTGAGGGATGGAAAAATATATTTACACCGGGGTGGTGGTGTGATTATGTGGTGGATGGGCGGAGTGCCAAGGGGGTGTATCGTGGCTATGGATAGATTTGTTTTTGTTTGAATTTTATTACTCCAGATGTTGAGAACCTTCCTTTCGGAGATTTTTTTTTTTATGTGTGCCCTGTAGGCATAGACCTCGCTCTTTAGTACAGTGTGGAATTCTTCATTGTCATCACACTTAAGATCAGCTTCGTGCAATAACGACTCAGCCCCAGAATCTTCGTAACTTGCCGGTAGATTCTCATAACGATATTCACTGCCTAGCAGTTTTAATGGACTGCAGAGTCTCGCTATGTAGTGAAATAGGTTGTCGATTAGGGTTGCTTGTATTAAACTGTAACTGTTTAAGTTGTCGAAAAGATCATTCATTTTGCTTAAAAAAGTTGCCGTTGAGGCAGCAGTCTTCTTATCGGCTTCAGTTTTAAAACAATTTGCTGGCATTGCGTTGAAGACTCCAGCAGCAACATTAGCACTAAAAACTTGGGTAGCCAATTTCACTGACATTTTTTCAAAGTTGTTCGGGTTTATATGACTCTTGGTTAGCTTAAAGCATACTTGAAAGATGTTTTTGGAATCCTCTTCAAAAAGTTTGACAAAGATTCCCTATGAAACAATATCTTCAAATATTATAATTGGATTCTTAAGCAAACAATTTCGCACACTTTTGAATAAGTGAGGATCTTCTATTATTGCTGCATTGATCACAACAAACAGCAATACCTTGCAGACCACACTCTAAAGTTTTTGATATTGTTAATTTCAATATCTCGGCAATTTCATCACCTTTCGGGCATCCTATATAATAAGATGTGGTTTGCTTCCAATTTTTATTTAATCCCCTAAGGGTAAAAACCATTACTTTGGAGGCTACAGTGGCGCGTCTACCCAGCTCCCCGAAGTCAGAAAAGCCGTATACCATGTCATTTTTAATGTTGTAATCAAGTTCAGGTTTGATTGCCGTTTCATCAAAAATTAATTCGCACCTTTTCTCTATGCTTGACATCGTTTCTACCTTGCTCTTTAAAAGATTAATCTTTTGTTTTGAAAAACCGTCCGGTAAACTTAAGGAAGAATGCCATCGATAGATTGTGCTTATAGATGGTAAACTAAATCCCGAGCTCACCATATGGGAATATAATGAGGGCGACTTATAAAAAAACTTCAGACACAAATCATTTTCGTCATTCGTCCAATGTGCAATTGCCTTATGAAAAAGTTGCCGATGAATTATTCCATACAATGGTTATTCGTAATGAAATAAACACACACACTCCCCCCAGATATCCACAGACCCAACACCGCAGGCATAGGTGAAAAGGAAATATTATGTTTGAGTAAAATAATCAAAAAGAATGTGCTATGTGTGTGTGTATCTTTTTTGAGCACATTCCTTTCGCTTCATTTTCATATCTCATATCATTCAGATTTACGTGCAGAAGGATCGTGCACGTACTCGACACAGTATGATGTTTGAGTGGGGTGGGTTTGTGCATAGAGAGTTACTGGCATGGGATTGGTTAGATTAGAGCGGAAATGTGTTATGCCTTATGAGTGCATATGGAAATTGTTGAGGCAAAAGAGCGTAATATTTTTGTGGTACTCAGCGACGGATTTTTACTTTGGCCGATAGAGGCACCACCATCGATTTCCTCAAGTGATAGTACTATTAGTTTCATATAAAGGGTGGTTAAGTTTTAAGGGCCGATGTTGGTTTTGAATAAAACACAAATTATTTAGGAAATTACTGTCATTTCTTTTTATTATGATAATATTGGTATGGTTCAATTATGTATGGAATAAAATATCGGCCAAATGGCCGCCGCGATCTCCGCGGCACACCTCCATCCGATGGTCCAAATTTTCGATGACGCTGAGGCATAATTGAGGTTCTATGCCGTTAATGTGCCGAATTATCTCATCCTTTAGCTCTTGAATTATTGCTGGCTGTACACCTTTTCTTTCAAATAGCCCCAAAGAAAGAAGTCCAACGGTGTCAAATCACATGATCTTGGCGGCCAATTGACATCGCCACCACGTGAGATAACACGGCCATTGAATTTGTCGCGCAAAAGAGCCATTGTTTCGTTAGCTGTGTGGCAAGTGGCACCATCCTGTTGAAACCACATATCGTCCACATCCATATCTTCCAATTCGGACCATAAAAAGTTCGTTATCATCTCACGATAGCGATCACCATTCACAGTAACTGCCTGACCGGCCTCATTTTGGAAAAAATACGGCCCGATGATGCCGCCAGCCCATAAACCGCACCAAACAGTCACTCTTTGTGGGTGCATTGGTTTTTCGACAATCACTCTTGGATAATCATTCGCCCAAATGCGGCAATTCTGCTTATTGACGAATCCACTGAGGTGAAAATGTGCCTCATCACTGAAGATGATTTTCTTCGAAAATTGATAATCCACTGTTGCCATTTCTTGCCACCATTGTGACCATTGACGACGCTTGAAATGGTCAAGAGGCTTTAGTTCTTGAGTCAATTGCACCTTGTAAGCGCGTAAATGCAAGTCTTTATGCATAATGTTCATCAAAGACGATCGTGAGAGGTGCAATTGTTGGGCACGACGACGAGTTGAGGTGGACGGCTCTTCAGCCACACTATAGCGAACAGCAGCAATATTTTCTGCAGTACGAGGTGTACGAGCATGCACTGGTGTTTTCACATCTTCTACAGACCCGGTTTGCACAAATTTTTGCACGATTTTTCCGATTGTACGCACATTTGGACGATTAAATTGACCGAAAGAATCACGAAATGCACGATATGCATTTTGATTTGAACGCCCATTTTCATAATAAGCCTGAATAACTTTAAAGCGTTGCTCGATTGTGTATCTTTCCATGGTTCAAATTGAGTTAGTCTGAAATTGAGAAATGTCAAATCAAATGACGTTTAGGTGTGGTTCACATTCAACATCGGCCCTTAAAACTTAACCGCCCTTTATATGGCATGAGCCTTTAGATGAGAGACTGGGAGATTACTTTGGCCCATTTTCATTTAGTTTCTTGAATGAATGCAATATTTTACACGAGGGTTTCAGATAGTTCATAGCTATGTACGTCCAGTTAAAAAACCAATGTTCGAAGCAGCAATGTGTAACACTTTTTATTTTCATTTTCCTCCGACACTTCACCGTTTTCGCCTTAAATTTGAAAATTTGTCCATAAGGCATTGCTGAACGATAAAACTGATTTTTTACGTTCTATCATTACAGCTTAGAGGCATCTAATATGGGTGCTACTGATGAAAAACTACTGAAGGAACTTTTAGAAATCTGGCGAAATATAACTCAACTAAAGTGAGACCAATATTTTATTCCATCTAAACTGCAAGCTTATGCTAATTTAAAATTTTTAGGAAACGAGATGAAGAGCTTGGCATCAGACAACAAGAACTGCAATTAGAACATCGACATGCACAACTCAAAGAAGAACTGAACATTCGACTATCTGGAAGTAGTAAGTGTTTTTTTTTTTTTCTCAAACAAATAAGTAGAATTCTATCTAAAGATGAATAACTTCAACTAGAATTAGAAAAAAGTTCAGCCGATGTGGCCGCCGAAGGTGCAATACTTAACGAAATGCTTGAGATTGTTGCCAAACGTGCAGCATTACGACCGACATCATCAGTCGTCACATCCCCAATGACTACAGGAACAATCGGCACAGTAGGAGATGTTGTAGGCAATGGAGTTACATTCAGTGGTCGACAATCGAGTCAAATCGACGAATCAGATGTAAGTGCTGGAAAGAGCATGCCTTCAAGTCAGCCGGTTCTGACATGGGCAATGCTTTTCTTAATATATATTTTGATAGTCTATAGTGCATGCGTTTATTTATACTACTGAAATATTGCTTGCGAATGAAATTGTAATTTTATTTTTTATTTTTTTATTTTTTTTTTTTTGTTTGTTAATGACAGCATTTTTATTTGTAGATGAAGTCTTTTGTTTTTTTTTTTAATTATGTAAAATTTTATAATGCAGTTTGAAATATAGATGTTTTCTTTTGTTTTTAGAAATGCACATAAATTGTTTTAATTATACGTTTTACATTATTTTGCACTTAAATATGTTTGCACTCGTTCATAAACTAAACATTTTGATTTAAGAAAAATACAAAAAAAAAAATTGTTTTCCACAAAGGTACTCGTAGTTCATCTTTTCACACTGCATGCGTAAATTTTGACTAATTTTTTCTATTTTGGAACATTTTTATTAGAATTTGAATGGTTTTTGGGTCTTCAACTTGATCAAAACACAGTAAGACAATTTAATGGAACATTTGACTTGCTTATATCAGTGCAAATTTATTTTCTAAGGCTAGATTAACATACATCCTCTTTGTTTTATTCGGTATTCGATGAAGTTTCTTGTTCGTATGGCTATGGTAAATCGACAAGGTACCGACCGAAATCGAACTCGTTTAATATTTCACGACACGTTATTATAAAGGATTTTGGGTGGCCGTGGTATAGTTGTAACATCATCGCTCGTCACGCTGTTGGTTCACGGTTCAAATCCTGATGTCAAAAATCATCTATTTATTTCGCATGAAATATTTATATTTAAATAAAATACAGAATAATTGAGATATCGGGCTGAAATTTATTCCAGGTGTAGTACACATGTTAAATTTAAGTATGGAATTCGATCTCGTTCATACGACCACCGCGAGCACGTTTGCAGCGAACGATTCTTTATAGCCAATTTTTCACCACTCTTCCATACATATCGGCCGGAACGTTGGCAATTTCGCGTTCGATATTGTTCCTGAACTCTTCTAACTTTGTTGGCTTGTTGGCATACTCGTAAACCAACGGCTTAACGTAACCCCATAAAAAGAAATCCATCGGCGTTAAATCGCATGACTTCCCCTTCAATAGATCAATTGTTTGACCAGCTGTATGGCATGTGACACCATCTTGTTAGAACCACATATCACTCAAAAATCTTCCAACATGGACCGCAACATGTCGATCATTTTCATCAACAAAAAAAATACGGTCCAATAACATCTCCCGGCATGAAATCCACACCACACGGTCACTTTTTGTGGATGTAGTCTTTTGAAGCACATGTGGTTTTGTTGCTGTCCAATAACGCATATTTTGCTTATTGACAAGCTCATCGTTGAAGATGATTTTTCAATGAAATTCAGGATTTTCTTTGAACTTTTGCAGAGCCAATTGGAGAATGATCTTCAGTTCTTCAGTTAATTTGATCTTGTAATGGTGTATGCCAAGATCTTTACACAAAATTCGCCACAATGTGGACTGAGAGATTCCGAATTCCTTTGAACGGCGTGAAATCGACTGATTTGGCTCATTTTGAACTGAAGCACTTACGGCTGCGATATTTTCGGTACTTCGACCGGTGCGTTGTCTCACTGGCACAGAAACATTCAATAGTGAATATTTTGACTCGAATTTATCCACTATAGCACGCGCAGACTGTCTGGTGGGACGATTACTACGACCGAAAATTGGAGTAAGCGCTCTTGAAGTTGGGACCACCGACTCAGAAATTCGGTAGTAATTTTTAATAATTTCCAAACGTTGCTCATTCGTGAACTTCTCCATGATGAAAACATAAACTTTGTCTGTCGTTTTGACATTTGACGTTTGTATTAAAATACAAAATTGTTATGTCCCTATTAAAAAACCCTTTAAATATCGTTTTGGTATTCTTTGTTCTTCGAGCACAAGCTTGAGAAGCTTAACTCCTAAATAATCCTTAAAAGAAGAAATGGACAATCTCAGTACGTTCTAAATTAGTTACAAAACTTGCACGAATCTGACATAAAAGTCATAAATTTATTTTCTCATATTCGATTCAACTAGCGGAGATCACTTCCAGTGACGCAATTTGAATAGCTTGCTATTGAGCGACTGCGGAATATAATCCCCCAGATTCCCGTTGTCATTTGCCATATAAGGTGTTGGTACGGCATCTGAATCGATATTCCGTAACTTCTTCGACACGAATGATTTATAATGGAGTCCTAGACGACAAAACCAAAGCGTATTCACTGCTTAATGTTGGCAGCAAGTCGTATATGAAAAACGACAACGAGAATGCGTGCCACTTCAACATTATCTTGACAAGTGTTATAAGTTTGATGTAAACAACGAACCGAGTGACATTCAAATTTAAAGCGAATTCAATATTCGTGGGAACCGTGGCTCAGTGGTTAAGTGCGCGATCACTAAGCGAGAGGTTCAAGGTTTGAATCCACGAAAACACAAAAATAAAAAAAAATAAAAAAATTTTCTCACGGTACCACCTCTCGCGAACGTCTGATAAACATCTGACAGTAAAACTGTCATTAGAAGCTTCTCTCAATCGACAAAATTGCCCTTCGGAAACGGCATAAAACTTGAATGGTCCCAACCATTAGTGATGCGCATAGCACGAGTGGCTGTAAGAAGCTAGGCCAGGTCCTGCATTGGGCAGTTAGCGCCATTTATTTATTTCAATTCAATATTCATAAGTACGGGATGAATCGTTGATGAAGGGCCATAATAAGGATAATAGTAGAATTTCTTATGCGAAAAACATTTTTCAAATGAAAGCTCAGTTCTACATATCATATACTGCAGAGGTCGAATTATCGCATCCGTGAACGAATGACTCGTCATTTTGAACTGAAGCACTTACGGCTGCGATATTTTCGATACTTCGACCGATGCGTTGTCTCACTGGCACAGGAACATTCAATATACATATATGACTATGTTGATTCGAATATATCCATTATTGCACGCACAGCCTGTCCATGAACGAATGACTCGTCAAGCAATTTTGGTAGATCAACCAACAATGCAATGCAAATTACATGACAGTTCATTCCTTCAGACTAATATTTCTTAACACAACGAACACATTGAGTCTTCAATGATTTCATTGGGATTTAAATGATGAGCAGAGTCATAGCTCCACTACAGGTCGCTCCAATAAAATGGTTGCTAGTGGAATCGCCAGCCAAATTGTGGCTTGGATTTTGAGCTGTCAACAATAGTAAAGAAAGTAGCAACAAAGAATATCAAGGACATAACCCGCTATCAGTTTTCAGTAGTCAAATTTAATTTCTAACTATTTAAGCGCTACGTGTCCAATTTGCGAACTAAGCATACGATCATATTTTTAAAGTCGCATTTGGCTGGGTATGAAAGTAAGAGTAGTTTTGTATATAAAATTTGACTTTACCGGTCCGCCTGTTTTTATCAGATCTTTTTACGAAACGATTGGGCTGTTTCCGAAATAAGCGGAAATATTCGTTCTCATATTTTTGGCTTTAGTTACGATGCTGCTATTTATTTTATTTAATTTTTGGTGAGTACAAATAGCTCTACGGTACGCTACAGTCTTCGCCGCTACGAAATGTTCTAAAATTGACCTATAAATACGACCCTACATTCATCTAGCTTGTAACTTCGAATACGATAAAGATTTCTGTTCGGAAGCAGCAGATATTTTACACACGTCAGAAAAGTATTTGATTTCATCGTCTAAAAAACCGACCAGTTTCAGCATCGTTTGGAACATACACCCCGCGCAACAAAAAAAGCCGCACATGGTAATTTTTAACAAAATAGAAGGAATTTAATAAATGATGACTAATCACTGCGTAGTCACTTTGTATTTTTGATGTTTAACATTTAAGTTAACACATTCCCCAATTTGACAATACATTTCGTAGCCTAATTGAAAAAAAGTAATGATCGTGAAGATCAGACTACAAAATATCAGATATTACCCAAGTACTATCAATATACATAAATTAAAAAAAGAGCAACATTTGAAAAGCAAATTTCTTTTTTCATATTTTTATTAACTAAGAAACCTTTTTACATAATTTAAAACTTTAATAATACTAAAAAATGATTCTAGTATTTCGTAGCACCACCCTTCGCCCTTACAACGTCATGAACCCTGTTTGGCATGGAGGCATAGAGATTACCGAAGTTATTGTTATTAATTTCATTGAACCACACTTCTTCAATGATGCTCTTTAGATGCTGCATGGTTTTTGGTTTTTTATCTTGGATCTTCTTTCCCATAAGAGCCCAGACATTTTCGATGGGGTTGAGATCTGGACTATTTCCCGGCCAAATTAGGGATTCTATTCCTAATTCTACTTTCAAAGTTTTAATCTGTGGAGGAAATTTAAAAATTAAAATCATAAGATTTTCAAAACACCCATAAATATGAAAAAAAAACCTCGAATTACTCACAGATTTTGCTCGGTGGCAAGGTGCTGAATCATCTTGAAAAATTGGTTTTGATGTTTCTGCTGTTATCATTTCCATACTCGGTACAACACCATAATTGCCCTCGAGCATAATTAGAGATCCAACTCCGATTGCGGTGATGCATCCCCACACCATAACATAAGTGGAATGTTTTACGGTGTGAGCTATGCATTCGTCGCTGTAGCGTTCCCCTTTTCTACGACGAACTATCTGCTTCCCATCCGGTCCGATTAGGTTAAACTTGGACTCATCAGAGAACACCACATTTGACCAATCTTGAACACTCCAGTTTTGCCTTTCCTTAGCCCAGCTAAGGCGCGTTTTCTTCATTTTGCTGGTCAGAAGTGGCTTTCTCCCTGATCTCCTTGCTAGCAAACCCATCTCGTTGAGACGATTCTGGATAGTTCTGACGCTAACTTCAGCCCCAGTAGCTTCTCGCAGGTCAGCTCTTAACTCCGATGCATTTTTAAACCTGTTTCTCAAGCTTAGTCTCTTCAGTTCCCGGTCCTCCCGAACAGTGGTACATCTCTTCAATCCTGTGCCAATTTTTCTGTCCAGATTGTGATCCCGACGACATTTGTTACAGAATCTTCTTACAGAACTCTCATTGCATCCAATTTGTCGAGCAATTTCACGAAATGACTGATTCTGTTTGGATAAGGCGACGATAACTGCCTTATTTTCTTTACTCAATTGTACCCTTTTAGTCATCGCGATATACTCTTTTCACTTTTATTTAAGAAATACAACTGCACGCACTGTTAAATACTGCCAGAATGAATTCCGACACATTCCAAAATGTGCATTACCTAACCCGGAAGCAATAAAATATAATTCGGCGAATCCCTTAAAGGTAATTAGCGCAAAAAAATGGAAAACCCGTATGCGGCTTTTTTTGTTGCGCGGGGTGTATTTTGATCGTCCTTCCGGTAAAAGAAAAAACAATTATTTTCTTCCGTTCTCGACCAATAATTTAAATATATGGGATGTGTTATTTTTAATTTCGATCGAAATATTAAATTATTTTTACAACCATCTTGGATTGATTAGTTTGATAAATTTTGTTCGCTTGATCGGTTGATTGTATTGAAGATAGTAGAACTTGGGAAGCTCTAGACCTCAATGTCTCATTTTTACGAGTAAATATAACTAAATTTGTTTTATTGGGAATAACAAAGTGTGGTGCGTTTTATTGCAACAATATTCAAATATTTACCCGATAAAAGGAACATTGGCAGAATATTCTTGGATGTGCAATATTTACCTGATTTTCAACTTCTGTGTGCAGTAAATATTTAATGAACCCGAAATTGACAATATTGGGCAATTTCAACAATCATTTACATTCAGTAGGCGTCGTGGCGTAGTGGATAGTGTGTCGGATCACTATGAGTATTGTTGTCACGAGAAAGCTTCTCAAAAACAAATTGTCGTTCGGATACGGCACTAAACTGTAGGTCCCTCCCATTCGTGTGAAAAATATAACGCACACAACACGAGTGGTTGCGAGAAGCTAGGACCTGGCACTTAAAGAGCTTTTGCGTCAAATATTTATTTATTTGTTTTTTACATTCAATGCAGCTTTAAAAAAAAGCTTGAAGTAGATCCACATCGCGACAGATTCAGCTACTACGTGTCTTTTAACAGAATAAGCCTGGAATCGAAGGTGGTGTATAGTATGTCAATGAATACAACAATTGTTGTATAGTTGAACTCTCCCAGCCCCTTTATTTATCTCAAAAACAAGACCGTGAAGAGTAGATGAGAAGTATCTACTTATGGATCCCTTTGCCGTTTTGCTGATCTAAATTCTCTACAATGCGTTCTAAATTGATCAGCAAAATAGCTGAAAGGCTTTTCAACAAAAAAATAATCTTCTCTGCTAGATTATGGTTTACGAGATAGTATGTAGTCATGAGTTAAGCGATATCTACAAACCCTTTTCAGAATCTTAATTAAGATCTCACCACCCATTAAGAAATTTATGCCAACAGTATCCGGTGATTTATAGCTTTCAAATAAAGAAGAGACACTACAAATTGTAGATGTTTGACTAGACTTTTGTAGCACTTTCATATTCATGACTTTTTACTGTTTGCTGTGAAACTCAGCCGAAAATGTTCGGTAGCAGATCGTTCACACAAGGAGGGTCTTTGATCGTGTCGTTCAGCTTTCCAAATTGGTGCCACGATTCACACGATTCCATAGTTACGCCGTACCTCCGCTTTCATTCGTAAGTCGACTCTCCTGATATTTTTGGCGGGAGTATGGTTAATTTTTTTTATTTTTTTTTTTACGAGGGAAGGTGAAAATCATCCATGAGACACTATGAGGGCCGGCAGCGGATGGTCGTAGTAGTGTGAAATTCAAACTCACTAACAACAGCTTCCTTCAACCATAATTAGTACTACAACTAAGTACAACTTATCTAGTAGTTTAACGTTCCAACGTAAGTGCCTGCTGTACCCCTAGTTACGCGCAGTTGCTCTTTACTGAGATAAATCAGACGATTTTGTCCTTTGTAGTCGACGAACTATATTTCTACTGTCCAAAATCTGAAGGACAGCGTTGTTATAATGACTGTAGAAATTGGTGTTTTTGTTCGAAATTTTAAATTTAATCCTTGTGTTATTGTCATTCCGAATATACCACGTGCTTTCATTATTCCCCTTAGGACTTTATTTTTAAAAGTTGAAGGTTTCTATTACTTTTCTTGGTACAACTCCATAATTGTATACCATACTCGTACGTCCACACGGATTTTAGCACGTGCTATCGCCCTAGCAACCAATATACTCGTATTTCTCTGTAAGTGTTCTCCAGTTAAATTTTATTTTTTTACCTGTGCCTTCCATTTTAATTTCGCATCGGGTGTCATTCCCAGGTATTTCACTTCGTTTGCGTACGGGATTTTAATTGAGTTAATTAGGATGGGTACCTCGTTCTCGTTTTTATATTTTACATGAATAAATTAGGCCTCGTTGAGTACGATACGCCAAATGTGTATCCAATCATGTAGCTTATCTACAGGTTTCTGCAACTTTCCGGTAGCTTCCTATACCGTGTTGCCTTTTGCCAATAATGCAGCTAATACGGTGACTTCTACATGCGGTATGTCTCACGTGTATAATAAGTATACAATCGTACCAAGTACACTCCCTTGTGATATTCCAGATTTCCTTAAAGTCGGAGTATTCGTTACCGTGCTTAACACGGAAGAGTCTGTCTTCAACATATGATTTTAGAATAGGGAAAGACCTGCCGTATCTATAGTTGCAATCCTTTGTGCCACGCCTTATCGCTTCCCAGAAACAAATTTCTTCAATTTTGGGAACAGAGGGTGCCAAATCAGTTGAATAGGGGGGATGGCCGAGCTAATCGTACCCCAAATCCCGCAGTTTTCCCATCGCCAACGCACACTTGTGTACAGGTGCATTGTCCTGGTGAAAGTTGATTTTATTTCTTCTTCAAGCCAGGCCTCTTCTCGGGAATTTTGGCATCCAGCTGGTCAAGAAGGTTGAAGTAATATTCGCCTGTATTTGTTCTGCCTTTCTCAAAGTAATCAATTAACAGGATCCCTTTCGCATCCGAAAACACACTGGCCATGACCTTTCCGGCTGATGCGATCGACTTTGCTTTCTTTGGCGCTTATCCACCGGCTTCACTACACGTGTAGTGGTGGACCCATGCCTCATCCATGGTGACAAATCGCCGCATAAAATCGGTCGAATCCCTATTGAATCGGTTCAAAGATTGCCGCGAAAATTATTTGCGCATTTGCTTTTGATCGGCATTCAGCAAATGCGGCACCCATCTTGCGCAGAGCTTTCGCATCCCTAAGTTTGTGTGCAAGATGTTTCGCAACCTCTCTTCCGATATACACAAAGCCTCAGCTATCTCACTCACCTTCACTCGCCTATCGTCCAACACGATATCATGCACTTTTTCGATGGTTTCGGGTGTGGTTGCGGTTTTTGGCCGTCCTTCACGTGGGTCATCTTCGAGGGACGTGCGACCACGTTTAAATTCAGCTTCCCACTTTTTAACGGTTGACATGGAAGGAGCAGAGTCCGCGTAAACTTTTGTCAACTTTGGATGAATTTCCTTAGGGGTTAACCCATCCAAAACGTCTACTGCAAAAATTCGTGTAAAGAAACTACTTGAGAGAACAAGTTGAAACTTGTCATACAAACTAATGAGAGGTGCTGCCAGGCAGGAAACATACATTTTTGCTGATTGGAACGCCATCTCTGTGTCAGGCCGAGAACTTTTCACCTTGCCCTCGTGTTATGACCGTCAAATGATTTGAAGTTTCTTCTAAATGCGCGGAAAATATGTCAGCCTCTATCGCATTTAGTCCATATCGTTAAAATGACCAGCAATAAAAAATATTTTTGACATTCGTGTATAATCAGCATATGTGTTCAGACGCAGGTAATAATCCATAAACTTGCAGTTGGATGGTATTTGTATGTACTCCGACATTCCTAGTCTCATTCGTATAAACAATTCGGTGTCACTTCAGTATCAGCATAGAAAAACAATAAAACAACTAAAAGCACTCACTATTCATATTGTACATGGAGAATAGGTGAAATTATCCAATAAATGTGGACGCTACACGTCTGGCAAGGGACCAGTGAGACTGGCATTGTGCGGCTGCCTGCGATATAAACGTACCTTGAGGACTGCTTGGCGACTCGATATACGAGTACACTAGCCTCCCCGCAAGCTCAACCAGCAGTTTTACATAATAATAATAATAATCCACACGACGACTGTGTTTTGATCAAATTTTATCTAACCTCTCTTCTCCAACTCTTTCAAATGATGCATCCTAACCTTTATTTTCTTTCTATCCAGTTAATTTTCTTTGGTCGTTTTTATACTAATTCTTCTCAACCACAAAAACAAAAAAACAAAAAAAAAAAACAATCATAGGAAAATTACAAAATAAATTTCTTTCTTTTATTTCTATTTCCTTTAGATTTGAAACAGCTTTCCATGGAAAATAGTTGCGTATGATATTTGTATGTCGATTCTACGTCTTTTGAAATAATAATAAATTATAATGTAAAACAAAAACACTAACTAACCATTTTGCTGATAAAAATAAACAAAAAACGACATAATTGCCAAAAACAAAAACTGCTGCTAATTAGCTAAAAAAATAACGAAAATAATTTATTTTAATCTGCGACAATTCTTTTCTTTTGTAACAAAAACTAAAACTATATAAGCAATTACAACTTATCAATAAGAATATTTAAACTAACGGAGAAATGTTATATACCAGCTAATTTTTAGAACTAAACAAAAAGAAAACAATTAACGCTGATTATTATAGTATATACTTAGGTACACAATATGAACAAAACAAGACAATTTTGCTTAAGAACTTTTTGAAAAAAAAAAAAAAAAATGGAGAATTTTTATTGGAGACATCTGCAATGAGGTGTAAAGTATTGAAAATAATTTTAATTTTAGTTTTTTTCTTTACTATTTTTGTTTTTAGTTATCATATAGATTGAATATTATTATTTTTTGTGTTTATAGTTTTTTTTTAGTTTATATTTTTTATGTACGTTTAAACATAATTTTAAAAAGAAATTATTATACATTATATTATTTCTCTTTAATAAAGTTTTGTTGCTCATTTTAGTTTTATGTGTTTTATTTATTTAACAGTAATTTGTTTGTTCATTTTGCGCTATAGTTATGAATAAAAAAATAAATAGCTTGACAAAATTTTACTCCCTAAATGGTTGAATATAAAAAAAAGAAAAGAAAAGGAATATGAGTGTAAGATAAAAACAAACGAGAGGACACTTTATATTGTGAGAAATAAAATGAATAAACTTTATATTTATACAAAATTATAAAATGGCTTTGTTTGAAAGTGAGAAAAGTACGAGGGGTGTTGGAGAATTCCATACAATCTAGACAGGTGGCAGTGCCATTGACATTTGTTTCATGTGGTTACAGTATCCAAACCATGAAATACAAAATATTAGGCAGATACGTCATTCACATCCCTGTTTTCTGCATTTCAATTTCACTCGAAATGAAATTCAGGCCATTTTCGAAAACGTCATTTGATCGTTATTTTGATCGTCATTACAGCAGTTAAGGTTTGCAAACGTCAAACTGGAAACGATTTTTGCTACCATTGATCTGTGTCGCCTGCATGATTTTTTTTTTGCAATCGCATTTGACGTTTTCAAACAGCAAAATGGAGCCCTTAACAAAATTTATTGAGAAAATTTCCAATATTCCAATAACTCGACCCATACTTGGGTAGGAGTAGGTGATGGAGTTCTATAAACATAATATTTAGTTAAAAAAAATAAAATAATCGATTTTATTCAACCGATTCAGTCATTTTTCTTATTGCGCAGCGCAGATGTCTGGCTGTTTTTTTACAGCGTAGATGACGTTTATGAACATCTGCCCTGCAAACACTGCATTATCGAACATGCTGCAAATGCAGTGCGATTTATAATGAATGAACGACTTATGCAGCTTGCGTTTAAGAACATTATGCAAACGCAAACGGCCTCAGTGTTTTGAATTCCGAGTGAATTCAAATTCTTGTTTGAAATGTCGAAATCAGCTGTAAATTTGAAATCATTTAAAATTATTTCAGATTTTCAGTTGACAACTTAATTTTTATGAAGAAAGTGAATTAAAAATTTAATAAAATATTCGAAACGATCGAGAAAAAGAATTATAAGAAAATATTTTGTGCATAATGTACGAGGGGCGTTCGATAATTCCGTACAATATCGACAGGTATTAGGTTGCAAATTGACGTTTGTTTCATGTGGTAACATTCTTCAAACAACGCCATACAAAATATTAGGCAGATACACTTCAGTTACAGGGTGGTTGACATGAACTGTTACTAATTCAAATAACTGTATTTTTTTTAATTGTGAATATATTTTATTGAATCCAAAGAAAAAAATGTTGGAAATTTATTTAAATTCAGAGATTTAATTAATATTTTCGATATGGCCAACTTTGGCACGAACAATTTCCTTGAGACGATCAATAAATATATCGCACGCTGCACGCAAGTGTGTCTGTGGAACGCGCTCAATTGGAAATGGTGCTTCATCAGATAAGATGATGTTTGGCAGTTGGACACTTGAGTGCAAGCGGATCAACTCCTTTGCTCTTTCCACTCTAATTTTTTTTTTTGGTCAGGAGTTAGATCGTGCACTTTTTGGAACTTTAAGGCATTGAGTCCAAGCTCATTTTTCAAAATGTGTTGCAACCGTTCTCTGGATATGTTTAGCTCAGAAGCCATTTTTCTTCCGCTACGCTGAAGATTTCATTCGATTCTGGCCTTCACACCTGCTATCTTTTTCGGACCACCTCCAAGCGTTTTGCAATGCTGCTGGTTTCGTTGTAACGCGATATGGTGCGATAAGCAAACAGTTTGTTCACTTTCAAATTTTTCAGCTCACAAACAATAGCTGGTTGTGATTTTCCAGCCAAAAAAGGGCACGTTTGAATTCCATTGTCGATAGAACAAAAACTTACGCTTGTCAACAATGAAATGAATTAACAACTGTAAAATTTTAAGTGCGCTGTCATTCGTAGTTCGGCAGGCACAGTGACGTGAAATTTGTAACAGTTTATGTCAGCCACCCTGTACATCTCTGTTCTGTGGCGGTGCCAGCCGTAAATTGAAATATTCTTCAAACCTTATATTAGACAGATATGTCATTTAGTTTGTTTTTGACAGCCATTGGAAGCAGACGACTTCTCGTATTTTTGAAAACATGGAGAAAAGAATTTTGTGTAGTGATAAAACAATGTTATTTGAAGAAGATATCAGTTGCGGAAAACAAAGCAAAGTTGTATAAACATTACGGGGACTCTGCACCGTCGCTTGAAATAATTTTCAAATGGTTCCGAAATTTCCGATGCGATATGGTATGGTGATGGACGAGAATTAAAGTGCGTGAGATTGCTGAGGCTGTAGACATCTCAATTGATCGGGAGCACAACATTTTGAAAAATTATTTCGATTTGAGAAAGCTGTCGCCATGAATAGTGCCCCGATTGCTCACTCTGGACCAAAAACACCTCCGCCATCGCAACTGTGAAATTGAATGAATTGCACTTCTACCAAATTCTCCAGATTTATCTGGAATAGTGATCTTTCTTATCCAGGTCAGCTCTACGAGTTGTAAGCCTATAATAGCCAGGTATAGAATAAATTGTCTGTATAGGTATATTAAATGGAATTAAAACCGAAATGTTAGGGAACAATTGCAAGAGAATACTCCGCATAAAGATTACATATTGTAGCATAATAATAACTACGCCCCCTAAAAATATGACGCAACAAATTCCGAAGTGACTTCATTCTGGCAGAATTTTGGTTCGTACTGTCCTTTCATTCGAGGTTCGTGTCTGGGACGAAGTCTCCACAGCTCATGTCAACGAAAGAGACGAATAATATCAGGGATAAAAGGGAATTATAACTGCAAGAATTATTTCTCTTATTCCAGTGGTCGAAGAATTTGCTAGAAGTTTCTGGCTATCAGAAACTTCTGCTATATAAGGACAGATGGCGGTCAAAAAAAAGACACAGTTGGTTTAGAACCGTGGCGAAGAGATTGGAAAAGTGATAATGGGCGAAGTTGTAATTTGGTGATAAATTGAAAGTTGAGAGTGAACAAGAAAAAGTAATTAGTTTGGATTTGTGAATTAAGTAATAGAAAGGAGATAAAGTGATTTGAGAGGAAAGAGACCTTGTAAGAAAAGAATTTGCGAAGAATAGTATAGTGTGAACTTGAATTGTTCTATAGACTAGAAAATAAAGAAATAAATTTCACAGAATAATTGTTTTATCTACTCGAGCCGTAGCTCGCATGTTACAATATTTAAGAGCACCTTTGGTGTAATGTTGGACACTATCGACTACCCATAGTTAGTCACTGAATGATTTCAACTATCGAATGAGTTCATTCATTCATTCATCAGAAAGCGGGGTGGTCGGACATTCTGGAAGATTGCATACCTACAATGTTTGGAAATTTGTAATAATTAGGTATCCATCTTGCAGAGAATTTCAGAACCTAAAATGTCGATTGTAATAATTTGTTTCGTACGACGCACCGTTTTTGAGATATTCGTGCTATATTTTGGAAGTTTGCGAACCTATTCAGCCCATGCAGCAAACTATCGTAGGCATACTGCACGCCAGAAACTGCAGTCGGTTACCCCTTACAACCATTAGATAAAGCGAATGAAGCGATTGAAACTTAAAATTTAAAATACTGAGTAAACATCTCCGTAGTAACTTTTTTTTAATATTAACTTACGTTTAAGGGTTGACCCATATAATGCGCTTATGCAATAGTACAGTTAGAGGAAAAGATACTCGCAGAAATAAATTTTATTGTAGCGGTTGGAGAAACTTGAAGAAGACTATATACGTAGGGACTAGCAAAAGTTCCCTTAGTTGGTGTCAATTTAGTAGTTTTTGGAAAAAAAAAATGCATTTCTGTAGCTTATATTCTAACAATATTTATTTCCAAATTTCAGAGCAACAGGTAAATGGAGACGAGAAAGGAAAAATTAGTGACGTAAGCTCGGTTGAAGTTCCACCGCCAACACAGGAAGAAATTCGTTTTGCCATTCTCTTCGGATTTCGACGTCAACTCAAGCCAGTCAAAATTCTGCACCAATGCCAAAATGCATACGGAATAAATGCACCATCTCTTGTTACTATTTCAAAGTGGTTTCGAAGATTCCAGACTCTCCATTTTTATGTGGAGGACGAATCTTGTAAAGGTCGGCCCAAATCCTCGACAGACGATACAAATGTGGCCCTGCTGAAGGCGAAAATTGACGAAGATGCTAGGATGGTACAGGAGATGATAGCGGTTGAACTGGGCTTGAATGCAATGGCTGTAACCTGAAATATTCGAAGAAGTCAGCTCGATGGGTTCCAAAAATTTTTAATCGGAGAGCAAAAAGAAGCTCGTGTTCGTTTTCCTGGATAAGTTTGAAAATGGAGAGTCAAGCTGCTTCAATAAGATCGTTACAGGTGATGAATCTTGGTTTTACAATTACGACCCGGAAACCAAACAGCAGTCCATGGTATGGAGCCCAGAAGATGCAAATCCTCCAATAAAGGTCAAAAATGTCAGCGACAAAAGTTATGATGTCGATGCACTTCACCAGGGCGAAAATGGTCGCCGTCATCCCGCTTAAAACTGGTCAGACAGTCACTGCTAATTGGTATACTGAAACTTGCTCACCACAAGTTTTCCAAAATTTACTAGGACGCCTGCACAAAAAACTAACAACTTTCTTGCGCTCTCGGGCATCAATGAAATTCGCCCAGCACCTTATTCTCCAGATCTAGCGCCGTGTGACTTTTGGCTTTTTTCGAAAATAAAAAAAGATTTGAGGGGAAAAACCTTCACATCTAATGAGGAGATTATTAATGCAGTCAATGTCGAAATCGAAAAGCTCCAAAAAGAGGACTTTGAAAGCTGTTTTGAAAGATGAATCTATCGGCTGAAAAAATGTATTAAAATAAATGGGAATTATGTGGGGAAATTAAAAAAAGATGAAGATTAAATATCTAAACTTAAAATTATTTTTGTGTTTTATTATTCAATCAACTAAGCGAGTCCCCTAAGCTAGTCCCTACGTATATGAAAGATAAATGGTTATCTCCAGTTGGTACTTGTGGATACAACCTTCAGATAAAAAGCAGGACCAAACAAATTAAATGGGTGACTTGGCTCAGTGGTTAAGTGCGCGATTACTGCGTAGGAGGCTCAAGGTTGGAGTCCTGAAAAATACCAACAAGTTTTTACACGGGCCCACCTCTCGTGAACGTCTGACAAACATCCTAGAGAAAAATTGTAGTGAGAAACTTCTCTCAATCGAAAAAATGACCTTCGGACGGCATCAAGCTGTAGGTCTCTCCCATTTGTGTGTAGTTTAGTGCGAATGGCAACAAGAAGCCAGACCTGGCCCTATATGGGCTGTTAGCGCAAAAAAAAGAAACCTTTCCAATCTTAAACTCCTGTATCCAAATGCTCACGTATTAAAAAATCTGTCTCTTCTGCGAAATCTTTCTGGCATCATTTCGGTGCTTATCCGTTTTATACAACCTAGCTACCTTTAATGCTGAATGTGCCTCACCTTTACTAGATCAATGTCACCGTACAGATTCTACAGTTCCGTATTTACACATTCTCCATGTACCGTCAAGACAAAGTTTTTTTGCCTCGAAGATACAAGGCTACTTTTATCTAACTTTAATGAAGTCCACTCTTCTACACCTTACTATTTGGATTGAGGAAATTAGGGTCTTATGCAGCGTCCTGGTGTATTCAGTACAAAGAAACAGAGGCTGTCGTATACTTTGTCTTGTCCTCGTTTATAACTAGATATGCATCTAACTGCTTCTGACTTAATACCAGCAAAAGCGACATATGAGCTATTGGGATGGCGTTACGGGGTTTCGTGCTGCATAATTTATTTTTTCTCAAGTGATGGAGTAAGAGGATAGAGTATAGATGGAAATTAAAGATTAGAGAGGAAAGGTAGAGTTCCTAGCCCATTTTGGATTAGGCGTTGCGGAGAATATGATGTTTACTTGAATTCGACATCTATCTATCATCTTATGGATAGGTTTTTGTGGTTTTCATTAGAAATCGCAGAGCCAATCTGCAAAGTCCTCCTCTGTTATCGAATGTCTGTTGCTTGTTTATTTGTAAATACATACTTATTCACACCTAACCTAAAGGCAGCTGGTATTTTTCGTTTTGCTATTATTGACATATGACTTTTCGAGAGTTTTAAGGACACCCGACCGGCAAGCTTCCTTATGCCTATGCTTTTGGATAATACATAGTTGAATATTCGTAGACGTACATTCTCTTAAGCTAAAAGGTTTTTCAATAAGCACATAAAAATCTTGTATTATATTTAAATAAAACACAGAATAATAGTGCAAAGAAATTTATTCCAAGTGTAGTACACATTTAAGTATAGAATTCGATTTCGTTTATATGACCACCGCGAGCACGTTTGCAGAGATCAATTCTTTGGAGCCAATTTTCTACTATTCTTCCACACATATCGGCCGGAACGTTGGCAATTACGCGTTCAATATTGTTCCTGAGCTCCTATAACGTTGTTGGCTTGTTGTCATAAACCAATGACTTAACGTAACTCCATAAAAAGAAACCCATCGGCGTTAAATCGAATGAGCGAGCTGGCCATTCGACTGGCCCATTTCTCGAGATTACACGATTACCGAACTTCAGGTGTTTTGCATGTGGCACCATCTTGTTAGAAACACATACCTATCACTGATGTCAAGTCCATTCAATTCTGGCCAAAGTAGTCTTCCAACATGGCACGATAGCGAACTCCATTGACCGTAACATGGCGATCATTTTCATCGACGAAAAATCACACCTCCAGCATGAAATCCACACCACACGGTCACTTTTTGTGGATGCAATGGATTCTCTTGAAGCACATGTGGGTTTGTTGCTGTCCAATAACGCATATTTTGCTTATTGACAAAGCCATTAAGCTTCATCGCTGAAGATGATTTTTCGATGAAATTCAGAAGATCCTTCAAACTTTTGCGCTCTTAAATTTGCGACCACTCACAATTTCGGTTGTAATTTTTAATAATTTCCAAACGTTGCTCGTTCGTGAACTTCACCATGATAAATATTGTAATATGCGAGCTACGGCTCGAGTAGATAAAACGATATTCTGTGAAATTTATTTCTTTATTTTCTAGTCTATAGAACAATTCAAGTTCACACTATACTATTCTTCGCAAATTCTTTTCTTACAAGGTCTCTTTCCTCTCCAAATCACTTTATCTCCTTTCAATTACTTAATTCACAAATCCAAACTAATTACTTCTTCTTATTAACTCTCAACTTTCAATTTATCACAAAATTACAACTTCGCCCATTATCACTTTTCTAATCTCTTCGCCACGGTCTTAAAACAACTGCCTCTTCTCGATCGCCATCTGTCCTTATATAGCAGAAGTTTCTGATAGCCAGAAACTTCTAGCAAATTCTTCGACCACTGGAACAAGAAAAATTCTGATGTAAGAATTCCAAGATGTCAATCATTTCTTGCAGTTATAATTCTTTCTTATCCGTGATATTATCCGTCTCTTTCGTAGACATGAACTGTGGAGACTTAACCGCAGACACGAACCTCGAATGAAAAGACACTTTGGAATGGGCTGGAGGAGCGTAGTTATTATTCTACATTATTGTAGCATATTAGGAGATGTTACAATATGTAAACATTGACAGATCATAAAAAAATTTCAAGGGTGCGTTTGTATTAAAATACAAAGTTGTTATGACCCTATTGAAAAACCCCTTACATATACATAGGGTGACCAGATAAGAATGATAGGAAAATAAATTTAAATAAAACCACAACGGTGTGAGATGTCAAATTGATTCTGGATTTATTTTGAAGCTACATTCATGCCATTATGTATGGAATAGAACATCATTTAAATGGCCGCCTCGGCTTCGCTGGCAGTGCTTCAAGCGGTCGGTCCAATTTTTGATAACTCGGTCCAATATGTGCGGCGTTATTCCGACAATAGCGTCCCGAATGTTGGCCTCGAGCTCGTCCAAAGTGGTTGGGTTGTTAGCGCAGACTAAGGAATTGACGTAGCCCCAGAGAAAATAATCGAGGGGTGTCAAGACGCATGATCGCGGCGGCCAATTGATGAACGCTCGTCGTGAGATGACCCAGTCGCCAAATTTTTCCTTCACCACTTCGAGCATTGCGTCGCTTGTATGGTATGTAGCGCCGTCTTGTTGCAACCACAGCTCGGATATATCGATGTTGTCGAGCTCTGGCCACAGAAAGTCGGTTAACATCGCTCTATACCGAGGGCGATTGACGGTAACGGTGTCTCCTTCCTCATTTCGATAGAAATAAGGTCCGATGATGCCAAAAACCGAACCAAACAGTCAATCTTTGTGGATGCATTGATGCTTGGTCGAACACTTATGGATTGTGGTCGCTCCAATAATGGTAATTTTGCTTGTTGACATAGCCGCTGAGCTAAAAATGGGCCTCGTCCGAGAAAATAATTTTTTATCCAAAATCCAGATCTCCGGCCAACATTTCCAGCGCCCAATTAGCGAACTCACGGCATTGTCTATGGTCGTCTGGCTTCAATTCTTGCGTCAGCACAATCTTATACGAATGTAGGCCCAAATCCAACCGCAAAATAATCCTGGTTGTCTCTCTGGCGATGCCCAATTCAGCTGATCGGCGCCGAATAGGGTGAACACCGAGAGTGTATTCTTTGTTGGTTGCAGCAATCTGTCTGAGTCAGACTAAGAAGAGTAGAGGAAGGTAATAAATTTGATCGAAGATTGGATTTGTTTAGTCCCATTTTGCTTAATTTGAAGCCCATATGCGGGGAGAGCTATTTGTAATACAGAAATTTGTAATAGAAGTTACTGTGACACTTACAGCCTTGGAAAAAAGCATTAGACACCCCCATATACTTTGTATTAAAATACAAAGTTGTTATGTCCCTATTGAAAAACCCTTTACATATAGTAATAGTCCAAGCCGATTTTGGAACCTCGGAACGTTTGACCATCATGTACACTGGAGGAGTGTATTCCATTTATCGCAATTCGTTGTTGAAATGACTGCCAAGTTGCCTCATGGATATAAAAATGCGGGAACTTTGTACTATACCCTATCAAGTTTCGCCCCACTGAGAAGTCGAAAGTTAGAAGTTGTATCGTGCAGGCAGTATTTTTCGAAAGTGATCTTTCAGATTTTAGCTTTGAAATTGGTAATTTTTCTTCGAGAAACCTTCTCTGGAGGTGTGAGCACTTCCTCCAAAGAAGAGAACTCAAGTGTTTCAGCTTGTAAAGCACAGGACGCCACAACTTGTCGTACGACTTCCCACAACGATAGTCTACAGCAAATCAAAATTCAATATTATGGAATATTAAACGTTTTTCTTCTGTTTATTAGAATATATTATTACTACACGAATTTTTTTCTTTTCTCTTAAATAAAAAATATATATCACTTAATAAATAGAAATACAATTAGTTTTATCTTATATAACTGAAAACATTGTGTGTGCCTTTTTTGTAAACCGCAGTAATATTTTTACTAATGCGCACAGTCAGTTATCCGATGGCGCGCCATCCATCAATACGTCGGATGAGCCTTACAGTGATCCTGTTATGACTTAAAATTAAGTGTTGTTAGCCTTCAAATTCGACAAAAAAATCAGTTAGCGTTTGTTAATCTCTCTCTTTCTTTCGCTCGCTTAGTTAGTTTTTTTTCTATTGCCATGGTTATGCTGGTGGTTGCTAACTCCATTGGATTTTCTAGCATTGTTTTTCTCTACCGCTGAAGGCATTTCTGGTTCTATCAATTCAATAGCACAACGTCTAGGAAACCATCCACGAATTGCACCCTTTCGCTTAGATTCTTTGCCTTCTTCTTCGATGACACGCTCTCCAAATAGCCAGTGCTTGCGGAAACGTGTGACTTTCACAACATCGCCAGGAACTAAACGGATTCTAGCTTCATCGGTACACGGCGGAGACATACACACACGGAATCCTTGAGAGAATAGAGGAAGAAAACGTCCAGTCGCTGGGCGGATTACCTTAAAGGTTTTAGTTCTCGCACGTTTTTCTAACTTCTGAGCCAATTGTTCTCTCTGGGAGAAAGTTTTCATATAGAAATAACATTATGAAGGTTAAAAAGTTTAACCTACCGTAAGAGTGTATTGATCACAAGGCTCTACAACAGGCCAGTAGACTCCATCACCAATTGGAGCACACGAAAAATTTAAAACTTCATTTACATTGTTCCTCGCTCCCAAGTCATAGGGGTAGACGAAGGCATCTTCTTCGGAACAGTTATTGCGTCGGTACAAGGCCTTCTCCACTATCCAGCTTTCTATGCCAGTTTGGTTGGTTACAATTGATTTTAACTGAGATGCGGGGAAAAATCTCTTAACCCTAAAAACAAGCACTGGTAAGGATAAAACTTACTTGGAAGTACAACAACATTCCCAAAGCAATAACAACCCCAATGGCTAGGCCCAAGCTAAAGATGCAGAAAATTATACTAGTCAAACCAAACTGAACGGTGGCAAGATAGTGCATCCCATGTGTAAGGTACCAATAACGATGAATGCCACGGTAAAAGGAACATGTCAATATTATAGCAGCTTGGAAGCTGCCAATAATTGAGAAAGCAAGGAAATATGTGAAGTAAGCATGATTTGCCCAGCCAACGCAATTATTTATCCAAGGACAGTGATGATCCATCTTTTTTACGCAACGATTACCTGTGTGGGAATAGAATGATTGATTACAAGGGTATACAAGGGATTTATGTATATAGTACTTACACTTTTTGCAATGATGAGCACGTGGTGCCTTAAATCCTTCACACTCTTTGCAATACTGGAGGTGCTGTTCGTCCTTTTGATTCTGGAAATACCAGAAAAGAATGGAGTAAAAAATTCAAAAGATAAATTTAAAGGGCTAGGTTTGGTAGGTGGGATGATGTTAATGCCGCCGAGTGTTCGATTTTATAAACGTTGTAATGCCGATGAAAGTTTAGATCAGCAGTTACCATCGCCAACAGCCGTGCAGCAGTGGATAGAGTTGTGCGATCTTGTGCGATCGTGTGTGGTCTACTCAGTACAGGGGCAGGGATTCGTTTTTTCTTCTATTTTCATTTTCCTGTATTTGGGAAATATGTTCAAAGAGATGGATAACATACTCGTATACGCATTTTTAAATCAACCAACAGGAATACATGTTTATTCGTAAGGGCCGACGAGGCATTTTTTTATAATCCTCGGAAGTGGATATTTTCATTTTCATGCAACGAGCGAGGCCGCATGGGTTAATTACTAATTGTGATCACAATTGAGTCTTTTACTCAGTACTGTAAGAAACAATGTTTGTGAATGTTTCTGATGATTCTGAGCGGCTTGAACAGAAACCTGCATTGAGTCGAAATCTGACAATAGCAGGCAGGTTCCTTCAGATACTGTTCGACCTTTTGGTTTTAAAACCAAGGATATTCTTAAACATAACAGAGAGTATTTCCGAAGGCTAGTGCCTCACTACTGAATCAGATATCATGTCAACAGAATAACAGGAGAAACTGCTCCGCTGGAACACTCATACTCAACACTGATCTGTTGTACTTCAAGGAAGCAATCTTCGAGGAGGCTCTTCAGTGATGAGGAGCTTAGGTGATCAGCTCTCACCTTATCAAAAGTATAGTGGCCCGTAAGAACGCCTGCAGTCTTTTCTACTGAAAGACAGTAAGATCGCCGTTAAGCATTCGTTTAGTATGTCTGTATGCTGGAGCGACATGCCTCATACGTTTGAGTTTATAGGAATCCCAGCCGTCAATGGAAACCTTGACTACGAGAATTAATTTCTGGATAAGTTCAGCCGTGCGACCAAATTCAGGGAGTTCTTGTATTATCGAACTATTTCACTTCACAATATAGTTCATAGCCATTAAACCCATATAAGTCTGCGCTTGGAAAACAGACACATGTTTGCGTAACGAGAAGTGAGCTCAATGTTGACGTCCTACACGAAAACAGCAGCACCAGACCCTCTTGACTGGTTTTGGAGTTCTTTCTTGGCTCAAATTTTGGCCAGAGCCAATCCTGAACGCGAGGAAAGTTGATTTTTAATTTACGCAGCAGTTAAAGTTCTGGTATCAGCATATCCATAGATAATTATTATCACACAAGGTCATCAAAACTCCAAAGCGGATTACAGGACAAGTCACCTCCTTCTGGGTGGCAGATAGCTCTGATAGACTTCCTCATGCTATAAATGTCAAGTAAAGGCGAGTTTCATCAATGTTAAATTGCAAAGAGAAAATGGCTGACAGAGGAGGAAAAAGTAAAATTAATTTTTTTCGAAGAGTCAGTTACTCAACGAGGAAAATAGCTGAAGAAATGTATCGATCGGACAGAGTGGTGCGAGATTACATACGGTTTGGTGAAAATTACAGCACGCGTAAATCTCCAAAGGGCAATACCAAGCTTACTAATAGGCAAACAAATCACATTGTGGTTGAAGCGACTAAAATCCGTCTCCATGCTTCGCAAATAATAAATTAAACTTGCCTGTAAGCAATCGTCGTTTTCAGCAAATTTTAAGAGCCAATCCGCGTGTGGTTTTCAAAAAACCTTCACAAAAACCACTACTAAACCAGTATCACAAGGCAGCTCGACTAGCATTAGCTAGAAACCACATGCTTTGGAACGCAGTGATTATATTTTTCGACGAATAAAAATTTAATCTCGGCGGTCCTAGAAAATTCAGCAGGAACTTCAAGGGTGTTATGGTATGGGGCGCTTTTTGCTATTGAGGAAAGTTGCCTTAAGCTTTATTTCCACCCAAATGAATTCCAAAATGTACACGGAAATGTACTACTTCCATTTTTAGAGGCCGTCTTCGATGAAAGAGGTTTTACAAGGTGGGGCAAAAGTAATGTGAACTGGCTTCCATTCTGTTAGAAATGAAAAAAATTGGGCTCTGTTTTCACGAAAAGTTTTGAAAGTGTAAAATTGATGACATTAAGTTGAAAAAATGATATCGGTCAAATGACCACCTCTTCAGGAGATGCACATTTATGTTTGTTCGCATTTTGAATTGTTGCTCGCAAAACATCTGGCTTCAAATTGGTGATTTCTCCTTCAGTGTCCGCTTTCAAGACTGGCAAAGTTTGTGGTTTGTTGTGGTAAACGCGAGATTTCAAAAAGCCCCAAAGAAAGAAGTCTGGCGCGGCAGATTTGGCCATCTGACCGGCCAGTTCAAATTGGTCAAATACGAGTAAGCAGTAACAATAATTCTGCGTTCTTCAGGTGTGTATCGCTCCATTGCTTGTTGTCAACTAATTCTCCATTTTTCTACAACATAAATGTCAAAGCACAATGACATTTGACGCCATTTGCAAAAATTATGGCACATTCACATTATGACATTGCTTTTGCCCCACCTAGAATTTCTGCCCAAGATAACGCTGCTATCCATGTGTCGAAGTATGTTAAGGAGTGATTTTCCTCCAAAGATATTAATTTACTTGAGTGGCCGGCACGTAGCCCTGATATGTGTCTTATTGAAAACCTTTGGGGTATAATGGCAAGAGATGTTTATAAAAATTGACGTAATATCCCACAGTGGCTTCGTGGGAAAAACCGAAGAGACTACACAGCAAGAGCGACAATAGAACGAGAACGTAGGTCCATTTTACGCGAAGCTTCAAATTCTACTGCGTCTGCTCGCAAAATAAAGGAGAAAGTTGGAACTTCAACCAGTGTTCGTAGAGTGATCAAATCTCCGACGGCAAAAAGTGAAGAAAAAACCACATTTATCAGATTGTAACACAAGTATTGCGCGATTTTTTCGGGGGTTATTTTCCAATTGCCATAAAATGCACAAAACTAATTTAATGCTGAAACTGTTACTGAAATTAGTATTTGGTATATATTGCTCATTCAGTCTGCGAATTTCGTTTTTTACATCAATGTAAGCATTTTTAACTGAATTTTCAAATGGATGTATCGAAAGAGCATATTCGGCATATTTTATTGTTTTTGTTCCGGAAAAAAACAGAATGGAAGTGAAGCCACTAGAGAAATCCAAAATATGTATGGAGAGGGTGTTCTCAGCGAGTCCAAGTGTCGGTTTGCAAAGTTTAGAAATGACAATTTTAACCTAAAGGATGAACCTCAGGCCAAAATAGCTAGACGATGACCTCCTGAAGTCCATCGTCGAAATCCCACTGTTACGGTAAGGCAACTCCCAAGCGAACTCAACGTAAGCCATATTACCATCCATGGACACCTAAAAAATATGGGAAAGGTCATAAAGTTAGTAAAATGAGTACCACACCACCTATCGCAAAATAGTCTTCAGCAAAAAATCGAAGTTTGAACTACGCTTCTGTCGCGTCACAATCAACAGCCGTTTTTGAACCGAATCATTACCGGAGATGAAAAATGAGTTCTTTACAATAACATTAAACGTCGCCACCAATGGCTTAGAAGACAGACCAGCACGACATCCTACATATGGTGAGATGCTGACGGAATAATCCATTTTGAACTGTTGGCTCATAACTAGACTATCACCGCAGAAGTCTACCGTCAACAAATTAAAGTCGGCACTAGAACAGAAACTGCCAGGTCTGGTTAATCGAAAGGGTGCTCTATTTCATCAGGACCACCTCTTACAGCTAGGACCACCTTCACACAGTTACAGGAGTTCGGTTGGAAACAAATGGTGCATCCTCGCCTTATTCTCCCGATTTAGCACCTTTAGATTTCCACTTGTTCCGAAGTCTGCAAAACTTCTTTGATGGACAAAATTTTAGATCTCGGGATGATGTCCAAGAGGCTCTTGGCGTATTTTTTTCATCAAAGGCAAACAATTTGTTTAGTGACGGCATTAAGAAGTTGCCTGAAGCAGAAGTGTTGTCTAATGAAGGTAATTACATTGACGACTAAATTTTTGCATCTGGTGCAAATTATTTAACATTAAATTTGATATTTCAGCGTCAAACAGATCGTAGATTGCAATTTTGCTGGGCCCATTTAAGCTGAAAGGAAGATTGGAAATTGTTCCGACGAGAACAAATTTAATTTGGATGGCTCTGATGGCTTTCAATATTACTTTCACGATTTGGGGAAATCAGAGTTGTTCCTGTCACATCGTCAGTCATGGTATTGGCTGCAATTTATACAGGGTGGGCCATTTAAACCTTCGACATCTGGCAACCCTATAACGTCGATATCTGTTTTCAGAGCAGGTTATGACAGCCCGCGTTCGAAGCATCAGTCCAAGCAAATTTGTGCCATGGAACAGTACACGCCACCACAACGCGCTGTTATCGTGCAGTTTTACAAACATGTTCTCAATTGTGAAAACGCAACGTGTGTATCGTGCAAAAAATCGAGTGAGGGAAGTGCCTTCAGACCACACCATCAGGCATTTACACCAACAAATTAATGGCCACCGACAATCTTGGTAATCCCAGCAGCCATCAAGGCCGACGACGTCCAAGGCGGTCTGATGAGAACATTGAGACTGTACAGGCCAGTGTTGAGAGATCACCTCGCACGTCTCTCCGAAGCATAATTCGCGGTGATTTGAAGTTATTCCCGTACAAAATTCAATTAACGCATCGACTTTTACCGATCGACAAGCCACGTCGATTGGATTATGCGAATGTTGTGGTGAACATGGCTCAAATCGACGATGATGTTGGAGCAGCCGTAACCGTCAATGGAGAGCGGTACGTCTCTGATAACGACCCTGATAACGCCATGGACTACTATTAGTTCCAACAGGATGGCGCCACAGCTCATACAGCTCGAGCTACGATCGCTTTATTGCGTTCCTTGGACGCCTAATTTCGAAAAATTGTGATTTTGACTGGTCTCTGCGATCACCCGACTTAATGCCTCCAGACTTCTTCCTATGGGGTTATTTGAAGTCCAAAGTTTATGTCAACAAGTCACAGACCCTAGAAGCTTTGAAATACGACATACGATAGAAAATGGCCGCTATTTAGCCCGAAACACTTCGAAAAGTAATGGGAAATGCTAAAAAAAACGAGCACATTGCACCATTCGCTCTGGCGGCGACCATTTACACGATATCATATTCAAAAAGTGATCAGAACAAATTTGCAAGGTTCAAAATAAACGAAAAATTACTTCACAGCAAATAATTTGTATTTTTTTTTAATTATTACCAAAAAACATCCCAAAGGATTAAATGGCCCACCCTGTATTAGCACTGCATTATGATTAAGGCCGAGGGTAATCAAATGACCGGTAGTGTATGTAATTTACTGATTTATCTATGAATTTTGAAACATACATAGCTCCAAAGCAACAATCTTATACTGGATTTATCATTGTGCAATTTAAGGCTGAAATCAGTTTCAGTTTCGTATATAGTTCTCTGACCAACCGTCCAGAACCTTATCGAAGTCCTTGAAGACAACAAAACATAAAATATTCCAAAACAAAACATTTGAATAAAAATTAGATTCCTATACATACTCGTATTGTTCAAAAGCACTCCGATATTTCCAACGTTAAACTCTTTCGCCTGCAATTGCCAAAAAGTCAGAAAACCGCTCTTAATATTCGCGAATTAAATCGTAAATCGCAAAATAACACAATTATTGTCGCACGAAAACTCCCCTCTCATAACCTTAATCTGGTGAAATAATGTTCAACATCCGTTTTCCGACAAGCGGTCAGTGGATCCTTATCGTTCAGCTCAAATCGTCGGACTTAATTACAACCACCTGCCGTGTGTGCCGCCAGCGGACTAGCAATAATAGTAACAAAAAAACCTGACCAACAAAAATAACAAAAGTAACAACGTCAAACAAGGAGTTCACCCAAAAGGCCACAAGAATCACGTTAAGGAAACTTCGATTACTATCGCAGTAAAAGTACGTCTAGTACATGTTTATAGCTTCTCCTGGCGATTATTCAATTATCAACATGTAAGGTCAAAGGCAAAACGATTTGCATAAATTTCTAACAAATAAACACTGGTAAGGCGGTGGTTACTTTATGATTGAAAAAAAAGAAAAATGCCGTTAAACATCCGAATGAATTCCGATTGCACGTAATTAAATTGCGCGAAGAAAGATGAATGTAAAAGGAATAAGGAAATGTGATGTGCTTATGGTTAGCGAAACAAAGCTATCCCAGAAGCACAAATTGGGGCACAATAAATACAATATTGTCAGAAGAGACCGACCCAACTCGACATAAGGAGGAGGTGTTGCTATCTTCATACGCAAACAACTGCAATTTAAAGTAGTGTACAGTGAAGTGCAAAGGTTCCAGGAGCTGGAAGCGTGTATCGTGTGCATCCCTCTCCGTAGTGGAAAGAGGATGTACTTGGTCGCACTCTATGCACCTGAAGCTATTCAATCTACTTTAATTATTTCAGAGCTCGAGACACTTTTTCGATTCCTAAGGCTGGAGTCTGAGGAGAATTATTTCATCATGGCCGGAGATCTTAATGCCAAACATAGAGATTGGGGAAATAACGCACCTAATCCTAGAGGGAATCTACTATTCAATTGGTGGGGTCGAGTATGAACTCGATTTGAAAGCTACAGATAGTCCGTCGTTTCCTAGAAGCGGCTCCTACCTGGATCTTATGCTGTTCGACAACTTACCGATATGGACCGACAAACTTTAAACTGCCTGCACACATTTGTGTATGACAGTGACCATTGCGGACTCAGTGCCGTAATAACGATTCCCAACGAAATTGCGGAGTTGGAGGAGTTTGTCCAAACATATTCCTACAATTATAGTAGGACGCGTTGGACTCGCTTCTCCAGAGTTTTGACAAGAGCACTCTCTTCGAATTCGCTCTACCCACCGTCCAATAGGAATCTGTCAAACGAGGCAATTGACTGGTACCTAAAACAAATGGACGAGACAATTAAACGAACTATGGACAATACGATACCTCGGTATCAACATACTGACAATACAGACATATTCCGCAATGCAACAATTGACTCACTAGACCAACACAAAAGTAGACTGCTGTCGAGACTAAAAACCTTGTACAGACAGTTTACTGACAGACAAAACTCGGAGGTTAGGACGCTGAAGTCGTTGATTAAAAACCTTCAGAAATTGATCAGGGAAAACTACAGACTTTCTGTAAATTTGCATTGGAACAACAAAATTCGGGATGTAAAATCCAACAACCCGAGTATGTTCCCACAAATAAAGGTGAAGCTCCAAGCGATCTTTGAATCATTGAGAAGAAAGAAATCTATGGGAATCGACGGAGTGTCGAACATTGTGCTTCGACATCTCCCTCTAAAAGCCACTCTGTTTAACAATGCGCTGAATAATGCACATTATCCAGCGCACTGGAAAACAGCAGTGATACAACCTATCCCCAAAAGAGGTAAAGACACCTCCAATCCGGCAAATCCCCGGTCGATAAGTCTCCTTGCGAACATCAGGAAGGTATTCGAGAAAGTTATCAATAGAGCCCTGCTTAAGTGGACTGAGAACAATAATATAATTCCGGATAACCAATTCGGTTTCAAGGCGGGGCATGATACAATACATGCCGCGTCTAAACTGGTATCGGATATCCAATGGAACTAAAGCAAGAACCAATGCACGGGTGCATGCCTGATTGACTTGGAGAAGGCCTTCGATACCGTATGGTTAGAGGCACTTTTCTACAAGCTGAGCAGGCTGGGCATAAGCACCCCTCCACTGCTGTACATACTTTATAGCATGCTCACCAGTAGACAGTTCATTGTCAAAAATGGCAATGTGACCTCTGCTGGAACATTTCAAATCAAAAACGGTCTGCAACAAGATCCTTTTCAACATTTACACGAACGATCTCATAGGATCACTTCACCATGCCATAGCGTACGCAGACGACTTGATCGCGTACAGATCAGGACCAAAAATCGAGGTCATAGCACTGCTCTTGCAACGTGACTTCGATAGGATTCAGCGATATTGCTGAAATCGGAAACCATTCTTTTAGGACGCCGTTGTCTGGAGCCTCTTGGGATGCCAGAAAGAATTGGCGAAAGTTCTCAATCGTTGGACCGCACGGACAGCCACTTGCGAGTCGAAGTGTAGTCAGATACCTAGGGTTTTAGTTAGACCAATATCTATATTTTAACAAACATATAGATGCTGCTCTGGCCAGAAGCAGAGGTGCTTTTTTACAAAGAGAATTTTTTAAAGCAAGCAACTCGATGCAAAGGTAAAAGTAATCTGCTACATGGCCCTCATTCGGCCCATGCTCGTATATGGATGCCCCGTGTGGTTCAACGTGGGAGCAAGCTTCTTGGAAAAGATTCGGGTGTTTGAGCGGGCTTGCCTTCATTTATACAGAACACCAAAGTCCCATTACATAAAATTCTATCCCAATGAGGTCCTTTGCAACAGGGCTAACCTAATAAGAGTGGATAATTTCGTTATCAAGCTGATTCGAAGGCACATTGCAAGAGCAATGTGCTCGACGAACAACCTGATCTCCGGGGCCTATTACCATAATTACGAGTATCACGAGACACTACGCCTTAAAGGCTCTGTTCCCCGGAGGCGTTCCTCTATTTTGATGAGAAGGGTCTGATCCAGGACAGATTGGCAGTGCCGCTAATCTTCCACGTTGCTTGAACAGCTGTGGATAGGCGACTCAACTACGACAGAGACGTTTTAGCCGTTTAAGATTTAGTTTAAGGTAGATTTTTAACTTTTATATAAGAACACAAATAAATAAGTTCATACGAGCATACTAAGTTTTTTCAATTGAGTAAACATTTTCCTTAGTAGTAATAGTTAATGCAATAATAAAATTAATAAATAAATAAAGTTAGTTACGTCGAAAGACATAGTATTAAGTATTAGGTTTAGCTTAGTACCGCACAGGGCCAGTAAGTTAGAATAAGATAGTTAAGTTAGTTAAGCTAGTTTTAAGGGTTTTTTTCTAGCAATAAGTTTAGTGAATTACCCAATAAAAATGCATTAAAAATTAAATTAAATGAGGAAATGTGGTCGACAGGCGATAGCATGCGGTATGTGTATTCTGCGGTTACACCTTGTCTGATACCATCTAAAAAGAAATACGAGGGTGGGTCAATAAGTCCCTGAAAAATTAAATAAGGAACACTCTTTTCGGTATAAAAACATTTTATTTTTCAACATAGTCTCCTTTTAGCTCTATATACACTTCATCCAACGTTTCTCCAATTTTTTGATGCCCTCCAAATAATACGATTTCTCGAGCCCCTCAAAATAAGTGTTTGTTTCAGTGATGACCTCTTCATTCGATCCAAATCATGGGGAATATGCTGGATGCGGGAGGAGTTCGTAGCCTAACTCATGGAATTTTGCCATTGCGACTGCGGACTTGTGCGCCGGTGCGTTGGCCTGGTGAAAAAGAACTGTTTCTTCGCCAAATGCGGCCGTTTTTGCTTCAAATCGGCTTGGAATTGATCCAGCAGCTCTGAACACCTTAGAAGTTGTTAAACGAATGCGTTTGTTGTCAATTGTGAGCAAACGCGGCACCCATCTTGCGAAAAGCTTTTTCATGTCCAAATATTTATGTAAAATCGAAATTGCTGAGCCATGTGATAAGCCTGTGGCCTCTTCAAGCTCGCGCACTTTCACTCGCCGATCGTCCATTATCAAACCATGGATTTTGTCGACCATTTCTGGTGTGGTGACCTAAATTGAGCGACCAGAACGTTCGGCGTCACTTGTGCTTGAACGACCGCACCGACATTGACTAAACCAGTGGTGAATGGTTCCAATCAATGGTGAAGAGTCCCCATAATATTTGTCAAGCTTTTGTTTGGTTTGCGTGATAGTTTTTTCTCGCAAAAAATAGTGTTTAATGAGCACTCGAAATTCACTTTTTTCCATTTTAACGAGAATGCTAGTAGGCGTCTATATAAAATGGCTGCCACAACAAAACTATTTGACAGATCTGTCTGAAAATTTGAGTGCGTTCTTTTGAAAGATGATTCTTGACAAAAAAAAAAAAATTGATCCAAGGTGACGACACAATTTGTGTTAATTTTTAGGGACTTATTGACCCAACCTCGTATTTAAAAGGAAGCTTATTGAATATGTTCAGACTATGGCTTTATAAAGCTAAATAAAGTACATTCATTCAATCATTCTCTTTAGTGTACTCCAATAAATACAAATAAGGGGAAAAAATAGTTTACCGCTTCTTTGTAATAAGACCTTCTTTTCATAGAACTTATTGGTGGTCTTAAACTTACGAACGGTAGTGTAGTACATATGTAATACGGCTTCACATATGTATTTATTTTGATAGTGCCCAAAAGTGCTATAGATGAGCACTTTAAATTTAATTATTTCCCCTTCCACATTTAACCGACCTAGAGTAATTTCACGGGCAATGAGCGTACACTATCAACATCAACTACCCAAAACGATTATTATATCTGATAAGAATCTCGACAATACAAATATTTAACATCAAAGGAAAACACAACTCACCTTCGGTTTCCAACCCTTGGGCAAAAAGCCAGGTCCTGTCAACGTTGCCATAACGTAATTGAATGTCGCTATCGAGGAGAACAATAGGAAAATGGACTGATTCAGGAATCCACCCAGACTTTGATTTGGCGGCCACCACATGGAGTTCATGTACAGCGTCATAACAGTAATGCATTTGATTATACCTGGAAATAGCGGTGGAATATTACTGTAGGCTTAGAGCTGCTTTTAATTGAATGCGAATGGGAGGATAATTAGGTTGAGGGAGGAATATTTATTGGGTGGGACCGGCGCAGGAAACGGAGGAAAAATAGTAATTTTGCACGCAATGTTTTGGCAATATTCCCCCTTTTCTTTTTTATTAATGAAATCGAGCTGAACAGAGGAAATGGTTTTCTTTAGGGCACAAACGAAGATGCGTAGTTTATATTAAACATTACAAACTAAGTCAAGAATGAGTGACTTAAGTTAACAATAAGATTCGGTTTGTTCATCGAGAATCCGGCGAGGCAGTTGAATGAGACTACTTACTTAGTGCTATTATTGGTCCCCAATGGAGGAATCGTCGAAATCCGGCTATGTTAGCACTCATAATTTTGTGTTTTTTATATTCCCCATGAACTGTAAGGAATTACTAAGAACTGTACTTTAATTTATCTTTTAATGCAAATAAAAATGTGGAAACGACGTCCAAATCAACACGCTTTTCAAAAATGACTGAACGATTTTGACATGATACAAAAAATTTCGTTGTAACTGTCAAAATTTCGAAAAGTCAAATTCAACGAGGTACTTTTGGAATATGGAGCAGTAAAAGCAGTAGTATGGTATTTTTGTAATTAATCTAGGACATTCTTCTTATTTCAATAAAACTAGCTGACTTAGCAGTTTGTTTGATTGTAAATTACACTTGTTGTGAACGTTTTGAGGCATATATTCCTAATCACTTTTTGAAGAGCTTTTAAAGAGCAACATATCTCCGGTACAACATTTTGATGTACCTCCTACAGTCTTTGCAGCGTTCTAAATTTTCCATTCATCAAAAAAAATTGTTCACGACTTGCTGTACGTATGCATATGTTTAACCTCAGAGGTAATCTTAACGTTCACAATATTACGCTTACGATGGTTTATGGTAGATTTACATGGTCACGCAACTGAGTTATGCATTTAAGGCTAGATAATGCACAGCGAAAAAACAGCATCTGGTAAGGGACAGCATTATGTATTCCAACGAATATTCCATCTCACCAAAAATTGTGCTTAAAGAACGAAGTGCAATTTCGTTGGAACTCGTAATGCTGTCCCTTACCAGTACCGAATTTTCGATATGCATTATCATCAAGTTCAAAAAACAGTGGAGTTGTATGAAAATATGCATATAGAAAAGGGATATCTACACGGCTTGGTCCAATTTCCTCTTCAGTGGATGATTTCTCTTTCACCTACTAAATATTCTCTGTTGGGGGATCGGATACACCACAAAATATCAAATGAAACTTTAAATGACTTATGGGAAATCTGCGCATATACGTATATGTATATGTATGTCGGAAGACGCAACTCATAAACTGGTTATCTTTTGGTGCAATCGGGTTAAATAATTTTGCAAAATGTTTTGCATTGAGACTTGAGAAAATTAAGTTGCATTTTTAAGATGCATATGTTCACACAAAACAAAGAAATGTACCATCTTCTCGAATGTGTGTCTTTCTTTGACAGTGCAACAAATAAAGAACTGCATCTGAGTCACGACACTGCCACTCGGCTTGCTAATCCTTGGTACAAAATGCAGTTAGTTGTCAAATTTGAAAACGTAAAATATTATGTACAATGTACAAAGGGGAATAAATGTTTTTATTATGAATTTTTTTAGAATGAGTTATTTACCTCTGGGTTTTTTAAGATAACCTTTCACTCTGTTGAAATTAAAGTTCTAAACCAGCTTTCACTCATAAATCGCACTTGTTTATTTACTTATATCTTATGTATATTCCACAGCTCAGTTTTCTTTTCTAAATTTTTCATATCACTCATTTTTCGTAACATCTTCAATTTATTTTTCACCTCCAAATTTAATGAACATAAATAGAAAAAGGTAACTTCCACGTTTCAATTTATAACCGTCAAATTTGCAGCGCTGCAAGAAGTTGAGATGAATTGAATGTCACGATCCACTCCGCAGCCTTAGACTCATAATGTGATGCGGCTACTCAGACGCACATTCGGATCAGCCGAACGTCAATTTTATTTATTTTTCATTGTCTTTCAATTATTTTGTATGATGACGGTTGGTTGGCTCAACGTCAAATGTCGGATCGTATAGGAACAGAAGCACGTGGATCATTCGTAGCAGGGTAAAAAATGTACTACGCAAAATGCGGCGAAATGATAGTAGAAAAATTAAGTCGAAATCGATCAGCTGTTTGAATGTTTATTTCTCTTAAATTGTAAATAAGATCTGATCAAAACAACAATATAAAAAATTCTTCAGGCAAAAATTCGTTCGGACATACAGGGTTCCGTTAGAAAGATGCTTTAAAACTGATTTTTTTTCGGGCGCTCGTTCAGGACACGTGGGAGATCAATATGATGTAAATTATTCTGTACTTACAAAAAAAAATCTGAAATCTCGCAATCGGGGGTATCGAAATCATATTCATCGTCATTGATTCCGAAATGCTCTATTACCGTGACTTTGTTCAGGTCTCTAGATCAAGTACTTTAAAGACGTAGAAGGGGGTGACACTCATCTTTCGCAGACATTTCTCCACAAGGCGCACATTTAAAACTTTAGTTCGAAAATATGTTTTCGGATTCTACTCAAAAAGATCTTTTTATCGATTTTTGTCTATATTGAAGGCACCCCCCAAATAACTCTTTTCTGAAATACGGTACCGGCTTGACTTTGCGTTATTATTTTATAGGACTTGTGAAAAAGTTATGAATATAACTTGACGGTCGATCCCTCTTAATCTTAATTGTGGATTTACATGGTCACGCAAATGAGTTTTACATTTAAAGCTATACCGGCACCGAATTTATACTTCATTCTTTAGGCAGAAAGCACAGTTGTGGATTAGAGAGAATATTGACCTCACTCTAGCTCTGGAATTAGCATGGATGGTTAACCACGAGTTTTCTTTTCTAGCTTTCTGTGTATTGTAATATGCGAGCTACGGCTCGAGTAGATAAAACTTTATTCTGTGCGATTATTTCTTTATTTTCTAGTCTATAGAACAATTCAAGTTCACACTATACTATTCTTCGCAAATTCTTTCCTTACAAGGTCTCTTTCTTCTCAAATCACTTTATCTCATTTCAATTACTTAATTCACAAATCCAAACTAATTACTTCTTCTTGTTAACTCTTAACTTTCAATCTATCACAAAACTACAACTTCGCCCATTATCACTTTTCCAATCTCTTCGTGCGGTTCGAAAACCAACTGCCTTGCCTCGATCGCCATCTGTCCTTATATAGAAGCATTTCTGATAGCCAGAAATTTCTAGCAAATTCTTCGACCACTGGAACAAGAAAATTCTGATGTAATAATTCCAAGATGACAATAATTTCTTGCGGTTATAATTCTCTCTTAATTCCGTAACGTCGTCTTAGATATTATCCGTCTCTTACCGTGGACACGAACTGTGGACGCGAACCTCGAATGAAAAGACACTCCGGAATGAAATAATGCTCGAATGAAAAGACACTTCGGAATGTGTTGCATAGTTGTTGGAGCGTAGTTATTATGCTACATTATGTTATCTTGACCATGTAAATCCATCATTAATCGCGATCAATTTTGGTCTGTCACGAGTATTATGGCGTTTTCTTTTCAGAAATACCCACAAAGTGAGAGCATTGGATACTTTCAATTCAGTTCTATACAATATTTGTTAAAAAACGTAGCCCCAGCCATAATAAGCTGCTAGGTCGTAGTGCCATGTTGCCTAACGAGCTGGATCTGCTCAAATCGGAATCGTTCTGTTCGGAGCTAACTGGCTATAATAGCTACCTATTAAATTCTTTGTCATAAAATAAACGTTCTTCCGACGTTCCCTCGATTTTTATTATCACCACAATCTAGTACAATTACTATTTCATTATTTCAATCTACTACAACGATGTTACATACGAATTTCGCATCCGACATTTCCATTTCGATCTAGTCGCCCTCATAATTTTTTGGTGCATAGTGTTAGGTAAAACGTCAATAATTTGCATTAATTGTTGCGTTTTCTTTGTATAAATTTATTTTTCTTATTTACGAATATTGCTTCTCATTTGTAGAAAAGTAAAACTTTTCATTAAACATTCAGCGACAAAATGGTTTAGTAAAAGACTGCATTCGTGTCAAATGGCTTTGGATTTAAAGTGGAAAATCTTCGTTTACTTCTAATGTAGAACACTTTTAGGCATTTTCCCCGAAATTTTCTTAACCGGAGATTTTGACAATATTATTTCTACGAAATATACACACCTATTGTAATTATTACCAGCATATAAATAGGAAAAGTGGCATTGGAGAGTTATCAGCGGCAATGTAAGTAGACTTGTAACATTTTTCAATTGATGTGTCAACCAGTAATCTTATCTCCCGTATCCCGTACACCGATTCTGTCACCAAATACTATACTTTCTCCGAATCGTGGGGGGGAAATCTATGATTTTAATTAATTTATTTATTTTATAAGTATGCAATATAGGATTACAAACAGAAATACAATTTTTTTTTAGAATCGATATGAATAAAGGCGCAACAAGTTTTGTTATTTAGTCATCATCGACAGTACAGTACATTCCAATCCCAGTCGCCATGTTTGCTTTATTTTTTTCATCAATCATAATCGCTCTCCTTACTTTGCTCGCATCTAGGGACAATAGTAATAAAAAAGAAGGGCCTGAAAGTAGGCAGCTTCTAGAGTCCTAAAGGACACAGGAATTATGATTAGAAAATGAACCAAATTTCAAAAATTTCTAATTCCATACTTCTCAGCATCGGTTTTTTTGGTTTAATTGATGCGCCGCAAGTACCACACTTTATTCGTGTACTGGTTGTCCGCAGTATGCACACTTTTAATACTTTTTCCCTTCGGAAACGGCATAAAACTGTAGGTCCCAGCAGTTCGTGCTGGGCACGGCACGTCTAAGCCTATTTATTTGTACTCACTTAAAAGTCAAGAATCTAGCACAAAAGAGAAGTTAGACAAATGAAAAGAATAAGAAAGAAAAGTCATGAAACAGTTGAAAGAATCCAGAAAAAGAAAAGCAGCAGGCCCAGACGGAGTACCAAATGAACTGGTAAAATCTTAAGATGAACAAAGCATACCTGTACTGAGTATGGCAAAATTCCATACGATTGGTTAAAAACCTACCTTTATAAGCATGCTGTAATCAGGGAATAAACTGGCAGACAAAGCTGCTACTTCTGTTTGCGTCACACAAACCTTCCACTTTGTAATTTAAACCAAACATGATCTTATAAAGACTATTAAATACAAACTACACGCCGAACGCCAACAAAATTGGAAACGGTACGATCATCATTATGCTGACAGAACTTATCCAATCTATCCTACATCGACGTCCAAAACAATGATAACCAGCTTTGTACGCCTGCGACTAGGACACATAAGCTTAACCCATCTATACATTCTAAAAAAAGAAAGTCCATCTAGCTGCCCTAAGTGCAACGCAAACTTAACCGTCGGACATATCCTAGGAGAGTGCTTCATTAATCCACTCCACCAAGTCTGCTAATGAAAATATCACCAAAATATTCGATTTGTTAATAAATCTAAAGATTAAGGTTTAAAAAAAACGTTGACAGTCCTCGCATCAGGTAAGGATATCCGTTCCATCTGCAATAACATCAGACGATTTTTTCGCCAGTCGTAATCTGAACTTGTCTCCAAAAAAAAAACGTCATCCACACTATTCACCACCTGGACGAAAGAGGTGAACTTACAGCCTGACATAGAGGTACATGGTAGTGTGATCCCGCCAGCAACTACCTAACTTTACTGGGAGTCAATCGACAATCTACTGCAATTTTCCACTCATTTCTATGACCTAAAATCTCTCGTTGGCAGTACATTGGGGAAAGATAAAGAAATTATCCTCACTACATATCAAGTCATTGACAGATGAGTGCTCAATTAGGACACCAAGTCTCAGCAATGTCAGAAATTTCAAATGCTACTCTACGCATTATCACCGTATGTCCCATGAGGATCACCTATATCAGCAAACCATGTTGCTAAAAGCCAAACAGCATAATGAACTACTCTCAAAACAGTTCTTGTTAGCTTGCAAACTTCCCTACCATACTAATAGAGATTTATTTAGCCTCATCACACCGCCAAGGCAAATCCGATCCAACATTCGTATATATTGCACAGAAGTGAATCGATTTATAACCCATACACCTCTGGATCCAGCGATTTATTAACTGGCGCTGAGTGCAATTGATTGAGATGTAGTTCGTGCTAGGAGGTCGTCCACCACCGTTACGTCATAGTAAACAATGTCTCTCCAGGCGTACCAGATCCATATTAGCTCAATTAAGATCCGGCTGGAGCTCAATATTGAATAACTATATGCATTGCATACGTGAAAGCATCGTTGACCAGTGCTCACACTGCAGTTCGTAAGCAATAATGAGAGGAGTTACAAACAAACAATCGTTGAGAAGGATGATTTCAACCTCCGAAGAGGAGAGAAACTTTAGGAAGAAGAGCAAACCTTCGCTTGGAACTTATTATCATTAGTTCTTAATTCGTCCTGAAAAATAGTTTTCGAAATGTCTTTTCTATCGCTGAATGTTAATTTTAATTTTTCATTCACGATGGCAAACACTTTGAGTACTAACATCTTACTAAGATGTTTTGAGTGGCCTGCTTCATCTGATGTACTTACTTAGTGCTGTCCTAGTCTCCTGTTGAAGTATTGTGCCACAACTATGCTTCCCAACCTTACTCTACTTGTAACTTCCCTATAGATGTCGTTCCATAAATATTGTGATCTTTGTAATTCGTCGTCAATAGTCTTAGCAGGAGCCCCCGATCTTCGTCTATCGTGTGGGCTCCAACGAAAAGCTGTCATGACTTCCATAACCGCTACGACTAGTAATTATGCTTCCTAGATACGTAAAGCTTTGTACTAGGGCCGCTACTACGGTATGTACTCTACACATAAGCGTACAGTTTTGTTTCTACTTATCTCCGAGACAGCTATTCGTGCTTGAGAATTTTAAGTTTAAGAGTGAGCTATAGAAAAAAGTACGTAGTAATCCCATCCCAGTGGTTAATCTAATATTCATCCTATGATAAAGTTTACTGTCGAGAGCATTTGGTGCAAGTCCATAATTCTGTGCGATATGAATGGCGATGGCGTCAGCTATCTCAAATATTACTGACTATGCAGCATCTTGTTCTATATACAGTGCCAAACGCTGGGCTATGCAGAAGTGTTGAAAAATAAGGGCGTAGAACCGCGAACACTATGAGTCGTACCAAAATGTGGACGTTGCTGATACATTAAATTAGGACAAAATCTACTGAGTGGTAGCCGAGAAATAACCAATTTTAAAGAACCAGTTATGTAGCGTTATACGTATTCACCTAGTACACAATCTATTAACAATCAAAACAAATTGCGATTTTCAACATTCCTAATAACGCCAAGTTTTATGGTTTTGCAATCTTATATCGTATCGACATCTAGCCCCTAAAAATCTATCACCGAATGCAATGAGTTCAGATTTTATTGCATACATTTTGGTGAAAGGGCAGGGTTGAACAAATGCAGTAAATACACGAAAGAAAAGTGGCTAAAGTGGATAAAAGTACGCAATTCATAAAGTTACTTTATACAAAGCAAATGAACGATGGTAAATAGGATTGGTATCCTAATTGGACAAAATGAATATATGTATGTTTTTGAGACTACCATAAAGATTAGCGTTCAATATCTCGAAATTATATCACAGCAACTTTTTTGAAATTCGCATAAAGTTCCTACAATCGCGAAATTATAGGGAATGTTCACACTTTTTGAGGATTTTGGGCATATTAGGACCACTATGCAGTTACACAGGGTGCGGCAACATAACTTCCTTTTTTCAAAACGCAATAAAACCCATTTTATGAATCAGACATTTTTTAATTTTATTTTTATAATGTAGGTACTCGTACATATCTAAAGTTTTGTTTTACACATATGACGTGATATGATTTTCAAATCGCCCCCATTGCCCATACACTGAATAAACCGATTTCTGGCGTTTGGCATGACCCTCACCAGCATATCAATGGGTATGTTCGGAATTTCTGCCCGGATGTTGGCCTTCAGGGGCTGTAGGGTCCTTGGACGGTTGACATAAACGCGTGATTTCAGAAAACTCAAAAAAAAAAAAAAAAAAATCGCAAGGGATCAAATTGGGGGACCGGACTGGCCGCTCCAAATCGCTCCTTATTGAGATGAGGCGCTCCGGGAAGAGTTCCCTCAAAACAGTCATTGGTGCCCTTAAAGTGTGAGCCGTTGCTCCGTCCTGTTGGAACCAACAAAATTCTTCCAACAACGCCGTGAGGATCGCAAGATTGAAGCTGTCGCTGCCTCAATGTTCTCAGGTGATCGATTGGCCGAGGGACTCCAGTTCTTTGTCTTGTCGAACTCGCGGTTTGTGTGAACGTAGCGACCCATGTAACAACTGATTTCCGATCCGGAAAGGGCCCAATGGGGCTACATTGAAGTGATTTCGAAAGGCGCGCTGGGTTACGATCACAGAAATTCCGTTAGAAAAGTAGGCCTCGACGGCAAACGCACGCTCCACACTGTTCCAAGCGACTTACCGGGAGATCGAACAGACGTTAGAATCACGCATGCCTGATAAGACCACTCCCACTTCGCTACGCCTCCCACCAACTCAACGACGCGCCTTTAAAAAAAGGAAGTTATGTTGCCGCACCCTGTATAAGGAAGAAGTATTGGCAATTTTCATAGAAGCTTGATTGCAACTTAGGTAGTGTAAGTGTATCAATGAAACTGCCACCAACTTTTAGGAAGTGGTTCAAGGAAGAATAGTTACTTACTATGGGACCATAGTTGTAATTGGTGGGGATTGTGTTCATAAATTTTAGTACAATTGCAACGCGTTTTGTTTTTATAAGGGCAACCTTTGTTTTGCTTGAATATGGTCGTAGATAGGAGCTAAGAAAAGCTGCTAAGAACGGAAAGGTAATTTGTTTGGTGACCTACCTTGAACGTTTTTAACTTCAAGGATGCGGACCAAACTTATCTCCTCGTTTGGTCGCTGCTAATTATTATTTTTCACTGGTCTTGGATATATTTTGGGCTGTAGTCTTTTTTCTAATGTCTCATCAGTAATCTTTAACTACTCTTTAACTATGAAATGTACCTACATTTATTACTTAACTGTTTTCAGGGCTTCTAAATCCAAAAGAAAATTACCTTCGGTTAGTACCAGCAGTAGTGCACTACTGCTGAATGCAAAAAAAACAAGATCAGCAACGATCGTTAAGAAAAGCAAGCCGGATCCAGATATTGAATTTGTCCTGCCAGATCCATCAGCACCGACTGATCACTACCTTCTTACGGAGATCAAAGGCGATGAGGATGAAAATGAAATTGATTTTGTTCTAACGGAAAATCGCTTTGAAGGGGAAGGTGCACAACCGGCTGAATGTCGAGAAGAGATTGATAATTGGGAAGAAGGGGGTGACATCGACGATGACGACAGTAATGTAAACACGAAGGAAATTGTCGAACATGTTTGTGGCAAGTGTTATAAATCTTTTCATAGGATAAAGGTAGAGATTTAAAGAAAGCAAAAAATTGTTTTTAATGTGATTTATTGGGTCCTTATTGTAGATGCTAAAACGTCACATGGAGTATTGTATCTTCAACAGCGACATGGTATTGCGAAGAGCAGAAATGCAAAATAATATAGAAAAGATCGAGAAAGAGGCGCTCATTATGGAGAAGAAAGATGTTTGCTTCTGCTGTGGTGATAGCTACGATACCTGTCATGTAAGTAGTGTTACATATTCATTCTTATCGATATGCCATAGTTAATGGAATTGTGCTACTTTCAGTTGGGACACATAAACTGCAGTGAATGCCCGAAAACGTTTAAAACACAAATTAGCCTTGAACGCCATATATTTCTTATTCATTCGGAACACAATGATTTTCCTTGTGACACATGCAATGGTCGTATCCGTACGGAATTATTGTTGAAATTGCATATTGAGCAACATAAACAACGTGGCAAACCTTTTGCTTGCAAGACATGTGGAAAAGACTTTACGCGACAATATCACTTGAAGAGACATCATAAGAATTCTTTATGTGGTGGAGGTAAGGCTGAAATGATGCAGTGTAAGGTTTGTGGGAAGGAATTCTTTCGATTGGACAACTTGCGTGTACATTTGAAGTCACACTTGGGTCAAGGTACGCCCAAGAAACCGGAATATACATGTCCGTGCTGTAAGAAATGCTTCTACAGTTTATCAACATTGAAGTAAGTTCATAGAGAGAATTGGAGCCAAATAAAAGATTATCAATATTTGTTTTTCTTTTAAGTATTCACATTCGTACTCATACGGGAGAACGGCCTTTTGACTGTGACCTTTGTGAGAAGAATTTTCCATCGTTGGTCTCATTGAAGAAGCACAGAAGATATCACACTGGCGAGAAACCCTATACCTGTGAAGTGGTAAGTTTTTGTTTAGTTCGAGGGAGGTGTCGTCGCATTTAGGTACCGTGATCATAAGTAGGCCTAACAGGCATAGAACGTGGTTTGTTGCTGCTGCGTCCTGAGGAATCATGTAGTGCGCCAACAAATGCGAGTGAAATATATATATAGGTATACGACTGTAGGACCAAGTATAGAATATCGAAAGAGCTGATTTCTGGCTGATCTCAGATGATGATAAGCTCAAGAGGTACTCGTACATTGAAGCATTTCGTCTCTGTACTAAACTGTTTAAGTGACAGAATCCCTCGAACCCATGTAGGTCCAATAATAATAGAGCTCGGGAAGTGGAGAGGTATTAGCGTCCTTTCTCTGATTGCCAAAAAATAGAACAATTCTGGTTCGAATCAAAGAATAAGCAGGTTTCCGCTCGGTATCCTCATACATCGACATAAACACATTGCGGACCGTCATAGAACAATGCTTCAAGTATTGTCTCCGGTTTGTCTGCAACTTATCGACTTCGAGACGGGCGTCAACTGCGAAAACGGGGTTATATCTGATGTATCTTGCGCAGGAGGGTTATCAGTGGTATTCTGCTTTCAGCTGAAGCATCAAGATCAAGAAGTTGTTCCTTAAGGATTTAATGCGAGTACGAGGTACCAATCTACACAATACAAGTAGTCATCACAATCCGACAAAGAAAGTTGCAATGAATCGCTTGAATATAGAGGATGTTGACGTCCAGATTACGTCACACAGGGATGACGAAACATAAGTGGGTAAGATTGCACCAACTCTGGCACAAGCACTCCCAAAGTGCACTTCCCCCAAACCGGACGTTTCCTATGGACCAAATCTTGAAACAAGTATGACTGGAAGTCTGTAATACATATATCATATATGTATATGCTTTCTTACTTATTTAAATTCTTGAATCCCTCGAAGGGCATAGGGCGTTAACAATGCCTACGCTCTTTCTTGTTCGGAGTTCTGCAGCGCGTTTGAGCTGCCTCCACCTCATTCCCAAAGAGCTTGATTCCTCTTCGACTGTCCTGCGCCACGTTTGCCTAGGGAGTCCCGCTGTTCTGCCTTGCTGGGTAAGCGGACTCCACTGCATGGCGTATTTCGCAGTGAAGTTTTCTTCGCGCCGTAGAGTGTGTCCAATCCACTGCTACTTTCTCTTTCGCACAGCAATGTCTGAGATATGATTGAGCAAAAAGATTCTCAGGATGATTCTTAGACATCTGTTTACGAAGGTTTGCAGCTTGCGTGTGATAGTGGTATCCACCTTCCAAGTACTGCACCCGTACAGAGGTACTGATTCCACTTTGGAGCGGAATAGTCGCAGCCTGGTTCTTAAGTTGTGAACTTTGCTTCTCCAGACTTTCGATAGAATTCCGAACGCAGCTTTTGCCGTCGCGATTCTGCTACACACATCCAGTTCGGTGCCATCGCGGTCAGTCGAGACCACACTTCCTAAGTATGTCAACTTTCGCGACTACCTGTCCTGCAATGTTGAGCTGAATGCGGGTGTTAGAAGTGCTCAGGGCTTTTGTTTTGGTCGTGTTTATCTTGAGTCCCACTTTGTTTGCCTCAGCTTCTAGATTTTGGGCCATCAGATGAAGGTCCATTATCCGATGTGAAAGTAGGCAAACATCGTCAGCGTAGTAGAGGTGTTTATTGTATTCTATTGTTACCTTCCGTCAATGCTGCAAGGAGTACATCGCTGATGACCACCAAGAACAACAGCGGTGACAGTATGCACCCCTGACAAACTCCACTTTGGACTTCAAAATCCTCCGACACCTTACCTTGCGTAAGACGTGATACTTACTTCGCTCGTATGCAGCCTTGATAATACTCGTAGCTATGAGTTTTTCAGGGATGCCTCTCCTGCGCAAGGCCAACCAGATAGCATCTCGATTCAAGCTGTCGAAAGCCTTCTCAAAGTCGATAAATTGTAGATGTACTGGAGACCTATCGCATTGCATTGCGACGCATTGCTCTATTATGATCCGTAAAGTGTTTATGTGGTCGAAGCAGGGGGATCCAGCATGAAAGCCTGACTGCTCGACATCGAGAGTTGAATCTAAATGTTCCTTAATGTATTATAATATGATTCTAGCTATTATCTTGGCTACGGCTGGTAGAGCGCATATACCTTTACAGTTTCCACAATCCATCAGATTTCGCTTTTTTGGAAGCTTGACGATCATCCTTCTTTTCCACTCCCGACAAAATTGCTCATTTTCCCACGCTCTCCGTATGAGCGTGTGTAGCTGATCAGCTGATGTGCTTGGCGCCGCTTGGAATAGTTGGGCAGGGATGCCATCAATACCCGCAGCTTTGTTTTTCTTGGGGGACTTGATTGCTGCTGTTATTTCGGTTTTGTTTTTTTTGCTTCGGAAGACTCATTAGGGTTCGAGATCATATCACCATCGTCAAAGTGGTTAAGGACTATAGCGAAATGATCTCTCCATCTAGTGAGCTGATCCTCATCCGAAATCAGAAGGGATGTTGTTTGGAGTTCCGACCACAGCATTTCAGTAGTCATCCACACTTTCCTGCATTGTGCTGCTGATTGTTTCCGCTTCTAAGGCAAGATGGTCCTTGAATTGTTGGCGCACTTGGGCATCCCTAAGCCTGTTAGTATTGAACCTGATAATGTTAACAGGTTCGAGCAATTGCTGTTGACGGATGCAGTACAAAGGCGCATAATAGCTAACATAAGATGGTGATCACGTTCTTGCCCGATGCCGGCTCCACATCTGTTTCGGACGTCTAGAAGACAATTACAGAAGCGGAGCCTGATCGTAATGTGATCTATAGCTAATGGATGTTCGCTGCCTGTCAGGTGAGACCCAACTGATTTTGTGCCAGGTGTTATGCTTAAACAGCGTACCCTCAATGACTAGCCGGTTGGTATTGCAGAAGTCCACATACCACTCTCCGTTGTCATTCCAGTCACCAAGACCGTGAACTCCCATCACGTGCTTAAGAATAGTATTGTCGCTTCCTACCTTGGTGTTAAAATCCCCCATCACCATTAAAACATCACCATTAGGCGTTTGTTTATAGACGGAGCCTAAATCCACAGTCGCGTCTTCGATCCGAGCATAACACTGTATGATGGTAATTTTTCTTACTCTACTCTGGAATCTAGCCGTTCACTGTGAGGTTTCCAGGATATAAGGCCGCTTCGTTCTGCTGGAGTTAGCATCAGTCCAACTCCGGACCTCCGCCCGCTCCCAGCTGGTCTACCAGAGTAGAGCATGACAGTTTTTCGTGTTGGGGAGTGGTATTCCCCGCCATGGTACCATCTTATTTCACTCAGTCCCAAGATGTCTATATTATATCGCGTGAACTCACGCTCTATAGTAATTGACAGAATCTGGCGTTTTGAGGCTTTTCCTGGAGTGAGTCGAGGAAGGTCTTAACGTTTCAGAAACCGATCGTTGTCCGTGTACGATAACTAAAGGTCGTCAACAAAGTATTCGAGACGTTGTATTCCTTTTCGGAGCAATTGGATTTACGGTTACGACTCACTGGGCCCCAGACCAACTGACACTTATCTTGTTTTGTGGCGCAGGAGGCTCGCCATTTATCCTCTTCCGTTCGCAATTTCCAGAGAAATTCCCAGATGGCACCACGAAGAGGTGGAAGTAGGGCTTACTAACAGAGCTGCAAGATGTTCGGCTGCATTGGCTCTTTCTCGTTGTTTAGCGGACCAACACCTATCGGGAGATGCTGCTCCTACGAGGCTAGGGATCATATGTCTTTTGTACCACACTACATCGCAGGTTCCGGTATGGCTTTTGGTACGGCTCGACAATAGATACAATGTTCCCACTAATATACGCATCTGCCCACCGCCTGGGACAAAATGTCACTGTAGTAGGAACTCATATAAATTCCACAAATGACTCCAGAGATCCGACGAAGGCTGGCTTTAGGAAATCGTAGCTATTGGGTTCAAAATTCCTAATTCGGAAAACAAAATGTATACTCTGTTCTGGTTTATGGTGCCAAGCGTTATATTTGAACCTGGATGCTAAGACGGGAGTTGTATATAGTCCAATAGGTAAGGACACGACGACTGCATTGACTCAGATACATCAAGCGAATAGAAACCAACACTAACCAAAATTGTCTTCGAATCCCAGTCATCAGGGTCGAAATGTCAGGAAAGACTGAAGCTCTATTTCAGAGACGAAACGAATACTTGCAAGTTTGATCTATTGAAAAACTTTGCTTTCAAAGTGCACGAGATCGACAAGGATGTCTCGGACAGAAACTTTTCACGAATCGACAGCCAGATAAGTCAGTTACCTTTACTTGTTTCATACATTTCCTGACGTTATTCGTTAATGCCTGATCAGAGTTGTTGTTAGTCAATATTTCTTAGAGATGCCTTTTCTCTAATACTCGATCTCATTTAAAGCACTCTAACAGATCGTTTATTTTATTTAAATTTTCTATTTATTTCAGTGCCAGCAAAACTTTGCTGTAAAAGAGGTCCTTAACAGACATATGAAACGACACACCGGTCAGAAGCCACACCATTGCAATCAATGCGACAAGCGTTTCATACAAGCCACTCAGTTGAGAAATCATTTACGTACACACTTACGGCCGTTTGAATGCACGATGTGTCCAGAAAAATTTAAAACTGAAAAGCAGTAAGTAATAAAAAATTTCAAAAATTACATATATAATCCCTGGTTAGCGATGTCACACAGTAATGGATGACAATACTCTCGATAAAGTAGTAACACAAAAAAAAAATAAAAATCCTTCAGATGTAATGTGCATAGAAGTGATTGAAATGGTATTGTCATTCCACATCCAAAAAACGACTGAAGAGGGATAATCACCACGATTTCCGTTGTCAATTGTCACTTACAGGGTGGCGGACATGAACTGTTACCAACTTCACGTCGCTGTGTCTGCCAAACTACGAATGAATTTCAGCGCGCTTACAATTTGACAGTTGTTAATTCATTTCATTGTTGAAAAGCGTGTGTAAGGTTTTTTTTTTTTATCGCGTGTTTTGTTTTTGTTCTATCGGCAATGGAATTCAAACGTAATAGTGTTATTGCCCATTTTTTGGCTGGAAAATCACAACCAGCTGTTGTTTGTGAGCTGAAAAATTTGAAAGTGAACAAACTGTTTGTGTATCTCACCATATCGCGTTACAACGAAACCGGCAGCATTGCAAAACGCATGGATGTGGAGGTGGTCCGAAAAAGATAGCAACATCGTCAACAGTGATTCGGAGTGTGAGGGCCATAATCGAACGAAATCTTCGGCGTAACGGAAGAAAAATGTACACGAAAAGGAGTTGATCCGCTTGCAATTGGCCAATTTGCCAAACATCGTCTTCTCTGTTGAAGCACCAACTTGTCAACAAGCAAAATGATCCAGTTTACCTGTCAGAGAGGTTATACGATAATTTCGACCAAAGTATGGCTACCAGGAAGCAAGCGCCACCGTTTTTGATGGTTTGGACCGCAGTGACTGCCGATGGTCGGTCTCCGCTTGTATTTTTGGACCGTGGCGTTAACATAAACACAATGGTTTATCGTAAAACTGTCTTGGAAGCTGTGTTGAAGCCATGGGGACGCAAACATTTCGGCCAAAGACCCTGGACATTCCAACAGGACTCTGCGCCTTCCCACAAAGCCCAGGCAATTTAAGAATGGCTGCAGCAAAACGTTCCACACTTCATTTCCTCGACACAATGGCTATCGAATTCTCCCGATGTGAATCCATTACACTTTTCGGTCTAGGGCATTTTGATACCAAACAACAGACGCGCTCATTCGCCGGGAATGGAAGCGCATTTCACAGACGGCGCGCATAAATTTATTGACCGTCTCAAGGAAATTGTTAGTGCCAAAGGTGGCCATATATTAATTAAATCCTTGAATTTTAATAAATTTCCAACATTTTTTTCTTCGGATTCAATAAAAAATAATCACAATTAAAAAAAATACAGTTATTTGAATTAGTAACAGTTCATTTCAGCCACCCTGTATGTATGACAACTTCTCTGACGCTACAGATTTGTAATAAAATTCTAAACGCAGAAAAGAATACAGGGTGGGCCATTTAAACCTTCGGTATCTGACAGCCCTATAACTTTGACATCTGATTTTAGATCGACTTATGCCAGCCCGCATTCGAAGTGTCAGTCCAATCGAATTTGTGCCCTGGAAAAGTACACGCCACCACGACGCGCTGTTATAGTGCAGTGAAAACGCAACGTGCGTATCGTGCAAAATATCGACTTAGGGAAGCGCCTGCAGACCACACCGTCAGGCATTTACACCAAAAATTGATCGCCACCGGCAATCTTGTAATGCCAGTCATCAAGACAGACGTCGTCCGAGGCGGTCTGCTGAGAACATTGAGGTTGTACAGGCCAGTGTTGAGAGATCACCGACAACATCGAGGTCGTCGCCGTTCTTTGCAGTTTGGCATCCCTTGCACGTCTCTCCGACGCATAATTCGTTCTGATTTGAAGTTATTCTCGTACAAAATTCAATTAACGCAACAACAGCCCGAGCCACGATGATGGCCCATTATAATCGTTGCTGAAAATTGTCAGTACTAAACAGCGAATAAAACGACAACGGTAATCGGAGTGAATGCCATTCAAAATTCGATACTAAAATATGGTTTATTTTTAAGAATTTCTTTTGTTTCATTTTCTTACTTAGATTTGAGAAGCACTTTAAAACACACACAAAAAAGGGGAGGTCCAAATACAAGTGCACTGATTGTGACCTAGAATTCAGTGGCCGCGCCTTTCTATTGCGACACGAACAGTCTGCTAAACATATAGGTAAGGCAATTCTATTGTAACAGCATTTTTTATTTTAACTTTTTGATTAACCAGAAAAAGCTGTAACAACGTGTTCTCAATGTGGCGAAAAATGTTCAAATGCGAAGTCTTTGCAATTTCATATGCTCAAAGAGCACGAATTCACTGATAACAAATGCGGTCATTGTGACATGTCCTTTGGAGAATTTCAATTGTTAGAACAGCACATTAAAACTGTACACAGCAAGTAAGTGTAGATAGGTCATAGTTATTGTGAATCGACTTAGAATTTTAGTATTGTAGTACTACCACTCCTAAAGAAGCAAAACGAAATGATGTAGAACCAGTCAAGAAAGAAGAAGAAGGCTCTTGTTTCATTATTGAGGAGATTATTGTAGATTCGTTTGCCCCATCAACTGATACACCAGCGAGCACAATACAAGATTTCACCGTAATTGCAAAAGATAATGAAGTTTCCCTCGAGTTTGAGAAAGTTAAAAAAGCTTTAAACACAAAAACACCAGACCTGAGAGCAGAGCTAAAGAAATCCTAGCGAATTGCTTACAAGACGAAACACCAAAAAAAGTAAGCGCTAAGACTATGACCGATGAGGATGTACAAATTTCGGAAAAAGTAGGTAAATTGCTTGATATGCTAGTGGATGTAGAGACACTGGTAAAATTTGGCTGGCCCGAGGATTCTGTTGAAAGTGTAGGCATTGCAAATAAACTCCTATGGAGTGCCTCAATTTTTAATGAAATGTTTTAATTAATTTTTGTTTTCAGGTTCTTTGTAAAGTGATTGAGAACTGTGGCTATAATCTGTACAAGACGAAATTTACCGAGGATTATGGTACAAGGATGAGGGAGTTCGTAAAACTTCTTTTCACAGTGGTCATTCGAAATGATGCAGTCAAAGAACTTTTGAATAATTATTCAATTGATGAAGTTATTGATTTCGTCCTTCCAGTGATGATGATGACTAAAAATTACAATTTTATTTAAATGGCATTGAATGAGCCTTTTAGTTTATAATGATATGAAAAAGATACGGTTTACGGTTTTTT